>CM033122.1:5958847-7166134 GCA_019321725.1 Paulownia fortunei | reverse complement strand
TAGAGCTACTTAGTGCTTATCATTGATTGCATTAAACACCTCAAATTTTGATTTGATTATCAATTAAATACCTTATTTAATCTTAAAATATAATAAAAATTTTAAAAATATAAAAAATATAAAATTAGTAAGTAAAAATATATTACACATGTCAAATTGATATCTACATGTGACACATTATCTACCAGACTTATGGCTTCTACACAATCCGAAACCTCATGGCATTGATAGCACATACGGACACATATATACATGCATATATAGGTGTATATAAAAATATATGGTGAGATATATACTTTATGCACATCGAGTGTAATATCTATATATCCAATTTTGATAGTAAAAAATGAAAAAAAATTGTATTTTTAGTTCTATATATTGACCTACTTTCAATTTTTATCCTTTATTTTGGGAGTATCGGAATTTGAAGGCGCTATCTTACAAAAGCTTGTAATTTAGAAAGGAGTCAAAACCTTAAGGAGTTGGCCGGCATTTGTCAAAAGCTTGTAATTTAGAAAGGAGTTAATTATTTTTAAGCTAATTTATATACACAGTTATATGTTTTCTTCAATATTTAATTTAAACTCTGCACTTTTACAACTCACTCTTTAGAAGTTGTACATGGGAAAAGTATCTGTATATGATGTTGAAGGCCTCAGCCTTCTCTCCCTTGTACAAAAACCTTTTGGCCGAGGAGAAAATAACAAATTAATATTTCCAAAGGAACAGGACAAATTTTAGTGGATTTGATTGGCTCATATCTGGAAAGGGAATATATGTTTTAAGTCATATACTCTAATCTCAATATTATGAACTTGATTTGATTGGACATAATTTTTTATGTAAAAAGTAAAAAAGTTTTGTGTATGGTTATAACAATCCCCTCAAAATCACCTATGATTAAAAATTAAGAATATCATATTATAATTTTAAGTGTGCTAAGAAATTATTTTTTTTAGAACCCATTTGGATGATAAAGTGCAAAATCTATATACTTGGATGGCAAATTATTAAAAAAAAGAGGCTAGATGTGAAGTTTATACGATAAATTTTTTATTTGTAAAAATTAACAAAATAAGAAAGTAATACAAATTGGATTTATTGAAATGTTGATATAATCTTTATTTTGATCCATTAATTCTGCTCTCCAATAATAAGGATTTAGGAGTTTAATAATTTGAATGTGGGATTGATAATCAGATATTTTTAATGTTGATTTGGTTTTTAATAATATTAATTCATGGTTTATAATTGTAATCAGCGATTAAACATTATCACTTGACGTACTTTCATAAACTCCTTGATATTTGTCAAGATCGCTTTTAAATTTTATCGAATTTGATGAATTTGAATTGAGAGAGTTTTAAAAAATTTCTTTAATGATTGTTTTACTTGAACGTAGAATTATGTGTTGATTCCTTATAATCACCTCAATTAGAGTTATTGCTATAGTTAATTGCTGACTTTTTACCATTTAATTGGTCTTCAATTTCTTAAAGCTTCTTATTGGTTTTCATTGATTGCATTAAACAATTCAAATTTTGATTTGAATATCAATTAAATACTTTATTTAATTTTAAAATATAATAATTTTTTTAAAAATACATAAAATATAAAATTAATAATAAAAATATATTACACATATTAATACATAATTAATAATAAAAAAATTGATATCTACACGTGACATCTTATCTACCAGACTTATGGCTTCTACAGAATCCAAAACCTCGTGGAACTGATAGCATACACGGACGTGTGTAATATTTGACTGCAAATGCCACTGCCAAATGAATCTAGACATGAAATTTGATGTTTTAGGAAATGAGGTGTACATCACATATATACCTATGTATACAGGTGTATATAAAAATATATGGTGAGATATATATTTTATGCACATCAAATATAATATTTATATATTTAATTTTAACAGTAAAAAATGAAAAAAATTGTATTTTTAGTTCTACATATTGGCCTACTTTTAATTTTCGTCCTTTATTTTGGGAGTATCACAATTTAAAGGCTATATCTTACAAAAGCTTGTAATTTAGAAAGGAGTTAATTCTTTTTAAGCTAATTTATATACACAGTTAATTTTTAAGCTATTATTTTATTTATTTTACTTTAATTTTATTGCTCGTTAAAAAGTAACCATACACTATTATTATAATTTTTTAACAAATAATAATTGCAGAATTTCCAAAAACGCTATAAGATTTCATAAAACTGCTACGAAATTTACAAAAATTTTAGAAAAATAATATTTAAAACAAAAATCAAATATATTAGTTTAAACGTTTCTAGTTTTTAACTATAATTCAAAAGCAATATTTTTAACTATAAAAATCTCTTTTCAAAAGTGATTCAATTTAGTTAGAGTTCATGGAATTTTGGTGAAACTTGTTTGGTATGGTTAAAGTGGAATTAATTGGTTTTAATTGGACTTTCTAATCATATTAGAACTTCTTAAATACTTTTATTATTTAATATGTCTAATTTAATTATTGATCATATCAATTAATTAATTTGATTAATGGCAAATCTCTCCTTCAGAGCTTGTCTAATAGAAGAAGAATCTCTCTTGTTTTATTCTAAAGTTTATTTTTCATAAGTAAATCTTAAATATTAATTTTTCCTCCTTAAAAATTGAAAATAGAGAAAATATATATTTACATATTTTATTCTTAAATTTATTTCAATATTTAATATTTTTAAAATTCTCATTTATTTGTAAAGATTGAAACATTAAACATCATAATTTATATTTTCTTATTCTATTTTTATAAATAATACATATAGTATGTATTTTTATGTTTTTTCTTTTTTTTTTCATTTTCTTTTTTTTTTTACTTTTTTCTTTCCCACCAACCACCACCACCACCACTAGAAAGCATGACAGCTAGCACCATCCACCCACGCACATAGAAAAGATAATATATCGGGTTTAAAATTACCCCATAATCAAATCGTTTTGTTTGCGATGAGTTTAAATTCAAATAAATGAATTTTAGGGTGCATAATTTAAATCCGTTTGATTTTAGGGTTGGTAACAGGTCCGTCTCGTCCCATCCCATCTCCCCTCCCCAACCCCATCCCACCTATTTAAATACTTCTTAAGAGCCTTGGGGTTTTCATTTTGTCTACCTTCAATAAATCTATTAACTCTCTCCCCTTTTCCATTTCCTAAAGCATATCAGTGAATCCCAAATCCCATTGAGAAAATGTCCATTTCTTGCACCTCAGCGCTCACCAAAATTTAACATTTTCTCAGTTATTTTCTCAAAAGTAAAACATTCAAAAATCAAATAACTCTTCTTTCTGATCTAGAGATAATTTGGGAGTCCCATGAGTCCTTGTTATGCAGTTGAGTCGTGCGTCAGCAGACGAGTTGGCCCGGTCGGACCTGTGTGGCAATGACTCGGGCAATTCATATAAATGCTTTAGGTGTAAAAAAAATCTGTAAATTTGGTATTTTGATTTTTTTTTCAAGTAGCGGACCAAGTCCACTGGGTTAAATCCCCAGGATTTAGGTACGAGATAGGACGGATTCAGGGTCACATCAAAATGGGCGAGACGAGTTTCATTGAATATGGCGGGAGTTCAAATTTTCAAATAATGCTATATATTTATGTATAAGTGTGTGTGTGTGTTTATATATATATATATATATATATATAATAGATATAGAACATAATATGAAAATATATATTTTTTAAAACAGAAAAAATTGAAAAGAAAATAAATAGAAGAATAAAAAATATGAGCCGTTGATTTTAATTTCAGATTAAATCCAATCGATAAAATGTATTTTTTTATGAAAATTTTGAGAGTAAGTTGAGCCATTGATTTTTGTATCTCAATTGAGATCTATCAATGGAGATTTCAAGAGTAAAACTGACATTTTTATGAAATAAAATTACATTATTGCACTTGACTAATTATAGAGGTGAGTGTGCAAAATTTAAAACGGCATAAGGAGTTTTTAGACTATTTTTTAACATAGAAGGTTTTTAACAACTTTACTAAAACATGATTTATTTTTTTTTTAAAAAAAATGTCCACATCGAGTAGGTAATGAGATGGTTTGGAATAATGGTTAAGTGCTGTGCATGCAATTTCTGGCCCTTGTCACTTTTGAAAATTATGGGGGAAAAAGGAAAAATAATTCAAAATTTTCAATTTAAAAAAAAAAATCAAATAAAGTGGAACTTCAATCTTCCTTCAAAATGAAGAAAAACTTAGGAAGACTAAAAGTCAATACTATACAATATCTTAATCTTTTGTTTCATTATATTTTCACATGATAGAGACTTTTTTTTTAAAAAAAAAAATCCTACTATTTTTTGTTTGATATTTTTAGCAATTTAAATCTTTTTTAGACAGTTTTAAAATGTGAGTATTTCACATCTGGTTTTCTTTACCTTATATTTTTTTGTATGATATTTTTAGCAATTTAAATCTTTTTTAGACAGTTTTATAATGTGAGGATTTCACATCTGGTTTTCTTTACATTATATATTTTGTATGATATTTTTAGCAATTTAAATCTTTTTTATACAGTTTTAAAACGTGAGGATTTCACATCCGGTTTTCTTTACCTTATATATTTTGTATGATATTTTTAGCAATTTAAATCTTTTTTAGACAGTTTTAAAATGTGAGGATTTCACATCTGGTTTTCTTTACCTTATTATTTCCTCAATTAGTTTTTTTATTATTTGGTAATATTTCAATCCCTTTTGAATCCTCTCTTCTAAATTTATCCGTAGATATATATTTAGCACGAATCTCGTATGTTTGATATGTATTTATAAAATGAAATATGAAATGAAATAATAAACTAATACAAAATATCCAAAATGATTTCATTTATAACAAAACTTTTATGGAATTTTAAAATGCCTGTAGATAAGATTGTTGACAATTTTATCTCTTCTTAAATTTAGTTTTGAGGTTGCTTGTCTTAGATGACATCCTCCTCTTCCTTCTTCTTGTTCTTCTTTGTCTTTTTCTCTTTCTAAATCAAATTTCAGTAGTTTCTTAAAATATATAGTATTTAAGGGTTTTTTTTTTTAGTTAGAAAAAATTGAATTGTTTCCATTATAGTAGTCTTTACAATACCTTATATTTCTATTTGATTCCCATGCATCATACAAGATTTATACTAAATCATAAATTATTGACCACAAATCTCTCAATGCTAAATAACTATTTTGTAGGTCATTACATCTCTGAACGACAACACTACTATAAGATGCTCAATGTTTGTGTGGTTATATTTTAAAATACTGTATTATTTTATTTAAAAATCCAATAATTTACAAGATGTTTGTGTATTACTCACTTTAAGAGCATACAAATATATATATATATTTATTTATTTATTTATCATTTCATCTAAAAACCCTGAGCTCATGCTGCAAAATTTATGGTCCTAATTAATAACCACTAGTATTGTTATATATATATATATATATATATGCTGTAATAATTAGTTATGGGAAGTATATTTATCAAATGAATAGCTGAAACAAGGACGTATAAACGGCTATTTATACCGTAGTTATGCTTACTATATTATTATTATATTGAAATGATAATTAATTGCATAATCAGTCCCAGATTTAATACATTGATTGAGAAAAAAACAAATAAAAATATTTTTTAATTATTCATATACACATATATTATACGAATTCGAGTATAATATAGATTTTAATTTAGAAAAGTATAAAATTTATTGCATATATTATACGAATACGATTATAATATAATTTTTTATCCTTTGGGATAAATACACACCCCCAATTGCACACAAGAGGGCATTTTCAAGTCATTGCATACAAAACTTTATAATTATAGAATTTTAAAACTTAAATCATATTACCTTATCTATGCCTCATTGATGGCAATTGCAATTCTTAAAGCTTATGGGTCTCATAATTTTGAAGATGACTGTTTGATTGCAAGAAAATTAGGCAACTTATGCCTGGACTTAACAGCATAATTTTACCATAATTGGAATTGTTTTTTTAATCCAAAGAAAACAATAAAAAGGCAAATGGCGATTTTAATGAACATAAAAAAATTTGAGAAAGCAAGAAAACTTATTGTACAAGTGGACAAGCATCATAGTTAAATGAATTCAATATCAGTGTAGAAGATCATCTCATCTTTTTTTTTTATTTTATTTTAATCGAGGACAATCATTTCAGTAATATAAAAAAGAAAAAACAATCTCTTCTTCACATAACTACAAATAAATAATAAGATAAATAACGATCTTTTAAATGTGTAAATAATATTATCAGAATGGATTTACACAAGATAAAATCACTTATTATTTATAAAATCAATATTGAATAGATTGAAATAATTACTCATAAGAAAGCTCTAATAAGCGGAAAGAAATGATATATACCTAGATTACTCATATATTTTTTACGGAACTCAACTCTAAACTTCATAATTTTGATATCACTTATGCTTCATCTTTTCCCAGAATTTCAATCCGCAAAATTCGAGTGTAATCCTCATGTTTATTCTTCACCATTTATCATCTTCCACCATAAAAACATTAGTATAACAGCACTTCCGACAACAACAATTGGAAGAACGACTTCGGTAAAATATGGAGATAACATTTTTTTTATTGTAATTCATAATCAAATATATTAAGACCCTCCTTAATTTATAGGAAATATTGAGGTAAGGATTAATCAATGACACGCATTCTTCTCTATTCCCTATTTATTATTTAAAATTTATCATAATGACTGAATTAAAAATATTTCATGCCTGTTATATTCATTATTACTCGTTTCTTTAGCTGTAAAGTTGTACTCGGTTGTTTTGTATACATAATTCACGTACAGGGATATTGTTGTCCTTATTTCATATTTTATGAGCATGGTTAAGTCACTTGATTGACTGGGGAGACCAAACTTTTAAATTATAAAGTGGTCTTGAATGATATAACTATTTTAATTTTTCTCATATAATTTCAAAATATATCTGATATTTCAAGTGGATTGCATTTCATATTTTATGAGCGTGATTAAGTCAATTGATTGAGTGAAGAGACCAAAATTTTAAATTATAATTTGAATTTTAAATTTTAAATTTTTTATTACTCAACTTTATCACTTAAATTAAATATTGTACGCAACAAATTTATTTTTTCCACCACATGTAATGTCACTCTAAATCATAAGTCTTCCTCCAAGATTTCTTGAAACCTAAAGTGATAATTGATTATGTTTTAAAATTGACTCCGCTCATACTAGAAATATACTACTATTTTACTTCCAAATAAATGTCAATCTCAATAATTATGGCCGAAACAATTCTAGAAAAATCATGTTAACACCATACGATTATTAATCTTTGAATGCATGTTGATCTTAGGGTGTTAAAAATTTATTTAGTTGACTAATTTAGTATATAAAGCTTTGATTGCTTGCATGATTGTACTGAACCTCATAGTGACAGTTTTGCACATGGAACGAATTACTACCAATTTCTCAAAGTTTTTGGCTACAAAACTTTGGAAAAATCATTTTAACTTTCTAAAATAATTTTATTATTCATGTGTTAGATTCAGTCGAGAAAAAAAATATTATTTATGGGTTGTGTTGTATAAGAAATTGTGTTCTTGCAGAGAATGTGAAACTTTAAGAAAATGGCAATGAAATATCTTACTAATTTGGTAAAAAATATTAATTAAATAAATTCTCAAAACATTGATTACCAAAAAATTTGATAAGTTTTCTTATATTTTAATTTGTCTGTGAAGTTAAGAATTTCATGTGCATATTGAACAAAGAGGTACTATTTAACTCATTCGATAATATGACTTCATACAACGTAAGAAACCCCTCTCAAATACATATATAACCATAATAAACAATAAACAATGTCTTTTACCATAATTGGAATGGATATTAATGTATGGTTTTGAAAGAAAATGTATCAATGCTAGCTCACTTGATCGTCAGCACAATAGACACATCGACTTAAGCATATTCACTTCTTCTTCACTTTATTTTTTGCAAAATCTTTCTTCATTTTCCTTAAGCTTCTTCACTTCCTCTTCACTTTATTTTTTGCAAAATCTTTCTTCATGGCTCGTGATACCATCAACACTGCTAGTCATGATGTCTTTTTGCAGCTTGAAACTGGTATCAACGTCTTCGATAATCTGGAATTCACATCGGTAGCGGATGTCAGACATTATATGAAAGAAGCCAACGAGAAAATCATAACGCTGCTCGAAGACAAATCAATTCAAAAAGACAGAGAATCCGTGAAGTTGTTCAGCGAGTACTATCGGAACAGCATGCAACTCTGTAGGTTTGTGGAGAATGAAGAGTTTAAGAATGAACAATGCGAATTCTCAAGGGAGTTTTTCGAGATTTATGACACAGTATATAGGCATCATCAGAGGCTGCCGGAGAAACTGCGTCCTAGAATGAAGGAGCTGCATATGCGGGGCAAACTCATTCGGGCATTAAGATGGTTTTGTTTAGTAGCCTATCATATTTATCGAAGTACCTTAGAATATTTTAGTTTTTATTAATTAAATTTTTTGACTAAATTTTTTTTTATTTATGAAATATTTTCTAACATTCCAATTTTACACAATTAAGTTATTGAATAATAATTAATTAAATAAAATAATATGAATCACGTGCAAGTGCAATGTACTAGTATATAAAAATAAATGACAAATAATATCTTACTCATTATACATTTTTATATTTCTAATTATGACTGTTTTGAAATTTATTTACTCGAATTACAGGAATTTATTAGTTATAGTATTTATCTTCTGAACTTTCTTCGAATTTAATTATTTGAATATTTTATTTAATCATTGATATCATTCAACAATTAGTTTTTCTCTATTTATGAAGTACCTTTGAATATTTTAGCTTTTATCAATTATTTTCCTTACAAAAATTATTTTATTTATGAAATATTTTCCAATATTCTAATTTTACGCAATTAAGTTTTCCCATAATATATTAATTTAATAAAATTATATGAATTACGTGCAACCCAACCCACGTGCATTTTACTAATTTAAGAAAAATTTCAATTAATAACACATGCAATGCTCACTTGATTATCACCAATATGCCAAAAGATTTGCATTCTTGTTTCATTGAATATGCAATTTACACTCGTGATCCCTCACAATCATCTTTTCAATTCTTTGCAATCGATTTGGTTCCTGAAACTTCTTCTTCACTATACTTTTTCCAATTCTTTCTTCTTCACAGCATGGCTTGTGAAACTATCGTTCTCGTCAAAACTATTAACAATCCTATTCCTGACATATTCATGCAGCTAGAACCCGGTATTGACGTCATCGTCATTGAAAATCTTGAATTTGCATCGGTAGCTGATGTCAGAAATTACATCAAAGAAGCAAATGAAATTTTTTTAATGCTATTGGAAGACAAAGCAATCCAGAAAGATAAGAATTCGTTAAGCTATTTTTCGAGTATTGTCGGAATAGCCTCCAACTCTCGAAGTTTGTGGAGAATGAGGAGTTCAAGAAAAAAAAATATTCTTTCTCTAAGGAGTTTTTGACATTTAGTACCCCGTGTATAGGCATCATTTGGGTTGCTGGAGAAATTGCAACACATGATGAAGGAGCTGGATATGCTGCTCAAACTCATTCGTGCCTCAAGATAGATGTGTTCAATTTCCTATGCAACTATGGGCATAGTTCCATTCATGACAATCTTAATTATTATTAATTAATTTTATCCAACTCCTTGAATTACTTTTTAGATAGAAGTGGGTTTTTTTCGATTTGTACGTGACCCTTAGATAGAAGAGGGCATTTCAAGTCATGGCATATTCTTATAAAGCTCCACCAAGATTTGGGTTTGTAGCATCTTATTTAAAATGATAAGGGGTAATCAACTTATATATATATATATAACTCATTATGTTTTCCAACTTTCATGGTTGTAAAATGCAATCCCCTCATTTTTTATTTTTTGCTTATGATACAATTAGGTGCATTAGGATAATTATTGATCATGACTTCTTGAGTCTCCATATCAATTACGAAAATAATTTTTTTGTTAGATTTACATCAGGGAGAAAAAAAAATTAAAAAGCCCCTATAAGGTTTGGGTTTGTAAGCATCTGATATAAGATGATAAAGGGATAATCAACTTATTTAAACAAATCATGACGTTTTTCAACTATTTTCTTGTTTCACGGGTAAAATGCAATTCCCTCATTATTATATTACTGACATTATATTTTTTATTATAATAAGGGTTAATTTAATTTAATTTTTGTAAATAAATAATAGAAAGATAAAAGTGTATTTATATATGTATTTTTTTTTTAAATTTTAGAATGGGATGATAAAGTAAGAAATCGTGCAAAATTTAAATGACAAAGTGCGATAACTTTAAAGGAGTTGAAGTATTCTGTTGGTGGTGGGCTTTAGATAATAAAGTCTAAAAATCATGTAGTTTAGTGGGTTAAATATACCAAAAAAATATTTAGTAAGTGATGTGTAAAAATACATATAATTCGAATGGCAAAACAATGTTTCTCTCAAATTTGTTGGTCTTCAATATATTAGAGCTTAACATAATTTGACAGCCTTAAATAGCTTATCACAATTTGACAGCCCACATTTCAACTTGATACATGACAATATAAAATTGTCTATCAATAAAATATATTATTTAATCTTAAAATTCATTAAAAATTAAAAATAAATAAAAATTTATGATAAAATATGTTGCCCAATTTTAATTATTTTCAACTTGATTATTTAGTGTTGTTTGTCACATGTTGCCCAATTCTAATTGTTTTCAATTTGATTACTTAGTGTTGTTTCGATTTTGTAACATCAAGCTGAAACACACAACGAAAATATAAAATGGATACAAGAATTTTTAACGTAATTCAAATACAAAGTTTTCTATATGAATTCCTAGTTAGTTAAGTACATAATGAAAAAAAATTCGACATTTAATATGTACAAATACATTATGAATACTAGTTCAAAGTTACAGTAAAAAATCGACAAATAATATAGAAACGGTTAATATATAGATTTGTTGATGTATGGATAAAATACAAATATAAAATAATTATTTGGGAGCAAAAATACGGCATATTTTGTCATTATCTTTATATGAATTGTGTTTTGTTTATCTTTAAATTATGTAAAAATTATTTTATAAATATTTTACATTATTTAATTTATAATTATGACATAACTTAAAAATAACTATTTATTAATAATTAGTATATTCATAGATTATTAGAGTTATTATTTTTTATTTATATAATATTCCATTATTACTTATAAATAACTTTTGAATAATTTTAAGAGTATATTTAGATATTATACATATTTATTAAAACAAAATATTATTATACGAGTAACTATAATATGTATACTAAACGTTTCACCTCAAATTTACAGAATATTACGTTGCATTTCAGAATATATATATGGGGAACAAAAATATTTTTTAATTATTCGTACATACGAATATTATACGAATATAATACGAATTTTAACTAAAAGACCATGCGCGAGGTCACACCCAAATAAAGAACAAATCACTAATTAGTGTCAATTTACATACTTACAACAATTTAAAGACTCACTTTCAAATTAAAGTCATTTTTGTATTGCACCACCCATTACATTTTCTTGTGAGATCCCTTCAATTTAATCAGTGCTGTTGAACTCTTTCTAACTCTGAATTTCTTCTTATGGCTGATACGCTCTTCTCTCTTAAAAAATATGTGAGTTAATTTGCATCAATCTTGAATTATTAGTGGCACAATACTGTTTATCTAAATAATTTTTGTAACGTGAGACTTTCTTTCATACAGCAAGTTAAGTCTAGCATGAATACCGTCTTCATTCGGGTGTAGAAAGTTGCATAACATAAATTGATACTTATCTAATTTGTTGTCTTATCTTGAAACTGCATCAAGATCTTTTCATTTCTTATCAAACAAAATCCGACGTATCTTTTATTTCAGCACATTTTTTTTTTATTTTGATTTCATGTAAATGTTTTCAATATCTTTGAATTATGAAAATTTGCACAAACTAAATATAATAATTTAAATAATTACTTAATGAAATTCTGAAACATCAATGTTGCATCACCTCGTGCATATCTACTATGCAAGGTCTTTTCTTCACATAATCTAGAAATGTGAACACATGTATATTAATAATATATTCCATATGTTAATGCATAATTGACCAAAAAAACATTGAAAATGAAAAGTAATTCTTCAACTATATTAATTCGGCAGTGTTGCTTTCTTCAACGTCCATTAGATATTTTCCAACAATGGCAATCACAACATTGCCGATTCGAATATGCATGTATAGCCGAAGAGACCTTTTACCCCAGTATCGTATAAAAGTTCTTTAGAGAATCAAAAGATCAATCATAAAGTCTGAACCAATTGTATTGTGCGATTGTGAAATTTTATAATTTCATCTTGGATTGATGGGAGTTAATTACTCCATCATCACATTTATCACATGATTATTTCGTCTGTATATGAAAGTGAATCATTGGCGTTTAATTAATTAAATATGGAATAAGAAAAATTCTTTACTTAATTACCTATAAGTATATTATGATTTTATTTTATTAAAATTATGGTGAAAAAATAAAAAAAAATTATAAAAATAAATAATGTACGAATTTATAGATGTATGTGTAAAATATGAATGTAAAAGAATTATTTAGAATAAAAATACGACTTATTTTGATATTATTTTTATATGGATTGTGTTTGTACTTATTATTATATTATACAAAAAATATTTTAAATCTATTTTTATATTACTTAATTTATAAATATGACATCACTTAAAGATATTTATTTAATAAAAATTAGTATATTCATAAATTATTAGAGTTTGTATTTTTTTTTATTTATGTGTAATCACTTAATACTTATATATAACTTTCAAATAATTTTTGAATTATACTTAAACATTGTAAATATTTATTAGAATGAAGTATTATATAGAGTAAGTATAATGCAAATATTAGATATTTTATTTTAAAAGTACGAGTATTATTCGTCAGTTCAAAAATACGAATATTAAAATTAGGAGAGCTTAAAAAAAGTGAAGATTAAATGGCGATGTATAATATTGCTCAAAGATCCGTATATAAGTTAAATGGCCGAACCGCATATTTCTTTGCATCCTTTTTCTTTCTCGTCACTTTTTTCATCAAATTTAGCAGTTTCAGTTGAATTTTTTTCCCACTGTATTGACAAATATTTGATGACGCAAAAATCAACCTGTTATCATGATATTAATAGACTGAATGAGATAAGTATAGTTCTCAAGTCCATAATGTTCAAATTTTTCCCATCATTGCTTTATAGTTTCAACTTCCAGGGATCTGTTGCACGATTTTTTCGTAAGCACGCCAAGAGGTTGAATTCAGTTGCCTAATATGCCAAAGGCCATGTTTTCTTTTTCTTTTTTTTGGTCAAACTATCTGGTGTACTCCGTGAAAATTTTGATGGAAGAAACTAACAATTTTCAACTGCAGCAATAGATTTTCAATTTTGGTGAGCTCTAAATCAAGTTTCCATAATCCATTTTTTATTTGAAACAATTCTCCATTTCTATTGAGTTTTGAATTATGCTTTGTTATTCCGCTCCACAGAATATACATCGAGTATAAAAAAAATTAAGTATATATTCAGCATAAATCGTATACATTGTGATCAATTACATGATGTTCTTTTTTACAATGACAGAATAAGAAAGTGGTATAAATGCATGTTTTTATATATGTTGGTTGAAGGAATATATGCAATAAAAAAATTAAAATGTCTAAATTAAATAATTAGAAGTATTATTTCTTTTGCATGTTAATATCTAATCGACTTTTTCCTCATATGATATATATAGAAATCTAGTAAAATAAGTTGAATGATATTATATCCTCGTAAGTTCTACTGACTATATGGAGTTTGTGAATGTTTCCTTTGCTTTCTTATGTTCATTCCTACTATTTTTTTCAAGAAAAAGTTTTCTATCATTTAGAGTCTACAATATCTGTTTGTTCTCTTTGTAATGAAATTTTCTCTACAACCACATAAATCTCTGTTTCCATGTAATGAATAATTTCTTTCTCTTACTTTATATATTGTTAACACAAATTGACCAAGGGCATTACTTACCCTGACTGAAATGGTTTATGGGACCACAAAACAATACTTTCTAACATATAAGATGCAAGAGAACACAAAATGTGGAGCTACATGTGTTTTTAGACGTATATTTTTAAGAGAAACGATTAATTATATTATTCAGTATTACTTTAAGATATCAAAAGCTATCAAAGATTAATTATATTATTCAATATTTCACAAGCCTTTTAATTAGATGGGAAAAAAAAATTGAACTCTTCACGACCAAGTACAATTTTCGTTTTTATTTTCTTTTTCAACTGAAGGTGTAAGACTAAGTCAGGCCGCAGCAGCCCAGTTTATCAGCATTCTTGATATAGACCTTTTTCAACACATTATGCCTGTTTTTAACCTTTTTTCAGAGCTTCCAATTGCCATCACTCATATGTGGAATCTTGCACCAGTTTGACGCAAATGTTTAACTTTTTTTTAACCTTTGTCCTACTATCCACTTCGGATTCTCTAATGTTATTTTATATAAATTTGTATATAATTAATGTCAAATATATATTTAAAGTAATATTTTATATATTTGGCGTGCATTTGTCGTATGTAATACGAGATGAATCATCAAATTGAAATAGAAAATCCCATATTAGCTGCTCTCATCTTTCAATTCTTGTATTATTGCGGACAAGTTGTTGCAATATATATAGAAATTATTCCCAGTGATTAGAAATATATATTATCAATACACACACACACACACACACACATATATATATATATATATTATGTTTGTTGGAGATTGATCATACTGATGGAAGACTGTTGACAGATGCTACATATAAAAGGGACTCTATAGAATTTAAAACTGTACAAGCATCAGAATTTAAAAATCAGCTTCTTCTCCCTTCTTTGTTAGCATATACTCGTCACTTTTCATTCATATCGATTAGCATATATTCGTTTGCCGCCTAAGGAGCATATAGCATCACCAGGCAAACTTTAATCAGGATCTTTGTGAACGACGTTCTGCCGGCCGTTTCTTCTTCCAACTTACTATAAATATTTCGATTTGACAAGTTAAAGCAGCACAGAACCAGGATCCTAGTTACGCATCATGGCTCTGCGTAAATTATTCTATGCTCTTATATCTGTCTTTTCTCTCTTCTCTGTGCTAGCCCTTGGTGGCGAATTTCCTTCCAGAGTTGAAAACAGTGAGTTGAAAACATACATTGTCCATGTCAAGAAGCCGGAGGGACATATTCACACCCTATCCGATTACACGACAAGCTACCACAAGTCGTTCCTGCCTGTTAGAACAGCAGATTCATCTGCTGAACACCGACAATTGCTTTACTCATACCAAAATGTGATCAGTGGCTTCTCAGCAAGACTGACTGCTCAAGAAGTTGAAGCCATGAAGGAGAAGGATGGGTTTATTTCGGCACGTCCAGAAAGGATGTACCGTCCACTGACAACCCATTCTCCCAATTTTCTGGGATTGCACAAGGAAATGGGATTCTGGAAGCAATCAAATTTTGGCAAGGGAGTTATTATTGGAGTTCTTGATACTGGAATTTTCCCAAGCCATCCTTCATTTAGTGGTGAGGGTATGCCTCCTCCACCTGCTAAGTGGAAAGGGAAGTGTGAATTTCAGGCAACAGAGTGTAACAACAAACTTATTGGCGCACAATCGTTTAATCTAGCAGCTAATGCCTCAAAACTAGATGCAGAGCCACCACTAGATGATGATGGACATGGAACACATACAGCTAGCACAGCTGCCGGTGGATTTGTCCAAAATGCTAGTGTTCTTGGTAATGCATATGGCACAGCAGTTGGGATGGCACCTCAAGCTCATTTGGCAATATACAAAGTCTGCTTTGGACCAGACTGCCCTGAAAGTGACATACTAGCTGGGCTCGATGCTGCTGTTGGAGACGGTGTTGACGTACTGTCTATATCCCTTGGCGAGGACTCAACCCCATTTTTCAATGATAATATTGCAATAGGATCATTTGCAGCAGTTCAGAAAGGAATATTTGTGAGTTGTGCAGGAGGAAACTCTGGCCCTTCTGAGCAGACAATAACCAATGAGGCCCCTTGGATTCTCACTGTTGGAGCGAGCACTATTGACAGAAGCATTAGAGCCACAGCAAAAGTAGGAGATGGGCAAGAATTTGATGGCGAAACTGTATTCCAGCCCAAAGATTTTCCTCCAACGCTGTTGCCACTCGTTTATGCTGGTTCCAACGGTAAACAAGATTCTGCATTCTGTGCTAACGGATCCTTGGCAGGCGTTGATGTCAAAGGGAAGGTGGTATTGTGTGACAGAGGAGGAGGGATAGCAAGATTGGATAAAGGCCAAGAAGTGAAAAATGCCGGTGGTGCAGCCATGATCCTGGCTAACCAACAATCTGATGGCTTTAGCACTTCAGCTGATGCTCATGTCCTTCCCGCCACACATGTGTCCTATACTGCTGGTTTGAAAATCAAAGCCTACATAAACTCAACAACATCTCCAATGGCAACAATCTTGTTTAAGGGGACAGTAATTGGAGATCCATTAGCTCCCATTGTGGCTTCATTCTCCTCAAGAGGTCCCAGCTTGGCGACTCCAGGGATTCTGAAACCAGACATTATTGGTCCAGGCGTAAACATTCTAGCAGCATGGCCCTTTCCTTTGGTTGCCAACACAAACTCGAAACTGACATTTAACATCGAGTCAGGCACATCCATGTCATGCCCTCACCTCAGCGGCATGGCAGCTTTGCTCAAAAGTGCTCACCCCTACTGGTCCCCGGCAGCCATAAAATCAGCGTTTATGACTACAGCTGATCTTGTGAATGTTAAAGGTACAGCAATCGTCGACCAAACGCTGACTCCAGCAGACATTTTTGCAACAGGCGCTGGGCATGTTAACCCGTCAAAGGCAAATGATCCTGGACTAGTTTATGACATTGCAGTGGATGATTATATCCCCTACTTATGTGGCTTAGGCTACACCGAAGAACAAGTTGGAATCATAGCACACAAGACAGTCCATTGCACGTCGAAAATTCCTGAAGGACAGCTAAACTACCCCTCGTTTTCAGTGGCACTTGGATCATCTCAAACTTTTACAAGGACTGTGACTAATGTTGGTGAGCCAGTTTCATACTATACAGTGAAGATTGTTGCACCGCAAGGAGTGAGCATTAGTGTCCAGCCCGATAAGCTCTACTTCACAAGGGTGAACCAGAAAGCAACATATTCTGTGACATTCAGCCGCAGCAGTAACATGACTGATACATATTCCCAAGGGTATTTGCTGTGGGTTTCCACAAAACATACTGTCAGGAGTGTCATATCAGTCAAATTCATTTGAGGCACAGAAATAGACAGAGACAGAGATTTGTCCTAGACTGGAAAAATGTGATTTATGGGATCTTAGTGAAAGTGTTGGTTAGCTACTCTCTGTCACCTTTTCAACAAGGAAAACAGAGAAATTGCTCTGTTCTTGGTGTGTTCATTGTCAAGCATGACAAAGAATTTAAGCCACTGGTTTTTTCAAAAGATTGAAATTGCAGCAATTCATTCTGTTAACTTTAAGGCTATGTTTGGTTGTTGGATTATGGTAAAGAAACCTGTTTGATTGGCGGGAATGGAGTCCAAGAGAATGTGATTGCTAAGAATTTCAATGCCATAAATAGATTTTATTAAAATGTTTAGATAGCACAAGAATATAAATAAAGAAATAAAAACAGATTCTTTTTCAGATGTTAGGTATAGTATACAGGATAAAGGAATGGAATCCATATTTGCTTTATTTGACATAAATATACTTGTTACATATATTCATATTGATATGAATATGGATACTTATATACATTAATCTATGTATAAATATAAAAACATAGGTATATAACTGTTTAGATAAACATAAGAAAAAAAAGACGTAATAAATAAAAAAAATCAAATGTATATTTTATAAATAATAAATTTAAATACAAATGTATATTGTATTTAGTTTATAAAGATATGTAGATAAATATACAAAACACATATTTTTATACATATTTGAATATGCTTATGTATATTTATTTATTTCTTATACATTCCACATATATAAATATAAACACAGCTACAATTATTGTAATGTATATAATTATAATGCTTACCATATATATAAATGTACATATTGGTTATTGTACTTATCTTTTATATATTTAATAAATATAGAGAAATGCGAATTTTATAATTTACATAAATAAATGTATAAAAACACATATACTATGTTTATAGATATATTATTCATTTCATATATGTTATATATCAATATAAAAAAATATAATATAATCAAAATATATATGTGTTAGATATATATTTATTATCTTTATTATTATACAATTATAATAATAAATTGAAGAAATGGATAAACCTAAATATGTAAGTATCTAAATATATATAAACATATATACATACATACGCCTGCGTACATACAAATATAAATATGACTCATATATTAAATAAATAAATATATATTCAAATATGATTTTATGTTTATACATACATCTATATATGATATATAATATAATAAATATATAATTATTTTAAATATATAAATACAAATACATAAATGCATATATAATATATTTTTACATGTATTTCTAAATATATATTTATCATTCATATATATAATATTTAACATTTATATGATTAGAAAAAGTTATATAGAGGCAATAGTGTTTTGCAAACTTTAGTTTCAAATTTCCAAGGAAAGGGAATAAGAACGCCATAGAAAAATTGAAATTCCGATTCCTAGAATTTAGTTACAATATTCTTCGTTTTGAGGAATCTATTTTCTTTTCCAAAATCTAAGAAATATTACCAAACTTAGTAATTAAGGATGGTAATGGGTTTTTGTTGAAGGTGATCGGTTCCGCTTGCAGCGGATTTGAGAAAATATAAGTGGGCACGGGGCGGGTCTTGATTTTAAATTTTTAAACCCGTCCCGCTCGAACTCGCATCCGTTTAATTTATTTATTTATTTTTTAACTTAATATATATATATATTTATATAATATTATATTTTAAAAACACGTGAATATTAAAAATTTAAAATAACTTTTGTAGGTGTATAAAAATATATGAAATATTAGTAGGTTTGAAAATAAATTTTAAAAATAAAAATAAATTATATTTTTAATGAAAATAAAAGAAAAAATGCATTCTTGAAATTTTAAATAGTAAAAAATGAAAATATATTTTGTGAAAATGAAACTGGCTTGTACTTCTGCATCAGTTTGTATTACAGCCAAATTCCATCTTTGATTAATTACAAGTCATCTCTTTTCCAATTTATTTAATAAAACCATAAATGCCTGCATTGAATTGATCCATACTTGATGAAAACATCTATACAGTTGATTTTGTCTTAATCTTTGCTAGATCAGCGCATCAATTTTTTGACAGACAGTCGTCAACAAGTCACATAAAATTCAATCAAATCACATAAAATTCAATCATATGTGAAGGTTCTACTAGATTGTTTAATTAATTCTGCATCCAGAAAGGAGACTAAGGGCCATTTTGTTTTCATTTTCAAAGAGTATTTTTTTTTATTTTTTATTATTTAAAACTTCAAGAATATAATTTTTTATATTTATTCATAAAAAATATAATTTATTTTTATTTTTAAAATTCATTGCAAATCTATTTACACTTCACGTTTTTTCTTCCACTTATCAAAATTCATTTCCAACTCTACTAATACTTTTATGTCTTTTTATACAGAAAATATTATAAAATAAATATATTTTATTTGCAGCCTAGAAAATGAAATCAAACAGACTTCGAAACATTCATCTGCAGCCTAGAAAAGGGCTGCAATGCATTGAATCTTTAATTCGGGGCTAAAGAAATAGCCCAGAATTTGAAGATTCAAATTTTGGGCAGCAGAGAAAGTTGCCATTAAATACTTTGGTTGGAACCCTCAACGTTGGAATAAGAAATAAGCCAAATTTGTGATCAATTTCCCTCGTTATCTCATATTTTCTACTAATGTTATGAAAATTTTATTTTATTTTATTTTATTTTTTTATTTTAATCCAATAAATGATTAATCAGATTCAAAATCAAATCAATAGTCCACATCCTACAAGAAACTCAAATGACACGAGGCTAACAAATACATGTTAGATAAGACAACTAAATCTACAGGGCTTACATTATATCAAAAGTTCTTATTCCAAAATAAACATATATAAATAGTCAATCTCTTCATATTTACAAGGTACTCGTTTTAGTTTCCTACCTTAAGTTAAATAATTATTCTTTTGGATTTTAAATGACTTAAACATCAGATGTATTTTTTTGGGACAATCTCATGACCATCCTAACTATTTTTTCATGTTGCATAAACTCAACTTCAAAAACAATGAATTAATAAACATGTGGTGAAACCTAGTTAACATATTTCAACAATGATCAATTCTCAATCCAACTAAGGGGAAAGAAGAATTAATCAAAGATTAGGAATTATAGTGGAGAATGAAGAAAATATTTTTTTTTCTTGTAGAGAAATAAAGGTAGGGGCGAATTTTACAAGCATGAGGCTTAGATAACTGGCATCACCTGCTTATACAACTTGTATAAAAAAACAAGAAGGTTTTGCCTTTGGTTAGAGATGGGTTTCATATCCTTTATCACAATCATTTGCATATCTTTTATCAATCCTCGGCCAACATTTGCAACTGGTACTTTAAAAAAGCAGTTTAGAAGCCTATTATATTATATTGTTCAAGTTGACGGACCTGATGGATAACTTGTCACTCAGTCAAAAGATTATTTCTAAAATTATGTGCTTATTTTAAAATTTATGCATTTCCAAAATTAAGTTTGTTGACACTGTTTTCTCATGTTAAAGTTAGTGTTTTCTTTAGTAATTGAAGAGGACAAAATTTCATTTGGTCGAAAACTTTTAATTTTTAAAAAGTAGTTCCCATAAGATTTGATTAATATTATTTATATTGTTGAAAATGACCTTAAATTAAAATTATGGTCTCTCATTTCTTTTCTAAAATTATATAAAAACTTTATCATGTATGAAGATTCAAAAAAAGACTCAATTATATTTTTTAATAATGAATAATTATTTTAACATATATCAATCTAGGAGTTTTTTTATCTTTAATCTTTGATTTATCATATACACTCACCGTCCCACTGACCGAAATTCCTGGTTCTGAGTAGAATACATAATTTGGACTAGACAACAAAACATTAAAAGAAGTTGCTTTTCTATTTTTATTTATTTAATCTTGACTAAATCAGCCCATCACATTCTTGGAATCGACAAATATTATCAAGGTCGAGTCAAGTCATCAACCAATTATTTTTTTAAGGAAATCGTATTTCCTGTTTCTACAAAGACCACAAACTCTATTTTAATGTATATTTTGTATTAAAATGATGCAATTTTTATATTAAATTTAAAATTTATTTTTCATTCATTTATTTTAAATTTTATTTTAAAAAGAATATTTTTTATATATTCATTGCTATTTTATTTATAATAATTATTTTATTTTATTAAATATTTATTAATAATTTTATTAACATACTAATGAAATTGCATATTCAATTTGTTTTTCTATGTTTAGTTAATTAAAATAATATATTTAAATTAATATAACATATTAAAATATGAATAAATTAAATAATATACATAAAAATATTTTCGATATATTGGAGGATTCATATCTTCTAGATTATTAAAAAAATATTTTTGTTTATGTTCTATTTTGTATTGATATTAATATTATTTATAATTTAAGTGATGTGTGTTCATAAAAATATTATGTGATTCTCGCTATTCTTTTCAATGTATTTAATTTTTTATTTTTTATATTTTAATTTTAATAACGTATAATTAAGAATAAATTTAAGATCATATGAATTTTAACATAAATAATAATAATAATAATATAAATAAAACTCTACATTAAAAATATTTGTGTACATATAAGATATAAAAAGAAGTAATTTTATTGAAAAATATACAATTGGAGTAAATAAATTTTTTTAACTATTTTTAAACATAACAACTTATTATAAAATTTATTTAATAAAAAAAGAATGAAGATAGCGCAGACTGTTCACATCTTCAAGATCATGCGTGCAGGTTGGAGAAGCATTTTTTGCTTCATTTTGGCATTTTACGCCAATTTAAAGCATAGTTAGAGATGCCCTAAATAACACTCGCAACTTGTTGCCGATTAAAAGTTTTTTACTAAAATTCAACGATACTTGTTCCTGGAAAAAAGGAACAAAATAACAAAATTCATCCACTTTCTTTTCCTTTTTCTTAGATACACCTTTTTAGGAAAATGTATTTTTATTGATACTTTCTTACGTTTTGAGTATAAAAATTTACAGGAAATATTGCAATTAACTTACACCATATGGAATTTTTCAATCTTTTATTTGATGTTACACATGTTAGAGCATTTTTTTTAAGATTTTTTCTGAATTTTATTGAAGAGGTATTTTTTTCGATCTTAGTGTGTGAATGATTGTATTTATATGTTCAGAGAATAGTAAGAAAAAAGTAGTTTTGGAGAAAAAGAAATGAATTTTCAGAGTCCGTTTTGATAAGAAATGAAAGTGTAACGATGGATACATTTTTTCTAAGCATTAAAATATGTTATATTTTTTAAAAATAGTACGCATATGAGAGATAAAAGTAAAATAATTACTTTTATATTCTTTTTATGAAAAGATATTTAGATGTGGATATATTTTCAAAAAATGAAAAAATATATTCTGATTTAAAAAAAAAAAAAAAACTCACAAACAAACAAATATTTGTGGAAAAATTTGTCTTGAAATGACTATTTCAATTTCTTTAACTAGAAATAAATATTAATGAGTAAATGCAATGAATGCATGGATTCAATGATACATAAATTACTAGTAAATATCAAATTTTATTTTTCTTTTGAGAAATTATTTAAATTGATAGTAATCCACCTAAAAAATAAAAAGATGTTTTGTGAAAAAGAAACTGGCTAGTACTTCTGCATCAGTTTGTATTACAGACAAATTCCATCTTTGATTAATTACAAGTCATCTCTTTTCCAATTTATTTAATAAAACAATAAATGCCTCCATTGAATTGATCCATGCTTGATGAAAACATCTATACAGTTGATTTTGTCTTAATATTTGCTAGATCAGCCCATCAATTTTTTGACAGACAGTATGATCCAGAATGCCAAAAAGTCATCAACAAATCACATAAAATTCCATCATATGTAGATTGTTTAATTAATTCTGCAACCAGAAAGGAGACTAAGGACCAGTGTATTTCAAAGAGTATTTTTTTTATTTTTTACTATTTAAAACTTCAAAAATATAATTTTTTATATTTATTCATCAAAATACAATTTATTTTTATTTTTAAAATCCATTAAAAATCTACTTACACTTTATGTTTTTTTTCTTGCACCTATCAAAACTCATTTCCAATTCTACTAATATTTTCATATTTTTTTTATGTAGAAAACGCCATAAAACAAATATATTTTTATTTTTAAACTTATGTAATCATTATATAAGCATAACTAATTCAAACATAATTTTTTTTTATACAAAAACATAATAAAAATATTTTTCAACTCAGAAATTGATAGTAAATTGCAAATGAGTTTGAAAATGAAACCAAACATGCTTCAAGTCATTCATCTGCAGCCTAGAAGAGGGCTGTAATGCATTGAATCTTTCTAATTTGAATCTTCAATTCGAGGCTAAAGAAATAGCCCAGAATTTGAAGATTCAAATTTTGGGCAGCCGAGAAAGTTGCCACTAAATACTTTGGTTGGAACCCTCAATGTTGGAATAAGAATTTGTGTTCAATTTCTTTTAGAGATGACAGTCTATCATTATTTTATCTAATAAAATAAATAAAATATTTATTAATAAGTTACCTTGTCTTGTATTTCCTACTGATGGGTTTGAAAATTTTATTTTATTTTATTTTATCTTAATAAATAATAAATTTAAATAGTAAATTAACAACATAAATTTATAAGAGGTTCAAATAGGCTAGAGATATCAAACAAGGCACAAAACTTACATTAAATTAATTGACCACGAGGCTCATATTCCAAAAAGAACAATATCTCTTTCCATATTTACAAGGTAAACATTCTAATTTTCTATCTTAAGTTAAATAATTATTTTTTTGAATATTTACTGACTTAAACATTATATATATTTTCTTTAGACAATCTCAATATCTTTCTAATTGTTTATTTATGCTAAACTCAACTTCAAGAACAGTAAATTAGTGGGACACGCGCTAAAAAGTGATATACCTCAATAATCAAAAGGTAACATGCATCACCTACTTATACAAAATATATAAAAAAAATAAAAGATTTTGCCTTTGGTTAGAGATGGGTTTCATATCCTTTGTCACAATCATTTGCATATCTTTTATCAATCCTTAGCCAACATTTGCAACTGGTACTTTAAAAAAGCAGTGTAGAAACCTATATTGTTCAAGTTGACGGACGTGATGGACAACTTGTCACTCAATCAAAAGATTATTTCTAAAATTATGTGCTTATTTTAAAATTTATGCATTGCCAAAATTAAGTTTGTTGAGTAGAATACATAATTCAGTCTAGACAACAAAACATCAAAAGAAGTTGATTTTCTATTTTTATTTATTTAATCTTGACTAAATCAGCCCATCACTTTCTTGGAATCGACAAATATTACTAGATCGAGTCAAGTCATCAACCAATTATTTTTTAAGAAACTGCGTTTCATGTTTCTACAAGGACCACAAACTCTATTTTAACGTATATTTTGTATCAAAATAATTCAATTTTTACATTAAATTTAAAATTTATTTTCTACTCATTGAATTTAAATTTTACTTTAAAAAGAATATTTTTTATATATTCATTTGTTATTTTATTTCATTAAATATTTACTAATAATTTTATTAACATACTAATGTAATTGCATATTCAATTTGTATTTCTATGTTTAGTTAATTAAAATAATATATTTAAATTAATATAATACACTAAAATATGACAGTAAATTAAATAATATACATAAAAATATTTTCAATATATTGGAGGATCTAGATCTACTAGATTATTAAAAAATTATTT
This sequence comes from Paulownia fortunei, assembly GCA_019321725.1. Classification (NCBI taxonomy): domain Eukaryota; kingdom Viridiplantae; phylum Streptophyta; class Magnoliopsida; order Lamiales; family Paulowniaceae; genus Paulownia; species Paulownia fortunei. The sequence continues at coordinate 7,140,776 of CM033122.1, read as the reverse complement.
TAGTTTATGTTCTATTTTGTATTGATATTAATATTATTTATATTTAAGTGGTGTGAGTTCATAAAAATATTATATAATTCTCGCTATTCTATTCAATATATTTAATTATTTTATTTTTTATTTTTTATTTTTAATGACATAAAATTAAGAATAAATTTAAGATTATATGAATGTTTAACTTAAATAATAATAATAATATAAATAAAATTCTATATTAAAAATATTTGTGTACATATAAAGAAGTAATTTTATTGAAAAATATACAATTGGGGTAAATATAAAATTTTAAACTATTTTTAAACATAAAAACTTATTATAAAATTTATTTAATAAAAAAAATGAAGATACCGCATACTATTCACATCTTTAAGATCATGCGTGCATGTTGGAGAAGCAATTTTTGCTTCATTTTGGCATTTTACGCTAATTTACGGCATAATTGGAGATGCCCTAAATAACACTCCCAACTTGTTGCTGATTAAAAGTTCTTTACTAAAATTCAACGGTACTTATTCCTGGAAAAAAGGAACAAAATAATAAAATTCATCCACTTTCTTTTTCCTTTTTCTCGTGCAATCAAATCTTGTGGAAAAACTGCTTCCATTGCGACCAAGCCTATTAATCAAGAGAAATAGAATCAAGTCCGTACATTATAATCACGTATTGAGAACGTAAACAAGAGGTTAAGACAAGGCGAGGCGAGCCACTTATTCTTTTAGGAGAGTCACTGTGGGGAGGGGTCTCAATAAAAAATAATTGAGACAAAAAAAAAAAATTATTATTTTTTCAAATAAATCATGTAATGACTCTTCCTAAAAAGATAGGTGACCAGTTATATTATTTACTATATTCGGGTCGGGTTGAGTTCTCAATAAAAAATAATTAAGTCAAAATAAATAAAAATAAAAAATATTTTTTTTTCAAAATAAATCATATAATGACTCTTTCTAAAAAAAATAAGCGATCAATTATATTATTTATCATATGAAAGTATCGAAAGTAAATTCAATACAATCAAATTCAAACATACAACTTAATAGAAAACAACTATTATGTGATAATCAAATCCAGGATCTTTTCTTAATTTTAGAGGGATAATCACATTTTTGCGCCCCCTTCCTTTTTAAATAATTCAGTTTCAATCCCTCTTGCACGTGTGGGAGTAATTAACATTGTAAAAAGTTTAAATTTAAAGGACCAAAAGTATAAAAAGTCCAAATTTAAGGAATTAAAATCATAGTATTTTCAATGCTGACATCCATACATATAATCTGATCCGTTAGTATTTAACCGAATGTACATAATTAGGACATTGTTGAATAAAAATGAAAATATGAAGGATTAAATTTGACGAAAACTAAATCAGATAGACTGAATTTCATTAATGATTAAGATGATGGATTAAAAATATAATTAATGCTAATTCAATACAATCAATTCTCTTCTTAGAAACACCTTTTTAGGAAAAGGTATTTTTATTGAAAGTTTTATTGATACTTTCTTACGTTTGAGTATAAAAATTTACACGAAATAATGCAATTAATTTTACACCATATCGAATTTTTCAATCTTTTATTTGATGTTACATTTGATAGAGTGCTTTTTTCAAGATTTTTTATGAATTTTATTGAAGAGGTATTTTTTTTTTCTGAATGATTGTATTTACATTTTTAGATAGAATAGGAGTTTAGATATGAAATGAAAGTGTAACGAAATGATGTCTTTTTTTTTTAAAAAAAAAATATATATTAGAATGTAAAATATTTTTTGAAAATAGTACGTAGATGAGAGATAAAAGTAAAATAATTACAGTTCATATTCTTTTTATGAAAAGATATTTAGATGTGATACATTTTTGAAAAATAAAAAAATATATTCTAATTATTTAAAAAAAAAAAAACTCACAAACAAACCAATATTTGTAGAAAAATTGTCTTGAGATGACTATTTCAATTTCTTTAACTAGAAATAATATTAATGAGTAAATGCAATGAATGAATGGATTCAATGACACATAAATTACTAGTAAATATCAAATTTTATTTTTCTTTTGAGAAATTATTTTAATTGATAGCAATCCACCTAACTTCCTAAACAACGACTAGGCAATATAACATTAAAAAGTTTAGTTTTTTTATTTATCAATCTTGACTTAAACCAACCCATCATTTTCCTGGACTCAAAATATATTATCAAGGTTGACTCAAGTCATCAACCAATCATATTTTAGGAAATCTTATTTTCTTTGAAGGTTCTACTAATTACACCCACAATTTCCTGACTGAAAGTTCAACACTACTGGTTCCTGCAAACAGGAACAAAATAACAAATTTCAATGACTTCATTTTTTCCATTTTTTTTTTCTCGTGCGATCAAAATCATGCGGAAAAATTGCTTTCGATTGAAAATAAGGTTGTCAACCAAGTCAAGCAAGTTGAGCTTGTCTATTTTACGTTCGAATTAAACTTGCGTTCTCAAAACTTTTATTTTTCAATTGAAGTTTGATATGAGAAATAAATATGAGTTTTGAGTCAAGCTAACTTGAATTTTTATTTTTCCTGATTAAATTCTTTTTGTATGATCTATGAAATAAATCCATAAAAATAAGCGAGCTTATAAAAAAAAATAGATAACCTAATATATAATTAAAAAATGAATATAATCTCCACTCATTCCACACCCAATCAAAAGTATGTGCGAGTTTGCAGTTAATAATTTAAGAATGGAAATGTGATGTCAGAAAGACAATAAGAATCTGAAACCTTAAAATGTTATGAATTTGGGGTAGTAAAGAATAAGTAGGACAACTATTTGTTTAGTTTTTTTATTTTTTATTTTTTCAAATGTAAACTTCTTTTAATGCACATTTAATTCAAGCATGTTAATTGTATTTTTTGGATTTAGATGTAAGTAATTTATAATGAGATACATAAATCTAATACTCCATCCATCCCAAAATTAAATATTTAACTTGAGCCAACATAAAAATTTAAATAAAAATTGAGAAAGTAAAAATTTTCTTCATAATTTTGATCGTTGAAAACTAGTAACATCACATTTAAGTAAAATTACAACTTTAAGACAAAAGAGTAGATATTTTATTTTCAAAACCCGAACTTATTTCTAGCGGAGTCTACCCACTCCTGCGCTTGTTATGAAATTAAGTTCAAGTTGGCCATTTAGCTCAAACTTGGTGTGATTTGAAATAATATTAAGTTAGAATTGAACATTATCAACTCCAATGTACGAGCTTCCAGCAACTTGAATCCGCCCGAGTTCTTATTGGTGACGAGGGGTCTCATCTTCTTCTAAACCACAAAATCATTCACATGGCATGATCCAGGAGATAAAAGATTCCCATCTGATTGATTACCATAAAAACGCCAAACCCGTCAAATTCATTATACTTACCAGTATGAATGTTCAACTCAGGGAAGAGAAATTTAGCAAGCGAAGACAATAAAATAATGAGAAATACCGGGAGGAAAGTTCAAAATTTTTTTCTGGAGTTGACCACAAAGATAAGTCATTTACAGATACTGGCCACTCGTTGCTATAGACACATGAAACGAAATTACTATAAGTAGCTCAGGAAATCCACACAAACACAAACCAAACCAATTCCTAGTTCTATAACTTTTATACAGGAAAAAAAAAATTAAAAGAAAGCTTCTACAGTTGTTAAAGATGGCTTTCATATCTTTTCTCACCCTCATTTGCATGTTTTGTATCAGTCCATGGCCTACATTTGCAGCTGATATACCTGAGAAAAGCAGTTTAGAAACCTATATTGTTCATGTTGAGGGACCTGATGGACAACTTACGACTCAATCCGAAGATTTAGAGAGCTGGTACCATTCATTTCTCCCAGCAACCACAGCAAGCTCAAATGAGGGAGAAGCACGTCTCATTCACTCCTATCATACTGTCTTTAAAGGATTTGCTGCTAGATTATCGCCGGATGAGGTGAAAGACATGGAAAAGAAGAATGGATTCATATCTGCACGACCTGAGAAAAAATTGTTGTTGCATACAACCCATTCCCCTAACTTCTTGGGGTTGAACCAGAACATGGGCTTGTGGAAAGAATCCAATTACGGTAAAGGTGTGATTATTGGAGTCCTGGACACTGGAATATTGCCTGAACACCCTTCGTTTAGCGATGAAGGAATGCCACCTCCACCAGCTAAATGGAAGGGAAAGTGTGAATTCAATCACACAACATGCAATAATAAAATCATTGGAGCTAGGTACTTCAGCGATGGCAACGATAGCCCACTTGATGATGATGGCCATGGCACTCACACAGCGAGCACTGCTGCTGGGAACTTTGTGAAAGGTGCAAATCTTTTCGGCAATGCTAATGGCACGGCAGTTGGCATTGCGCCACTTGCTCACCTGGCCATTTACAGAGTATGTGCCCCTTTTTGTTCTGAAAGCAGTATACTTGCTGGAATGGACACTGCTGTCGAGGATGGAGTAGATGTGCTCTCCATTTCTCTTGGCCAATTGACTAATGATTTCTTCCAAGATTTCATAGCACTAGGTGCTTTTAGTGCAATGGAGAAGGGTATCTTGGTTAGCTGCTCAGCAGGAAACTATGGTCCATTAAACTTCTCTTTAGCAAACGAGGCACCTTGGATTCTCACTGTTGGTGCAAGTACTACAGACAGAAAATTAAGAGCAACAGCAGTGCTGGGAAACAACCAACAATTCCATGGCGAGTCAGCTTATCAACCAAAGGATTTTCCATCAACACTCTTGCCTCTTGTTTATGCAGGGATGCTCAACACTAGTGATCCTGATGCACCATTTTGTAGCAGTGAGTCATTGAACCAAAGTGACGTCCAAGGAAAAATAGTATTGTGCGAATTAGGTGGAGGAATAACAAGAATTGAAAAGGGAGAAGCAGTAAAGAGTGCTGGTGGTGCTGCCATGATTCTGGTAAATAATGTGCGGTATGCAAACACTACTTTCGCAGAAGCTCACGTCCTTCCAGCAACACACGTCAGTTATGCAGATGGATTGAAGATCAAAGGTTACATAAATTCAACGTCAACACCCATGGCCACAATTCTTTTTGAAGGTACTGTGATCGGTGATGATCATGCACCAGTGGTTGCTGCTTTTTCTTCCAGAGGACCCAACTTTGCCAGTCGTGGCATCCTAAAGCCCGATATTTTAGGGCCCGGTGTCAATATTCTTGCAGCATGGCCTACCTCTGTCGAAAACAATACCAACACAAAATCCACATTCAATATAATTTCTGGTACCTCTGTGTCATGCCCACACCTTAGTGGTGTGGCAGCACTGCTCAAAAGCACACATCCTGACTGGTCTCCTGCCGCAATTAAGTCAGCAATCATGACTACTGCAAATGTTGTGAATCTTGCACAGAATCCAATTGAGGACGAAAGGTTCCTTCCAGCAAGCATCTTTGCCACTGGACCAGGTCATGTAAATCCATCAAGAGCTAATGATCCAGGACTCGTCTATGACATCCAACCCAAAGATTACATTCCTTATTTGTGTGGTCTAAACTACACAAACCGAGAAGTCGGCTTCTTTTTACAACGCAAGGTGAATTGCTCAGTGGAGTCGAGCATACCAGAAGCCCAGCTAAACTATCCTTCATTCGCCCTCACTTTCACAACTCAATCAACTTCTCAGATGTATTCCAGAACAGTAACAAATGTTGGCGATCCTAACTCATCTTATGATGTGGAAATTGTCCCACCACCTGGTATTGATGTTCGTGTTAAGCCCACTACGCTCAACTTCTCAGATCTAAACCAGAAAATGCAGTATCAGGTGACATTCAGCCGACTGGCATCTGCTGCGAACAACACGGTTGTTCAAGGTTTCTTGAAATGGACTTCTCCCAAGCACTCTGTTAGGAGCCCTATAGCAGTTATATTGCAGTGACAGACCCTGGAATTAAGCATCTCTGAATCAAACATTGGAATCAGTTATCCATAACAAATTAACTAGCAGTCAATAATAATGTTGTCATCAATCAGGATCAACATAGACAGTGGTCTTGTCTTTTATCAGCAACTTCCCATGGTCTCTCATTACATATGTTGAAGAAAATATCTTCATTCCAGAGTTATCATTCTGAGTCATGTCACTGAATCTACTCTTCAAAATCAGCTTTCTCCAAAATATTATGTTTTCAAATTTCCCACTTTATTTATGCAGAAAAGTGAAGGATAATATAATAGGCCCTCTTCAAAATGGATGAAAATGCTTCTCCACAACCTTTCAGCAATCTACTACATGCCCTGTTCAACAGTCTTTTTCAAGCACACAAGAATAGATGAACACAAAAATACACATTTACTGAGCAAAAACGACTAAAATTTGCCAAAAAAAAAAAAAGAAAAATACTAATAATCAAGAAAACCCGTGATGTAACCAATCAATACGTGAGAATAGGTTAGGGATTCATCCAAAAATCTCGGATAGAATCTTAATATCTCCTGGACCCATCTATGGGCTATGGCGCGTAACCCATATCCATCTGAAAATCCACAAGAGTCTTTCACTTTTCTTGAAAACTGTCAATTAGTCAAATTTCATTTTAGAATATTTTCAATTAGTTGGAATTAATAGTGGATTCAAAGACATGATGCTATTATCTAGCTAATAAAAAATTATGATCTAAAGCATGAATTGAACATTTCAGACTTGAATTTCGTAATTTATATTATAGCTCCGTGGTAAATTGAATGTTTATTTAGTATTGTTAATAAATTAATTTAACTATTTCTATGAATATGTATGAAAGGAGAATAGTACTCAACAAATGTGAGAGGTTTTGGATTTAATGAAATCCCATTAATGTATGATTTATTTGTTTACAGTTGGGTAAACTAATCTATTCGAACCGAAAATAAAAAATTGATATCTACCCAAATCAAATTAAAAAAATTTATTTTTATAAAAATTCATTATTTGACTCGATTTTTGGTTTACCAAATGGTACAAAATATGAAATTATTATTTTAATATATTTTTATATTTTATTTTATGTACATACTTTATATCTATTATTTTTTTATACTATTTTTGCCAAAAATAAAAAATAAAAAAATGGAAAAATATAATTTTAATTTTAATATCTTAATGAAAATATTTCTTATTTTTTTGAAAAAACTTAGTTATCAAAATAGTGAACCAAAATATTTAAAAAAATCAGTAATTCTCTAATTGAACCTATTAATTTGATTTGATATTCGAAATAACATTTTGATTTGATACGGTACTATCGAATAAATATCTATATATATCTCACTCTATTTTAATGAGAATATTATTATATTCATAACTAAATTTATAACTGATATCTTAATGTAATTATATTGTTATTATAAAATCATTCCACACACCCAATTCTTAAATAGAAAAAAGCCAATGTTTGGTATCATCTTGAGGGCATATTTCATTCCCGAGAAATGGAACCAAATATCGTTGAAGTTTTTCAGGAATTTTTTGCTCCAAAATATTTTGAAAAGCCTTAATTATTACTATATATATTTTAATTATTATGTGTCTCCAATCATTATATCAATATAAAATAAATGTATTTATATTTTTCAGTCATCTAAATATAAAGATATATTTTTCAATTATTACACTAATATATAAAAACATATAAAAATATAAAAACTTGATATAATGCCACAAAATATATTTCATCAAAATATTTCTCTTAAAACATCCCAAAACAGTTTTAAAACAAAATTTAACACGAGAATCCTTGATACAACCCCCAATTTTTTTTTCTTCACACATTTGCCCCCAAAATACCCCAAAATGATTCCATACATAGCCTTAATTTCCTTAGCCGGCATTGCCTAGATTAATCCTCTTTGACTCGGCAAACCTGATTGATAATGCCTGAAAAGTCTTTAACATTTATATTTGAAAAATCCCATTTCTTTTATTGTTCTACTGCTCATATATCATTTCTTAATTCTGCAACAAGAAAATGACACTGTATCCATTACATAATTTCGTGGTATCCCACATATAACAAATGAAATGCTGATTTCTACGAAGGTGGCCATTGGTATACGGGAATATGAACAATGTGGAGGGAAAGTCGTGTGTATGAATCCCCTCATTGATGACTAAGTTGGACTCCTTCACTAATACGGACCACTGATTATTTATTAGAAGTATTTGTTAATAAGTTAATGACCAAGTTATAACAACAGAAGGGGAAGTATTTATACAAGTAGTGCACAAAACCAAAACTAGCATCAAGTAATTCCTTAGTTCTTTAACTTTCATACCAAAAAAACAGGTTTGATCCTTCTTGAAGATGAGTTTCATGTCCATTTTTACCTTCATTTGCTTGCTGAATTTCTGTTCATTGCCAATATATGCAAATGATACACCTGGGGAACTATTGGCATCTCAATCAGACGATTTAGAGAGCTGGTATCGTTGGTTTTTGCCAACAATCACAGCAGCATCGACAGAGGGAGAGCGCATGATTTACTCATATCGCTCGGTGTTCAAAGGTTTTGCAGCTAGACTCTCTCCAGAAGAAGTGAAAAGCCATGGAAAACAAGGAGGGCTTCGTATCAGCACATCCAGAGAGGAAATTATCCTTGCACACAACCCTTTCCCCGAACTTTTTGGGGTTAAACCAGAGCATGAGATTCTGGAGAGACTCCAACTATGGTAAAGGAGTGATTATTGGAGTCTTGGACACTGGAATTTCTCCTGATCACCCTTCGTATAGCAACGAAGGAATGCCTCCTCCACCTTCTAAATGGAAGGGAAAGTGTGAATTCAATCATACAACATGCAACAACAAAATCATTGGACCTAGGAACTTCAGGAGGACCCTTGGCCAAAGCCCACTTGATGACGACGGCCATGGCACTCACACCGCGAGCACTGCTGCTGGAAACCTTGTCAAAGGCGCAATTGTTTTGGCAATGCTAATGGCACAGCAGTTGGCACCGAGCCGCTTGCTCATCTGGCCATTTATAAAGTATGTTCTGTTTCCTGTTCTGAAAGCAATATACTTGCTGCAATGGACACCGCTACTGAGGATGGATTAGATGTACTTTCCCTTTCTCTTGGAGGATTTTCTACTAATTTCTACTATGATAGCATTGCGCTCGGCGCATTTAGTGCAATGGAGAAGGGCATTTTGGTTAGCTGCTCAGCAGGAAACGACGGTCCATCTAATTTCTGTTTATCAAATGAAGCCCCTTGGATTCTCACTGTTGGTGCTGGTACTATTGACAGAAAAATGAGAGCGACTACCGTGCTTGGAAACAATGGGTGCTCAACGGTGGTGACTGTTGATTTTTTTTTACTTATTTCCATACCACATTGATTAAATATTAAAGGATTTGTTTCCTTAACTTATAAATAGATTATTCCACCTTGTTTTGAAACACATCAAAATATTCTCTTTTCTTTAAATTTGTAGAATTTCTTTAATTAACAAATCCAAAATTATGGGTAATTTTACCCAAGTTGATCCATCATGATTTTTCTATCAAATTACACAATTTTAAATTTTTTAATTAAAGAAATTTCATATATATAGAGGGAACAAAATATTTTGGTGTGTTTTTAAAATAAAATTTAATAATCTATTTATAAGCTTAAGTAATCAAATTCCTTTTATATATAACATTTACTATTACATGACAATATTATTTTAGACCAGAATGTAATAAATTTTTCATTGTAACTGACATTTTTTTATCTATGTTTCAATGTACTCCAGAAATTCAACTTTCTCCAAAATATGATGTATTCAAAATTCTCAACGAAAATGAAACAACGAAATTATCCCTATTTAACAATGGATGGAATTTTTTTTTTTTTTTTTTTTGTAATAATTACTTTTATACATTAATGGGACAACATTTATTTCTAAAAAATTGTCTGTCATTAGCAATTAGTGACAACATAATATCAACCTAGTTGTAACTATATATATTATCATTAATCCTCAATAATAACAATTTATATACAATTTTTATATAACTAATTTTTTCAATAAATATCATCAATAATGATAATTTACGTCAAATTCTTATATCACTTATTTTCAATAATAAACTCATGAAGAGTGTCAAAGAGTGGTCTTGCCGCTTTTTTTTTATCAATTATTTGATTACCTACATAAAAAATTGACAAGTGTGCAAGTGGTCGTTTTACTTTCGAACTTCTATGCTCTCTTTCTCTCTCATCTCATCTCTCGTTCAAATTATTTCCTTTTATTTAAAAAATACTTTTTTAACTTGTCATGATTAATAAAATTAAAAAAAAAACTCATAAATAAGAAAAATTAATATCGAATGATCAAATATACAATTGTAGAGGCATGGAATATACAAATTCCGTTCGTATATATTTTCATGACAATTGACGTTATTACATGACATCTTAACACTAATATTTTTTTTGTTGCACTTTTCACGGGATTGAGATTTTTTTTTTCTCTTGTTTCGGATCCCCACAAGCCATAAACCCAAGCTTTCTTAAAACAAGTATGATCATAGCATGGGGGGTTCATTCTTGAGTTTCAAAACCAAATTGTCAGCCTTAACTCAAATAACGTTTTAAATTTAAACCATTCAATAATCATTTTTACTATATGAAACTATTATGTTAAAAGTCACTAATTCAATTATTTGATTGTCATTATTTAAAATAAAATAGAATATTTCTTATAAATATCCAAAATTGAAAAATCGATTGTATTAGACACTCTTGGAGTTATTATATATAAAAAAACACTTATTAAACAAATTGTAGTAAAACATAACTTCTTAAGCAAAATTTAGAAAAACTTACGTGAGATCGAATATCCCAATTTTGGCTCTCAAATTACTTGTCTTGTTTTTAAAAATCAATATAATTGGTGTTGTGGCCCTTTTTAAATTTAATTAATTAGTTTAGCAAATTGCAAATCAAATCATGTATTTAACTATTCTATATTTCATCTTAATAATAAATAAAATTTTAAAAATTATCTAATAATGCTATTTTACAATTATCTTAATAATAAGTAAATTTGTAATTTTTTTAAGAATATTAAATAATACTACTTTACAATTATCTAATATTTATTTCCCAACTTCTCATTTAATATTATTAAATTGTTGTAATGTTGCATCGATTTTACATGAAAACATTAACTCCAAATACCAAAATTTAGTAAATTGTGTTTTATCAATACAGTGTAAATAGAAAAAATATTTTTTAAAAATTTAGTCATTTTTATTTTTGACCATAAGCTTAAATTTTAGCTATTTTTTTTTTTCAAATTTAAGTTAAATTTTTTTCATTAAAATTAAAAATTAACAATATTTTTTACAAATTTAACTTCAAATTTTTTTAAAAAATAAAATAAAATATAAAAGTGAGAACCAGAATCGGAACTGGCCCGACGGTTTCGTAACCTGAACCATAACCAGCCTTGACGGTTAAGGTTAAGGGTAGGAATTTTTTTGAACAGTGAAACCACCGTAACCAATGATTTTTGAATCGTGGTTGGATATAGAACCATAGCTTAAAATATTTTCATGATTTTTGTGAATTCTAGGTTTAGTCCAACCTAAAACTATGATTCTGTATCGGGAATTACCAATTTAATTGTCGTGTCACAGTAAAACTTAGTTAAAATATGAATATTGCAATTATGATAAATTCAGTTTAGAACACAAAAACTATATATATATTATATCTGAGAACCAGAGAACATAAACTCGTCTATATAAAAAGAAGTTTAGTAGCATTATCCCTGGGTCCTGTTAATCAAAGTTTCATTAGAAAATAAATGTCAACTTAAACAGAAAAAGTATATATAACAACATTTTTTAAATAAAAACTTTGTAATCACATGGAATTTGAAATATTTATATTCTCGTTACCTATGATTTAATTATTAGATTGACTTTTATAGTCAAACTTAAATTCTTTTTTCATAATGTCTTATTTACTTGCTGCAAATTGATTACGTAGTAGAATGTTATATGAGCAATTTCTTAGACTATCATATCGAGAAAATAGATTAAAATTAGACGAAGTGGCTTGTAAATTTTAAGTTTGTCTATAAAGTCAAACAAAGATTAGAGCATTTAAAAGTCAAACCAAGATTAGATTATTTTTGTATATGTGGATATTAGTAGCTATATTTTGTATATAATGTCGTTGTAATGATTCAATAATTTATGGTAGAATAATATAAATATTATGCGAAACAATACTATGTGAAAAATCTTTTTAATTTTAAATAAAAAATAAAAGGAAAATCAATTCATACGACTATGCACATCTCTTGAAAATCAGTACCAAAAAAAAAAAAATGTCTCTTGAAAATCCTTATATTTCTCTTCAAAAGTCAATGATATTTGCTCATTGCACTGGGACATAAATTCGCACTTTCCTATTTGTCTATTAAACGATCGTGAAAAAATAAAATGGTGTTAGCAACTTATATTTGAGATATATTAATTGTTTTAAAAGGTTTTGCTTTTAGAGCAATTAATATAAAATTTAATTCGAGAAAATCATTTTCATTAACTAACTTAAAAAGAAAAGCATGCATACGTAGTATTAGAGTTCTGCTGAAATCATACCAAATATTTGTATGATTAAGGATCAAATTCCACTAGAATATATTTTTCACAATCTAATAAGTAATATATAACTAATAATATGTTGATAAAATAAATTCATGACATTTCAAGAAATAAAAAAGAAAACATGTTCTCTAGGGCGGACTAGTAGAATTTACAGGGGTGTCTCCTCACAAAAAGAGGTCGTAGTGACTAGACTCTGGCAATTGTTTATCAAAAATACAAGTTTTCGTAAGGTCGTAAAATTATGTATGGGGGTTGGTGTCTGCTCAGTATCGAAAGGTCAAGAAAGTTAGTGACCTGATGACTAGAGAGCCGACAATCGAAGCCATGGTAAATAGCGGCCGTAACTATAACGGTTCTAAAGTTGCAAAATTTTTTATCGAGTAAGTTCTGACCCACAATAAAGGTTTAACAATCTGAATATTGTTTTGGAGAGAGACTCATTGAAATAGACATATCTGTGAAAATACAAAATACCTGCACTTCAATAAAAAAAACCCTATGAAGCTTGACTGTTTGATTATCAATAGAAATTGACAGATGGTCACACAATTACATGTATAAAGTTAAAAAAAAATAAAATTATATAAATCACTAAAAATCTCGTTTGGATTGCTTATTTATTCATAACATTCTAAAAGGGAAAACGTTTTCTCATCTAATAGTTTTGAAATAACGATCTACTCGACTCAATGAGATAAAAATTGATAAGATATATGCAAAGCCATCAAATTTATCGAGTTTAAATTATTTAGACTCAATTAAAACTCGTTCAAATTCAATATGTTAAGTTAAATTTAAACATAATTTATTGCCCAATAAAAAACTCAAATCAATTTCAATAATATATTATACAATTTGCCTTGAAAGACTTGCACTCCAACTAAGGAACTGCAAATTCAGGAAACTAAAATAAAGCAAATTCTAGTTCGAATTGAACTTGGCCGAACCTAAATAAGCAAAATATAATTATTATCTAATTAGTGAAGATTAACACAAAAGACAAAAGTAAGTAATTAATTGGATATGGGCAAACCCGATCTGATGAGAATTTTGTTTGAAGGGAACTGTAACTTACATAAAATTGTTTTTCCATTCTGTTATTTTTTCTTTTCTCTGTCTTTGAGTATGAAAGTTAAGTTAATCATTTGACAAATATTAAACAAAGCCTTAAAATTCTCAAAGAAGCAACCTGTTTCATGCCTTATCCAAAAACTTAAAATATCAAACACAAGCATTCTCAAGCCAGGAACTGTTTCAAACCCCCAAAGGTTAAATCTTAAAAATACCAATATCACAAGTCGTACAATATAAGGTCAACTGTACTGTCCAAGTCCTTGGCACTACCTTTATGCGGTTGAGATAAGATAGTTGCAATTTTATTCCATAACATTAATAGAACAACTAGATAATTGAAGAAAAACAATACAAGCATGATCGTGTATGACTAAAAAGATAAAGGGAAATATAATGGTTATGGTTGAGTTTTATTTCTAATTGTTTTTTGGTAGAGTGTTATGAGAGAATATATTCTTAGTATGAAAAATGTGTAGAGAATGAAAATATGTTTGGTATTTTATTGAGAAAAATAATATGATATATTTTAAAAGATATTTTCTATTCTTTAAATTATTGATATTATGAAAAAATAAAAATATCATTCCTGAAAAATAAAAACAACGTACATTTTTTGTCATTGAAAAGGAAAATAGTTTATGGGAAATGAAACCAAACATAGCGATTATCCTTGCCACTGTGTTCATGCTCAATGAACAACATATGAACATGAAAAATTATTCAGTGGCATTACAGGCGGGCCGACATGATAAAAAAGTTTCGGGAGCTCAAGGTCTCAGGCCTAGCTTGGGTTTTAAATCCACAATAAGAATAAGAAAGAGCCGTACGATAGGACATTGTATGTGAAGCATATGTTGTCTTGATCCTAACAATTTCGCCCCTTATTTTTTCATATATAAAATTATAGGCAACTTAAATTAAATAAATTTATGATTGGAACTCACATATAATAATCTTGACAATTAGTTACTCATCTTTGGCAAGATCAACCTATTAATTCTTTGACTCAGAAAATGTGAGTGACAAATTCCTTAAAGGTCATCATATGATTTTAGTTGTAAAATCCATTTTCTTTGACAAGTTCGGCTGCCTTCTATCATTTCTCAACTCTGCAACTGAAATGAGACTATTCATAGAGAAATGGTCCTAACATGCCGACTTAAATGCACAAAAAATTGAATAATCCTTTTCTCTAAGGGACAGAACCATTAACAAAGCTGTGTCAATGGATGCCATCATTCCTACTTAGTCCTTTTTTTTGTTTTTTTTTTTTTTTTGGTGGGGGTAGCAAATACTTAGTTTTGTCAACATTTTGTTATCAAATTCATTATAAAATTAGAGCAACTAAGAGGAAACTTAATATGATTTCCCGCATTGATGACGAAGTCGATTCCTTGGTGAAGTGGTTGCTCACTAGTTTAGTAAGTCTTGGTCATCAAGTTGATGACCAAGTTGTAACAACAGAAGGGGGAAGCACCTATATAAACTGTTCAAAAATCCAGAACTAACATCAATCAACATAATCCATAGTTCTACAATACTCGTATTTTGAGAGAAAAAAAGAGCTTTGCTGTTTGTTAAAGATATGAGTTTCATACCCTTTCTCACCCTCATTTGCATACTTAATTTCCATCTATTACAAACATTTGCAGATGATACACCTGATGGAGGCACTTTAGAAACATATATAGTGCATGTTGATGGAGCTGATGGACTTTTCACTCAATTGACAGATTTGGAGAGCTGGTACAAGTCATTTTTGCCAACAACAACAGCAGCCTCAAATGACCGAGGACGAATGATTTACTCGTATCGCAATGTGTTTAAAGGTTTTGCTGCCAGATTGTCAGCAGATGAAGTGAAAACCATGGAAAACAAGGTGGGATTCATCTCAGCGCGTCCTGAGAGAAAATTGTCCTTGCATACAACACATTCCCCTAATTTCTTGGGGTTGAACCAAAACATGGGATTCTGGCAGGACTCCAATTATGGTAAAGGTGTGATTATAGGAGTCTTGGATACAGGAGTTTTTCCAGACCACCCTTCTTTTAGCGACGAAGGAATGCCTCCTCCACCTGCTAAATGGAAGGGACAGTGCGATTTCAATCTCACAGCGTGCAATAACAAGATCATCGGAGCTAGATACTTCAGTTCTTTCGATGATAGCCCACTAGATGAGGATGGCCATGGTACTCACACCGCGAGTACTGCTGCTGGAAACTTTGTGAAAGGTGCCAATGTGTTTGGCAATGCTAATGGCACAGCAGTTGGAATTGCACCACTGGCTCACCTGGCCATTTACAAAGTATGTTCATTCTTCTGTTTTGAAAGTGACATAATTGCTGCAATGGACACTGCTGTTGATGATGGGGTTGATATACTTTCCCTTTCACTTGGTGGATTTTCTTCCAATTTCTATAATGATTTCATTGCCCTGGGAGCCTTTAGTGCAATGGAGAAGGGCATCTTGGTTAGTTGCTCAGCAGGGAACGACGGTCCATCCAACTTTTCCTTATCAAACGAAGCCCCTTGGATCCTCACTGTTGGTGCTAGTACTATTGACAGAAAAATAAGAGCGACTGCTGTGCTTGGGAACAATGAAACATTTGATGGCGAGTCGACTTTTCAGCCAATGGATTTTCCACCAACACTGTTGCCTCTTGTTTACGCCGGCATGCTTAACACTAGTGATCCTGATCTTCCCTTTTGCACCGCAGCATCATTGAACAAAACTGACATACGAGGGAAGATAGTAGTGTGTGAATTAGGTGGATTTATAACAAGAATTGCTAAAGGAAGAGCGGTAAAGAACGCTGGTGGTGCCGCAATGATTGTGGTAAATCCTGCGCAGTATGGAAACCTTACTCTTTCAGAATCTCATGTCCTTCCAGCAACGCATGTCAGTTATGCTGATGGATTAAAGATCAAGACTTACATAAATTCAACATCGACACCTGTGGCCACAATTCAATTCAAAGGAACTATCATTGGCGATGATCGTGCACCAGTTGTTGCTGCATTTTCCTCCAGAGGACCCAACTGGGCCAGCCGTGGCATCCTAAAACCCGATATTTTAGGCCCAGGAGTTAATATTCTTGCAGCATGGCCAGTCTCAGTTGAAAACAACACCAACACAAATTCCACATTCAATATTATTTCTGGTACCTCAATGTCATGCCCACACCTCAGTGGTGTTGCGGCATTGCTCAAAAGCGTGCACCCTGATTGGTCTCCAGCTGCTATCAAATCAGCAATCATGACTACAGCTGATGTGGTGAATCTAGCCCAAAATCCAATCGAGGATGAAAGGTTCCTTCCAGCCAACATATTTGCCACTGGTTCAGGCCATGTGAACCCGTCAAAAGCAAACGATCCAGGACTCGTTTACGACATCCAATCTGACGACTACATTCCTTATTTGTGTGGTTTGAACTATACAAATCGACAAGTAGGCTCCATTTTGCAACGCAGGGTGAATTGCTTGGAGGAATCAAGCATACCAGAAGCCCAGCTCAACTACCCTTCATTTGCTATCACTTTCAGTAGAATTCAGTCAACTTCTCAAACATACACCAGGACAGTAACAAATGTTGGCGAGCCTAACTCATCTTACGTTGTCGAGATTGTCCCACCACCTGGGATTGATGTACGTGTTGAGCCCTCTAACCTCGATTTCTTGGAGGTTAACCAGAAACTGCAATATCAAGTGACATTCAGCCGACTAAATTCTACCACAAACATTGGGTTTGTTCAAGGTTACCTGAAATGGAATTCCTCCAAGCACTCTGTTAGGAGTCCTATTGCCGTTATATTGCGATGATTTCAGAACCTGGAAGAATCTTTCAACCAAAATATGCCATCTGTTTTCTAAACCAAAATTCTATAAGAAGCTGTCATGAACTGTTTGATGTCGTTAATGGTGATTAGTATAGACAACCTGGAATGTTATCATTGTTTTTGATTTTTCACTATTTTATTCTTCTGGTTTCTCTGTACATTTACTAAAATAATTCTTATTCTGTTCACACCTAATTTTTCATATTCTTTGTTGTGAAATTTGGCAAATGACTCAATGGCTCAAGTACCCTTTAGAATGTGCTGTCTCCAAAACATGCACACATCTAAATACCCTCTTTCTTGTGCTCCAAAAGAAAGGATCTCTTGACTATAGACAAAGCTGGTTCCCACAAATATTTCAGCATTTTATTAGCAATTTTCACAACCAAGTTCCGAATGGTAACTATTGGCAGATTAGAACTAGAAGTCCCATGATCTACTTGATCCTAAATTGCAAAAATGAATCCCCAGATAAAAGAAAATATCATGGTTCAGGTCATTGTGAACATTTGCATATTATATCTTTAATATATGCAAATCGGTTCTCCAATGCCACTCAAGGGGTAATCTTGCTGCACATTGAGATGGCAGCGTGCAGAAGTGTCATCATCATCATAAACAAGCTTTCATCAGGCCCCTGTCAAGCTACAATCATCGATAGATTAAAGCATAAAGTTTACAGTAATTTGAGGTTTTTTTCAGAGAAGTAAAAACGGAAATTATAACTTTTAGTAACATACTACAGCCAAATGGTCAAAAAATCGCCTCATCTAGAGGTCTAAACATTGGATGTAGATTTGCATAATTTGTCAAAAATAGAGGTCAAGATGAAGAATGCTGAATTTCTACAGTTGCCTGACTGTCACTACGCCTTAAGTTTATACCCTGTTTTGGGCTTTAATACATCAAGAAAACTTCTTGAAGAATACTTGATTAGGATTGACATTCTCACTTCGCACATGCTGTGAAAGCCAATTAATCTGGAAACATTTAAAGCGACTCTGTCAAATAAGCATGTTCTAATATTTGTAGAAAAGCAGGTGAAACACAGAATTGTACAAAATAACTCCTCTACGTGGAAATTTTTGGAGGTTAAATGAAAGATCAATGGTAAAAGAAGTTAAACAGACTGGAACATCATGAAAAATGAAAGAGACAAATATTTTGTTAACAGATATACATATGGTTATGAGAAGAGAAGAAAGCTCTTTCAGCATTTTCATGTTAACTTTAAGACAATTGTAAAATTCAGACAAATCTACCTTACTGAAATAATACAGTATTGAGAAATTGATTTATTAAAACACAATTCAAGTTAGCCAAAATTGACCATTTTATATGATCAGGCTACTGCAAAATGGTATGCTAAATGAAAGTTTACTTCTTGACCCTCTTCCATCTTCTTGTCATATAAATTTAACAGATATTGGGCTTCTAACAGTGTGCTTCAAAGAAACCCATGCAATTGATCCTTGCACATAAGTAGAATTAACAGAGGTGGCCGATTTGCTAAAGAAAATCTGGTATGTCATTTTCTGGTTCACTTCAGTAAAGCTAAGTACTGTAGGCTGGACAACTATGTCTACACCAGGAATGCTTTCCATTTTGAGATGATAAGTCGATTCTGTGGCCCCTACGTTTGTCACTGTCCTTGAATACACGGAAGAATTCCTTCCTAGTTGGATAGAAAATGAGGGGTAGTTCAGCTGCGCTTTGGGTATGCCCCTTCCATGGCAGCTAATTGTGCGCCTGGTGATGATCGCAATCTCTTTTTCTGTGTAGCCTAAACCACACAAATACGCTATATAATCTTCAGGAGTTATGTCATAAACGAGGCCTGGATCAATTGCCTTCGGTGGATTGACATGGCCTGCACCAATAGCAAATACATCAGCAGGGAGGAGCCTCTCATCGGCAATGAGGGTGTCATTGAGGTTGATTTGAGTGGCAGAAGTCATAAGTGCGGACTTGATTGCTGCAGGGGACCAATCAGGATGAGCACTTTTGACTAAGGCCGCAATGCCACTGAGGTGAGGGCAGGACATTGAAGTGCCGGAGGCCATATTGAAATTTGCATTCTTGTTGGCGTTTGTTTTGTTATCCACATACCTGTACCACGCAGCAAGAATGTGTTGGGTTCGCACGATCCCAGGAGACTTATAAACAGCGGAATTTAAAATTTTTTAAAAAAATATAAATATATATTACATCATATATAATTAAAATGAATCTCGAAACTCTTTCGCTTCTAGAATTCCAAATGTTATCCCTCTAACAGTATCCACACCTTATATGCCCACTCGCAATCGAATCCTATACTAGTAGTTTTCGATTCGATAATTCTATCCTAGAACGATTTTGTTTCGAACAAAAACACACTAACAATTAGTATTTTAGATGTTTAATTTAATTCTTAATTCAACAATTAAATCAAGAATTAAACTAGATAAAAGGTTGGTGAACATTTGGAGATTGAAAGGAAAGGAGGGACGAATTTTTTGGGATGAAAGAAAACTATTTTTCTTCATAAAAATCTGCAATTAAAATTCCCATAAAAATATCCAAAAAGATTGTCAATAAAGACAACCACAAGTCATTTCCATATAGGACTCTTCTTCCTTTCTTATCTTCAATTCTTTTGGTAAGTTTCCTTATCCCATAAGTACTTTCATTTTTCCTTATTACCTCTTAGAAATTGAATTCTCAATTCAACTTACTCTAGGAATTGGATTACCAATTCAATTTTCTAATAGGCTTCCTACAAGTCCACACCTAATGGGTTTAGGCCTAAGTAATCAATTAGACTTTACTTTAATTAATTCAATCAATTAAATTAATTTATTTAATTAATTAGACCCATCTTACTTAATTGATCCAATCAATTAATTAAATATTTCAATTGGGTTTTCTAATCCAATTAGCTTCAATCAATTAATCTAATTAATTAATTGAATTAATTCCACACTTGAATTAATTTAACCCCATTAATTAATCACATTAACTAATTTAATCCAACACTTGGATTAATTTCTAGGCTAGAAATGAACTTGTCCAAGTTTTGTGTGTGACCCCTTAGTTTCACTTTAAACTAGCCGTAGGCTCACAACTCTTGTGACTTAGTTGAACAATTAATTGTTCTGATTAATTAATTCTCTTGAAATTAACTCATTAATTCCAAAAACTCACAAGATATAGGAAGCATCTAGCAATGCATCATGACTCCTAGTCTACGGTGAATGTGCGAACCTATTTCAATTACGAATACCATGCAAGTACAATCCTTCCGTCATCTAATCTCCCGATTGAGCCTAGGGCATGAATATTAAATCGAAACCCCGTTAGTTCAATAACTATATTTCCATTCCTAATAACTTGACTTGATAATGAATAATTAAAAAACCCCACGTCTAATTTTCATCCAACCTTGGCCAAGGATTTTAGAGTCAAGTACAGTGGAATACATAGAAGATTCACCTATTCATCTAGATAGGTGACGGATCCTTTGTTGGCCACTCATTAATCTCCATACATGAAGATGTTACATCCAATATAAACCCCTTGTGATTGTCATGCAATCGAAAAATATATCAAAGTACAACATGTCGTGCACAAGATTACCATGGTGCCTCAAGTCCAAGAACTAATTTTTGCACTATCGTAACGAGAAAATTCTCATTCGACAATAGAATATTTCTAATTGGGAATTTTCAGGTAGGGTTGTTCAGTGTACTTGTTCCCAATAAGCACCTACATACATGCACTAGTGTCTCCACACCAATACTTATGGAACGAATCATCCTCCTTTCGAGCCTGCATCGTATGCGCAAGTTTTAATAGGATCAATGATGTCCCATCTCGTTGATTCTTAATTTAGAATGTTTTAAAATCACAGCGTTAAAGGTATATTCCACGATCACCATTATATGCTCAATCATGCCCCATAGCTATGTGTGATCTAAGAACTTTATCTAATTCTTATGATGAATTTAAGATAAAGATTACCATTTAAATGATATTAATATAAATAAAAATGATTCGCAAGAGTATAAGAACAGTCAGAACAATTGACACGGCGGGCACTACTCTAACAGAATGCTCACACCAGGACCGATAATGTCGGGCTTCAAGATGCCTGGAGTTGCCAAACTGGGGCCTCTTGAGGAGAATGATGCAACCATTGGAGCACTTTTTGTACCAATTACTATCCCTTTGAAGATAATGGTTGCTGTAGGTGTAGATGTTGAGTTTAATAGGCTTTGATATTTTGCCCAGCAGCATAGCTGACATGTGCTGCTGGAAGTACGTGTGCGTCGGCTATAATGTCGTAGCCTTGCTCCGCTTCATTGGTCAGAATCATGGCCGCACCACCAGCGTCCTTCACTGTTTGGCCTTTGGCAATCCGTGAAAAGCCTCCGCCTTTCACACATAACACCACCTTCCCCTTGATGTCGATTTTGTTCAACGATCCAGGCCCGCAGTAAGCCACAGTTTGATTACCATTTGCAGAAGGGTCAATCAAAGGCAACAATGTAGACTGAAAATCTTTGGGCTGGAAAAGAGATTCACCATCAAACTCATCACCGTTTCCCAAGAAAGCTATTGCTTTTATGCTTCTATCAATAGTGCTAGCACCAACTGTTAGAACCCAGGGGAACTCGTTGGCCAGCGTAGAGCTATTTGGACCGCCATTATCTGCCGAGCAGCTGACAAAAATTCCCTTCTGGATTGCACCAAATGCAGTTATAGCAACACTGTCTTCTGAGAAATTAATGGGACCTCTACCGAGTGAAGCGGATATCACATCCACACCATCCTCCACTGCAGCATCCATTGCCGCCAATATGTCACTTTCACCACAAACATTCAAAGAACAAGCCTTATAAACTGCTAAATGATCAAGAGGGGCCATCCCAGCTGCTGTGCCATTGGCATTACCAAACACATTGGCACCTGAAACAAAGTTCCCAGCAGCCGTGCTGGCGGTGTGAGTGCCATGCCCTTCTTGATCAATAGGTGGTAATCCAGACAGATTACTTACGAAATTCCTCGCACCAATGAGCTTGTTGTTGCACGTTGTGCCGTTCAATTCGCATTTCCCTTTCCACTTAGCAGGTGGAGGGGGCATGCCTTCATCGCTGAAAGACGGGTGTCCTGGAGTGATGCCAGTGTCTATAACTCCAACAATCACACCCTTGCCATAGTTTGAAATCGGCCAAGTTCCAAAGTTCATGTGCAAACCCAAGAAGTTTGGAGCATGAGTAGTGTGCAAAGTGTATGTCTTTTGAGGCCTTGCAGAGATGAATCCATCCTTTTTCTCCATTTCACTCACTTCCAATGGAGTTAATCTTGCTGCGAATCCCGCGGCCACATTGCGGTATGAGTGAATTATGCGCGACGACTCGTGCAAGCTTGAAGTGGTTTTTGGCAGAAATCAGAGGTACCAACTTGTTATGTCTCCTGACTCTGCTAAGACTTGAGCATCAGGCATATTCACATGTACAATGTATGTTTCTAAAATGCTTTGATTGAAAGTTTCGGCAGCCAGGGAAGGATAGAAACCTAGGATGCAAATGACTGAGAGAACTAAGATGCAAGCCATGTTTAAGCAATGTATATAGCCTTGTATTACAGCAAAAACATCAATGTGCAGGTATTTATTGCATACTTTTGCACATTAAATTAGAAGCTGAAACAAATATTTCTTTACTTCTTAAAACAGTATATTTCGATAAAATTGGCCCGCTTTTCAGAGCTTGAATTGAAGGATTAATGGATGGATGATCTGCATGTCCTCAGGGAAATGAAGAAATGACTTGGAGTCAAGGAACTTGGTAATCCAATTATTAAATCCAAATAAGAATGATATTAAGACATCTATTATTCATAATTTGTTGAAATTTTCTGCATGGACCCTGCCTGAAATTCTATATACAACATTAATTCTTGGTAATACTTTTCCTCGTTGATGAACTCGTGGAGGTTAGTACTTAAAAAGTAGCCAGAGGTTCAGCCTAGCCTTTACATTTTTCATCCGAGTCCAATTCAATCTCTAGTAATCTATTCAAATAGGAAAAAGATGGTGACACGATACATACTAACAAAGACATGACAATTTTTTACTAAAATAGGAAACGACAAGAAAAGATGTAAGATAATTTTGTGTCCATAACCAAATATAGGTCAAATAGGTATCATTGCACAGTGAAGACAAGAAGAGATGGAAAGAAAGACAAGATTCAACAATTTCTAGTTTGATTACTCCGCCCCAAGTCACAAGATTTCCATTGACGGAGCACTAATCCCGCAACCCTCATCAAGCAGCCATGGCCGCCGCCGATCAACACCAACCCTCAGACACGCTCCCCCTGCTTCTCCTCCACCGCTTACCAAACTTCAAGCTCTCCTTTCTCCCCGTCCTCCAGACCAAATACACCGTCCTCGACCCGCACGCCGACCCACCCAACCCGTCATTCCCGGCCCTCTCCAAGTCCGCGCGCCTCATGCTCTGCGTTGGACCCGCACCCCTCACCTCCGACGACCTCGACAGATACCCCGCCGTCGAGTGCGTGGTCGGCTCCAGCGCGGGGCTCAACCACGTTGACCTCGACGCCTGCCGCCGCCGCGGCATCCGCGTCACCAGCGCCGGCGACGCCTTCTCTGATGACGTGGCGGATTACGCTGTCGGACTCGCCATTGATGTACTAAGACGGGTCTCCGCTGCTGATCGGTTTGTTCGGGCTGGGTCTTGGCCCGTTCAGAAAGAATACATTCTGGGGTCAAAGGTCACCAGCGTTTATCATTGTTTCTTTCAAATCCATTATATTATTTGATTATTCCTTATTATAGTCTGATAAATAG
Source organism: Paulownia fortunei (assembly GCA_019321725.1). Taxonomy (NCBI): domain Eukaryota; kingdom Viridiplantae; phylum Streptophyta; class Magnoliopsida; order Lamiales; family Paulowniaceae; genus Paulownia; species Paulownia fortunei. The sequence continues at coordinate 7,116,378 of CM033122.1, read as the reverse complement.
ATAACTGTTGGAAAACTTGAATAATGAATTGAGTAGAGATTTGGTCTAAAAGTTCTAATATACTCTAATATCCCAAAATTCTTTCCATATTGAGAAACCACCATAATGTGGAACCAGTGGTGTATCAATGGCAAATTTTGATTTACATATCAACACGGTTATTGCTCATTAATCATTTCATCAAATGACGAATTGTAATTATATATTAACATGGTTATTACTTATAAATTATTTCAGGTGAGTGGAAAACGAGTAGGAATTGTGGGACTGGGGAGCATTGGCTCGAGGATTGCCAAGAGGTTTGAGGCATTTGGATGCAGCATTGCCTACAACTCAAGGAAGATGAAGTCTTATGTTCCATATGCTTACTATGCTAATGTTGGTGATCTTGCATCAAACAGTGATATATTGATTGTTTGTTGTGCATTAACAAATGAGACGTACCATATAATCAACAAGGATATTATGACAGCACTAGGAATGGCGGGTATAATAGTTAATGTTGGACGTGGGGCGCTAATTGATGAGAAGGAATTGGTTCGGTTCTTGGTGAGAGGTGAGATTGGTGGTGCTGGTCTCGATGTTTTTGAGCATGAGCCACATGTTCCAGATGAGCTATTGACATTGGATAATGTCGTTTTGTCTCCACATAAGGCTGTTCTTACTCCGGATTCATTTGCAGCCCTTGAGGAGCTGGTTCTTGGTAACTTACAAGCTTTCTTCTCAAATAAACCTTTATGGACAGAAATTGAGCTGGATTACTAAGATGGTATGCAAATCATGCAAAATACAGGACATACTTGGTGATTACTATTGAAATGATGTCATTGGTCCACACTTACACAGTGTACTATCTATCCCCTCTCTCTCTCTGCAACATTATCAACTTAGCAGAAATCAAGCTTTATTGATGTAATGCTATCCCAAATACAAGAAATAAATGATGTACTTAGAGTTTATCAATTGAATGGTGTGTATTTATGGATTCTTGCTGGCTTTACGAACTCACTTCGCAACATCAGGATATTTGTGCTGCATATAGCTGTCAATTTGAATTATAGGAAACTAGAAAAGTATCATAGTCCCTTTTTGAGCTATGGAACTGTAAGTCAAATTTGATAAACACTAGAAATATTGAGCCCTATCTGTTTACTCTTTTCTCCCACCTGATTGAATTCCTTTCTGCGCGTTTAATTTGGGCTCGCCATGCACAAGTACTTGTGCGATTAAGACTCGTTGTACCTGATTGAAGACGAGCTCCTCCATGTAGCCAACTTCTTTTTCCATCTCCCCCTTCTTTCTAAGTCTGCGATAAGAGCACTGGTAGTCTCTTGGTGGCTAGGCCTCTCAAGTGCTTTGCATACTGCTTGTAGCAGGACTTGGAATCTGACCTACATTTATCATATACACTTTGATCAAGGACACCTGACAATGTCCACAAGTTATAGCTTATCTTTGTGTACTTAACTGATGGAAGGAAAACGAAAACGATAAACTTTGAAGGATCCTGAAGAATTCATCAATGTTCAGAGAGAACTTAAAGATTTCGAGAAACACAATTTTTTTTATTTATTTTTTTGTATAAAAATAAGGAAAAAATAATAGAGTTCGTTAAGTATTTAAATGATATAGTTCCAATTTAGATCAAATAGACTTAAAATAGGATCGAACTCAAAAAATTTACAAAATTTGGCATAAAAATTCCCCGTAAAAGTACCTTATCCCATAACACGACCAAGAACGCAGTAAAATATCACGCCCAAAAGAATTGTGGAAAAAATAAAAATTCACAAAAATGATTGAAAAACAATTTTTAGTTTGAGTTCAAAAAAGTGGTATTCCGGGATGAAGACAGCCCTCATGACCTTCAAGCGATGAGGGGTTGGGTCTGTCTCCGCCTGCATATGTAGGTTGTGTGTAACTCCTCCAATATCAAATGTGTTAAAACTTCCCTGAAAAAAAAAAAAAAAAAAAGATCACACATATAAATAAATGACTTTGTTTGGGCTTCTATTGATCCAAACACAACCAAAATGTATCTGCCTCTTATTCTATACCATTAACTAATTCTGTTCGGATGGCAACTGGATTGAATCGTTGTACTGTTAGAATGCAGAATTGTCACATATTAATATAATATAATCAAACTATTGGATTTACTTACTGTTATTATATTATGAAGTGAAATGAAAAGTAAAATCATTGAAAGCTAATGTAGTATTCCAAAGGAAATAAATTTTGCAATTAGCATGAAATGCATTAAGGTACTGTATTTGTTATAATGTTTTTAAAAGAACTCATATCAATCTTCCAACACTAATTCTAGGTTCAACTGTAACCAATGTTTTTATAATCAATATTTTTATAATCGGATCGGTGATCAAATCAATTTTGTTAAAATTAGCAGTTCAATATGTCGGACCGGTTTAATGAAAATTAATTATATTTTATTATTTTATTATGTAAAATGATAATATAATAGATAATTGTTATGCAATATATTTTAAATGTAAAAATAAATAAATAGTTACATAAAAACACATATAACAAAATATAAAATTCAAATAATCACATAAATATAACAAAATATCAAATTTAAATCTTTATAAAAATTAAAAAAAAACAACATAAAAACCGATCAACCGATTTTGGCTGATTTTGACCAATTTTAGGCTGTTTTGATCTGTTTTAACCGGTCAAAATAGTTTTGGAACTTAACCGGACCATACCGACCTCCAGTTTTCAATTGAACCGGTTAAATCGATTGGTCCGATCCAATTTTAAAAAATTGCTCAGAACTACATATAATGTTTACCATTACCTTGTACCACTTAACCATTCACACTCCCAAACATGTTCCTTTATTTGTTATAAACCTTTGGAGTACTACATTATTTTTCAGTGGTTTTACTTTTCAATTTCATCACTTCACTTCATGTAATAATAGTAAATCCAAGAGTCTAATTATTTTTTATTGGCATTTGACAATTCTGCCTTCTAACATAGTGCAATGATTCAATCCAGTTGAACAATAATGTAACAAAATAATTAAAATTTTATAATTTGATTTCGTATTGTAAAAAAGAAATATTCACTTTGGGATAAAGGAGTATAGTTGTTCTTGATAATAACACCTTATAAATTCATAAAGCTATCATATAATTGCCCGAAATATAAACTTAGTCAAATAGTTGCTCCCCCCGCCCCAAGAAAATATTTAAGTAAACAGATAAATTCCAACACACGTGATGAGCGCGTGCACAAATGGTCATCCACGTGCCAGCATAACTAGAGCCTCAGATTTTTCACAAACCAAAAATTTTGACTTGGCAAATTTACACCATCGTGGAAATACATTTGAACACCAAGAAGTAATATATATTTAAATATATATAAATATTTACATATTGTTATATATATTTTATATAAATATATAAAGATATAATTTTATACATATATTAATATATCTTTAATTATGAGCATAAAAATTTTACTGTGTAAAAAGAATACAATAATATATCTAAAAAATTATACCATTGAAAGTGCTTTCGTGTGGACCTACGAATGGAGACATATATTAAATGTCATATACAAATCTGAATAGTCCAGACAAATGATGATTCAGACAAAATCTCATATTATTGAACCACGATACACTCGGTTAATATTTTTAATTATAAGTATACTCCACCTGTTATTAAAGTATGGCATATAGAAATAATAATAAAAAAAGCTCCATATAAAGATTTTCATTAGTGCATAAATCATAAACACCAGAATATCCACCAATATTCAATGGGGTAAGAGCACCGCCTCGAGTAAAAACTTTAACGATTGGTTGACCAAATGAGAATCTCAAATTGCTTGAGTAATGAATCTTATGTGTAAAAAGTCTTGTACCTATGATTTAATTCTTGCCAAGTTACATAAAATAAATTTTATAAAATACAAGGTCAATCTCACTTTACCCCTCTTTATTTTTATCCTGTTGAAACTTGCACATACGATTCAGCCTCGAAAGGAGGATGCCTCATTTCATAGGTATTGGTGTGGAGACACTAATAGATATATATGCGGGTGCTTGCTGGTAACAAGTACCCTAAAAAACCCCTGAAAATTTTCAATTAAAAATATTCTATTATCGAATGGGAATTTTCTCGTTATGATAGTGCAAAAATTAGTGTTTGAACTTGAGGCATTATAGTAACTTTGTTCATGACATGTTGTATTTTGATGTATTTTCCGATTGCATGACAATCACAAGAGTTTATATTGGGTGTAATATTTTCATGTATGGAGATTAATGAGTGGCCAAAAAAGGATCCGTCACCTATCTAGATGAATAGATGAATCTCTTAGGTGTTCCACTGTACTTGATTTTAAAATCCTTGGCTAAGGTTAGATGAAAATTAGACGTGGAATTTTCTAATTATTCATCATCGAGTCAAACTACTAGAAATGGAAACATAGTTATTGAGTTAATGGGGTTTCGACTTAACATTCATGTCCTAGGTTCAATCGGGAGATTAGATGATGGAAGGACCATACTTGCATGATATTCGCAATTGAAATAGATTCACACATTCACCTTAAACTGGGATTCATAATGCATTGTTAGGTGCTTTCCATGTCTTGTGGGTTTTTGGAATTAATGAGTTAATTCCAAGAGAATTAATTAATTAGATTAATTAATCATAATAATTAATTATTCAACTAAGTCATAAGAGTTGTGAGCCCACGACTAATTTAAAGTGAACCTAAGGGGTCACACACAAAACTTGGACAAGTTCATTTCTAGCCTAGAAATTAATCCAAGTATTAGATTAAATTAATTAATGTGATTAATTAATGGGGGTTAAATTAATTCAAGTATGGAATTAATGTGATTAATTAATTGAATTAATTGATTGTACCTAATTGGATTAGGGAGCGCAATTGAAATATTTAATTAATTGATTGGATCAAATAATTAAGATGAGCCTACTTAATTAAATGAATTAATTTAATTAATTGGATCAATTAAAGTAGGGCCAAATTGATTACTTAGGTCTAGACACATTAGGTGTGAGCTTGTAGGAAGCCCGTCAGGAAATTGAATTGGGAATCCAATTCTTAGAGAAAGTTGAATTGAGAATTCAATTTCTAAGAAGTAATAAGGAAAAAGAAAAGTTCTTATGGGATAAGAAAACTTATTAAAAGAGTTGGAGATAAGAAAAAAATAAGAGTCCTAAATGTAAAGGACTTGTGGTAGCCTTTATTGACAATCTTCTTGAATGTTTTTTATGGGGATTTTATTACAGATTTTTGTGAAGAAAAAAAGTTTTCTTTCATCCCCAATCACTTTATCATCTATGCTCTCAATTGTCTCAAATTATCACTTTATACTCTCATTATATTTCACTTTACTCCATTATACTATCATTGTCTTATTTTACCCATTTGTACTCTTAAAAATTTAATCAAATTACTCTTACTAATTATTTATAGTAAAATTAAAAAATTCTAACATTAATAAACTTGTATTTATATTTTAATACTTTTTCAACTTCATTAATAACACTTAACATTAAATTTATTTAAAATTTTATTATCCTTAAATTTTATTAGCTATATTTTATAAATATAGTTCCTATTAAATTTCTATATCGTATGATATTTTTTATTAGATAATACATTTTATTTATAAATTTCTATTTGTCATAAATATAAAAAATATATAACATATTTCTAATTTTTTTCAATACATAAAATATTAGTAATAAATTTCTCATTGTTAATGGAATTATCAAAATTTCATAAAAACTATGTTAAATTCAAAAAAAAAAAGTTATTTTTAGGTATAATTTAGTACTATTAAATAAATTATAAATAGTCGAATTATCGTAATTTAATAGATACTATGCAATTTAAAAAAATTATAGTCACTTTAGTATTTAATTTTATTACTATGACTTTATTATAATAATTATTTTAGAATTTAATATAGTTTCTATGAATTTATGATAATTATATAAATAAATAAAAAATATTACTAATATTTTATATATTTTAAAAAAATTATATTTTTTGAATTTATATTGAGTAGGAAATTCATAAGTGTATTAATTAATAAAAAATATTCTACTATATACTAATTTAATAGAAACTATGTTAAATTAAAAAATAACTATTAAAATATAAGTTCAATGAAATTTTAAATAAATTTCATATCAAGTATTAATTAATCAAATGAAAAAGATTATTAGAATATATATATATATATATATATTAATTTTAAAATATTTTAAAATAGTTTTACTATAAATAATAGGTCATGGTAATTAGGTAAAAAAATTTAGAGTACAGGTGAGCAAAATAAGACAATTGGAGTAAAAGGAGATAAAGTAAGATAGAATGAAAATATAAAAGAGTAAAGTGAGATAACTGATAATATAAGATGGTAAAGTGATATTCAAAAAGAATATAATAGAATAAAGTGAAATTAATTTTAAAATAAATTACTATTTTAAAATCCAAGGTGATTTAAATTTTTATACATAAAGAAATACTTTTACAACTTATTTATCAATTTTTTTTTAATTTATTCTATTTTATGATAGAACTTTACAAACACTACCAATTTTTGCTTTTCAATTACGCTTTTTCTAAAATTAAACAATTCTCTAAATTAGAAGTTTTTTGCAAAACTCCCTTAGACACATGAACCATTTCATGTTTTTAAAATTTCAACTGCAAATTTATTTGAAACATCTCACAAGTTTCTATATCATACAAAAAAAATTTAGTTATAAGATATTAAATCTAACTCTTGAAGTTACAATACAAAATTAAATTAAAAAACATATAAATAATTAGTAATGGGAATTTTCTTATTAATATGGATATGTTAGGAAATTTAGTAAGATCTTAAACATAAAGATGAACGTCTTTACACAACTTATGAACTCCTAGCATATGTTTTAACCAAACACCCTCGACAGATAGAAATTATAGGCCAACTTAATAATTGCATATAATGGAATGGTCCATATTAATCATATTGCAATTTGCCCCGTTAAAGAAGTTTTACATCACCTCATTGCAGAGGATTGGACAACAATATCAGAATTGCATCAGATGATATGCCATGGCATCAAGACAAGCAAAAACAACATAATGGTTCCTTAGAAACCAACAAAATAATTTTGCTGTACAAAGGGGATAATTTTTGCAAGATGAATGAACAAGTTAAAGCACAGAACGAAATATACATGTTCTTATGTACAAGTTCATTGCCACCCATAATGAGGAAACTAATGGGATCATATCATGAAGTACTACTACTGATACAACAAGAATTAAGCATCAACTCCAAGTTTCAGGGCTCAAAAGTGAAAAAGTTAAGAAGTTCAAAGCAAGGCCGCTTCGCGGAGAAATGAAACAACTGCAGCTCATGTTATAGTACAAACTTGATCAACAATCTAATTAAAGCCTTCCGTTTGGACAAGGAAGCACTCATTCAAGTGATTGGCTGTAAGTCCTTTTCTTTGAACTGCTGGCTGACTGCCTGTCGAATATAATAATCAAGTTACAAGTCTTCTCCATTATTAGATAATTTGTGTTTGTCACAAATGGAATGTGATTTTACTTACGAATCATCAGAACGTTCTTTACTAGATGATGACTTCTGCAAGCTTGTGGATCGCCCAGCAGCCTGTGAAATAAGCATCAATCTCAAGTAGCTTAGCTCATATCCAATGTAAATCTCCTCAAATAAGAGTTTGAATATGGTATCAATGCCATATATTCATAACTAAGTGCTGGCCTTCAGAAAATCAGTTGGAAAGAACCATAGTGATACTAGCAATGCCATTTTGTTTCCCAGACCACCAGGTCCCTAGAAGAAAGGGCTCATCGCTAAATTCTTAAAAAGTTGTGGAAAGTGGCATCCATCAAATTGCAACACTCTCTCACAACCTGGCATCCATGTAATTGTGACACTCACAACCCGCGAGCTAATGTGTGTCTCACTTCTTACAGAATCTATTAGTATCAATACTATATGCAAAACATGGGCAAAAGTACACGTATAATTCATGAATTAAAGATTAACTAACTGGTCTATTTGGGAGAATCATATAAGTATAATCCATGAATTAAAGATTAACTACCTGTAGGTCTATTCAGGACAATCGTGCAGACTATTATGGTCCATCCTATTTAACAATTCGCAGCAGAATTCTGTCACAAATATTTTGATTTACTTGTTTCTCTAACAACTAAATATTAAGTGTGAGAACAAGATATATTTTCGAAAGATGCCAATCCATTTGCTTTCAAATCCTTCCTTGTATCTCAATGAGATTTAAGATCCTTATGAGTTCTGCAGTTGAGTACCAGTGTTATACAATTCCCAAGAATTTCTAAATCTCAACTTAGTTTCAGCCCGACTCAAGCTAAAAGAATGGAAACCATTAATGAAAATCTAGAGAAGAGAATAGTTTCAATAATGAGCACTTAGATAAGCTACAATTACAGATCTAAATGCTTATGTTGAACACAGTGTTCAGTTAGAAACAACCCATGTTGCTAGCTTCGAATGAATTCCACATTATCTCATGTAACGGGCACTTTGCTAGTATATATGCAACAAGATCGTTACTGATGTATTTAAATCCGCAAAAAGTGTTTGACCAATGCGTAACAGACTAGAGAAGAGAACAAATTCTAAAACCATCCTATTTCTAAAAAGAGATTCCCACGAAGGAACCATAAATGTCATCAAAAGCTAGAGAACACTATATATCCTGGTTCCTGGATAAGAAGGATAACTTCATGGTTATGCAATGCCAAATTTTACCACGTAACATATGTACCAGAGTTGTTGTTTAGCACATAAAACTAATAATTTACATGATAGAAACAGTACTGAGTATCAATTATACTAACAGAGTGGTGTAATCTTCTGCTGCCTCGAGTATGAGCTTCCAGGTATTCTTCATATGTCTGCATCACAAAATGAACATGGCAATCATCAGCAAGACAAATTTCATCCCAAATCCTTAACCCAAGCCATAATAATTTAACTCAAGAATTAATCCAAGAAATATAAATAAATCAAAGTTGACATCTGTCAAAGAAATAAACCACACAAAATAGGAATAAGTAGCATAAATTTCATGAACAGGTCTATCACCAAAGGGATGAAAGTTTCCATTCAAGAAGGCTTTCAAAGGAGATCAGAGGATGAGAATAAAATTGTTGTGCCAACATTTATGAAAACAGACACTGATATACAGAGTTTCCTATTTGCACCATCATATGCAGCAACCGCATTGTTGGATGCATCTAAATGGCTTCAACATTCACAAAAAAAGGGCAACTTCATTCAAATAAACAATCTTAATTCAAGCGTCAAGCAAAATGCACAAGGATCCATAACAATGACTTAACTACCCCATTAATCATCAAAAACTAATCATCCTCTACGTCAAAATGCTTAGCTTGTTTGACCACTTGGTCAACATCTCCATATCTTTCTAGTAGAGTAAGCATGAGACTTGAGGATTGGAACTCCTGATTTGGGACTTTAGTAAAATATTCAGAACCAACAACTGCTCCCATCATCCAAAAATGTCTGGCATGTTAAGACTACATTTTTGTACGTGGCTGTTTTCTGGGTCTATATTTCATATACTAGAAATTTTTTAGTTGTTAATATCATTTTGGCAATAATTACATAGACACAATTGTTTTTGATGATTGAAGCATAAATGGGTTGTGCATTGCCAATCCACAGTTAAAGTTTTACTTATCAGGAAAAAATAATATTTAGTACACAATTTTGACTCAACAAAGTGATGAATTATTGATCCAAAAAATTTCTATCTGACTGAAAAGGTCCAAAAGACCATTAAATTTGCATGCTCAGGTAATATATCTTTTCTCTCTGCATTGTAAAATCAACATGGGCATATAATCTGCTACAAATCATGTCAAATGTCATTAACTAGCTTTATTGCAAAGTATTCCTAAGTAACATCACTTGAGTCTTCTGTTTTCCTCAAGAGGTTAATTCTTTCTTTTTCGGTCTATTTTAAGTCAAACACTAAAGAAACCAGTCACATTTTGCATTTTATTTGGAAGTAAACTTTGTCAAGTTAAATTCTAATATATTAGTCACTAGGGAGAACAACAGAAGCATGAAAAGCAGTATACAATCCATGAATAGAAGCAAATTTGGGAAAACTATGCATACACACCATAGTTATTGCAAAAAAATATGTCAAGACAGTGAAGCATAACATCAACACATGATACCAATACATGACTTGTTCATAACTCAAATTATCGAGTATTATCTGCTGTTATCAAACAAATACTCTGAAACAAGACCCATTTTCTGAAAAGGAGGCATGAAAAGGGAGGCATCATTCAACTATATGTTACTATGCATCCAGAAGTGTAAGCACACATTTAAACATGTTATAATGTCATAAGTATTTTTAGTTAAATATCAAATGCAATAATAGCTAAAATTTCAAATAGCTACATAGATATTACAGTATGTCCTACCAAAGAGATCATCTGGTGGACATGGGTTGAGAAGAGAACAAACAAACACTAATGGGGGAACCATAAACCCTCATTACATTATCAGAACTTTATTGACTTCCTAAATATTTTAGAGAGGGCTGTAAGAGAAGATGTACCCTCTCTAGCTCATCATTTTCAAAGACAAAAGACGGAGAAGGAAAAAGGAAAATTGCAATACTACATTTGGTCCAAAACCACAAAACAAGCAAATGTCAGCTCAATACCACTGCCTCTTACTGGCCTGAAACAACAAGAGAGCATGCTATGGTAGCTGCCTAGTGTTATAGAAAAAAACGAGGACCAACTTCTTAAACAAAAGATGTTCTGACAAATAGATAATTTTGGCAGACCAAGCAGCACCTGATTCAAAGGAGAAGAATTCTATAACATTCAGAAAAAGGACATGCAAGAAAAAACTGAAATAATAACATAAATGCATCACTTAAATTGTAAACTCGTACTTACTCCACCATAGGCAAAACTTCACCAAGTCCCAATCTAATTGAACCAATTAAAACAATACAAGTGATTTCTAATGCATCAAAATGGTAATTCACTAGTAAATCTTAAGATGAGACGCCAATACCATTTCCAGTATATCATCTTCAGTGAAAGTGCCAATAATGGGACTCCTCTCTGCTGACAAGCCCCAACTATTAATTCGAGAAGAATTATCAATCCTATTAGCTGAGCTTCCATTTATTTGACAATGTCTTGACTGTTTTACTTTTGATGTCCCAGGAACATTTGAGGAATTATTAAACATTACACCAGCTCTCTGGTGAGGCAACTGAAACCTACATGCTTCAGCTTGATGTTGATAGGACGGGTAAAGCACAGGTGCCATATGCATTGGAGGCACATTAAAATCCTCATCTTGTATAGAATGGAATGGCTCTATATAAGGTCTTCTTGCAGAAAAATCACCGCCAGAGATTTCATCCCTTCATCAAATAATTTATATTATAAAAAATGCAAAAAGAAGAAGAAAAAAAACCAATACATTTGCAGAATTGTAATGCATTACATATTGCTAATTGATTGAAAAATATACCTTTTCAAGTTAACGTCCATATGATCCCCCTCATCAAGAAGCTCACAAAGAGCCTCACCAATATCCCCCGGCAACTCCTGGCAAATAAATAACCTGGTCATACCTTCATGTACTAATAACCATACATCAGAAGGCTCTTCAAAAGCTGGGACAGTGGATACCTGACAGTCTCTGCTGATTTTGACAGGTTTGAAGTCATTCCATGGATTTTTTAGATGAAGAGTCTTCTGAAAAGGCAAATCATTTAAACGTAGCCATTTGACTTTAAAACTGCGTCCCCAAGGATTATTTTTCCCACTTCCTTGACTCCAAATGTTATCCCTTCTCCAACCAACGGAAGACATCATTTGAGCATATCCTTGGAAGAACCCACTCATGTTGACGCTAAATATAAGAATTACCTTGCCAGAATTCTGCATAATCACTTAAATTGTATTATTTGTGTGTTTATTTTCTTGCCAATTTTTAGGTGGAAATCACTCTAGCACTCTAGACAGTAGGACAGTCATCTAAGCTCATGCCTATCTATAATACATAAAGGTCCAAAAGGTGGCTAAGAATCATATTACATGAATAAACAAAAAAGAAATGTTACTTGAAAGGCTTCTTCAAGAATGGGCTCATTCATTACTTGAGTTGCCCAAATTCCCTTCCTTATTGACAATTGAATATTTTGATGATTCAAGCTCTTGATGATAAAATATCTTGTATTATTCAATTTATCCTTCTTCATTTCACTTGACGTTCCCACCCGGTCACAAGAATGCACTTGCTCTTCTGCCCCTGAGCGACATGTTTCCTCATTTGATCTGCCCCTTGGACTCACTACAAAGGTATTCCAGACATTTCATTTAGAAAGGCCATCTAGGAACTCAGGAATTACGATTAAAGACTAAAGTGAACATGTTAGCCACAATAAAAATCATGTATCATCACAATATCAGTATTTGAAATGTTTCATTTCATATGACTTCAGATATTCTTAGTCAGACACTAGCTACCATCATTGCACTTCCCACAAAAGAAAAAAGAAAAGCAAAGAATTATTTTTGCACTTCAATTTTAAATTGCATTCAGGCATTATATGTACTGTTCCACATTTCCAAGCAAAAAACTCAGAAGCAACATTACTAGTTTAGATTCTGTTGTTATTGAGAAACAAATTAGAGATCAACAGCTCAGGCATGTTTCTGGATCAATGCCAAGTGAAGAATGCTGCTTTTTGCATAGTAGATAGATTATGGAGAATAACAGCAGCAAAGAAGCAGTGAGAAGATCTCTGCTGGATGTAAAGTTCACTTTTCCTAGATGCATATAAGAAAGCCGTAACACTAACAGAGAGAGTTTGAAACGGAGATTCTCCAGAACAGCTTAAACCAATTATACATTGCCTACAACTTATGTCAAAACTGAACTCAATACCAATGCCATTCTACAGGATTATTCACATTTGAATTTAAATGATCTTTACAGAAACATTAAATGTAATATAAATGTCTTTTACAGATCAAGCAAATTATAGTGCCAAAACTATGTTGGTCAATAATTGCACATGCAAGACACTCATCAAAAGTGAAGACTATAAATTAATATATGTTTGACAGTTATTGACTTGATGTTCAGCAGCCCATAACGATGTCTTTCAAGTGTCTCGATGCAAACTTCTAATTCGACTGACCTCTTCCTTTGCTAATAAAAATAAATAAAAGAACCCTACTTAGCTCATTTTTTCCTTATGTCTAGACTTCTATACTTTGTTGGATGACTGAAAACTAGACCCTCCCATGACGAAGTACCCAACAAACACCCCAAAACACTTAAACAAATAAGTCAAGAATTGAAACTATTGCAGTTAAAATAGTCTGCAGCCAATGGAAAAACAGGTATTACTCTTAGCTCCAGCATTCATTGCCTAAATAACTGCAAATTCATTAACTGATGAATTGATGACTTTAAAAAGGAAAAGCATCAATAGACAGAAAAAAAAAAAAAACAAAACAAAAAACAAAAAACAAAATCCTGATGCCAACAGAGAAACTTCACTACTGTAAAGACAGATCCTAGAAGTCCACAGTTCAAAATTCACAGAAAGCAATTCAATCACCTAGAATGTGGTAATTGAGAGCACATGTTGATGAATAGAGAGAAACAACAACACCTTTTACCTGAATCATGCAAGTTCATCATGCCTTTCTTGCATTCAGTCACTGCTGAATCAACTACCAATGCAATTTTTTTTGCAGTATCAGATGGCATGCCTTGATAACCTCCTAACTCTATGGAAGCAGAATAGAGGCAAGCCATAGTGAGACCTACAAAGTCTCTCTCAGAACAACAAACTCCAACCAAATAAGGATAAGAAAACTAAAGAAAGAATGCATAAAAAACATAAAATTAAACATACAAGCACACGTTTCAGTAACCATTTCTAGCACAAATTCCTGTACCAAGGAACTAAGTAGGGAGCACAATAAGCATAAGAAATAATGTGAGCAGGCTTCTACCCAGTAACACTAGAATGCATCTTAACATCAATATTGTAAGCTAAAGACGCAGTTGAAATTATTGAAATTTCCATTCGACCACAATCTCCAAGAAAACACAAATATGATCAAGTTTAAGAACTATAGTCTGAAGATGACCTACAATACTGTACTATTCCGGCACTACTCAAATCCAAAAATAAGGTTGAACTATAGGAAACAACAAGACGCCAACTTGAGAAAGCATTTGGATCTTTTTACAGTTTCACTAAAACCTAACGAGACCCATCCCTTCTCTATTCAAAAAAAAGGTCCTACAGTGTTAGCACAGATGTATTTCAGCCTCAACAATGACCTTAACCAAAGTGATTTCAGACATCCACAATGATCACCAGCAGGCATGAATAATAAATCCTAAAATTCAAATATGGGTCCATACATATGAATATAACTCCGACTGCCCAACATATGACAAAAACCAAGTGAAAGTTATAATTCCAGCAGTCCAAGGTATAAGGAAAACAAGTGAAATATATAATTCATCAACATAGCAACTCTAGTTTCATAAGCTCATGCAGTTTATATCTCTAGAATTCAAAATCACAGATGTAGTCTATAAGATACATGCTAGCCATTACGCCTATACAATGTTTCACTGACTCAACACAAACACAAAAGATCACATAATTAGAGTGATAAGTAACAAATACTACTACAAAAAGATATCTAAAATCTTTACAAAATACATGGTTTTTTCTCCTCTCTGTTGCTCTTACATAAGCCCATACATATGAATATAACTCCGACTGCCCAACATATGACAAAAACCAAGTGAAAGTCATAACTCCAGCAGTCCAACGTATAAGAAAAACAAGTGAAATATATAATTCATCAACATAGCAACTCTAGTTTCATAAGCTCATGCAGTTTATATCTCTAGAATTCAAAATCACAGATGTAGTCTATAAGATACATGCTAGCCATTATGCCTATACAACGTATCACTGACTCAACACAAAGACAAAAGATCCCAAAATTAGAGTGATGAGTAACAAATACTACTACAAAATGATATCTAAAATCTTTACAAAATACATGGTTTTTTCTCCTCTCTGTTGCTTTTATATAAGCCCACAACTAATTGTCACCCAATTCCAAATTCATTTACCCAAAAAGAATATAAAACTACGAATGCTAAACCAAATTATGGATGTAAAGTCATCAACTTCAAAGTTTGAAGTAAACAAGCAAAACCTAATCAAAATCCATACACATGGAACTCAAAATTTCACTGCAATATAACTATACTTTCAACTTTTCTCCAGTAATTTTGCCAAGGATAGATAAATATCTTTACAATAATCTAAACGAGCCTTTTTGCGATTCCTCTAAACCCATCCTTTTGCCTTTCCACACAATATTATAACTAAATTTGCATTACTTTTTAAGTCGTCCCATTCTTTACTATCTATTTTCTTTCCTGAACTCCCATATGCCACCTCTTCTCCGTTTGAGTGAAACACATGTTTTGCCTTTACTAGAATCTAAAAACATCATTCCTTCCATGCTTTCTTTTTGACCTTTTCTCATCCTGGAAAAAAACTTATGCTACCTCATCTATGTTTATCATGCCTTTGCTACATTATTTTTCATTCTTACAAAATATCGTTTTATCACTAATTCTGTAAACATACCATGCCAGAAAGAGGAATTAAACGCCTACTTAACAAAAAAACAAATTAAATGACTACCATTCAAGAAAACCCCTCGACTTAACTTCGAAAATGGAAAAATTCAAACTGAATAAACACAAAAATTTCCATAATTACCCTGTCCTCTTTCCAGTAACATTCACACATTGATTAATTACTGTTGAAAAAACCCAGAACAAAAGAAAAAGTGCTCCCAGTCACTATACAGCCTCAGGAAACCGAAAATGCTAAACGAAGAGAAACAAATAAACGAAATATCAAAGAAAATATGCATACATACACAACTTCAAAATAGAAATATTTACATCCTTGCGCATAATCAGAATTTAGAGCTACGACATTTTATGCGGCAGAGTGAGAGTCAGCGCATGAAACTGAAAATGGGAAAAGGGAAAAAGGAAAACAAGTAGCGATACATACCTTCGTCTAGAGAGAGAGACAGAGGGGGGGAATTTGGAGAGAGAAACGAGCGAAAGTAGTGAGAGTGAAGAGTTTTGATAAGATCTGCCCTAGGTTTTTTACCCAAACAATTCATGTGCAAAGTCCTATTCTTTTTCTTTTTCCTTCTTTTTTTTTTTAAAAAAAAAAAATTACTCGAGTAACTCTAAAATAAAATTATTTTATCCAAAATCTCATCTCTCACTTGAATAAACTCATGTATAATTGAGTTTGAAGTAGCATCATAATGAATTATTTTCCTTAACAAAAAATGAATTAAGAATCAAGGAGTTATTTTCCTTATTAAAATCTTAAAATTTCTTAAAGTGGACAAGACATAGTGCTTCTCTTTGCTATGTAACTTTAGTCAAAAAAAAAAAAAATTGCTAAATTTAGTGTTATAGATACTGAAAGTTGCAAGATATTCTACCTGAACAAGTACTAAATATAAATAATCCAACACAATAACTAAAAGATGGAAAAAAAAATTGGAGCTAAGTCATTATCATTGCAAACAATTATACAGAAATCTTGTCTACAAGATCCACCATAGTTCAAATGTGATCTGTTTCAATTCAAGATATTTACATCCCTCATTCTTTAAAAAAAAAATAATAATAATAATAAATTATATTTATCAATAAACAAGTCTTTTATGAGTTTAACCAAATATAAATTTCGGCCCATCAAAAAAAATTAAATTTAAAATTCACCCCATTAAGGTAAAAAGGACTCGTCCCCAACTCAAAATTTGATTGGTCAAACCTATATAATAGTCAGCCTACTAAAAATATTTTTTTTATTTTTTTGCCTTGTATAATTACTTTTTCTATGTGACTATTTGGTTTTGATATTATTGATTTGATACATGTGATAAACTTTTATATGATTTTGATTATAGTTTTATTTTTTCTTAATTACTAAGGGTGATAATACCATTGATTTATAAGAAATGAACTTAATTTTGGAATGATGCATATAGCCAGTTTGCATATAATTGCTTCAATTTTATTATACTTTATTCACAATGAATGTTCATATTTGGCTCTATATAAGTTAATTATAATATTTTTGAATTAAATTAAAATCTTTAAACAATTTTGGAATAATTTAAGTTGATTTAATAATATTGCATATAGTCACTCAATTAAAAAATAGTTAATATTAACTTAATTAATAATTATAAAATATATTTTATATTAAAAAAATTAATACTACAGACATGTTTACTAAAATTCATTACTCGAATCCAACCGACATTAAAAAAATTAAAATTTGTATCCGCATCGAATTTGATCAAAGTTAAAAAATTAAAATCCTACCCGATTTATGACCCATTTAACTACGTGGACTCGTTACAAATTCGAATTTGAGTCCACTTTATTACTACACTTAATATTTATTTGAATCTCAATACATAATCTTAATTAGTTTAATCCATTTTTTTGTAAAGCATATGTATATATATAAAAATATTTTGAAATTATTTAATTGAATACACATGCATACGCATAATGATCAAAAAGAAAATAAAACTCTCATGTATTCTTATAATTACTCTTTTATGCATTCTTGTAAAATCACTTCAATATATAAATATATATGTATCTAACATCACTATTTTACCTTTGTTAAATTATATTTCAATAAAAAAAAATTATTTGTTCCAAAAGTTTTCAATCTAGCAAATTTTCTACAATGGCGCATAATCTTAATTGTGTGTTAAGATATTTTGATTTTTTGGTACCAAACTTGCAAGACTAAAAATACAAATTTTTGGCATTTGCTATGCATTATGCTTTTTTTTTTCTTTTTTTTTTTTGTGCTAATTCAGTATCCACTCTTACACCTGACTAATATTGGGAAAATAAGTTTTTCCATTAATTCGGCTTCCAAATAAAATCAGATATGGTCACTGTCTATAAATAGTTGGAGCAGGACATTCGGTTGAGCTCAAGTCACCCAACAAATCTCCTTTTACGTCACGCGGCAAGAACCTCGTGAGGAGCAACACAAATACATCATAGTCTATGCATTCACCAGTATTCAAACTCCAATAGTTTTTATTAATATCCAACTATTTTATCGCTGTATTAGTGCCCGTGGGGCAATACTAGGCTTTTTTCGTTACATGACCTAATGGCTTTTTCTGTCAATATTTTGCTGGATTAATCCACGAGGATGGTGGCTAAACCTTGATGATCCCAATAAAAACTTGTTGACAATCATTTTTCTTGTAAAAGGAATCTAGTGCCACTAGCCTCAACACCATCACCCCCCTCGTTGACACTCGCCTCAACATCATCTTCATTCTCAAAACCTCGTTCTCATGGAATGCATTATTTTCTGGATTATCATTGGTTGGTGGATTTTCATGATTAATATCATTAACTTCATCATTCTAAACATCTCAATATTGTTTGGAATTCCAGGATTCTCAGGGTTCATATCATCTAAGTTTTCATGGTCCATATATTTGGTGTTTAAGATTTCCATGATTCACATAATTTTTCTAAATTTTCAGTGTTGATAATATACAAGTATATAAAGAGCTTTGTCATCACCCTTTATAAACATGATAACCAAGTCACAATGGAACATTTTTTTTTTTTCATATCTACATCTAGAAATAACATTCTCCAACCACTAACATACCTAACCCTAGGAACATATTCTATAGCAGCTCTTACCCACACATCAAAGACAGTAGAGTTACCCATACCCTTATCCCCACATAAATGAGATAAATTCAGATAATAAATATGTTACACCTCATAGTAATCATAATAAGACAATAACTTATCACACAATAAAATAAACTACTGTATGCACATAAAAAGACAAATATACTCCACAATAGCCTTTAAGAACACATGCATCTATATAGAATATTTCAAAATTTTGTGTATTATATTAATAAGCATAACAAATTTGTATAGATACATGTCAAATAAAAAAATGGGTACCAATTACACATTTTCTTTTCAAATTAAGAATCTAAAAAATTTAATTAGTACCAACAACAGGTTTATTTTCCAGCAAACATAAAGAGGGGTGAAAGACCAGAGTTCAAAGCAGAGATAGACAACACCGTTTTACGGTATATTCAAACTCTAATATTTCTAAATAAATATAGGAAAAAGCGAATGTAGATCCTAGAGAGATGGTGATTTATTTAAATATTTACTTCAAATGTATATACATTGAGCAAAATTTAAAATAGGTTCGGACACTTAAATTATCAAGAAAAAAAATTATCCATCCCCCTTAAACCATATATTATAACATTTACTTCATACTATATCATGTAAATAGACATTAATTATTAATACTTTCAAAATTATTTTTTATTTTATTTTTTATTTTTTCATGAGTTTTATTTTCTCTTTTCACTAATTTTTTCTTTCTTCTTTTTCTTCTCCTCCGCAAACCACCCCCTATCTGCCCACCCAACCTTGCTACCTACGGCGGCCCACCTAACTTCTATAATCTGTATCCATCCTTGCCCCTAACAATCCAGGCATCCTGGTCAACCCGCCCACCCAGCCGCCCAAGCTCCGCTACCAAAAACCCAGCTGTGACCACCCAGTACTTGCGGCTTTCCAAATCGCCTACCCAACTCCTCCTGCCAATAAGGGATTGGGGCGAGGTATTGGGTGCTGGGTAAGGGTTGGTGTGGGTAAAGAAGAAAAAGAAAGAAAAAGAAAAATTAAATTAAAAATATAATAATAGCTAAGGGTATTGATGACAATTCACAAGATATGGAAGTGGGTAAGTGCTATATGATATAGTCAAGGGGAATTAGGGGCTATTTGGTACAAGGGGTACAGTTCAAGGGGCAAAATAAAATGTTAAAAACATATTTGCGGTTCTTTTTTTTAAACAATAAAAAACTCCCAAAAATTAAAATTTTAAAATGTTTGATCAAATTAACCAAAAATATATAATTTTTCCTTCTAATTGCTAATATATAGTATTATATATAAAGTAAGATTTTAACTATTAATGAAGAATATTTTTTAAACTCATTTAAGTACATAAAAATTGATAAATTACTTTACGTTAATTTTTTATTCTTATGTTCTTTCTAAATGTTCTAGAATAAGACTTTATTTCTAAAATAGTAATTTTTTTATATTAAATTTTGATATGTATCATAATAATGGTTCTCATGACAATTACTAAAGAAATAATTATTAGTTCGTATGGCAACAACCGTCATCGTGATGATGCCATAATTGAATCGTATCACTTGAGTGTTGTGTGATTTAAAAATTTGAGTTCCACTCTACTAACAATTATTCTTTTTATCACAAAAATATATACTCGATCCTACAATTAGTATTGGAGTCAAAATCAAAGATTTGATCCCCATAAGAAACAATTGTTCGAAAAAAGATTATTGATTTATTTAACAGCACTTGCCCTTGTACCACTAATTCTCAATATTATATTTGAAGACAATATTATGAAGATATTAAACTTTTATTTTTTCTACTCCTGTTACAAACTCTGCATTGAATTAAATGGGAGTCACCGGGAAATACATTCATTCAACCGGAGTTTCATCACATTTTCAAAATCATCCTTTAAGTTCAAAATTTTACCAATATTATCCATTTGATCACATTCAAACTAGAATTTCTGGTCAAAAAAATATCAAAGTACTAAAATGCACTTTGTGTTAAGTGATAATTCACTACTTTCGACTTTATCTCTAACAATTATATTCAATTGCAATGTGTTCTTTACTATTAAATAATAATATTTATGTTACATCAGGTATATAATACACTTAATGTATGAATGAAGGTTAAGTGTCCTATTTTATAAAAATTAAGACACTTGTATAATAGATTTATACCAAATATATGTATATCAGAAGTATCATCTAGAATATCCTGTTAAATAACAATACCCCATCCATAGAACATTTATTAGAAGCATATGAGCCATTTTTTGAGTTTTTCTTGCTACATCAAACAAACCAAATATTACTTTCTTTTTTACTACTAATCTTTCTATTTTTAATTATACTTTTCAAATTCATTTTTAATTATATTTTTCCTAATAATGATAGTAATCTATATTATTATCTATACAAGTCAATGTTTTGTTTAGACAGTTCAAATTTCCCCTTTGAAGCCTGCAGCCCTTATAGTTGAGAGAAATAACTATCATACAAGGGAGGGCTTAATTAATTGATGTTTAACATTGAGTAAGTATATATTGTAACATTATATAATTAGGAAAAATGTAGGCACAAAAATTACATATTTAAAAAGTTATAAACTACTGACATTAAGAAGTAAGAAAGGAAAAAAATATAACTTGAACAAAATACACTGGAATATAAGAATTATTGTTATATAAATACAAATACAAAAATATAAAGGGAAACAAAAAGAGAAAATTGTTGGTGGCAAATTTTAAATTATTGGAGAATCTAGCAATTAATAGAGATAAAGGAAAAGAGCATGCATATGAGGAAAATGAGCGACTCCTAAACTTATCTTTTTTTTTTTTTTAATGTATACTTTATTTTATTTATGAACAAGCAAGGTAAATATCAAAATTGCGAGAATCAAAATCAAATTAGAGGTTCTTGAAATGAAGAAATCAACACATATTAAAATACCACGATGATTTTGAGGGAAAAAAGAAAAATTTTTCAAATTTAATAAGGTTAAAGTACTAAAACGCCCTTAACATGCCAAAAAGATTTACTCAAAATGTAATCGAATACTCAATATTAATAAAGGAATTGATACTCGCACGCAAAAAAATAATTTATGCATTCTGTGTTGACTTTATTTTTAAGTAATTGATAAAGTTGCTAGAGAGAATATAATCTTATTTTTTCATGATAAATATATCTTTCAATTATCTCAAGAAATTGACTACATGCCGAATAATTTTGGGGAGTTGGTTGTTTTATATTTCTAGGAAATATATATTCTTTACCATTATTACATTTATTTTCTATAAAGTATCGTCAATCGTAAACCACGGATCATATGGCCAAATGGATTTCTTTTTATTTTTTTAATATTATTTAATTAATTGTCTTATATATCAATAAAAAATTCCTATATTTTCTTTAGACTAATAAAACTAATTTACTTTAGTACAAGGTTGAATGTTGTTTAAAACAAATGTTAGTGTTGCTCATAGTTAACATGTCATTTGCACCAAATTTCCAAATAAGATTAATGAAACAAGGAAAAGAGTGCTCTAAATATTGAGTTAAATTATTTTATAAAAATAAATCACTTCATACTAAAAATTAAGAAACTAAAAAGTAAAATATAAGATGAAAAATCACAGTAATTTTATCTGAAAAATGAGAAACTGAATTGATGATGATATGTTTACATAAAAATGAGCTTCAATTGAAGTCCTCAATAAATTCTGGATATTCAGTTGCATAATTTGCATTGTGTCATATACATTATACACATATATCCTCCATTAATTGAACGCAGAGACTATAAACAAAATAATTTAAAAAAAAAAGAATAACAAAATTAGAATTGGTAACTTTTTAAAATCCTAATCTCAATTTATAGAACAACCAACGAAAAATTATACATAATACGTACACCAGTTATCAATTTAATATCAAAATAAAAGCAAGACAACAAGAATATTTAGGATTGACAACAAGTGGAACAACATATATATATTAATGTGATATTTTTACAACAATTGAAAATAAAATTATCAAAAAATATACTTGTTATAGAAAAATATACATATATTCTCTCATTAATTAATAAACAATTTTATTAATTGCTTAGAAATAAATTAAAATATAATGCAAATCTTTTGTCAAGTGCATGCGAATATCAATTTTCTATTAATAAACGATGAATATGAATTTTCCAAACTCCTAAAAGTTTGTCAAATTGGTAAGACTTGAAAATTAAACAAGAAAGACGGAGTCGACAATTTATAGTTGATTACTCTCCCGCCCAGGTGACAAGATTTCCGGTGACGGAGCAGTAATCCCAGAACCCTCATCAACCAGCCATGGCTGCCGCCGCCGATCAACACCAACTTTCAGAAATGCTCCCCACTGCTTCTCCTCCACCGCTTACCAAGCATCAAGCTCTCCTTTCTCCCCGTATTCCAGGCCAAATACACTGTCCTCGATCCGCACGCCGAACCACCTGACCCGTCATTCCAGCCCTATCCAAGTTCGCGCGCCTCTTGCTCTGCGCGGGACCCACACCCCTCACCTCCAACGACCTCGACAGATACCCCTCCGTCGAGAGCGTGGTTGGATGCAACGCAGGACTCAACCATATTGACCTCGCCGCCTGCTGCCGCCGTGGCATCCGCGTCACCAACGCCGGCGACGCCTTCTCTGATGATGTGGCGGATTACGCTGTCGGGCTCACCATCGGGTCTCGGACCGGGTCTTGGCCACAGAATACATTATGGGATCAAAGGTCTTTAAATTATGATTGTTTTGTTAAATGTATTATTTAATAATATAAAAAATTATAAAACAAGTTCAATAAATTCAATCGTCTAACCCAAATTCAAGGGATTAGAAATGAGTTGGGATTTTAAAAAAAAATTAATAGGATGAGTTTGACAAATTTGCCCTTAACATCCTTATTATTTATTATTTGATCATTCTTGGAATTCAATTGTTCGGACGGCAACTATCAAGTCTAGGCAACCATTGTTGTCTCGATATACCTATTGGACAACTTGAATTGAATAGAATTTGGTTAATTAAGACAATGGTTTGAAGGTTTTATATATTTTAATATCACAAGTTCTTTCTGTATTAAGAAACCACAATGCGGAACTAGCGGTGCATCAATGGCAAATTTCAATTATATATTGACATGGTTATTGATTATTTCTGGTGAGAGGAAAAAGAGCAGGGATTGTGGGACTGGGGAGCATTGGCTTGAGGGTGGCTAAGAGAGTTGAGGCATTTGGATGCAGCATTGCCTACAACTCAAGGAAGATGAAGTCTCATGTTTCATATACTAATTATGCTAATGTTGGTGATCTTGCATCAAACAACGATGTATTGATTGTTTGTTGTGCATTAACAAATGAGACGTAAATGTAATTAATAAGGATGTTACGACACTATTATAAAAATTGAGTGTAATCGTTAATGTTGGACGTGGGATGGTTATTGATAAGAAGGAATTAGTTCAGCTTTTGGTGAAATGTGAGATTGGTGGTGCTGGTTTCAATGCATTGGAGCATGAACCTCATATTTTAGAAAAACTATTGATATTGGATAATGTCGTCTTGTCTCCACATAAGATTGTTTTTATACTTAATTTATTTTGGACCCTTTAGGAGTTAGTTCCCCACAACTTATAAGCTTTCTTTACAAATAAACCTTTACTGACAGAAATTGAGCTTGATGGATGAGATGATATAGATATCATACAAAATACATGATATATTTAGTAATTATTTTTTTAAATGATGTGCATTAGTCGACACTCCACGCATTATACTATCAATAGTATCAACTTAAAAGTTTTCTTTTTAAATAAATCTTTACAGAAATCAAACTTTATTAATGAGAGCAAATCAACTTAAAAGTTTTCTTTTTAAATAAACCTTTACAGAAATCAAACTTTATTAATGTGATGCTCTTGATCCATATGAACTGCTAAATCATATACTTATAGTTTATCAATTGGATTATGCATATTAGTTCATGGATTCTTGCTACATTTATCAACTCAATTTGTAACATCAACATATTCGTGCTATATGGCAAGTCAATTTGAATTAGTGGAAAATAGAAATGTATCATGGCCCCTTTTTGAGCTATGGAATCTACCCAGTTTTGCAGCTACTTGGATTGAATCGATGTGGTTTGGGCTGGGTTCACTATGCATAAGTACCTGCACGATTAAGAGTCGTTCGACCAGATTGAAGATGAGTTCCTCCGTGCGACCAACTTCTTTTTCTAGTCTCCCACTTCTTCCAATCCTAAGTCCGCGGTGAGAACATTAATAGTATATTGGTGGCTAGGCCTCGCAGGAATTGGGATGTGACCTACATTTAACAAACATATAAGCATTGATCAAGGACAACTGAAAATGTCCACAAGTTAAAGCTTTTTACAATATATTAGATTCATAAGGTATCTTTGTGTATTTCATTGATGGAGTGGAAATGATAAATTCTGAAGGATTTTAAAGAATTTTTCTTCAAGGTTAAAAAAGAATTTACCACCACTCCCCTTCTCTTTGGATTTAAAAGTTATTTTTAAAAAATAGTATGCCAAAAATAGTCAAATTTAAAAAGTAAAGCACCATTTATCCTAAACTTTTAATCAACTAATTCCACCTATCACATGCCACAAATATGTAAAATTTACTTTTGAAGTTGAAATGTCAAAAATTTGAGGGTGAAAAATAATTCCACCCCCTACCCCCGAGTTAAATAATTCCCAACACATATGCACAAAAGGTGACACACGTGTCGGCATAAAGAGGGCCTCAGTTTACTCGAAAACGAAGAATGCTGACTCAAAATTTACAACATCGCTGTAGGAAGAAAGGCCAAACTAACAGATTTTGTTCGAGACCAAGACAAGACTCAAACAACCTCTCCCAATTTCCCCTCCACACATTCTCACTCGCCTTATCTTTATGCTGTCCCCTCTTCCCACCAAAACCATCAATTTCCCGTCTGCCCAGATCCTTAAATGCACCCATTTACAAAAACCCGCGATCCATTCTTCTCCTCCCAACGCCGCCACCCTGGCTGCAAATGGCATCCAAACTTGGGTTTACTGTGACTAAACCGAGATTCTTCACTGCCCAATTTAGAAAACCGTTCTTTTCTGTCTCTTCTTTACCGTCTTCAGCTCCTGGAGTTCACTCAGTTCAGCTTCGTGCCAAGAAATTGTCTTTACCACGCAGACTGTTGGTTATTTCTCCTAAGGCCACCAGTGATCAGCCAGGTTTGGTTTCTGCATCTGAAACAATTGATGATCAAATAGGATTAGTTTCTAAGTGTTAGTCTTTATCAATATTTTGGTAATTTAGGAACTATTTAGTGAAATGGATGACTCTTTTAACAGTAATATGTAGTTGTTAATTAGAGTTAAAAAAATTCAGAGTTCAATATAGGTGATTTTTTTTTTGTTACTTTAAATTGTTTTTGTGGAGAAAAATTGCTGTTGTTCCAACCCTTCGGCACCTCAACGAGTGTAGGATCAGATGAACTTTAAGATTCTAAAGTTCTCTTTGGGGTTAATATCTGGTAACCAGCATAACTGTAAAGGGTTTTGTATACTTGTGAGTTTGGTGGTATGTGCATAAGGCAATAGGGCATGCAGGGAAAAAAAATAGAAGAATATATTTGGGAGGCCATATAAGATATTGTGGTCATCTTTTAAATTTAGGATAAGTGAATAAAATAGAGCACTATGAAAGTTAATATGCAAAAATTCTATTGAAATCGTTAGGAAACATGGTCAAAGAAAACTGAACTTGTAAAGCTCTATTGTAGAAGTTGCACGAGTTAAGACTTATACCACTTTCCAATTACACTTGAAATTTTGACCGGATCAACAAATTGTTTAAGCTTGTACCGTCAAAGCCTTGTATCAACCAAGTGGACGTTTGCATTGGGGAGTGAAAGACTCTTGTGGTGCTATGAACTTGGTATACTTCTCAATACCAAATCTGCTGTCATTTGCTGGCTACATAAAGATTTGTACTATGAAATACTTGCAAATGAATTTAAGTTAGCAATCATTTTATGTGCTGCTTACATTGAATCCCATGTTTTCTTCAGGTCAGGTCCAAGAAGATGACATTGTTGATAGCAATGTCTTGCCCTATTGCAGCATAGATAAGAAACGGAAAAAGTCTCTGGGGGAGATGGAACAAGAATTTCTTCAAGCACTTCAGGTAATAATGGAGAGTCCTCTGTTGCCTTTTTGCTAGTTGATTTTGTCTATAGCACACACATCTATATTCTCATTTTCATTGATACATTCTTAAATATCCCTAGACACCTATTTCCAGCAATTATAAGCAGTTCTCTTCATTTTCTAATTAGATTAAAAATAGGTTGTTCCCTATTTTGTGTAGTATTTGACGTTCTCAGCTCCTACTTTATTACAGGCATTCTATTATGAAGGAAAGTCTATCATGTCTAATGAGGAATTTGATAACCTCAAGGAAGAACTCATGTGGGAGGGAAGCAGTGTTGTAATGCTAAGTAATAAAAGTTTCAACATGCAACTTCTGTCCTATGCTTTTTATGTTTGTTGCTTTTTATTAAGGCCTTAGAGATGAATTTGCTGTTCATTTAACTTACTCTGTTCAATTCAGGTGCTGATGAACAGAGGTTTTTGGAAGCTTCAATGGCTTATGTATCTGGGAATCCAATTATGGCAGATGAAGAGTTTGATAAACTGAAACAGAAACTTAAGGTATGTGAGCAATGGTATAAGAAAACTAACATAGAAAAAAATGTACATAAATGATGAGAATATATCTAATGTCAGAGTAAAGTTTCTTGAAAAAACAACAGTTCTTCAAGAAAGTAAAGATTGTTGTTTTAAAGTATCTCTGAAGAGATCATCATCTTGTGTCAGTCATGTTCTCTGATGCTGTTGGCTGTCACTGTCTGAATGCTATTTTCTACTGTGTCTATTAGTATATTAGTTGATTTTATTACCTTATTCATTGCCTTATTTTCTTGCTTCCTTCCCTTTCTTCCATTTGTTAATTTCCTCTAGTATCTTGTAGATGGATGGGAGTGAAATTGTGGTTGAGGGTCCTCGATGCAGTCTCCGTAGTAGAAAGGTTTGTGACTTTTCATCCTGACTTACATTTATGCTTGAGAAGTATTAGTTTCATGTTTAAAATCGATGTTTCTTGGGCATATCTCATGCAAAGAAGTGTGCACCTGTCAACTGGTAATCCTATTTGATACATCTCGACAAAAACAAAGATCCACTATAAGAACTCTCTTTCTCGTGCGTTAGATACTAGCAGTTATATGTAGCATGATATCATTTGGTTGCTGGAGTTGATCAACTATGTATGTACAAGAAATTGACACCACAGAAGAATTTGAGATCACAGGTTTTTACCATGTTAAAAAACACAAGAACATAAATCTTCCTTCTATCACTTTTTTCATTAATTTTGCTTATGTGCATCTCTATCTGAATCTCATTTATTTTTAAACTGCAGGTTTATAGTGACCTTTCTGTTGACTATCTCAAGATGTTTCTTCTGAATGTACCGGCTGCAGTTGTTGCTGTAGGATTGTAAGTGACAATGAGTTTTGACATAAATGCGGTTTTAGGAGTTAGGGAAACAAACTCTGACGTTGTATTTGGACATTGTTTAATTTGTTGAATAAACCTCATGGGACCAGAATAAATTCTCATTATTATCTTTTTTGCCTTAGCATATGTGCCCTTATCTTTTCGTTCCAATGAGTACATAAAATACCGGGCCTAACAAATCTTACTCTGTCTTCTCTTTTCAGGTTTTTCTTTCTTGATGATTTGACTGGATTTGAAATCACTTATCTTTTAGAGGTAATGAGATATCAGTTTCGTGGGTGTTGATATTCATGTTATACTAAAATTTCAGGTGCAAACCATGTTATATGTGTCCAACATCCTAATGTTCTCCAGTCCCTTCTCAGTGGTCATAAGATCTCAGCAACATTTCAGCATGAAACTATTACAAGGGCAAACTAATCCACCAATAGCACCATCATACCTATCTACAGCTTCAAATAATGATTTACCTGCCTGAATTAAAATGTGAAATCAAAGCGAAACTTCAGTTTTTATGGATCATCTGCATTCCTCTGACGTTCTCTTTACATTAACTCAAAAAGTATTGTCTTTGCAGCTTCCAGAGCCATTCAGTTTCCTTTTCACGTGGTTTGCAGCCTTGCCCTTGATACTATGGTTATCTTTCACAATTACAAACTTCATTGTGAAAGACTTCTTGATCTTAGTGGTAAGATTCTCCTGAATGCTTGAATAAGGATGTGAAAATGAGTCTTTTGTCTTAGTCTTCAAGTTGACCGATGAATTTAATGTTTCAGGGACCCTGTCCAAACTGTGGCACAGAAAACACTTCATTCTTTGGTACCATATTGTCAGTATCTAGTGGGGGTTCTATCAACACAGTGAAATGTTCAAAGTAAGTCAACAGTATGAGGCATTCCTCAGGAAAGTTATTGCTTTTCTGTCTGGCATTTGGATAACTGGTTTCCGTTTTTTTTTTCATAAATTTGACTATTACGACATGATTGCCAGTTGTGCAACGGAGTTGGTGTACGATTCTCAGACACGGTTGATTACACTTCCTGAAGGAAGTGAGGCATGAGTTCAGGCGGTACCTACCCTCTTAACTTTGCGTTTTTTATCTGATAATAAATATTCACACTTCATCTAAACAACCAAAGTTATACTATCATGTAAGATGGTCAAAGTAATCCATTAACAGACATGCATGCATGCATTGAACAAGTGAAGTTATCTGGCTATCTGTCCATATTCTGGGCTAGATATAGTGATTGAAGGACAGAATCAAAAAAGTAATGAATTTTATTGGAAGAGACTAGATGATATGGGGATGACTTGGCTGTATCTTCCTTTTACAGGAACACAACTATGGGTTGGAAATTTAGCTAATTAGATTGACATAGCATGCAAAAAACATAGCTCTGCATCGCATACTGTAGTTAATATATAACCAGTGGTCTTTAGTTCTTTTCTCAGTCCATGTTTTATGGTGGGGAAAGGGCACTGTTTTGGCTGATAAATCTAGTTTCAAGAGTCCTAAACTACCTTTGGAACTTGGCGATTTGTCTTCTCTGACATTCATCTTCTACTAAAATTAAACATCCTTTGTAATTCTCAATTGTCTCCTTAATATGTCCCCACCACCCCTCTTTTTTTTTTTTTTTTTTGGGTGAACAAGAACCAAGTAGTTTAACTTCTATTCTAGTAATGGCTATTCCAGTGCCATGAGTGAACTGAAATTGTACCATAATGTTCGACTTTCCAGAAGGCTATCTATGAAATAAACAAAACACCAGGAACACATGACAAATCTACCCTGTTCCCAAGCAAGGAATAACTTTAAGCAGCAAATACTTTTCGACTCATATCAAGTGATCTATCTTAATCCAATTTATTTGGCTCACTATGCCTGCAGGATCTTTTTGTAAAAATATGCAATATCATTGGCACCAATGTGATTTGGATGGAGAAGATCAAAAGAATGTATATCTACTGTAAATGCGAGGATGTAGAGAATAGTTTTCCAGTGCAGACCTGTGGATTGCTGTATCATGTGATGTGCTCATATGTATATCTTATACAGGTTCAGGCACTAAAGAAGAGAGATGCTTTACTAGTTTGAAATGACAAATTTTCTGTAAATTTACGCTTGGTGTCTTGCTATTTTAGTTTATTCCATGTTGTCTTGAAAGATCTTGTCTTAATACTCTTACCTCTCTCTCTTTTCTTTTTCGTCCTTACATCGTCATATGTTTCTTCATGTGGTATGGGCGCATAATGGTTTTCCTTTCCCAAAGTAATTCTTAGAATGTTTTGGACCTAGAGTTTTGGACAACTATAGTGTATAATGGATTTCATATGGATTTTTCATGAAGAATGAAATTGTCCGGATCCGAGAGCCCGGAGCCCCTTAGAATTCATGTTTTAAAGGATATTGCGATTGATTCAACTGTGAATTAGTGGTCGATTCAGTTTAATTGAGTAAAAAATAAAAAAAAATGGGTAAATTGAGTAAAAACCAGTTAGATTTGTTAAAAATGGGTCAAATTAGTTAAAAAAAATTGAATTTGGTTGGGACCATTCTTTTTTTATTGTTTTATTTTTTAAAAATATTAAATTTGATATTTGATTATATAAACGTGGTTATTTGAATTTTGAATTTTATTAATTATTTTTTTTTATTTTATACATTATAATTAATTTATTAAATTATGATTTTATATAATATAATAAAAAATATAATTAATTTTTATCAAATAAATTAGATCGATGATTGAATTAGTTAGTTGAACCATTAACGAACAGCTTTGATGGACAACTACATCCATTTAGTCACCCATGTAGCTATAAAAACCTCTCAAAATGACCCCAAAATATATCAATCTGATCTTCTAGATTAACTGACTCTAATTCTGCATAAATAGTACCACTTTTATTGCTGTATAGTGGCTGGCTACTTGGGAGGCAATAATCTTGTCTGTTTGCCTCATTAAGCATAAATTCATTCACCCTCATAATTCACTTAATTTCTGGCAGACTTTAGTAGCAATACTCTTGTCTGTTTGCCCCATTAACCAGAAACTCATTTACCTTCATAATTAACTCCATTCAGGCAGAAACTTCCCTGAAACTTTTTTTCTGGTCATTAAATAGTTGGTCATAGGTTTTTTGCACTTGTCATGATATCGTAAAACTCTTGGATGTACTCAGTATGTTGCATCAAGGTGGAGATTGGGTGATGAAAGACACTTACTTTTGTAATCTAATGATCAATAATGATATAGTGAATTGGATCTTAAATTTTTAATATTAATGTCGAATTTCATTATATTAATTAAATTCTCATCAATAGAAAATTTAAAATTGATTTAACAATGAAAATTCAGCTTATCATTAGAAAAATTAAAATTAGCATAAATAACCTCTTCATTGGGGTGCTAAAATTATATTAAATCCTACTATATCCAATTTTATCCGGGTTGACCCAATTGCCACCCCTAAATTCTTAATTATAGATTTATTCCATTCATTGAACATCCTATTTAGTATATCCAAAAAAAAAACATAACATAACACAATACTTGCCCACACGTTTTCATACAATTTAGGACATAAACAAATGTTTCTGTTAGACTACGTGGTACAAGATAAACAAATTAACCCTCGAAAATTCAAACCAACCTTTTAAATTTAAAAAAAATAAAATAAAAATTCAAATGTTTGACTTACAAATGCATGTTTGTGAAGGTCACGTAGGGTGCATTACTCATTCTACAGGCCTTAAAACTATATAAACACCAAATTTCCTAGTCAATTTGGCATTGCACTTTTTTGTACATTAGAGCTAAACAAGAATCAAACTTAGGCCAAATAAAAACATGGCTTCTTTGCTTCATTCATGGCGCCTCAGCTTCTTCTTGGTGATGGCGGTCGTCGGCAAGGCAACGGCAGCGGGATACTATTCCACACCGGTGTTTCGACCTACTCCTTGGAAACTTGCCTATGCCACATTTTATGGGGACGAAACGGCTTCTGCCACTATGGGTACGTTATTATTTTAGAACGACTTTGTATGATTTTTTTTTTTTTTTTTTATGATACGATTATAATTCATAAAACGTATTTGTTACTAGATAATATATGCAAAATAGAAATAATAGCTTGCTTATTTCCATTAATAATAGAAATTTTTTTAGTAATAGGTGATTATGCCCTTTTTCTTATTACAAGGTATTAAAAAAATAAGTTTGTTTATGCACAATAAGAATTGGAGTTGAGAATATAAATATTTAATTAGATAAATAATACATTCTTTCATAATAATCGCTATAATTGCCACATCATTGTCCTTTTTTTTTTAAGGTTGAGGTGTGATTCAAGAATATATATATATATATATATATGAGCAGATGAACATAACTATTAAAATAATAATTAATTATATGATAAACATAATTTATTTATTTTATAATTCGATCAAATAAGTAGAATTTTCCATCGAATGACAGGTGGAGCTTGTGGATATGGAAACTTGTTCAGCAGCGGTTACGGGACGGACACGGCGGCGTTGAGCTCAGTGCTATTCAACAACGGGTACGGTTGCGGCCAGTGCTTCCAGCTCCGGTGCGTTAATTCGCGGTGGTGCTATAAAGGGTCGCCTATCGCCACCATCACCGCCACCAACCTCTGCCCTCCTAACTGGTCGCAGGACTCCAACCACGGCGGCTGGTGCAACCCCCCACGCACCCACTTCGACATGGCTAAGCCTGCTTTCATGAAGATTGCTCAGTGGAAGGGTGGCATTGTACCCGTCATGTTTCGCAGGTAATTATGTTTGTGATTATTACAGCCTAAATATTTCATGATTTTCGACTATAAAATTATTGAAATAATTTGTATCATATATATAAAGAACTATTATATTTTTTTATTCTTAATCAATAATCAATAATCAATAAATTGCGTCGACTTCCATATATGTATTTACTTTTTCTATCCCAAAATTATTGCTTATATAAAAAAAATCAAATTGTTTAATCTTGAAACTAACCTATTAAATTTATTACTCAACAATTCTAATATTTTTGAAATTATAAGTCTTAATATTTGCTTTATCATTTAGTATTCTTCAATTAGATTAGACAATATAATAAATTACTTATAAGTACACTAAGAAAATAATTAAATTGACTAATTAATAGTACCAAGACATTAATTTAGCAAGAAGGAAGTACTAAAAAGTCGTATTCTCAAGGTTTGGGTATGATATTGCAATCTCACTTTGGAAATCCATTAAAAATTTACAAAAGAATTTACATTAAATTGTTGAAAAAATCATAAATAAAAATATTCTTGAAAAATTCTTACATGATTGATTTACAATCGTTAAATTATATGATGTTCATATATAATATATGAACTCCAATTCTTTAATACGATCTAACAATTATTAGTGAATCAAACTCAATGATCCCAAGTTCTCCAAAACAATGGCATCA
The DNA here is from genome assembly GCA_019321725.1 of Paulownia fortunei. Lineage (NCBI taxonomy): Eukaryota > Viridiplantae > Streptophyta > Magnoliopsida > Lamiales > Paulowniaceae > Paulownia > Paulownia fortunei. The sequence goes on along the minus strand of CM033122.1, from coordinate 7,082,329 downwards.
CATACGAGTCGACTATTATAAGAGCAATATTATCTAAGACCAAAATAAATGATCACACACAAATCCTACTCACAAAAATTGCTCTTCTCAACTCATTTTGAAACCTCTCAAAATTGCTGACAATTCCTCATCTTCCCTTGATTGTTAACAGAGTGCCATGCGTTCGGAAGGGCGGCCTCCGGTTCAGCTTCCAAGGGAACGGCTACTGGCTGCTGGTGTACGTGATGAACGTGGCGGGAGGCGGCGACATCGCCAGCATGTCGGTGAAGGGCAGCAAGACTGGTTGGATAAGCATGAGCCACAACTGGGGGGCTTCTTACCAGGCTTTTGCAACTCTTGGAGGACAGTCCCTTTCTTTCAAGATAACCTCATACACATCCCATGAAACTATCATTGCTTACAATGTTGCCCCTGCCAATTGGCAAGTGGGAATGACTTACACTGCCAATGTCAACTTCCATTGATCCTGGATGGGCTAGCTTATGATTCCCATTCATGTTTTTCAGCATGTAACCCACAGGTGTTTTTTTCTTTGGCTGTCATTGGTCTTATATGGGATGTCTCACTGATGAAAAGAAGTGACAATTTTACATGTCATTTTGTGAGAACGAGATTCAAGTGTAATAATACTATATATATAGTTAATGAATTGTTCTTCTAATTCTAGTGAGCTTCAAACAAGTTGCAATCATTCCATTTTGGCTGAAACTTTTGATCTGTTTCCTTAAATTATGAAAATAAGTCTACTGATTGTAATTTCTTATCCATCATCAAATTGAAAACCAACAAAGATTGCATCCTAAGTATATGGGGCACGATGAAAAATACTTGCCTACATTCGATGTTTCACACCAAACAAGTGAGAATTATGTCATGTTATTGTAAGATGGGCCGCACTACGGACATAACATGATTATCACCGTTTGATATGAAAACGCGGTTAACATACAAATTTTGATTTCAATTCTTGGAGTAAAAAGAAAGTGAACCAAAAGAAATGATCACAAAATATATATGTAAATCATGAAATGGAAGAGCTAAGTTTCTTTAAAGAAAAGCTTTAGGACTGTAAATTAATTATGCATCTAAAATAATTATACAAGAATGGTCCCCCTCAGAGCAAGCAATTTTGATGCATGCTAGCCCACAAAGTAGTTGGAGTGGGAGACATGTAATCAAACACAAGTATTATTAATTAAAGTATTTGATCTCCAAACATAGGAGGAGTACTTCTTCACCTTCATCCTGAGCACGCCATCATCCCCTTTTTGACTTCAATTATCATCACAAACCCACGCTCCCAAAATCATTCCCCCCAATCCTTTCTTCAACCTTAGAGTCTCATAGTCCTATATTGCATTTTAAGGCAAGAATTCAAAAAAAATAAAAAAATCCATACATATAAAAAGTATATAATACTACTATGCAATTAATAAAACGGGAAAGTTAAACATTTGTGTCGAATCCTAGTTAAGGAAAGAAAATTCTTGCCTGCAGCCGATGTTTTAAATGTTTGTGTCTAATCGATATGTACATTGATGGCAATATCAATAGATTAGAAATATTGATGCTTGTGATGTGCAGTTTAAGCATAATGGTACCCTTAATTATGCGCCATCTCATTTCTTTTTTTTCTTTGAAAGAGGACATAATCAAATCTCTAGTGCTAAAGCTTTAAGCAAGTAGTCTCAAATCTGAACATTGCCTCCCAACTAACCAAAGCTGATAGTTGAAAAAGAAATTCAGTGCCTGGTACCTTCTACTCCCTCTCCCCTACACAAACAGGCACTCTTTGAACAAGAAACTCAGGCCGATCAATCGAAACACTAAAGTTTCTGTTTTCACTGAAGAAAGATCCTTGGAATCACATATTTTCCCCAGTTTTAGACAGTCCCTATTTTTCCACAAGAGGAACATTCCTCACTAAGAGGGCACAAGAAGCTGATTAAGCTCAATCTCCTCTTTTCATGCTTGATCCCACAAAAAACAGAAGAAACCACAATACATCACCAGCTAAATTCCTTCTTGAAAACAGTAGTCTGATCAGAATCTTTACATGGGCTTCCTCTCTTCTATCACCCTGATTTTTCTGTCGTTGGCAACTTTTCAAGCCTTAAAAGGTGAAGCCCAAGAAATCAAATCGGCCCGGCTTCTTGATCTCGTCATCAGGGATTACACATTCAGATCATACAAGAAGAATTTCAGGACAGGTAAGCTACACCGGGTCAATCTACCAGCAAATCTTTCAGGCATAAACGTGGATACAATAAGGTTCCGTTGTGGCAGTCTTCATAGGTATGGGGCAAAAATCAAGGAATTCCACTTAGACGTTGGCATATATGTGCGTCCCTGCATCAAAAGAGTCATGCTGATTATACAAAATCTTGGATCCAACTGGTCATCGTTATACTACGACAACTACGAATTATCAGGTTACCAACTCATTTCACCTGTCTTAGGCCTACTAGCTTACAATGTTAGTGGCACAAACACTACTACTATTGCATCTGAGCTTGGAATCCAGACCGGGAAAAAGCCGATTACTATAGACTTTAGCAACACAACATTGCTCAACATCACATCAGGGATCATCCCTTTATGTGCAAGCTTTGATGAAGATGGAAAAGTGACTCTATCAAACCAAGCGAGGCCTAATGTCTGTGTTGCAACGAGGCATGGCCACTTCGGGTTGGTGGTGGAATCGCCATTAATGCCATTGAAACGCAAGGTTAGTAAATGGAAGATAGTGATAGGAAGCTCGATTGGAGCAGCACTGGGGGCTTTCCTTCTGAGTTTGCTGCTGATCGCCATGTTTGTTAACGCGAAGAAGAAAGCAAGAATGGAAGAGTTGGAGAGAAGGGCTTATGAAGAGGAGGCTTTACAAGTTTCCATGGTTGGTCATGTGAGGGCTCTTACTGCTTCTGGCACAAGAACTGTGCCCACAATTGAGCATTATGAGTATAGACCTCCTCCTCCTCGATCACATTCATAGTTTCTGTCTGATTTTTTTTCATCATTTGTTGTGTATGAATTATGATTTATTTGAAGTCTAGGTATGAGGTTTCTCAGATTTCAAAAGTTAATAGCCAAGGTTGCAGCATAGGAATTAGAAAGGAAAATGCTGACATTTCTTCATCAGTTCTGCTGATCTGACTCATTTTTTGTTGTACTATTCTGAAAATAAATAGTTCGTTAAGTTTTTCTTGAATCATTTTTTTGTAATTTTGATGTGTTTATGATGTTCTGAATTCTCTGGAAAAGACCTTTGGTGTACATGCCATGAGCAAATGTTCTCTATATGAATTTTATTTGTAGACATAATTGTTTCGATTTATTTGTTTTTGTTACCCTGTTTAGTTGTGTTTCCAGCTAAACTCAGCAAAATGGTATTAAATAGAACTGTTTAAACTCATTGTAATGCTTTTGATTTAGTGGAAATACATCTCAAGGTGTAGGTAGTTTCTTATTTTTAAAATTTATTTTATATATATTTATGTTATTTTTTAAAATTATATAAATATAATTTAAGAAACTTTTAATGTGTTATTTTTTAAAAAAAATATTTTTAATATTTTAAAATAATAAAATGAGTGTAACAAATTTAATGGGTTTAACCCATTGGACTGCATCCAAATTTTAAAAATTGTGGGTGGAACATATTTCGAATTTGGCTAAACCTGTGCAGTTGCCTTCTGCGATTTGTCTTGAAACACAATAAATTTGAAAGGGACTTAGGTAAATTCTTGGCTAAATTCCTAAACTGACAAAACTCCCAAGTATTAAAGTTCATAAAATGACCAAAAAACCAAAGCTTACCGTTAATTGGAGAGTAATAGAAAACTATACTACAATTCCAATAGAAACTCCCAAAATAATTAGAAAACCAGAGCTTACTTTTTACTTTTTATTTTTATCATATAGAGTATTTATAGTTGAATTAGAGGGTAACAAAAAATTATATTACAATTTCTATAGTTTGCAGTGTGGTGGTAATATGCAGTAAACTGTTTATTGATTTTATCATTCAATATTTCATTTTTATTCTTGAAGGGCTAATTTTCTAATTTACCCTTATAATTGAATTTCATGTGCATCAGATTTCAAAAAAATAATGATTACATTTTTATTCTTAGAGAACTAATTTCCTAATTTACCCTTATAATTGGATACTATGTGCATCAGATTTCAGAAAATAAAAAATTATTCATAATACTAACAACTGAAAGGGTGAAAGATGCTATAGTCACTTGCCAAAAATTTGTTGGGATTATTTTTTATTTATTTTTTATAATAGGGAATCCGCAGCCGCTATCCTCGATCTGATACAATAGTTTGCAAATTACACAAATCAGGTAAATCGCACTAAACAAGTTCAATACGATAAATTCGATCGAAAAAATATTATGAAGGAATTTAAATTCAAAAAATAATGCCCATGCAACTCTCCTCCACCAAATCTATCACCTTGCGTGGTGATTGAGATTATTTTATAAGAGTTGTCAATTAAGTTTGATTCATTTATCAATTGAAATTAAATTTTATCCCAAGGCAATGATGCATTGATGCTCACCGCCCATATTCCAAGCTGTAATCATACTCTACACAGCAACAAACCCAACAGCTAGGATTGAAACCTCTGAAATATTTTCAAATTAATTGTCGCTTAGGTTTGAGAAAGACAGACCCAAAGCTATAACATGCTAAGAATGTGTATGTTTTTTTGTGTTTGCAGTTTCAGATTGTCTATATGAAATTTATGTATTATGTATTATATTATATTATAGATAAATATTAAATGTATATACATTATTTCTTTAAATAAATATTTAATTATAAATTATATATATTTAGAATGTATTTTTAAAATTAGTAGAATACAAATTGAAATATAGGATTTAAAATGGTGTATTTGAAGGACATCTAATTAAGAACCCTTTTTCTTGGCCGAAAAATCCAGGTCCAAAATTGAAGACTAGTGTGATCTTTTATTCATGGGATACGTGGCTAAGAGAAAATAATAAGAAAAATATTTTTAAAAAAATAAGAAATAATTTTTGAGATTGTATTTGATGGAATGTAAAATAAAAATATAATAATTATAGTTGATACGACATATTTTTTTTTTATAAATATATTGCAGTGGGAAATATTTTTAAAAATAATATGTAAATGAGAGATAAAATGTAACGAGTATCGTTGATAGACACATCTTTTTTTATGTAAATATATTTTAGAAAGTGAAAAAATATATTTTAATTAAAAAAAAAAACTCACAAATAAATACAAGTTTATCCTTGAAAAGAATTTTTCTTAAATCATCTCATGGGCAATCAGAGCATGAAATCTTTAACAAAATTGGAGAGTAAAGTGATTCTAAAATCCCTAGTTTGCAATATTAGTCCAGGTGGATCCGTCACATTGCGGTTGGCCTATTTTGTTTTTCTAATACTTTCAAATTGAATTGTCATATGTGGGTTTATTAAATAATAATTTTGTTAAATATAATTAAAATGCAGTTTAAAATGGTTGTGGGAGTTTGACGATTTTAATTAATAAAAAAAAATTATTAATTTTTTTTGAATATTAACAAAAATTTAAATTGATATGAAAAAATATCCAAATAATAACAATAAAAGTATTTTTAAAATAGAAATATAAGGACTAATTTTTAAAAATTATAAAATTATAATATTTAGTACAAATTGCATTACATAGATAAAATGATATAAAAATATTAAATAATACAAGGACAAGCTAAGGGTTGGACTTGGTTGGATTTGGTCAATAGTACATTAAATAATTAATAAATAAAAAAATTAATAGCCTACTTAATTTATAAAAGAGGCGATATAGTTACGAAGTGATTTTTTAAGTTTTCAAACCGTCACAATGCGATGTGGTGTAGTTTTTTATTTAAAATTTTAAATTGTAATTTTTATTGTGAATGATGGTGTAATGCAGTTCCAACGAGTTTTAAAAACAAGATCATCCTAGACAACCCATCCTATATACCACGTGATTTGAAAAGTTTTTGAATTTAATGGAAATCCTTTTCTTGGAGACCTATTTAATGATTATACCCCAATGCCAGATAAAAGCCAAAGTCCCAATCTTAGGTTTTTACATTTTTGAGTGTAATTCTTAGTAGGTTTTGATCTTTTAATTCTAAAACATTTATATGATGAATTTTATATAGATCATATCATATGATTTTGAACTTGTGATTGAAATTCTATGATTTTTCAATAACAGTTTTTTTTTTTTTTTTTTTTTCACATGCAAGTGCAACTGGTGCAAAAATAGACTTACTATAATTTAGAATTGAACAAATGCCATGTTAAAATCAATTTTGGATTATATGTTTTAGCGAAAAATATTTTCTTTAATTTATTTTTCAAGGAGTGTGACAAATACATTATGCAAATAAAATTAAGAAATTTGTTCATTAATTTATGGTTTTATTTGATGAGATTTAGCTTTCTTTCCAAAATTGATCTCCCAAATTCCCAATAATACGAAAAAAATATAGAATTTCTTGTAACAAATTCCGTATGTTCCCGGGAAACACAATTAAACCCCTCCACAAACATCCACCGACACCCCGCCGTATCTCATCCTCTAAGGACATAAATCAGAGGGCACTGCCGATCGATGCATTCGATTCTGGAACACCACTACAAGCCAGGTACCCTGCTTGCTTATAGTTTAATTTAATGTCCACTCAGCCGACATATTTATTTGGAATCTGATCCTGGCACTCTCAAGTAAAACCCTATGGCACATGAAATTCTTTCGGCTCCTTATTTGTATTGTAAATAGATACTATTATTATTTTTTGTACTGAGAAAGTTTCTTGTTTTCGTAAGTCAAAATGATTGAGATTTTCATTAATTTGTGTGTTGTTTGGGGGCAAAAAAAAAAATTAAATGAAAATGCTGGTAATGTACCAAGTACGTGATAAAGTTATCGCGATTTTGAGCTCGAAGTTATAACAGAAGTGACAATTTTGCCCTTTAAAATCCTGTGTGTGATCATGTGGTGGGATTTTAGCTGGAAAATGGCTAAGGGTGCAGAGTGGCACTTTTGAAGTTCCAGGGTAGAAAGTGCTGAATGGGAGTAATTTGCGAGGTGCAATCCACAAATTAGAGTTTACAACGCCATACAATGCATATGTGATTTGGGAATACCTAATTTGATTGGGGAGGTAGTGATCAAACTAATTTGGGAATATCAAACTTGAACTACGAGCACACGTTACATTTGATCAGACCTTTCAATATTTAAATTATAAATTATACAAATAATCAAAAATACCTATTATTTTAAAAATAAGCTGGAGACTAATTATAAATAATTATATATATGTGTAGCTTGTAATCATCACTTGAGATGTCCTAGTGTCACGGTGGTCGTAAAGGGTCGGACCCAACCCTCACTTTCGATCGGTTTGGAACCTATATAAAAAAATGTGAATTGTTTTCGTAAGTCATTATGAAAAATTTTGGGGTAAAATTTGAAAAAAGAGGATAAACCCCTGTCAATATGTATGTATATATGTATGTATGTATGTTAGTATCGTGCAATTATCACCTTCAGATATAGACAGACCATAAAAAAATAATATACTCATAAAAAGCACTAATCTAGTACTTATATTCTAAATTAAATGTTCTTTATTTTATTTGTTTTAAAACATCTGTAAATAGTCTCATTTCTTAAGTTTACAATTTTCTTCTATCACTTACATCCTAAACTGAATGTTTCTATTTCTTTTATTGAACGATTATAAATAATGCCTTATTTCTTAAAATTACAAATTTTATTTTAATTATATTACTTCACATTACTAGTTTTCCATCACTAAGACAAAACCATAAGAATACGTCAAAAAAAATGAAAACAATCCTCATTTACATTTTTTTTTATCAATTTACAATGAAAAAATTGGTCACTTTAATTTCTTCAATAATTTATTAGTTGTCAGAACGGTGGTACTATGTAGGTATACCGACCGCGAGTCCACCATATAAAGACCATGGTGCCAAACATTTTACTCGTGTTTGGCAGGAGCAGGACCCACAAAATTTGTACGCGTATTTGATACAAACAAAATTTAAGTTTTTATTTTAAGGGAAAGAACAAAAAAAAAAATGTATTCTTTTATGCGACTTAAATGATGTAATGTATATGGACGTTGACCATTCTATTGTTGTACGTGCAAAACATTTTAACAAAAAGAATCACGGCAATGTCAAAACACATGTGATATATAATTGGCAACGGGTTCGGGTTTAATCGAAGGAGCTATAAATAGGTCTTGTGGTAGTTTTGAATTCTTGTTAAATATTATGTGTGTGTATATATACATATACATATACATATGATTATATATATATATATGTACTCAATTATTGTAATTACAATATGAACTAACATATAGAAAATAAACATAATACTCTTATAAATTAAAATAGAAATTTAAAATCAATAGATAGTTTACACTTTCAAGGTATATATAAGTAAAATAATATATTTGAAATTATAATATCTCAAAATTTAAAATATGCACACATAATTTGTAGATAATTAATTATGTGTTAATAATTTTCATATTTAGAAAATTATGATAATATTTTTTTAAAAAAAATATATTTTTTAATATTTTTAAAGTTACAAAATGGATCTAAACAAGTCCAATATGTTGGGTTTCAGTTTGGAGCAAATGGTCTAGGGTTCAAAAGAATTTTAATAATTCGAATCTCAAACTTATTTTAAATTTAATGTGTTATCATCACTACCATATACTATTGTACTAACGATTTATATTACTTCACATTACTAGTTTTCCATCACTAAGACAAAATCATAAGAATACGTCAAAAAAATTAAAATAATTCTTATTTACATTTTTTTTATCCAATGAAAATATTGGTCACTTTAATTTTTTCAATAATTTATTAGTTGTCAGAACGGTGGTACTATGTAGGTATACCGACCGCGAGTCCACCATATAAAGACCATGGTGCCAAACATTTTCCTCGTGTTTTGGCAGGAGTAGGACCCACAAAATTTGTACGCGTATTTGATACAAACAAAATTTAAGTTTTTGTTTTAAGGGAAAGAACAAAAAAGAAAATGTATTCTTTTATGCGATTTAAATGATGTAATGTGTTATCATCACTACGATATACTATTGTACTAACGATTTCTTTAATACATAACGTGAAATTATAGCTACATGTGTATATACACACATGTACTGTATTGAAGTCTCATATTAAAGATATCATATTAGGTATTAATTAGAATCACTGTTTTTTTTAAGTTGTTATTGTCATTAATTTGTGCATGCCACTTTAAAAAACATATGGTACATATGGTCCTATAAGTGGTATACTTACCAGAAAATTGTGAGTAATTCTAATTTGTTAAGTTCTTGCATTAATTAATGTGTGTAGGAACTTGCTTGAACATATTCATTTTCCTACATTTGTTTGTTAAGATGTACAAGAGAAACAAATGTAAAAGTTTTGAGTATTTTAGACAAAATGATATGAATTATTTAAAAGTCCTTAATACATCGCCTGGGGCGTAGAATTTTTGTTCAAAAACAAATCATGATATGAAATTATAGTCCATATTTAATTTGGCTGCACTTAAATTATTTTTTTTTTTATGACAAGATAATATAATTTGAATTCTCGAATTTGTTAATAAAACCCTAGTTTACACTAATAAAGGGCGTTCATAATGACTGAGGGGTCGAAGACAAGACATATGAGTTATTATGCCAATTATTTTGAGAAAATAGGATTTGACTTAGGGTTGCCGTTTTCTATTAGCTGCTAGGCACTTTTTAACTCTGTTAGGAAAAGAAATATTTCATGCTAAAGTCCAGTCCAAGAACAAGAAGTAAGAAATTTATCCAAACATGCTTCCGACCACAATCCCTACTCGCTTTCCACTCACCTAAATTAATTAATAACCATGTCAATATATAATTGAAATTTGTCATTGATGCATATAATATATTAGAACTTCCAACCAGCATTTAACTTTAGTTAATTAGACCAAATCTCTATGAATTCACCCGTCATGTTTTCCCATAATTGTGATGAGGGATATTAAATACTGAAATATGAAAAGATAAATTAATCCTACTAATTAGGTCTCGTTTACTTTTGGAGATTAGTCTGTGTTTACTAAATTATCCTACTTGCTCCATTACTTACTTTTATTGATATGAGCCCATAACAAAATCATGGGCCAGGTCATTGTTCCAAGTTGATGTGTCATCCAGCCCGACAAGTGTGATTAAATACTATTCTTGTCTGATAAGAACTATAATGATAATTTCAGCCTTCAAAAAAGATAAAATTCCAACCATACCCTTATTATTGTGGCCCCTCCCTTGACCTATCATCCCTCAAATCCTCTGTCATCGATCCAAAACCCCCTTCTACAGTTGCACCGCCACCAAGCACACCCATACCACCCCGTTGTCCTCCTATCAAAATCAAACTCGATTTGTGATGGAATTGTGGTTAATAATCCCACATTGGGAAAACTCAACACATAATCAAACTCGATTTGTGATCGAATTATGGACAATAATCCCACATTGGAAAACCCAACACATGAATCAATAGATGGGTCCATAGGTTGGACCCACGAGTTTTTTTCTTTTTTTGAAAAAAATGTATTATTTCTTATTTTCAACTTATTTACTTGATTGCCCATCTTATTTAATCCATATTATAGTAAAATTAACTATTTAACATTACTAATATTGAATTTTTTTACTTAAAGTCAATATTTATGATATTTGGACAAAATAATGAATTTTAAAATCATTTATAATTATAAAGTTTCACTCATAACACATTCATAAAAACACATTTCAATATAAGATATATATACATAGAATATTCTTATGTATTTGAATTATACGCATATATATGCACCTCGATACCTATAAATATTTTTAACAAATTTGACGCCTATAAAATATTATATTATTTTCATAACAATATAACATTGTTTAAATATCAAAATTAAAATTCAAAATTTTAAAATATTTGATGCAAGTTCCATGATAGTATGTGTATTTGTATTTTTTAAAATACTAATTAATAATGATAGGTGATTGTTAGTTTTTTTGGTTCATTGTTAATTAATAATGACTAAAAATAATATGATGTAATAGTGAGTTTAATCATTTAATGAAAAAAACAGAAATAGAAGGATATATATATATATATATAAAGAGAGAAAGAAAGAGCTAATCATAATTCTATATTATTATAACATGAAATTTAAGCGTAAATTTTTTATTGAAATTTAATTTTAAATTAATTTTTTTTTAATTTTTAAATTTAAATTAATTTTTTTTTATTAAATTTAAAAATTAATAATATTTTTTTAAATTTAAATTTATTATTCAAATTTAAGTTTAAAATTTCAAGTCTTTTTTATATTTTTAAAAAATTATAATTTTATAAAATTAAATTTTAATTAACAAATAATATTTTTTGAAAAAAAATATAATTTGGATCCGATCCGGACCGGCAGTTAACCGGGCACAGAACCGGAACCAGCCCTTGATTTCTGGACTCAAAGGTCGGAATTTTTCGACCGTCGGTTCGAACCCGTAGTCAGGGCTACCGCCACCCACCACCTTCTTAAATTCCATATCATCCTTAATCAGCCACCATCACCATCGAACCCCAAATCAACCACCTCTATACCTCGTGCAAACCCTGCCATTTCCACATCCGAATCTCATCACGGCAAGGCAGCGGCCGACAATAATAGAAGAGGCATTGCGGATGTGATTAGGTGTGGAAAATGAGAAGAAATAGGAAAAAGGGGAGGAAAATGAAGAAAAAGAGGAAGAGGAAAGGAAGGTGTAACGATGGGTTGTGGTGACTAAGAAGAGAGAGAGAAAGAAAGGGAGCGGTGGTGGGGCCGAAGAAAAGAAGGGAAAATAAGAGAGAGATGGAGGAAGAAGAAAAAGAAAAAAAGAAGTGGTGGTGGAAGGTGCGGTTGGCGGTGGGAGAAGAGAGAGAGAAGTGAAAAAAAAAAGTTGAAATGAGGAAAAAGAGGAAAAAAAAAAGATATTTTACGCCATGCAAATTTAATTATATTATTCAATTCTATAAAATATATATAATATTTAATTTTAATCTCACAATTCATTATATATTTGATCAATTATTTAATTTTACAAATCCCAACCAAAAAAGGTGAGTAGTCTCTTAATGGATATAATATAATATACAATTTTGCAGGTCAAGATTTGCACATTTTTTCATAATAAAAACTCAATCGACATATCCAAAATTTTCGTCACATAATGTACACATTTTACTCGGTCAAGATATCATCACGTGTCATGTCAAAAAATTAACCTTATATATATATATATATATATATCATGCTTAATCTACTTATCCACACTATTATAAGAAGTAACCAAATAATAAACAATAGATTTGACAAAACAATGATAATTTTAAATGCATGTTGACCTTTGACCCGAGAATGTATTCTTTCTCAAAGGTCGAAGACCCGGCCCGAACAAACCGATCAGCAGTGGAGACCCCTCTTAGAACATCGATGGCGAGCCCGATGGCATAATCCGCCACGTCATCAGAGAAGGCGTCGTCGACGCTGGTAACGCGGATATCACGACGGCGGCAGGCGGCGAGGTCAATGTGGTTGAGCCCTGTGATGGAGCCGACCACGCACTCGACCGCGGGGTATCTGTCGAGGTCGTCAGAGGTGAGGGGTGTGGATCGCGCGGACTTGGAGAGCGCCGTAAATGATGGGTCGGGTGGGTCTGCGTGCTGGTCGAGGACGGTGTATTTGGTGCGGAGGAAGGGGAAATAGGAGAACTTGAAGCTTGGGAGGCGGTGGAGGAGAAGCAGGGGGAGCGTAAATCTAATATTACACATTTAATTGTTTTGTCATCGTTTATTTGGTTTTTTATATTTTTTTTTTTAATTTTTTTTTATCCATTAATATTTGGATTTTAAAGATTTTTTAAAAAGTAATTAATAGTAAAAGTAAAAAATGTAGAGAACGAAATATTTCGTTGGAAAAAAAAACAAAATTGAATTATTTTTCTTTTTTCTCCATAATTTTCAAAGTGACAAGCGCCAGAAATTGCATGCACCGCACACAGACACTTGACCATTATTCCAAAACGGGAGGTCACATTATTTGCCCACTTGATGCAGACATTTCTTTTTTGGAATGCTCTATATATGGTTGTCAAATTAAACAACTTAATTATTAGATTTTTTTTTGTATTTTCCTCTTTTTTCCTTATTATTTTAAAATAAGATACTTGTTCTTGTACTCCTAAAATATTGCAAATCATATATGGAGTGAGTAGGAGCTTGAGGGGGAACTTACCCTTGATTGCCAAAAATATCTCTATAAACAAAAAATTGCTTCCCAAACATACCAAATTTCACACATTTTTTTTTACGTGGATCTAACACAATTCAGTTGAGGTCGGGTTTCAACTTGAAACTTCAACTGTGGATCTTTACAAAACTCGTTGTATAATGACAAATATGTCAAATACTTGCTTCGCACCTAACCCCATTTATTAGAAATATATCCTTGGAATAATTGGGAATTTCAATTTCTTTTTTCTTTACATATACGCACCAAACTTTTAGACCTTATTCACTGCACGAATCATTGAAGGGATTTGGTTGGGGTTAACCCGACGAGTCTAACGAATTACGATTATAAATTCTTTTCCTACTCAAGAAAATTCACTAATTCAATCTCACCCCCAGACATCGATGAATCGGGTATAAATTTGACCAAATTAGAGCTGGACCTGGTCATTGCCCCTCGTTATATGTCTATAATCTCTAATTTTATAGGTAATTCTATCAAATTCAAAACTTCTACCGTTCAAAATCATAATAACCTCCTTATATAAACCAAAATATATATTTCACCTCCTAAAATAAAATATTATAGCTCCGTTCCTGTCATATATATTCTTTTGATAATTTCACACCAAAACAAATAAACCATCAACAGCATATAAATATAGCGTAATGGGAGAAAAAATGTGTTCGATTATGAAAAATCTGAGGCAAATTAAATCGTATAAATTATATACTTTTTCCATTTTATTTTATATTATTTAGGTGCAATTAATTTATTTTAGTGAATGAAAAATTTGTTAGAAATCAAATAGAAAAATATTGATTTTTGTTTTTCTTTTACACTTTCTTTCGATAAATAACACTTAAAAGCGGCATATAAAGGATTACCAGCCCAAAAGCACAAATCGTATCAGCCCACTGTAATCAATGGGCTGATAAATTCGGCCTTTTTTTATAAGCCCAGTTTTATGCTTAGTATCACGTAGTTCGAATTTGGGGTATATTTTTATTCCTCCTGAATATTTTATTATTAGAACTAAAAATTTGAGATATAAATATAAATAGTTTCATCGACATTATAAAGAAAATGTAAATAAACTAGACCTTTTGTTAAGTTTTATTTTATTTTTTATTAATTCATTCAAGTACAATCAATATTTTACATGTTTGCCTATTATTGTTTTACATACTGAAATTTATTTCAAATATCTTATAAGTCTCTCGTAAATTATTTTTTGAAGTTTATAAAATATTAATTTATTTTAATCATAAGCTGAGCCAATAAAATATTAGTATAACTTATAATGCCAAAATAAAGAAGTTTGTTAAAATTTGTTAGAGTAAGTTGAGGTCTCCTTATCATTTTCAAAAATTACAAGCTCCAAAAAATTTTATTTTTAAACTTATAGATCGTCTCTGAAAATTGTTGCTAACACTTTACGATCTCCTCAAAACTTGTAATATTTATTTTTGAATCTTATAAGTTCATCTATTAAATTATTATCATTACTTTAAAACATTTTAAAAACTTTTAAATATTTTATAAAATATTTAAATCCAATCAAATACCCTCTAAGTTTTTGTGCAACCATGTGATATTATTTGACTTCTTCCATGGAGACAAAAAAGTTCATTTACATTCCCTGCTTTGGACCAAACAATTATATCACCTGAAATTTTTAATTTCTTATACTGCTCCTAAATTAAATGAATATATTAAGAGGGTGTTTGGCTGATTTTTTAATGTTTAAAATATTTTAAAAATTATTTAAAAACTTATAAGCTCTCAAAAAATATTTGATAAATTTTTTTAAAAATATTTTTTATGGATTCCAAAATTTAAGTTGATCGTAAATATGCTAAGTTACAAATTAAATTCTATAATTATACATTTAATTATTTTAATCCAAATGACTCTTTTGTAAACTATATTACCACATTTATAATGAAAAAAAAAATCCGTAATAATTAAACTTTTCAAATTTGTAGAGTTAGCAACTTTAAAACAAGTGTAACTTTGGTACAAATGGAAAATATGTAGACTTTTTCTTATTTTCTTGAAAAAGTTAACCTAAACACCCTTCATGGGATGGAGGGAATATATAATCTTATTCATAGCAAAACTTTGTCATATTACAGCATCACTTTAAAATTTTATATGATCTACATTCGTCAATTGACTCCACTAAAAATAATTTCTTATACAAGGCTGCTAAAATTTCGATCTAGTAAATTTCGTCACATATTTTCCACATTAACATAACTCATTATTCATTCAAGAAATACATATACGCTGTTATTTTTGGATTAATACTAAAATATAATACATGCAAGTAGTAATATTGGTAAAATATAAATTTCAAAGAACATTTGGCGGACTAAAAGTATGGATTTTTAGTATGTTAACATATATGCTTGTATCACTCCTAAAACAACTTGAATTTGTTGCATATGTTATAAGGCATATTGTTGAGATAATTATGATAAAAAAAAAAAAAAAACAACCTTTTACCAGTAAGGTATATGAATGATTTTTTATTTTTATTTTTTGATATAATAATATATGTAACCACTTCATTAAAAGAAAAAAAATAAAGAACAGTCCATCAATGAGGTATATGCTTAGATATAAGGGATTTATATGTTGAAGGTGATTGGATATGAAATTAAATAATCTATTAATGATGGTACAAAATTGAAAATTATCAGATTTGGAACTTAAAAAGGATCATATCACTCTACTCTGAATCCGTTCTATTCATTTCAAATTTTGAAAATAAAATCAGATTCTATTAACCTTTAATTAGTTATGGTTCGTAATTATTGGAATTTATTCAACTTGGATTAGCAATTAAAAATGCTCACTTGATAAAACTGTCAATCTTTCTCTGTTTTTTTAAGTAAACCGTTTATATATATCATTACACCATTAATACTAATTATCAACTACTATATTAATCTACAATTGGCTTTTAACAAATAATAATTTATAATCAACTATCAACTACTAATTAGACAAAAGCTTACACTATAAAAAAATTTGAACTCAAAACCTCATAATTATAGTACCTCAACTTTTTTTTTTTATAATTAAAAAATTAAAACGGGTAAAAACTCAATGTGGCTATCCCAACTAAAAAAGTTCAACTGCCAGAAAATATTTCGTTCATCATAACTCGATCCACAGTACTGGTCGTCTTAGTCACCCCAACCACACAAACACACCAATGAACCAAGATTCATTATCCGCTTCTAGTATTATGAGCCGCACCCTCTAATAAAAAACAATTCCACATTTTTAATAAAATTCGAACTAAAGACCTAATAATAAATACAAATCAACTCGACCAATAGACAAAACCCCCTCATTTTCACTTAACATTTTGTACATTTTTTTTATGCTGCTTTACGATTAAACATTTTGCAATGCAAGAGCAAAAGATTGCATTTAATTGGGCAATCGTTGTGCAAAACAAAATAACAAGACACTGCATAATACATATTCTATGCAAGATAACATGCAGTCATAACCGTGTTATACCTTGCTGGAAAGCCAACCATTCAATTGCTAGTTGCTAATATTATCTTTGAAATAAATTTTTCAGCACAATAAAAAGCTTAATTCGTCGTTAAATCATCGTGAAAATTCAATGCAATAGCTACTATACACTCTTCAACAAGCATGATTTCTTTAATTACTCTACTTCATAGATCCAAAAAGAATAGATGTAATGAAGAAGATATACATTATTTTGCAAACAAACTAACAATTATTTTTTCTGTCATGAAAAGACTAAATATCGGTTGTCGGCAGTGTTTCAGGAGGTAAACCTATGAACAATGCGGTCTCCACCTCCATAGCTTGCGCCGGAGGTTGAACTGTTGGAAGAATAGACAGTTGCAGAGGTAGCATCTCATACTACACAAACCAAATAGAGCTTTAGCCATTACAAATATTTTAATTTATGTTTTTTTTTTAAAAAATGATCATCATTCATCAAAATTCATCAAAAATTAATTGAATATAATAAACAGCTCTAAATTAAAGCATATATATTAAAGAAAAAAATTTATTATCAAATCAGATGATATAATTAGAACTAAAATCCAAAATCTCTTAGTTATAGAGTTTTGGCCTCAATCCTAATATTTGGACAAAACCCCATTGGCAATGACAGAGATATCTCATAAAATCTATTTTCATGAAACTAATTAGTAGTCATTGCGACTACGAGATGTCCATCTTTGTCACACAATTCTTCGATGATTTTTAACACACTCTTCCTTGTACATTATGCAATAAAAATCTTGTACAATATGTCATATACAGTAAGAGACATATCCATAATACACATACCAAATCCAGCAGTGCCACCAAAAAGGAAGTTTGCCCTGATAATTATGCTTTGGGTCATGAGTATTCTGATAGTTCTAAATTCTTCCTCACAAACCTATTTACATAAGGTTCTTGATGGTTCATGTGTAATTATTTTATTGAAAAACCAAAATAAAAGGAAATAATAGAAATTTATTGCTTCTCTTGATCATGAAATCATATGAAAATAATAACTTTATGTATAAATGTAAATTTGGTAAATAAAATTGATATATATTCAGTGCCCACCTTTTTTCTTAATTCTGTGTTTTCTTTCATCAGGTTTTTCTCCTACATCATCAAACAACAAGATTCAGAATCGAACAACGATGCCAAAACTCCATTCGGAATACTGCAGATGCACCATATATGTGATCATTGACAAGTACAAGGTTTTACCTGTTGCTTCAGCTGCTCAATCTGCTCATGATATAATGTACTCTGGGAAAAATATTACAATTCAAGTCGAATAAGTGTAGCTGCTCAATATGTGCTATATATTGATTGAAGGACACAAAAGTATATATATATATATATATGTTGATATACCTTCCTAGCCCTGATGTTGCTTAAACTTCGCTCCAACTGTTGTTCGACCTGTTCTAACTCATCCATGGAACAATAATCTAAACTTTCTCCGAAGAGCCTTCTGAAATATGCATTTAGTTAGTTTCAGAAATCACAGTTCTGCAGTATGTTTGGTAGGTGCAGGGGCGCCCTCAATTTTTACAATTATATTTTTGTTTACAAAATTTAATAAAATTAAATTTTTTGCCCCCCTTTAAATTATGAAATTATTCCAGTTGCCCCCTCTCAAAATTTTTATAATCTTATTTTGAATATATAAATTTAAAGATATTCTAAATTATCTGAAATTTTATTTTTCAAAAAATTTTAGATGATTATTATTAATATAAAGTTTTTAAAGGTATTTATACTATTAAAACTTTATTATGATTTTATCTCCACAAATATGGTTTATATTAGTCAAAAAATACTCATTATTATTATTTTTTATACTTATTTGATTCCACTTTCTTTACTTATTATTTGGGATTATTCTAATTTCTATGTTGCAAGAAATCATAAGTGTAGATTTTTCATAATACATTTCTTTTGTATAATGAATATGAAATAATGCTCACATGCATGCAATAATTTTTGGAAGCAAGCTCTGACAAATTCATTTTTGACATATTATAAATTTTTATTACGTTAATTTTTGACATGTTATTAATTATTTAAACAAATTTATTTTTATTTAAACAATAGTTCTCTTTCATAATAAAAATAATTAAGAACTTCTTTAATTAATTATTTTCTTATAACATTCATTCACATTTATATAATTTATTTATTTTATTGAGTTTTCTTTGTCTAATACTTTGCGTTTCATTTCCTTTTTAGTTTTATTTGGTCCAATAAAAAATAAATTCTCATTTTATTTTTGTTACTCTTTGAAATATGATTCACAACATCATATGTAGAACATTATAATTAATATTTTTATAGAAGATTTTTCCTCATTGAATCTTTTACAAATATGTAGTTACTTATATAAAGTGCATTTTATATGAATAACCATTTTTTTTTTCACAATAATAAGGCACTTTTGAATACTTCATAATGACTCATAAGATTGTGATGAAATTGTGAGAAATACTCTAATAGTCTAACATTATAAGTTATTTTTTGTTTTGTATTAGATTGAATTAGAATTGATTCTCATTTTCATTTAAAAGTTTTTTTTTTTATTCAAATACTTATGCAGATATGATAGATATGAGAAATTTATGTATAAATATCACATTTTTATTTATAGTTGTATTTATTTTTTTAATAATTAGTTAATAAAAAAATCACAATAAGAAAATATTTTTATAGATGAAAAAATAATTAATATTATATTTTTTATGATCGAATCTCACCCCATACTGAAATTTTGGCTCCGCCCCTAGATAGGTATTTGGTGATGATAAATTATTAGCTTATAAGAAGAAGAGACAAACAAGGATGCTGATAACCTTTTAGATTCTTCAAGGAGCTCAATCTTCTTGCGCAATTCAGCAGTCTCATCTTTCAAATGCTGCCTCGGATCCAGTTATAGCAAAAGTTAGAACATGAAATTAGATCTATTTAGATGAATTAAGTTTCTATAGTGTAGATTGTTAATTATCAAAACTTGAATGCATCCGAGGCTTGTATATAAGTTTATCACTTGTGGGGGAGGGAGAATAAGAGTGACGAAGCGGAAGTAATAAAAATAAAAACGGGTGGGCGAAGGGGGTGAGGAGAGCCTTGCCCATCCAAAACTTGATATAAAATTATATGTATATATATATATGTGTGTGTGTGTGTGTGTGTGTGTGTGTTTGTTTGTATATATGTATATATGCGTATATTTTCATGGTGGTTCTTTCCAATTCAATTATAATGATCCTCAGTCTCAAGATTCAAATTGTGTGTGTCCAATTACTTTTTCAAATTCAATGCTCTAAGTTTTGAAAGTTTGTATAATAAATGATAGGCCTACATATTTCAATTTCATTTGATCTACAAATATTAATGAAATCTATACCATGCTCTTCCATTTCTTCTTACTTTTTATGAAATATACTTTGAACTAATCAAAAAGTTACCAAAAAAAGAAAGTTGCTTACTTATTTGCTTTTTATACAACTAAATAAGAATGCAAATTAAAATATTTTTGGACTATTTGTTTCACCACTTACATAATCAATTATTTATTTAAATAGAATAAATGTGATAAATAATGTTACAAATTGTGTATCGCTTTAACAAATTTTCTAACTGGTTGTTAGGTCAACATAATTTTTGCTAAAGTAAATTTGAATTTTTCTTTTTATCTTTACTTTTGTGTCAAGATTGGAAATAATTGAAGTTTATTAATGTAAAAGTTGTTCCAACTTTATCATTAATAATAGCAAATTTGGGCCCCCGAACATTCAATTCGTCCCTATATGAAGGGTTAATAAAATTTGTTTTCAAAGTTCAAAGAGAAAGCAAAAAGGATAAATTTTATCTTCAAAATAGTAATAACTAAAAAGAATTACAACAAATGTTTATTTTATGCAGTTGTAACATACAACAAAAAACTAAGCTTTTATCAAGCTTAAAAATTTATAAATTTGGCCCAAAGATACTATATTATGTGATAAAATAAATAATAAAATACCAAGTCTAAAAGACAACTGTAAAAGCAAAATACACAAAGATAATTGAAAATAGAAAAATTATCTGACAGGGGCTGAAAACAGTGAAATTTCAGTTGATTGGCAGGGTCCTTATTGCAAAAGCACTAAGGGCTTAGGTTCATCCGCTAAGACAAGCACATGCATATGTACATCTCATAATTCTTTCCAAATCAAGAGTTATAGCCATTTCAAGTTTCACTGACAAATTAGATTTAATTCATTTCCGTTACAACTTGTGTTAGTTAAAATACGCCCAAAACACATCTGCTTCTTGTTTTACATTGCGAAAAGTGGTCTTTTCAAGAGAGTAATGTCATTTGAAGCCAATCTACCTAAATGTTTGTGGACCTATCAAATCATCTTTTGTTCTCAATAAAACTTATTTGTTTTACTGACACTTATTTTCAAAAGGTAAGGATTTAGTTTCGGAGAAAGAAGTGAAGGTGTTTGAAACCTTTAAGAAATTTAAAAATTCGGTGAAAACATGGCTGTTGCCATGTTATTTATGAAAAAAAAAAAAAATCGGTATTTATGACAATAACTACTAAGTCCAATGACTAACTTCATCAGCATAACTACTAAGACCAAGAATTTTTTATGACAATATTCCTCAAAATTACCATGCACTAGTCCTGTTGCCCCGACTTCCCATTTCTAAATTCTCATCACCTCAAGTGCATGGCAGAAAGAGGAGAAAATAAAAGAGAGATTATGAGAGTGTTTATTTAAATTTATTTAAAATATTTTATTTTATAAATTCTTATATTTTATAATTTGTTTTTAGAGTTTAGAACATGTTAGATTCAATTTTGAGAAGAATTTTTTTAAGTATTTGAATAATAAGATCGTGAGTTTATAAGATGTTATTAAAGACAATTTGTTGTTTATATGGTAAAAGTGAAGAAGTTTGTTGATATTCTAAAAAATAATTTAATATCTCCTTCTTTTTCCCGTATCTTATACAAATTATATAAACTTTATATCTTATTTTTTTGAGCATATCATATCTTTTCAAAAACATTTGCCAAATAATTTAGAACATTTAATAAATTATAAAATTATCTTATAAAATATTTCGAGAAACTTATAAATTCACCCTTTAAGTGATATGGATCACATCAGGCCATCAATATTGCAATATTGCCAATCTATTTATGATAGTTGCATGAAAAAAATTCAAGTTTTATCTTCTTAATTTGGAGAATCCCAAAATTAGTTTTATTTTGATAAGGGTTCATTTTTCCTTGATTTTGTTTCTTATTTAAAAAATCTGGTGCTTCAGCTCCAGCGTGAGCAAAGTAAACAAGGCTAAAGCTTAATTTACATTTTCCCAATTCGAGCTCACGCCATGCATGAAGTTTTGAACAAAGGCTCCTACAGCTTTGAGCATGTTAAAGTTTTAAATAAAGCATGAATTAACAATCAAATTTCAAACAACGTTAAATTAAAAAAAATAATTTAATAGTTTTGAGTATTCCACATAATAATTTATAATACAATAGCTATTAACTTGAAAGTACAAGCAGTAATGGTGATGCTTGAGCTCAACACCATGGTTATAGAAGCCCATGACTCGGGTTTGATTGAGTTTGAATAAAATCAAGTTAGCCTGATTTTTGCAACTCAAAGTCTCAATCGCACTGTGACTTTCATGTTTAAAAGTCAACTTTTATAGCAACACCTAGCAAGACCAATATTTCTAGTTCTTAGATTCATAACACATGATATGATCGGAAAATTTCATACTCACATATGTATTTAAATTAATTTATAATTATTGAATATGCACATAATCATATCATAAAACAAAATATATATATATTATCATAACTAAATGACTCACAATTCCCATGACACAGTTCAAATATAACATCTAATGAGCCATCAAAACCATTATACTTTAACATTAGTTTCAAGCAGTAGAGGAACTAGAGGGGGTAGACATGGGCCAGGGCTCCCCCCTAAAGTCCCCCACATGATCATTTATATGCATATATTTAGACACTATGATATCAATTTTGTATGTATGTAGTGTCTGAAGTGTTTTAAGCCTTAGTTAAGTGCTTATTTTATTCAAATATATTGATTAATATTTACATAATTTTTACAAATTTTATATATTCGAAAAGAGTTGTGGAGATTTCTATTTCACCTGATTAAGTTAATTTTAATCACATATTTATAAACTTAACTTTTCATCATTTTTCAGATAAAATCTTATGCTAACCTGTATATGTCTAAATATATGTTGCTATTTTCCCTCCCACATAACAAGGTTTAGATTGAATTCAGAAAAATTTATGGATTTTCTTCTATTTCTAAGCATGTTATGAATTGCAATTTTTTTCTGTTTTGTTTGGATTGTACATGAGTATGAGTGTTATTGTATAAAGTATACTAATTTATTAAAGAAAAATTTAACATTTTAGTTGGCCCCCTACAAAAGTTAAATCTTGTTTCTACCACTTGCTCTATACCTCATAAGTGAATAGACAATGTTATTTCTCTCATTTTCTATTTGGAACGTCTCAAAATACGATCCCATTTCACAAAATGAATTTTTTTTCAAAACTTAATGATGCGAGAGTCTAAGACCATTAAGTATTCTCATCCACTACTTTTAAGGGCAATCACAAAACTTAGATATTTAAACTCTTATCTAAAACTCCATGTCAAACTAAATTAACTTGATAATTTTGGGACGGAGGGAATAAAATTTTACTACTATACTTCATTTTTTTAATCTAAACTTGAACTTGTAATTCTGTTTAAAGATTTAATCAAAGAGTACCTGGAAATGACACTATTACATTCTTGAATCCAAATCCCATGAATTAGTGTATGTCACCAAATAGTTTTATTTTTTTCACCTCCACTAATTTGATAAGAATTATTAGTAAAACTAATTCACTTGAATGAACTTTAACATATCAATACCTTCCAAATCAAGTGGATATGAAAAAGGATGAAAGATTAACTCTGTAAGATACATCGTTTGTCAATCTGAAATTTATATTACTTTTATGTAAGTCGAGTGGCCAAATCACCTTAAAATTCTGTTTTTTTTCTTTAATTAATTCATTTGAATGGACTTAATAATCAATAGTTTTTAAATTAAAGGAATGTGAAGAAATCTGAAGCATTAGTTGGTGATCCGTAGCATTTATCATTCACAATATAGATTTGCCAAAGTGAAAATTGTGATCAATACAAATATAAAATGTAACACTACATTCAACATATAACTCCAGGCAATTTGCATCTTTACTTTACAAGTTGATGTATGCAACAAAAAAATCATGTGTTAAGAGTGTATACTCTACGCAACATGGTGCAAGGAACAATGAAATGAGAAGAAGCCTGACCTGCATATTTTCTTCCATAGTTTTTCTCCCAGTCGCTAGGGTCTTGGTATTTGTTAGATAACGTTCTATTGTCTTGTCGATCAACCTATTAACATTTTCAGAAATGTAGAACTCATTCCCCTTAAAAATAAATTATTTCGTGTTAAAAACATTATATAAGTTTTATATTGTAAAAAATAACATTTTCATGCAAAAAATGCAGGAAAAGTAAGAACAGAAATTAGTGAAAAGGAAGCATTTCATGCTGTTTTACCATAAAGATATATGCTGACTAATAAAATGAGTGGTCAAATTGGCATAGCAATATAATAAAATATTATTAAAAATAAGTACTAGAAATTATTGTTCATGTTGATATAATTTACAGAAGAAACATTCTAACTCATTTTATCAAACCAAAATAAGATCTGAAATCTCATTTTGAATGTCTTTCATGTAGTCTAGTTTGTCAAATGTTTTAGTCAAGAAAATTAATAAAAGTTGATATGAGAAAATTTTGAAGAACTAAGTTTTGTTGTTAGCCAATTAATTTTCTCAGGCTAAGTTCATGAGATTAGAGTTCCTAAGGCTGAACTAAGAAGAATACATGGGAATTTATTGAATGACTACCTTCTTTAAAAGTTTAAATTGTAAAGTAGGAATATTTACTATTTGAATTTGATATTTCTATTATTTGAAATATGAAGATATTCATTGTGCCATTTTTCCATCACATCCCATACTTCTTTATATGTTCTTTCCAATTATGGTTGTCATATATCGATTATATACGTATTAGTGTAGAGTTTTTTAACGAATACAAAATCAAGTAATGAATGCTACAAGAAAAGACTATATTGGTGACAAAATATTAATTTACAACTTGAAAGTTGTAACTAATAATATGTATTAAGTGACAATAAATATTGCTTTGCTACAATGATGACTTTCACAAACTTATTAGTTATACTCTTGACATTTATTTACATATGTGAAACCACACGTCACTCTGATTCATGACAAGATTTTTATTATCATTATACATGTTTCAATAATAATCAATAATGACAACTTAAATATAAATTTTATCATTAGTAAGCTTAAAAAGTTCACTCTTGCTTAAAAAAAAGTTATTATCACTTAATATATATAATTAGTAATAACTGTGATATTGTCAAAAATATCTTGTCACTAATTTTATTTTTTCTTGTAGTAATTGATAAAGAAAACAAGCATGTTGAAGACTATGAATCATTATATGCAAGCTATGGGCAAAAGTTTTCAAACTTTCCTATGAGAATTAGTTATGAGACTTAAAATTTATTTAATTGAATAAGAACATAAGAATTTTCACAATCATATGAGATGACTTTGCATCTTTATTGTTTCTGTCCTGCCAGAAATTAATCTAGAAAAGTGAAAAAAAAAAAAAAAAAATTTTGTTCAAAAAAACACTGGAGTCAAGGTGGGAGGTTAAGGTGATAACCCCAAATTGTGTACATATGTATCACCTAAGCAATACACACATGTTTCAAATAAAGTATAAGTGAAACAAGGATAACAACTCCCTTTACTAAAAATGATGTGTAAGATTCTATTTCCTAATTTCTAAAGCTAGGAAAGCTCCATTTGTCAAGTAAAATGCATCCAAATGATATAGTTAATTGAAAGTAAGCATAAATTCATAAGTCTATAATTTCTTTAAAAGGATATATATTCAACTTCACCTACATAACAATATGGTCCAATACCCTGTGGGAGTTGATAATATTGATGGGAAATTTCTATGTATACAAGTTTGTTCACATTAATGTTATAAAACTATCAAAATTTGTGAAATTAACGCTTATTACAAATTAAGATCATAAGAAAAAGTGCAAATATATGGCACATATAGAACTCCTATAAGTTTGTGCAGTAATCATTCACAATTTTCTGTGTGTATTGAATGTTAAATGAAGTTTCTCCAGTCAATTTCACTTTTTAATTGCAAAAATAGTATATTGAGGGAAAACAAAATAAAGAACTTGATTTACAATGACTAAGAACTATACAAAATCCTTGAAAATATATATATATGTGTGTGTGTGTGTGTGAGTCTAGTTTCTTGAATTTCAAATACTCTACTTTATAATGATACATTTTATAAATTTGTGGTTACTACAAAAAAAATTGCTTTGAGTTACATTAAAGGTTGGCGAAACAATGAGATTCCATGATTCCATGTCATACTTACCAAGATAAAAAGGTAATTTTTATATCCATGAATCGAAGGTAGTATTTCTAATGGATAATCTTTCGAGTAAAGGTCAAGAAAAAAAAATAAGTCTACACACAATATAAACGAAGGACAATTACCTACAAGTGTCTTATAATATCAAAACATCTTCTATCATTACAAGGAAAAAGAAAATAAGCGATATGATGTCATGTGTGGTGTTAAAATTATTACTAATTATTGTATATTTTAAGCCCCAAGAATTTTTGTTATATTACAATAATGATTTTGCAAGTTTAATAGTGACAAGAAGACAACTAGAGAACATGAATTGTGTATAAGTTGTCACTATAGATAAATAGAAACATATGTATAATGACAACTCAGTGACAATGAAAATTGACACAATTGTACGACTATATTTTTATTATTATTGAGTTACTACTATATATATTATATATATCATTAATTGTTAATAATAACAATTTAAACACAATTCTTATCACTATTAAATTTATGAAAATGACACAATGAAAAATATTATCAGATAATAATTATCATCATATCATCAGACCACTTTAACATTAATATTTTGCATTTTGTCACTATTTTTTTTTTTTTTTTTTTTGTTGGGTGGTGTTCTAAAATTTACAACATAAATATTTGTATGGACAGCATTGGATCATGCGAATGTTTTGGGTCTTACAATTCCAAGAGGAACACTAGGTTATAAGCATACAATGGAATGAGCCAGTAATACTAACAATGTGTCCATTACAATTGGATCATTCAAATTTACTTGATTAGAAGCCTTAATAAAGCATCCTCTCCTAGATATGCTTACATTACTGGCGCCTGCATGTACACACGCACTCTAATAGTACTTTTAGAAATTTATAAAACACTAACACAAAGTACATATATGAGATTAATGCATGAGTTCGTTTATAGTATCTTGATGTTAAAATGTACTTTTACGACATACATGGAGCATAGGCAATAGATCTTCTCTGAATAAGCTTTCAGCTAAAGGGGGTCAAGAAAAATTTAGTCGTTTGCTGAATATGAAATGGAAGATAATTACTTATACATTGTTCAGTAACATGTCAAAACATCTGCTATTGTTATAAAATCCTCAAGTAAGACATGATAACAAAGAGAGAGTTTTTAGGGAAAAACTAAAAACCACAACATGAAAATTTTTTGAACATGCAGAAAAGAAAATTATGGTTTTGGCATCACTATGCCTTCATCCAATATAATTGATTCCTATAAATGTTATGGGACATGGATTGACTAGTATTATAATTACCTTAAACATAGTTAAATGTCAATCTCGATGTGTTTTGAGTTATTTAATTTCGAGGATAGCATAAGGTTTTCAACATACGATGTACATAGAAATAACAATGAACCTACATAATACTATATACTTAAATGATACACATACACAAGCACACGTATAAGAATAAATCCCACAATACAAGAAAATACTAGCAAGAAATTAACAAAGAACAAGGGACACAATTTACGTTATTCAATTAGAAAGCTTCCTCATAGTATGACAAATAATAATTCTCCAGCTTAATCTTGTTGTTAAGTGCTAGGATTTGAATAGACAATATCTTGTCCTAATAGCATTTCACTTGAGAATCTTTGATATGTATAGTTAGTGAACTGGTAAATCTGACATACTAATAGTCAGCAGTAGCATACTGATGGTAGACAAGTACTACCTCTCTACCTATTGAATCACAAACTTTAGCAGTGTTGTCCACTTAGCAAAAGGAATTATATCATGATCTTCTCTCCCTCTCTCGCTCTACACACATACACACATATATGTTATAGAAAAGGAATGACAATCAATACCTTTTGAAAGAGGTTTAAGATATCCCCATTTTCAGGTAGAAAATACTTCTTGTGACCAATCATTTCATTGTATGTACTGATTTATTAAGCAGTTTGGTTTAACATAAACAACCGGAATTATTATTAGATGGAGTTTTTCAGAAAACAAGAGCCACATTTTTTCGAACTCTGAAAACATATCAGCTTATAAACAGCATAAAGTGGGTGGGGGTGGGGGCACTTAGATCCACAGCTGTTGAAAGTACAATCTAGTTCCAGCTAACTTCAGTGATTAGTCATCATGATTCCTCCAGGTCACACAGAAACTCAGCCAGTTTTGCTTTGTCAACGGATTTTGACAAGACATGCATTCTCTGATGTTATCCAAAATAATAATGAAAAGATTTTGCCGTACCAGTTTTTTGGTTACACAATTAAGAAATAGCTCTTCTAGTGAATATTCTGTAATTATTTACTTCACATGGCATAAAGCATAAAAGGGATTATCAAGATTATGCAAAAATGCAATCTTAACATGAAATCTTGAAAAAAAAAAAAAGAAAATCTGTAAGGACAATTCTCATTTTATGGGAGTGTGTTTCCCACTCTCTATGCAGTTGAAGGCGAGTACAAGTGTACTTATAATCTCAATATTCAGTGTTTAAAGAGCTTCATTGGAGAAAAGAACTTTGGGATTTGGAGAAAGCTTACAAAAAAATCTCAAAAACCAATGGAATTATCAACAATCAAGAGAAGCCCACTTCATTAAAAGGATCAGCAGGTAAGGCTTAATTCTAAGTGGGAAGAAAAGGGAAAAAATTAACAAGAAAACAAGATAGGGAGTCCCTTTGACAGAGAAAAAACTCTCAGTGATCATTCTACTTATTTATCTGAAAATTTCATAAGTACAACCAAAAGTCAGCTTGCATCAAAATTATTACTATAGCTGTTCCCAAGCAAGTACATATATAGGTAGTACAAGAATTAACTCACAAATATTAGACACAAAACCTACTTTTAGTGATGTAAAAACCAATAGCAAGCATGAAAATAATAGTAAAACAAACAAGATTTGACTCATGATCTTTTGATAAAAAAGAAAAGTATATATATATAATTTTTTGTACCTGGAACTTGAGAATTCATAGAGTTTCCCTTTGGGTGAGAAGATTATAAGTGCAACTTCTGCATCACAAAGAACTGAGAGCTCAAAGGCCTTCTTCAAGAGCCCACTTCTGCGCTTGGAGAAGGTCACCTGCCTGCTGGTTGCATTCTCTATCCTTTTCATCTGAGTTTTCCCCCTCACCATTTGTTCTGTGTGTATATGTGTATGTATACACACAATGGTTTTCCTGGAAATGGATGGTAATGTTATAAAAGAAGCAGCAAGGGATTTATTCTGTGAAGAGGGCTAGAGAATAATGCCAGGAAAATAGCAATCAAATTTAGAATCCTAAGAGGATTTCCAAAAATGGAAAGGGATGGAGGGGATTCTGCTGATTGACTCCAAAAATAGCAAAAAACAGACAAAATATGGGTTTTTCAGATCTGTAACATTAAGGGAAGGGAAAAAGGGAAACAGATTGTGTTAGGTAAGAAGAGTAACTGAAAACCCTAGATTCAATATTCAAGAAAGAGGGGCAAAGGACAGGAAATTTTGCTGGTTTTTTAAGCTTTCCATTTTCGGTGAGTTTCGACCATAGAATGAGAATAAGTTGGGAAAATACTTTAAAACCTCATCTCTTTCTTCTTTTGGTAAAAATAGACAACCTAAAAAAGAAAGATGGAGAGGAAGACTGCAAGAAGCAACAGGTGGAACCTTGTTGGAATTATGAATAATTTATATATATTTATATTAATTAAAAGAAAGATGCTCTTTCGCCTTTTAGGGACCATTCAGAGACGCGAAAAATGGTGATGTTATTATTAAATTATTTAAATTGACTCTTTATTAAACTCCCCAAAATTGTCTAATATTTATGTTTTCCATCTTAATGACCACGAATATCGATGAAAAAGTAGTAAATTCGAGTTAAGACAGTAGCTTTTGACAACATAGTATATTTGCATCTTAAGAATTCATTTTACCAAGGTATTCTTAACTTCCTCCTGTACTCCTCTCATATTGATGTAGTGATCTTAGGTTTAGAAAACGAGATGATGTATTTCAATACAATGTCTTTCATTGAAAATATTATTATTAAACTAGTATTTTTTTCTTTCAGCTTCTCTGTAAATCACTCGGGCCCACTCAATTTTATTGCCCCATTTTGATTTTTCGCAAAAAAATTAAGTGAGTTGGAAAATTAATTTTTGGGTATCCTTAAATTCTTTTACATTTTAAAGTAGGCTGTAAGTACAGATAAATTTAAGGTATCCCTACATATTTTTACATTAAAAGTACTTTTGGAAGTTAGTAAAATTATATTATTTAAAAAAATAGATAAAATAAAACAGGACATTACTTTAGAAAAAATAAAATAATATGTTGTAAGATGATACTTTCAAAAAAAATACCATTTTATAAAACAAGAGATCCTAAATAAATAAGAAGAATTAAAATTGGGAATTGGGATAGAGGCAATGCAATCATATATTTTGAAGAAATATTTGATGTTGTAATAAAACTATAATCTATAAGGTTCTTTCGACCAAGATTAAGATTTCTGGATGCAAAACTTTGATTTGAAAAAAAAAATTAAGATATTTTTAGAAAAAAAAAAGAGTAAAAAATGTTAATTATTTATAATGGAACCGAAGATATATGAATTTGTATCTTGAGTTTTTTAACTTAGTTAAAAATAAGAAAGAAAGAAAAACACCCTATCACTATTATAATCTTCAATTAGAGCTCAATTTATCAGTAAGTTTCATTGCCCATGACTTTTCTTATTACATTCTTGATCTTTTAAAGAATCGATCATAAATAATTTTTCAAAACCAAACTGGGTTTGAGCTGTATTAAGAGAACGTAAAAGTCAATGATTAGTTGATAATAAGTACTAGCATTATTGTTATGTCCATATTATTTGCTTTAACATGTACATGCGTAATTCAGCACACTTTCTATGTAACTCTCTCATTTTTATTTTTATTTTCACTACTGATGTACATAGAATTTGCACTAATCAGAAAATTAAAATCAATCTTCAACTTCTATAATCGTCTAACTGCACCAACAAAACAATGATTACGGGTATTTAAAGTAATCAACGAAAATTTTTAAATACTTAAATCAAATAAAATTATGAAAAGAATAATAAAAAAAATTTAATGATAGAATGTGAAACATGAAATCTGAAACATACCGCTAATAAAGGTCTTATATAGTAGATAAGATAATAAAGTAACATAGAAAATGAAGGGTTCTACTTGCTTTAAAAAGTAATCAAGATTAGGCAAACCTTCATGTTAGAACTCTGTTCAGATACCCGAGGTAAGACGTGAGTTAAACAAATGTATGCAAGGTAAGAACTAGATTGAGGTACTTAATATCAAACCAAGGTAAAGAAATTCGGTCCCAATCTATCCATTCAACTTGGACTAACTCATTAATAATCCAACTCGACTTATTAATAACCCAATTCGATCGTATTCCAAAACTATGCATCCCCGACCCACAACCTGATCGGCTTAGTCCCCCAAACTACCATCTCCCAAGCAAAACAAACTCAATCATCATAGTTCAAATCCTTCGATCCACTCATACAGTGCAAATGTGAGCTACATCAACACCCTTTACAATGCATTTTACTAAATTCAATCACGCGATGATTGAGAAGTATTTGATTTGCAATTGGTCAATATATTAAGATGAACAATCAACTGCAAGATAAAGTTTCGACTAAATATACTTATTTTTACTTTAAAAAGTTAAATTATTTAATTATTTTTGTTATAATTACAAGAACATTCCCTCTGAATTTGCTTTGTTAAAAAAATTAGATGAAAATTATAAATTAATCATTTTGCCCTCAACTACAAAGCTAAAAAAAAATTGTCAATTTATTAATTTATTATATAATCATCCTAGGTATTTCAGTAATATTTATATATTTTTAATAAGTTGTATTCGTAATATTTCTGCAGTTGAAATGATTTCTTTGTAATATATTTTTGATTAAATTTCATAACCTTAATCAAAAAAATTAAAAAATAAATATCATATGTGTCCCCTTAATTATATAAAAGAGTGTTTGTATTTTGAATTTGAGATCTTAGGAAAAAAAATAAAAATTCCAAGTTTATTATTTGGGCTTAAGACGCAGAATTGTATAACATTCGCAAATTCATCAGTAATTAACTTTGATATCAATTCTTAAAGTCTCCAAACACACATACTACTTCATCGGTTTTACCAAATTAGGAAAAATAAATACTTGAATGGAGAATACAGTAAAGCGCGTTGTCAGTGGGGTTGGCCTTGGGTTGGGCAGCCCACCAGCTTGGAGTTGCACGCGAAGTTCCACGCACCCATCGGTGATTAAATTATTTGTCCGTGCAACTGTTAGAGAAACGTCACTTTCCGTCCGTACAATTTCCACAAGTGTCAGCCAATAGAAATCTGCCACACAAATCTATCGGGGACCGGGTCACGTGGCCCTTCCTTGTGTATTGCGTCCAAATCCAATGGACTGGCCTCATCCAAGAATTTCACTTTTTTTTTTCCTTTAAATACCAGTTATCTCAGATCTGGCAATAATACTTGATTAAATATTTTATCTCATCTCAAAAAATAAATAAATAATTAAAATAATAGATTTTCCGCGAATCAATACGGTTATAATCCTTAAAAAATAGTGATTTAATGTTAAAAAAATATTTTTTGAGAAATTTTGTAATTTTTTCCTTAAAAATAGTAATTAAAAGTTATTGATCTCATGTCATTATTACTTTGAGTTGAAAAATAATTTAAAAACATAAAAATAAAAATTTATTAAAAAATTTAATAAAAAATGGGAGCAATAATACCATAATAGAGAGAATATTTATTTTAAAATTACTAATGTAAAAGTTATGCAAATATAGTTAAATATTCTATGCATACTTAATTGTTTAAACATTACTATTAGCATAGTATTAAAAGATATCGAAGATGGCCGAAAAATGGGTATATTTGTATTATAGGATTTAGATTTGATAAAATAATTTAAAAATAAAGATTTCAAATAATTTCATAATTAAAAAAATTTTAATCAATTATAATTGTTGAAAAAATAACTCAAAATTGTATTTATGAATATAAAATATATAATAATTTAATATATATATATATATAAATAAATTCATAAGCTTTCATAAAAATGAGAAAACATTGAAATGATACGAGATTGATATTCATATTGTTAGTGGAATTTAAATCTAAAACCTTCAAATTATTTAATTTTGGGGCCTATGTGAAGGCTCGTATGCTTATAGGTTTTTCAATATTGAGATAATTTTAATTTATTTATTCTACAATTATTATTATTATTATTAGTGGCCATCTTGTACACAACAAACTGAACTTTTAATTATGGATAGACCAAAATGAGTTTCACATGTGAAAAGTTGCATGCATTAATGTATCTGGTTTGACAATTCCAGCTGCTGCTTCTTTTTATTTTTTATTTTTTATTTTTTATTTTTTATTTTTTATTTTTTATTTTTTATTTTTTATTTTTTCCATCATCCTTCGTTAGATTTCGAGAGGTCATTATTTTCTAAGAACTTGAAAGGAGTAATGTACTATGAGAGTATTTTTCTTAATTTTATAATATTTGTAATTTAAGCTACTAAAGCGCCCCATTGTGGAAACTTTTCCATTTAAGAAATTATATATGTATATATATTATTTTTTGTTTGATTTATAATAAAAGTGTAAAATTTATCCAAAAAAATTCAAGATTTATCTATAATCTATATAACATGTTATATATTTCAAATTATATTCGTTCTTAAGTTTAAGATCTTGTCACTTTAAATTATTCATAAAATGAGGCGAATCAAAAATTAAAATTATTTAGTTTAGGTGTACAAAATGTAGTATGAAATTATACCTGAGTGGTCGAATGATGTTGGGTAGGAATTTGAGATCGAAGGTCTCAAGTTCGAATTCCTTACATTACTCGATTTTTATCTGTCGCACCGGCCTTACCCAGCGTAGTTTATCATTTCGTATGATTTGTAAATTATTATACAAAAGTAAAATTTATTCAATACACATTTTTAAATAGTGGTTAAAGGTTATTTGTCGTAATAAAAAAAATATAGTATGAAATTAATTGGAGGGTCATTCCTATAAGGACCACAATAAATTCTAACAAGGCAACTTAGTCTTATAAATGCCATGAGCTGGTGTTCCATCTTTATAAAACATACGAGTCCACAAAAATCCTGTTAGCCATGATAACTGATCTTGTGGACGCCTCTTTTATTTTCCTTATGATTTGTTGCTACACATGAAGTTTTGTCTCACATTATTACAAGCATTTTATTTGATTATAACCAATAATGTCACTCTAAAACCAAGTCATACTATGTATGCATCAATTCAATTAATGCCCCTACATATCTATTTAGCTAATTGTGCAATAGCCAATAGGGTTCCTTACCTAATAACTTTAAATATTACGACCACAATTAGGGATGGCCTCCGTAAGTTTGTATATTATAAAGATATAGTATGGGTCTTGAATTTTTATTTTTTATTTTTTATTTTTAAATTTATTATATATATTTAAAAAAATTAGTGTATTATTTTTTAAATATATATATTTTTAATATTTGTAAAATAATAATATGAGTCTAACAGTTTAGGGAGTCTAACCACAGAATTCGAATTTGGCTCCTAAAAATTTTTGACGGGGATGATCTTGAATTTAGCTAAAAACATCCCGTTTTCATCCATAACTATAATATTAAAAAGTTAGTTGGTATGATTGATTGAAAAGAATCTCAAATAATGATGGATCTAATCAAATTGCACAAGCAATTTATTTTTTTTTCATTTATTGAGATTTTTTTGTATATTTCTAATAACTCTTTTGGTGGGATACTTTTGTATACTCGTTTATTAGACAAATAACTCTAATATTCCCAAAAGTATAGATATTTGTCTATATGTATATGATATATTGATGTGAGTATTGTTATTCCCTATTCAATGCGATTAATTTATTCTTAATTATTGTATTGAATCAATGATTGTTTGATAGTTTCTAAACAAAAAATGAAAAATCAATGAAGACCTATTTTCCTTTCTCAACATGTATACTAGTTTTACAACAATAATTAATTGTATATAAAAAAAATTACATGAAAATATTATAAATTATAAAAAGATTTGTGCTAATTTATGCTTCTCTTCATTTTTATACCCTCAAATACAACTACAAGAAATAATATTTTTCAATGTTAGAGACATTTAAATCCAAGATGCAAATTAAGTGTTAACCATTGAGTATTAACTTTTCGATTTGGTGAAAAATTGTTGAATTGATTTATTTTTTTATGGGGGCCCAGAAAAATGAAACATCTCACCTAACTCTATGGGCCTAAATCTAAGTAAAAGTAATATGCTTGTATCATGTGCTCCAGAAAGGCCCAACATATTCTGAATGGGTGTCAAATGGATTTCCATTTACTCAACCGGGTATGATCCATTTTGATTGGGCCTGGGTCTTTCTAGCAAGCATTTTATTCAAATGGATATGGATTATATTAAAGTGTAATAAATAATATTGAAGAAAACAAAGATAATTTAAAACAATTTTTATGGAATGATAAATATTGAGGAGTTCATATTCGTATTCACTAAAATGATATTCGCACTTTATTTATTTATTTATTTTTTTATTGACAAGATTTACGAATACGATAATATAATTGTGTTTTTTCATGAGAAATCCTTTAATTGTCTTTTTAATTCGTTGAATTAAAACATTTCTTATTCCACTTACGATGCAATACAATTAATCAAATGCAAAGATCTTATCTTGTCTTTAACATTTTTTTTATGTACCATGTTTAATTGTCTAAATTATTCTTTTAAAACTCATATTTGTTGTCTTATTTATATGTTTGGTATTAAATTAATGATTAGTGAATTAATAGTTTATGATTCCCCTTAGTTGTTCTATAAATTGAAGTTCGAATATCAATAAGTTACCAATTCTATTGTTATTCATTTTTTTAAACCTTTTTGTTTGGCATTATTATTTTTTGTATTTAATTAATTGTTGGACATATGTCAAATTATGTAATTGAAATGAAGAGCTTATTGAGGACTTTAATGGAATATTCAAACATATTATTATTAGTTCGGTATTTCATTTTGTTCAGACAAAACCACTATGACTTTTGTCTTGTATATTTATATTTTAATTTATTCAATTTGATAGCGTGATGCCAATGTGATTTATTTTTGAGAATTAGTTTAACTTTATATTTAGAACAGTCATTTTATCTCCTTTTTTTGTCCGATAAATCCTATTTTGAAAATTTAATTTTCATTACCGATGGCATGTTAAGTGTGAATAACATTACTATTGCTTTAAAACATTATTCGACGATATTACATTTAAAGTAAATTCATTGCTTTACCTTTGATTGTATTTTAATGAAATTGAATGAATTAATGACAAAAGGTACATTTTTTTGTAGAAAATACACAACAATGATCACTTAAGCAGTAAGCACATATTTGACGTTTTCTTCTTAAAAACAATATAAAATAAATTGAAGTAGCAATACATATATGATATCCATGAAATAAATATAGGAGAATTGAAGATTTCGTTATTCTATTTGCACATAAAATTCTAAATCTTTTTGTTCAACTTTTGATTTTAAGTTTTCTAATTTTTAATTTTTAATAAGAACTATTTTGTTAAGGATAAAATTATTTCGAACAAAAACATTAAGAGTATGAAATACGAAGTAAAACATAGAACTCTAATATTACAAGCAATTGATATTTATGTTCCTTTTGCTACACACCATTTTGAAATAATATAATTGTCAATGCATTGTTCAACATTTCAAGAGTAATATTAAACAACATCACTATTAACTTACTAAAATTATTCGATATTTGATTCAAAATTAATTCCAAAAACCTCACTTAAATTCATTTTGTTAGATTTAATTAACAATAGAGTCAAATTCAAACATAATTTTTAAAATTTGATAAAAATTCAAACAAATTTTAATAGTTAAATTCTTTTATACTCCTGTTATACTATTGTTAAATTTGAACAAACAATATTTAATTACCACAATTAATGAAATTATTATTACCATAAAAAAGTGGTAAAAATTTAATGAAAATTTTTCATCACTAATGTGCAACGCTTTACAACAAGTTCTCTCTTTATTTATCTCTCTTTTTCCTCAAAATCCAAAATTGTCCTTTTCTATAAATGAGAATTATTGAACTATTAATTTACATTGTCACATTCTTAAGAATAAATAAAAATTGTTGACTCGAACCTAATTTGCTTCCTTAATAGGTAAAGGCCATATATATATATATATATATATATATATATATATATATATGCCAACAACTCTGCAAATAAATAATATTTTGATTTTGGCAACAACTGCTTAATTTGCTTTTAAAAATCACTAATGGATTAGTTGAGGCCACCTAAGTTGGAATTATGAACTTCTATACACTGAATGGAACTGGTACTGTAGATATTATGTGTTATAAAGGACTGTATGTATTTATATATAAATACATAAATATATTTATGTATGAATGTATGATAAAATTAATATTTAATATATAATAATAGATGTAATATTTACTGAACCGAAATCCAGCCCATACTATATGATTAAATATAATTAGGGGATATGATTAGTTTGGAATTCACTTTTAAAAAATTGATGAGTTTTACTTTCTCTTATGATCAATGATATTATTTAATCTATTTATTGTAAAAAAATTAACTAAATACATCTTATTCAATTTATGTTATTAATTATAAAGTTTTAGATTCACAATCTTTCCATATGAAGAAACCTCATAAGTAATTATTGTGTACTTTGATTTAAATATTAAAATTTCTTTTGTACAATACAATTCAATTGTATCATTTTTATAATTCAACAATTTCTTATATTCTTGTGGTAATGCATACGAAGGCTATTTTTATTTAATCTCGAACTCGACATCACTAGATTGTGGAGCCTCACATTACTATTTGGCAAGACTATTTAGCATTCACTTATATTTTTTATAAAGTAATGCTTTAAATAAAACTATAAAACACGAGTAGATATATTATTTTTAGACGTTGAGCATTAAATTATCATATCTAAGCAAATTTATATCAAACTACCATTCACTTGCAATTTTCTATTATATTCTTTTTAAAGTAATCTTTTGAAGTATAAATTATAATAAACGAGCAGATCATTTCTTTTAAGACATCAAACATTACATCAAGAAATTAAGATTTATAAATATTTCCAAAAAAAATAAACATTTCTTTATTCCGTGCATTCGAATTTTCCTTCATTAAAAATTTAATATTTTTTTATAAAAAGGATCAAGTATATATTCGATATTAATAAATGAAAATGAAAACTTTTACTCTATCTTGTTAATTGTTATTGCCGTCAAAACAGTTCGGCCTCCCCGCCCATCCCCACCGCCCCTATTCTATATTTATTAGCTGAATTGGTCAGCCCTTTTTATCATAAAAATCATTTTTGCTATTTCCCTTCTCTCAACTTCTATTGTCACTCCACCTCTGTCTATAACTCTGTTTTGAATTTTGTAGTAAGAACTTCTGGAAAAAGCATTTGATCGATTCTGAAACTGAAAATAAAAAAGAGTAATGGATTCTCCTCCTCTTCCACCTCCTCAGTCTGCTTCAACCTCCTCCGCCGCTCCGCCGCCGCCGGCGGAGGTGGAGGCGAAGCGCGAGGAAAGAGAGAAGGCGATGGTGCACAGGACAAAAGTGATACAATTTTTGGGGCGAACGACACCTGTCATTCTCCAAAACGATAATGGCCCCTGCCCTCTCCTCGCTATCTGTAATTCCATTCTCTCTCTCTCTCTCTCTCGGGCTTTATGATTGTGTCTATTAGTGTATATATATTCATAATCTCTTATAGAACGTATATGTTTTTCTGAGTTTAGGGATTAATTGGATCATTTTTAAGAAAAGATAAACAGAAGAAAATGGAAAACCTGGTGGAATTGAGAGTAAAATGTTCCTCACCCCATTCTCCTTACGAGGGCATGCTTGTGGTGTTTACATGTTATGTGTGGCTTGAATTGAATATGGCGGCAGTGCGGGAATAACACAAACGTAAATTTTTAACAAATGGGAGGCTGAATTTCTAGTCTGTTCCTCATTAAGATACTGCCAGTTAGAAATCTGAGATATATTATCACTGGAAACTTTTTGTTTTGTATAAGTTTTAAATCTTTACATCATGGTAGTATGATGTATGCTCTACACATTTTATACACCTATTTGGAATGACATGATGACATGCCATATAGGAAATTTAGCTACTTGTTTGGACTGTTTTTTTTCTTCTCGAGATGTTTTAATTAGATCTTTTGATACATAATTCAAAGTTTGGATTTAAGATGTTAGGTTCTGTTGAACAGTCTATCTTTTAATTATCGTGGAAATCTTAGAATTAATTTGTTTAATTGCTTATATTTGGCATGTGATTGTTACCAAATGGGGTGATGTAGCCCCTCTATTTGTGACGTGCTTTATGTTAGTTCCTTTAAGACGTGGTATATTGAGGTAATGCATTTTGTAGCTTTGAATCAAGAACTCACTCTTGCCCATTGGCCATGCATGCAATAATGTTATCGAATGGACCTTCTGATTTTGTTTTCTAGTCACCTTTATGTGTTTGTATTTTCTATTTGACTAACTTAATGTTGCATATTTTGATAGGTAATGTTCTTTCGCTAAAGAACAATTTGAATTTGAGTCCAGATATTCCTGAGGTTTCGCAGGAGAAATTGCTTTCACTTGTTGCAGAGTGGTTGATTGATTCGAACATTAACACCGAAGTAATTGCATTTTGTGCACTATCTTCGTATGTATATTTACAATTGATAGGATATGGCACGTTTAAATCAAGAAGAGAATCTTCTTTTGAATATATTCGCATCTTTTTACAAATCTAGCTGAACTTAATATTTATGTCTTTCTTTTTCTCATCTTGATCAAATTGACGTTGTTAATTGGGTGGCAGAACAAAGACAGTGGCTATGTTGAAAATCAGCAGCAGAATATTGCAGATGCGATTGATTTACTTCCTAGACTTACGACCGGCATTGATGTGAATATAAAATTTAGAAGGTGGATTAGCTTTTCTTTGTTTTTCTTTTTGGTTTTCATTTTTTAGTTCTCAGATATTATAATCTACTAGTATATGCTGTAGGATATATTGGTGATGGCCATAGTACACTGCTTGTATAGAAAGATTTCCTTTATATTTGTATATGAATGCAGAAAAAATATCTTTGCTGTAGTGCAGTATGATTTGAATGAATGAGGAACTTCTGCCACCAATTGTAATTTTGACAGATGTATATCTGAATTTTTCAGAATTGATGATTTTGAGTTCACTCCAGAATGTGCAATATTTGATTTATTGGATATTCCACTCTATCATGGATGGATTGTTGACCCGCAGGTATGGAATTTTTTGCCTCACTGCTCAAAATAGGAATACATAACTTTTGAATTTTGCAATGCTTTATTTGTTGCATTGTTCATGTAAGCTTTGTGATCGTGATTATGCCATTTTAAGGTCATGGGAGTCAATAGTGAGAGACACTTCAAGTGCTGTATCGTTCGATAAATAAGCTTTATGAGGGCGACTCATCTCTTGCAATCTATATAACAACTTTTCTTTGTTAGTTTTCAACAGTGGTGAAAAGTCACATAAAGTGGGATGAAGAGCGAGTAGGGACCGCACGAGAGCGTGAAAACTATTTGAGAATTGAAGCTCTTTAGATTAATCAATTGTATATACATATGTGGTTCTATCCCTCCTTTCTCTCTTCCACACACACAATCTCTATGAATGTATGTGTGCACGTATGTATGCATTTTGATTGTTTAAATGTATGTGCATGTGTATATGTATAGATGGATATATAAGTTAATGGATCTTCAATTTATGTAATTCAGTTGCTCAAGTAGCCCATTTGCCCAAATTTAAAGCAAGTGGCACCAGACCCATAATATCTCCATCTATATACTACCAGAGAAATGATAAAAAAGAAAAAGAAATGAACCAGATCTCCAAAAGCAGTCTGCACTAACATTCATTCTTCTCTTTTCAAATTCTTTTTTCTCCCATTAGCAGTTTCCTCCACTCAAAAATATCTCCAGCCCTGCCTCTCCTTCCTTCCATCTTTCCCAATATCTCTTCTGATCCCTCATTCCAAGGTGCATGCCATACCAAAATTCGTACAATCAGTTTCAGGACGTTTTGGCGTTGACTCTGGAAACATGGCCACCATTTTTTTTATAAGCATGAATTTCATCTAATCAGTTTCAGGCCATTCCTTTTGACCATCTTTGGCAGCAGTTCTGGATACGCAGCAGATTTTCAAATGGAAACTGTATCAAGAAGCAAGAAGGCGGACCTAGGAAGAAAATAAAATAGGGACGTATAAGCAATACCTAACGATTCTCGTAGCGGAAACTAAAAGTTATCAGCTTGGAGCGCCACTTCTGGTTTGAACTTCCGGTCTGCTATTGGAGTGTCGTAGTACCAACCGTTTAGGGAAATTAGTGACCTAGGTCTCTTCTCTCCATCTTTCTATGTCTCTTGCTTGATCTCTCTTATTCCAAGAGGCATACATTGTAGAGATTTGTAGATTTAGTTTAGAACCTTTCGGTTCAACAATTTTTGGCACTGGCTGTCTTGGAACCACCATTGGGCAAACATTAAACAATTCTTGGAGGCAATTAATAATTTATAAGTTGGCTTGGAGTGGAGCTCATGTTCTGAGAGTGCCGGTTTGCAGTTACTGACCTCTATTGCCTAATTAAGTGACCTAGGTGATGAAATATGAAATTGAGGGGATCCCATGCTCGGAAATTTAAGCCTATTCAACTTTATTGTTTATACTAACTTGTTTTCAATAACAATGGATATTTTTGGAATTTCAGATTGTATGTTGTTACTTGATGAAATTTATAAAAGTAAAGATAATCTAGAAGTTTACCTGGTTAAGACATGAGATTTACAGGTTATCTGGAATGTAGTTCTACAATATAAACCTACTTAAAAGGGAAGAATGAAAGCTAAGGATATCCAAAAATGCGAACCTCCTTTTTTGCTAGGCCTTTCGGACTAGTAAAAATAGTAATCTCAAACGATGTTAGCCACTGGATCTCAAACACAATGGTTCTAAAATAAATATTCTGTTCAAAGGTGTTACATTTAAAAAAGGCTTTCATTTGACTGAATGACAAGGGAAGAACAGGATATATCTTTAACATTATATTGACTTTTTAAACCAGGCATGTTCGGTTGTTTGAAAAGAGACTGAATATTCTGTGTTTTGGTTCATTTGGAATATGGCAGCCGTTTCTCCTTTTTGATGAGAAATTTTGAGCAATTGCCTATAAAGTTTGTTCATAAGCAAATGGGAGAGTAGATTTGATGTCTGATGAGTGGTACATGACTGCACAAGTCCAGCACTTAAATGCGCT
Source organism: Paulownia fortunei (assembly GCA_019321725.1). Taxonomy (NCBI): domain Eukaryota; kingdom Viridiplantae; phylum Streptophyta; class Magnoliopsida; order Lamiales; family Paulowniaceae; genus Paulownia; species Paulownia fortunei. Next base: position 7,039,209 of record CM033122.1, on the reverse strand, counting down.
AGGCAATATGTTGGAGATTTTTTGGAGGGCTGAAAGTAGTGAAGGATGAAGGTTATTGGTTCAGGATAGTGCTTGGTTAACTGTTGTGGTTCATTGATTCTCGGAGTATTTGGGGTCATACAATGAATAAGCTCCGTAATGAAATTCTTATTTCTCATTCCTTGTGTGGTATAATGGCATTATCACTATCTTTTCATATCTTGTTCCATCATAAGATCTATTTTCTTGGTGTAGTCAATGGTTCCTATTTCGTTTTTTACTGCTCTGTAGATTTGGTTTTGTGTTATGAATGTTTCCATGATGCATGCATTTCAGGACCGTGAAACTGCTGGTGCTATCGGTTCAAAATCATATAACACTCTCATGGGGGAGCTTGTTGCATTAGAAACAAAAACTACAGAGAGTGAACAGAAAAAGAATCCAGAAGGTGACAGTGTTGATTTTGTCGCTGCAACAACTGCAGCTCTTGGAGTACCTTCTCCAAGTCTTTCGAGAGGTCAATCCTTTGATGATTCTCTACATAGACCAAGAAAAGGGGACATTGAAGAAGAAACAGAGCTCTTAAGAGTCTTGAAATTATCGCAGGCGGAGAAGTCCAATTCTTTAGCAGATGGTGTAGTTGCTGCTGCTGTTAATTTACATGAAAGTGCAAATGTCAAGAAGTCCGAACTGGTCACACAATTGGAAACAGTGGAAAATAATGTCACTGATGAAACTGTAAAGACTGGGACATTGATATCCGATGATTGCAATGCTCCGAATGATCGCCGTGTAGATCTAAAATTCCCTGAAGTAGTTTCACAGGAAGCTATTTGTTCGTTCTCACAGACTGATCAGGAGAACAGCTGTACCCAACCTACCTTTGAAGAATCTAGAAATTTTGGTGATGTTATAGTTAGTTCTAATGCAGGGAATGAAAATGGAAAGGTTCAACGTGTATCTTTTGGACAAGATCCTCCATCTGCTTCTGATAACTCACAAGATAAATCAAGGAGTGATGAACATGCTCAAAATGAATTCACTACCAGCTCTGACCTAGATGAACCAAGAAATCATCGAAATGGTTGTAAGGCAAGAGATTCGTCTAGCTTGTTGAATGCTGCTGTAGATTCAGATTCATCTAGTGGCCAAATGCATCACATGGATGAACCTGAAGCCTTCTCTTCCAGTGTTGATGGCAGTGAACCCATTTATGAAGGTGAAGAGTGCATATTAGACTCAGGAACTGTAATTTATGAAAATCGAGAGCCCGTTTATGAAGGCGAGGTGGTTCTTGCAGAACAAGTGGATAGAGGTTATATGGACGACGGTGGCCTTAATAGCAAGGACAGAATATCTGTAAAACAAGGTGAGAAGTGCTCCAAATGAATGACGATCATTTGCTTGGTGATTATTTTATTTTATTAATTCCATTGAGTAAAGGATACTCTCTTGTTTAATTTATTTAGTCATTTCAAAGATATGACCTTTATGCTGATGCATTTAATAACCTCGTATTGGTTCTTGTTAGGGGAAATTATCAGGAACTTTATGAAGAACAGTGCTAGTCAGTTGACTGTATATGGGTACGTGTGTTTGCTATTTTTACCACATGTGGCTGAGAAGACATGCTTTGTTTGGCATAAGAAGGTTCTGATTGTTGGTTGTCTTCTGCAGCCTATTTTGCTTACAAGACAAAGTGAAGGAACGTGAACTTTGTGTGTTTTTCAGAAATAATCATTTCAACACTATGTTTAAGGTTAGTACATCGCATGTACAGCTATACTATACATGTATCTTTTCATCAGCAGTTATAATGATGACTCAAAAATAAGTTGGTATGCTTGTCTACTTTGTGAATTTGTAACCCATGAACCGATTATATGACGTGCTAGTGATTAACTTTTAACCGCTTTTTATTGATAATGAGTTTCATGACTTGTTATTAATTTTTAACAGCTTTTTGTTGAGCAAGAGTTTTATCATATCTATACAACTTATTGCGTGAAATACACTCATTTTCTCTGTGATGACACTATGGTTCCCATAAGTAAAGAGGACCCTACATAATTTCGTTGCATTCATAATGTGTATGCATGGACCTACACATATATATTGCTGTGGTGCTTGTAGTAAAGCATGAAAGATTACAGTATAGACTTTATCTGAAGGCTCCTCATTTTGGACTTTGCAAATGATATGGACTAAGGGTGGACCAGAAAGGTATGCGGGTAGTTATCATGGTATCATTTTGATTATTGAAATTATCTTCTAATCACGCATTCATGTCTTTTTTTTTTAAGATAATAAGAAAATTCATAAAGGGTTTTCCCCTAAATTTAAACCACTGGACTCTTTGTTTGGGAGGGGGATGGTGGTTGGATTCCATGTTTGTAAGAGTTAATTATGGCATATGAAAAGAAATTGGTTCTTGTTTCTTTTTATGCTTTTTTTTCTTTTTGTTTAGAATGCTGACTATTGCAGTACCAACTGTGTATTGCTTTGGCACCAGTTTGTTGGATTTGTTCCTAATAATAAGTTTATTTGCAGTATGAAGGTGAATTGTACATTTTAGCAACGGACCAAGGTTACATTAATCAGCCAGATTTGGTCTGGGAAAAGCTGAATGAGGTGAGATCATAGGATGCAAATATTTCATTTCTTTTTTTATAACTGGATGATCTTAGTTCCCGTTTGGATGTAATAAAATGCCAATATGCTACAGTTGCAAAGATGTGGTGACGGTATGTAAATTATTCTTTCTTCTTCTTATGTAAAAGTGTCAATAAGCAAGCCAACTTGCGGTGGTATAAATGCTTTCTCCACCTCGCTGCTGTTATGAAGTGTTGATTTTACTGTATGGATATGATTGGAAAGCATTCTTGATTTTAAATATTTTTTCAGAATTTGGGTATAACGAGATTTTTTTTATTTATTATTTGGAATAAGTCTTATTTTGTTATTGGATGTCATTAGTTTCTTATTCAGCTAGGCTATAAATGAATCAAGTCAAGCAGAATAAAGGTATTGTTCAAGCTTGGTTTGAATTTCTTATCAAGCTTGAAATTGAGTTAGAGCTTGGTTCGATTATTAATCGAATCGAGTTCGAACGAGTTTTAATTGAGTCGAACATAGGTTGAACTCGAGTAACTTGATATTTTTAACATATTTTAACAAATTTTAGCTAATCGAGTTGAGCTTGGTCCTAGCTTCAAATTATCCAACGAAACAAGGAATTCAAGCTTGGTTTGCTATGGTTAACGAATTGAGGTCAAACGATTTTTTAGCGGTCGATTTCGAGTTGAGTATTGAATAGTTTGGTTCATTTTTCAGCTTATATTTAAGATCAAAGCTATGTTACCTACTCTCCTAAATGCATGAAGTGCCCATGTTGGGCGCTTGACAGTTGGATGAGCTTATGGGATACTTATTTAATATTTTGAGATGATTACTTTGTTAAACTGTTTCATCTGTATTAAACATAGTTTACGATATTGATACAGAAGAAATATTGATAAATTATAACCACTTTATGTTGTCCATGTAATTCAGAGGTTCATGAATGTAGACACGTACACATATTTGACACCCCTACACAAGTAACAAGAGATCCAGCATCACCTAATGAGGTGCCAACTTTTTCATGATAAGAAACACAATTGGAACTTATACAGCAACTTATACTTTGGGGCTTTCTCGATAATATAGGAACCTTGAGGGGATGTCTGTGTTTTTTTTCCCTTAATTTATTTTTTTATATTTTTTAGCAATATTACTAAAACTGACATTAATATGCTTTGGTCGTTGGACTACTAAAACAGACATTAATATGCTTTGGTTTTGTTTTCCATAGTGTTCGGGAAACAGCATTCAACATTTATGTTGTATCTATTGAGAAGAGTAGTGAGGCATTGATTTCATGCTTTGTGTCTTATTTGATTGCCACAATTAGGTGAATGGTGATACTGTGTACATGACGGGCAACTTTAAGGAATTCAAGATGGATGACCATTCCAACAGCACATGGGATGAACAGAATGCCATGGCTAGTACTGCAGTATGTAGCTGTTTAATTTCCCAGAGCTCCGGCCATTTAAGTGCATGACTTCTAAATTAAATCTCTTCTTTGCAGGACTATCTAGCTAGCATCGATAGTGCCCAAGCAAATTCAAGTTTCAAGTAATTCTCTAACTTCTCTGGCACGTGGTGTCCTTATATTCTCTAGTTTTTATGTAGAACACAGCATATTACGGTTGTGGCTATTATATTTCACTCTTACTGTGGTATTTATTGATATTGGAATATTTCAGATTGACCTATTTTTTTCTTCATGTGTTAGTGTAAAATTTTTCTAAACCTTTATCATGACAGTGAATTTAACATTTGTGTGAGTCCTTTCTCTAGGAAAGTGTGTTTCAAAATTCTCTTTCTTAGAGGGCGAAAATTTGATAGTTGTTAGAAATTTCAGTTGACTTGTTAAGTCATTTTGATTTATAGTTGCCCTGGCATTACAGCGGTTCATCTGGATTTTGGCAGAATTCCATCACATTTCTATTTTGTGTGGACATCTATTGCTTATTATAGGTGGCATCTCATTATGCCGTTCAAATTTTGATTTCTGATCTAGAGCAACCTCTTCGGGGGTTACTTGGAATGCTGTTTTTTGGCAGTTCTGATTTGCAATTGGCGATAGCTCTTCAACAACAGGAATTTGATCAGCAGCCACAGGAACAGCAGCTGCAGGAACAGCAGCCACAGCGTAATTTGCAGCAGCCAGCCATTAGTGGCAGTTCAAGGCTGGTCACTGGTCCCCACGTAAGTTCTATGAAGTTTTTCATATGCCTACCTCTGTGCATATGCTTATGTTATCTGGCGGTAGTGCTATGCCTTAATGTTGCATGTACTTGAGTTGTTCAAGAAAGAATGGCTAGTCAATATCCTTAATTTTATTTTTATGTGCTCTATCTTCGTCTTCCCCTGAATATTGATTGGCTAGTGAAATTTGGAAAGTTTCATGCCTAATTCTTGTGGACTTAAGTGAGTTGAGCAGGATTTTTAGAATGTCTGAAGGAGTAAAATTGAGATAACCATGGAAAGGTCCCTGGCAATACTTATGTCCGTTTTTGCATTCATTACTGTAGGATCATCCTGGAAATAATCTAAGATTTGTAATTTTTAGAGTATAGATCTTAACTAGCAAGTCTCCTAATGTTTGATAGATGAAATAACACGAGATGATGCTTTGTGTCCAAGAAATTGTTATGGCTCTTTTATATAAGCAAATGACGACAACTAATTTATGAGGAGAAAAAGGGTTACTGATGAAATATATAAAAAATTAAATCCGGACATTGGTTGTTTATTTTATATTAGAGACACACAAACACACACACATTTGCCTGTGTGTGCATGTCTATGCATATATATATACTCAATAAATACAAGCATGTGTGGTACACCGGTTATTCTTTTAGCTCATCTTCAGTCCATTTTCATTTATTTCTGTGGTCCATTCTTTCATTATTAGTATGATTTATGAATTGCTACTGCAAGGAAAACTTATTTGAAGGTGGAAAAACAATAGAAGAAACATTTACTGGTTTAACTGTCTGCATGTCTTGCTTTTATTTTCTTTGTTTGTGCACGGATGGGTGGTCTTTTTGTCCTTTTGTGTGTTGGGGGGGTAAGTTTCTGTATGCATGCGTGATTATAATGGTCCTTCTAAAACTTATAATCTATGCAGGTTTCGCGGAGTAGTGGGAAGCACACAAACTCCTCTAAGCAGGAGTCAAGATCAAAAGAGAAGTGCATTGTGATGTGATTGCTGTATGATGCAGGTTTTGTACAAGGAAGTTTTGTGAATGTTGTGATTGTTTGTTGGTCCCGTTGCAATCCTTGCTAGTCTTAACTCCATGTGTGTAATACTAACTACAGTCACCCTTTGCTGTAAATACAAACCACATTTTTAGCTATATAAATTTGAACTTTTACAGAGCCAATTGTCAAAATTTTCTCATTTTTAGTCATGACAATACAGATTCTTATGGATTCCTCTGGATTTTGACTTTCTGGTAAAATCCACTTAGCTCGTGCTCTTGAGATGCCAAGTGCCCGTTTTGTTTTGAGCATTTCTACGATTGAAAATATTTTTACGAGATTTTCGTATGAAAATAAGAATATGTTTGGATTGGTTATATTGGTACGCAGAATATATAAGTTTAAAAATGAAAATATATTTATTTTTTGATGTTTTTGTATGGAAAAAATTGATATATGTAGGTTTGAAATAAGATTAGTATGTGCATGAACAAATGTATTTTAAAATAAATTTTAAAAATAAAAATAAGTGATATTTTTATTGAAAATGAATAGAATAATTATATTTTTTTATTTTTAAATAATAAAAAATAGAAAGATTTTTCTAAGAAATGAAACCGAACGAGTTCTAAGTTTTGTATATTTGCATCTCTTATTCATGCTGACGCAGATATCGATTGAAATTTGACAATGAGCTAGTCTTTGGAAATCATATGTTATATAGATTACTTTAATTTGTCACATTCAATTTTTTTGACATTATTATAAGTTATAATTAGATAGTCATCCCTAAATTTTGGTCATTATTATGAAAGAATCCATCTATTTTAATAAATTACACTGGCATCCTTGTGATTGTGTTGTCGTTACAGATTACTTCTGTGATATTCTCTTCTTCGAAAATTGATATATCAGCCACCAAAAAAAGGGGTGCTATTCCATGAATAATTGTGGACCATTTGGTCTTCAAGTTTTAACAATGTTTGTAGACAAAAATGCATTTGCACCTTGGGATGTTATTATTATATATTTAGGGGAGGGGGGGCGTAAATGTAATATAACTTTATTTAAGCCATTCTTCTCTATTTTCTTAGATTTTTTTATTTATTTTTTGTTATTAACTTCTGTTTCTTTTTATTCTTTTTTATAATGTAACTTTATTTTAGTTTTTATTGTTCAACAAATATAAAATTATATAATAATTGATTAATTTTTAACTAATAAAATAAATACAATTAATTATTTTGAACTACTCAAACAATCAAATAATTAGTTACTTGTTTAACTCTGGTTTAGTCTCTGCATTTATATCTTTTGTTTTTCTTTCTTTGTGCAGGAACTTATGGGCTCTCTCTCTCTCTCTCTCTCTCTCTCTGGTGGGTGGGTGGGTAGGGGTCACACAATGGTCCAATCTGCATGTTTCACTCAGTAGTGGGAAGTACACATCACATTGTGATGTGATCAGTAATATGCTGGCTTCGGACAAGGAAATCTAGTGATTGTTTCTTGGTCCTATTGCAACTTGTGCTAATCTAACTTCGTGTCTGTAATACTAACCACGCTCACTAGAAACCACCTTTTTATGTCCTTAGATTTAGCCGACCGCTTAAGGATTCAATTTATTTTTGACCACCATGGTCCAAACCTCTCTAAGGATCTGAGTATACTTATTCAATGTGTATTAGAGATGTGAGTGTGTTTACTCCACGTCACACATGTACGTGGTTTGTGGGCTATTGAGAATTTTGAGTGTGTCTTATTCAATCTCGTGGTTTGTGGATTATTATTTGTGATTGATGAATTTTTCTATGCCCATCCAAATAATAGTGGCTGCAATTTTCATCAATATTTTTTTTAAAAATAAAATAAATTATAAAAGTTATTTTTAAAATTTGGACTATTCATTAAAAAAAATTATTTAAATTTATAAATTATAAATATCTAAAGATGTTTTGTTTCTATTTTATAAATTATACCCACCGAAAGGATATCTGTAGAATAAAGACAAATTTTAAGGGGTTATTTGTAATACCTCAAGGGCATATTTGTTTAATTTAGAAGGTAATTGGATTTTTTTTATAATTAAATTTAAACCTTAAGATTAAGTTTTATAATTTAACAAAAAAAATAGAAACCACATTTTTTCAGCTATATAAGCTTGAACTTTTACAACAGCAATAGCCAATTTTTCTCATTTTTAGTCATGACAATCCGGATGCTTAAGGATTACTCTGGAAACAAACCAATAGAATAAAATTAAAATATTAAGCCAACAACTAATAAACTTTTTGCACAAAATCCCTCCTTTTATTTAAATTATTTTACATTCAAGTAATTTAAATTACTGAGCACTGTAATTAATCTTTGGGCACTATCTTCTCACTCTATATATACAATTAAATGGCTGGATACATTAATAATCACATTTAATTAAAAGTGGTTTAAGTTCGAAATTTTTATATTAACATTTAATTAAAAGTGTTTATTAATGAAGGTCATACTACAAGATTATTATTTCACTCAAATCTAAGATTCATAATTTTATAATTTAAATGCTAACTGTAAAATTATATTGTGCTAATTGTTTTGTAACACGTGGAATAAAGAAACCACAAGGCCAAAATTCAACAAGGGCCTAAAAAGCCGAGTGTAACTGGCCCAATAAGTATTCAAGCGCAAAGCTGGTGAAACTCTAATGGTTAATAAGATGAAGTATACTAATTTTCATCATTTTGAGGTACATTATTGATTTTGGCATTCTATAGTTTTCAACTTAGCATAATTTTTCTTGTTTTGATTTTAATTTGATTATTGAAGGATTTTTATCTATACAAATCATGATAAATCAGTGCCATAACGACTTGTGTACATCATAAGCTGATAAAATTTTATTCAGCAGTAAAGAGCTCGCGAGAATTCGACAATAAAGAACTCGTGTCGAGTTTATTTTTGACTTTTGTGGATCGAATACCCTCACCTTATCAATCTTTATATTATATCTTAACTACAAATGAATTAACAAATTGTCAATAAATTATATTATAAATATCAATTGTGAACAATCAACTATTAAAATAGAACATGCTCATGATATTCGAACCTAATATCTCAAGGCTTCAACATGCCATTGAGCTCGGCGTTATGAAGTATAAATTTATTTTTACATAATATAACAAGTAATCAACACCTAAATTCTTGTTCGAAACATTATCTTTCAAATGGGTCGATAAATTGTATAAATTTGTTCAAAGTACAACGTATTTTGTAGACTAATTTGAAGTATGTATAATGCACGAAAAAATACGAACATCTACGATTGGGTTACTTGTAATGGGACAATAATATTAAATTTTTTATACGAATGTGTACTATAGATGTAAATTAGCTTACTAACTAAAACTTACAAATGAAACAAATCTAAACAAATTAACCTTAAGTTAAAGGGCAAATACCAAATTTATGATCACTTAAGAAGATCAAATAATTAGAAAGTGAAAAAAAGAAATCATTTAAATAATAAAAAAAGTGGGACATTTAGTTGACATTATAAAATTATAATTTACTACACATTAAATTAATATAGTTGGTACGATGTCATTTGTAGATTACGGTGACTTCTCAAAATTTTATAAAGTTAGGCGAAGACCAGAAAGTCATAATAGGTAGCACCGTACCAGCAATGGAAGCACAACAGTTACACCTCAACTCTCTTTCTTGTTGGAATGGTCGACCACAACTCAATTGAACAATTAATACTAGATTTACTTCGAACAGTAAGATAGAAGTTCGAATTCAGGTGGAAACTTACAACTAAATTTCGGTATGGAGCAATCACTTTTGTGGGAATATACGATTGAATTTCGATATAAAGCAATTATTTGGATCAACTCCTTATACGCAAAAGTATACGGTTGGTAAAGAGAACTTGGAATGCAATTGAAATATATTTTGTGATTTAATCACTCCAAAATTTTAAGGACAAGGGTAGTGGAGGTTTAAAATTTAATTTGACAAAATTGAAATACATGAGTTTAAAAAAAAAAATAGTTGGAATTTCTCAACTTAATATTTTGTACATAGATTTTAGATATTATAAGTAAATTTCATTTTCTTGTAACGAATGTAAATAACGTGTATAGTGGATATTAACATAAATTTGTAACACCCAAGAAATAAGATTTTATTTTACTAAATACAACAGTAATAGTATTATATAACTTGAGGCATTACCTCATAAATAAATAAGAGCCCTTTTAATCAAACTATTAATAAATTTGTTAATTTTCTAAATAATTTATCCTCTTTTTTTTTTTTTTTTTGTCAAAGCATGCAACATATTTGATACAAGAAGAGAGGAAGAAAACATACCTTTAAGACTACATTATGTTGAATTTTCCTATGATTAATGATTGTACATTAGGTTATAAGATAAACTCCCCATAATACTTGAAACAATTATTTGATAATTACTCATGCTCCAAAATTATTTCAATTTATAAAAATTATATTGTGGCTCTAGTTAATTCTAGTCTAAATTTAATTTAGCTGAATTTAAACTAATAAGAGATGAGTGGATTGACACCTCTCATGTCATTGGCTCAAATTATAAAAGAAATGACTAATCATAAGGCAATTATGATCAAAATTAGGGTAAATGGCATCCCCTAAATTGATTATTTTGGCACATTTAAACTTATTCATTTTGTCATTTTACTTTTAAAAAGTAAAGTTTAAACACTTTTTTTTATAAATTTATATTTGTTATAATATTTTATTTCCCAATATCATATTTAAATCATTTATTTACCGAAATGCTCGTTATCAGCTGCCATCGTACATTTTTTACCGTATTTCCTAAAAAAGTAAAAAATAATGCATTATAATATTTTTTATTATTGAAAAGGTAAAGACATGACAAATGATTGAAATTTTGTTGTAAATAATAATGGTAATTTTGTCTATAGCACTACGATTAATATTATTTACAGTAAAAGTATTACTATTTATTTTGTCTTTATCTTTAATAATAATAAAAAAAATATTAATTTTTTTTCTTTTCAAGGAAATATAAGAAAAATATGCGCGATGACAGTTGACGAAGGACATTGTCATGAAAATTTAATCAGAAATTAACATGGGGGAGTGTTATAATAAATATAAATTTAGGGGGCAAAGTGTATAAAATTTACTTTTATAAGGTAAAATGTCAAAATAATTAAGTTTGAGGGGTAAAGTATTTAAAGTTTATTTTTGAGAATAATATACCAAAATTGTTAAATTTTGAATGATCAATTACCATTTACCCTTATAATTAATATACAATTAGTTGGATTCGACTAAAATGAATTTGTACTATAACATCGTTATAGCCTTTATGTAAAGGTTTTGTTGCCTTCCGAAAAATATCTTCACAAATTGTGGATCATAGTTATGATAATATTGGACTTATTGTGCAGAAGTAATGTTGCAATTGTATTAAGGATATAAACGAATTGAATAAAATTGAACATTTTATCATTCTTGAACTTTAAAAATTATATTTAAATTAAATTAAATTATTAATTGAATCGAATTTGAATAACTTTTAATTGAGTCGAACACTAGTCAAGTCGAAAAGCTTGACCTTTTTTAGACACGTATTATTATTTTTGATTTATTGAGTTGAGCTTCATATTTTACCAGAAGAAAAATTGAATTCAAACTTAGTTTATTATATGTAATAAATTAAATTCAAATAAATTTTTATTAATCGATCTCAGCTAATTTGATTAGATTTTTAACTGTAATCATATAAACTCATATAACTTTTTTCCTTTTTTTCCCTCTCTTTTTTTTAACAAACAAATAACTTTTCTTTTTCCAAAGGGAATCAGCCTGACAATTGAGGTCAATTTCTCTTCCTCTTTTGTCTTCAGAAATTGTCTATCAAACCCCTCCAAAGTCCAAAATTATGAATTTGGGATTAGAGTTGAAATAGACAAGATATATGTTAAGAGGGTAATGACTCAGCCTATAAAATTACAAATTAAACATTCTGAATTTCAGATGTTTGAGCAAAGTAATTAACATATTGTTGACATAATTATGTTAAAAGAAAATTGTTGACAACATAGACTATAAAAGCTCACTTCATACAATAATATGGTGGTGTACAATCACTACCAAAAGAAAATATGTTAAGAAAAGAAAAATATTAATAAGAAGATGTTAAGTAAAAATAAGAAAGTTGTTGCAAATAATATATATTAAGTAATAATAATTTTTATTTTATCACAATAATAATTCTTATAATCTTAACATTGATAAGAATATATGTTTAAGATGTTACTATTCAGAATTATTGATACACCTACTGATTATTTAGTGACAAATGACAACATACATTGTCAATAATGTATGGTAACAATATTCATAAATCATTATAAACATATCATTAATTGTCAATAGTGATACTTTAAATAGAGATCAGTTTGTAAAAATTAATTTTGTAATAAAACAAGAAATATTATCGACAACTTTCACAATGCCTCTTAATATATTATTAGTAATATTCTTTTTTCTTGCACTGAATGAGTTTTATACATACTTTAATTAATTTATCCCCCTAATTTGGTCAAAGGTTGGTAATTTGCCATAAATTATTATGGGATTGATAAAAAATAATAGAAAAATCCTTGGCGAACTGATCAATCTTTAACTTGATGAATGTAAAATTAATAATTCGCACAATTTTTTTATAGGCTTCAATTGTTTTAAAGCTAATAAATAAATATATATCATAATTTATTTTTTTACTTTCTCTTGTGTGTGAGAAGTCATTTTCCTGTCAGAAGTATTGATTGCTTAATAATGCAATATGCAGTTTATTATTATTATTATTATTATTATTTGTCAAAATTGGAGAAATACTGAACAAGTGATAGTTTCAAAAATTGATACACTATAATAATACTAGTATTGTTCTACATCAAACCAAAATAACTTTTGTGTTTCTATGCTTTTTCATCAAGTGAAATGTCGTTATCAAGACTACTAGTTTGGGTGGTGTAGTTTATTAATAATATCAGTATCACCTAATCCAACCAAAAACCACATTGCTTAGATGGGATTAATTACCCACAAACCACAAGAAAATATTGCAAAATTCAGGCCATCTGATGCAGCTTTATTATTGATATCTTTAACCCTGACCTGTCTCTCTCTCAGCCCTCCTCTTTTGTCAATGATTCTACAACCCTTTCTGCCTCTCCATTATCTATGAAATTTGCAGTACTCACAACCAAACAAAAAGGAAATTCAGAAGTTCCAAAAATATATTTTTACTCTCACACGAATCTGTTTCCCCCCTATCTGTTTTCAGCCTGCAGATTTGCTCTGTATGTTTAAATATCTGCAACTCTGCTGAATACGTGCAGAAAGTTTTGTTGTCTCTGATCCCAATATAAGGGGCTCTTGTTCTTTGATCAATATCAAGAAAACTGCCATCCTTTTGCCACCACCCCCACCCCACCCCACCCCATCCCCTTCAAATATACAATTGAAATAAGTTAGAACAGTTTTAGTGCAACATGTTTCACACCAGCAGAGACTTTGCTTGTGTAAAACAATAATAGCCCTTTTGAAGTGGTCCTCACATCATCACTTCTTCAAAGTTCAAACCCCACCATTGAAAACTCTTTTCTTTTCTTTGCTTTGATTTCCTCACAACCTCCTTTTTCTTTATTGCCCCACTGCACTGTTCTACTGCTGTCTAAAGCAAAAGGGTCAATAAATATAGTCTGAAAAGAGACTTCGTTTTGGTGCCAAGAAGTATAGTTGTATATATCAAATATGCAAGAACAAGGCACAAGCATGAATGTTTCTGGAGGAATTGGAGGATTAAGTGATGTCTCAATGGCGGTTTCCGGTGAGCAGCACCACCTGCTCAAGGCGGAGATCGCCACCCACCCTCTGTATGAGCAGCTGCTGTCAGCACACGTCGCATGCCTGCGTGTGGCCACGCCTATTGATCAACTTCCCCTTATTGACGCTCAGCTATCTCAGTTTCACCATCTCTTGCGCCCTTATGCCCAATACACCACTCATTCACTCTCTCAACATCAAAGGCAAGAACTTGACAACTTCTTGGTAGGTTTTTCTGCTCAATTTTTCTCTTTTATTTTTAATCATGGTTTGTTTTTAAATTTGTTTCATTGGTTGTGATATTTCGTGTGGGTTTTTACTTTTTCTGTCAGTTTCTTGTGAATTTGAAACTTTTTTTGTGGTGCGTGGTCCTGTGGTGTATTTATTATGTATGATACCAGGCGCAGTACTTGCTAGTTTTGTGCTCATTCAGAGAGCAGCTGCATCAACATGTCAGAGTCCATGCTGTTGAAGCTCTCATGGCCTGCCGTGAAATTGAGCAGAACTTGCAATCTCTCACTGGTAACAATTAATGCCTTCTCACCCTTTACTTACATTTTCTTGTTTTTTACTATATTCTTTTGGTTAACAGCAGGAGCACAAGAAACTAGCATATGATAGTCTTAAATATAAGTAGAGTACAAGAAACTCACACATGATAGGGTCATTAACCAATATATAATTCTTGGATATATGGGACTGGCGCAAGACTACTGGTCCATCCATACTTAAAAGAGGGTGATTGATAAAAAATACCATCCCTATGATTTAATGTTATACCAATCCACTGTAGAATGACCCGTGGGACACGTGGGACTTTATAGAACGATTTAGCTCTAAGCATAACTTCATCAATTAATATTATTGCCGGATGAGTTTAGAGATGTGCTATAACCAAAGATATATCTAATATAGTCTATATTCCCACTTTGGTTGGGAATTTTCTTCTCTTTATATGATCTCTTTGGAAATATACCTTGAATGGCTTGGTGGGCAGGAGGATAGGAAAGCAATTTGGGGATTTTGTAAGGTTGTGTGAAGTACAACAAGAGGTGGGTATGGTGGGATCCATTAAGGAGTAGTAAATATGGTTAGGAGAGTTTTTGTAGTTAGTTGGGTGATGGAGGGAACAATAAGTGACAATGAGCCAAGAAATAGTGCAGTTTTACCAGTGACAACAACCGACCGATGAGGATGGTTTATTGGAATATTTAGTTTTTCCTTAACTTCAATTTTGATTGCTTGCTTTAGGATGTTGAAATCCTAATTGTTCACTTCAACTAACTACTGAGAAATGGCCAAGTTTAATCATGAATGACTAGAACTCATGGTTGTGACTTAAGGTGAGTTACAAATTATATGAGCTTCAAGAATTTAATTCACATGGCAATACATTGATAAAAGGTAATAGTAACTTCTTATTTCTTTACCGACAATTAGGTTTTTATTGTTCAAATACGAACCAGTTTTCGTATGTTCTGGGCTTAAGTTCATTGATGAAACTATGTCGTGAATGAGACGACTGTTTTTTATAGTTATTGATACACCTTATATACAATTTGAAATAAGAGAACGTGTTTTCTTAGGAACTTTATTAGGAGCTAGACATGTTTTGTTAGTTTAACCATTTTACTTTAAATCAAAGAAATTTGGTGCACTGTTCATGGCGAATGTAAGGTGTCATTTACAATTCCTTTTATTGAAGTAAAAAGTGGATATAGCTCCATAGTTTGCCATTATAGCCCTTAGGAGGCATTTGTTGGTGTATCAAAATTTTGATGTTCTGCAACAAAATGAAATGTTTCACTATGATTAATTCTATATCCAGTCAAATGCTAATACTTCAATATAAACTGATCGCGTTACCTTAGAAAATACAAAAAGTTTAGTTTAATAGCACATTAGGGGTGCTGGCTCCACTTAAGGTTTGTTGATTTAGGAAAGTAAAATCGTCCATTTTTTAAGTACCAATTTCTGTTAGAGGAAATTAACCTTAAAAAAAAAAAAACCTTTTGTTGGCTACATTTGGATCAAGTTTTTAATCTGACCAATTTCCAGTTTCATGCTCCATATAAGAATAGATTACTTAAGTTAAGCAAAAACCAATCTACATATGAAATAATTAGAGTACAGAAGTACATAAATTGTTTAGTCACTTTATGAATAAACTTGAGATAGGACTATGCTCTTGTTTGATACTGTATCATTTGCTTTCAGTTTGATTTTGAGATTTACTTAGAACTTAGAACTTATCCAGATGGATTACTTTTTCAGAATATGTTTCTTTTTCCTCCTGCAGGAGCAACACTAGGTGAAGGAACCGGCGCAACTATGTCAGATGATGAGGATGAGCTGCAAATGGATTTCTCCTTGGATCAATCTGGAGCTAATGATCATGACCTGATGGGATTCGGTCCCTTGCTCCCGACAGAATCAGAGAGGTCTTTAATGGAAAAAGTGAGGCAGGAACTGAAAATTGAGCTTAAACAGGTAAATTTTATGTTGGTGGTGATGTAAAACTCTTCCTTAAAATACATATTTATAAACACAATTTTGTCAGTTTACAGTTCCAGAAATGTCTATTTATCAGGGTAAAAAGTTTCATTTTAACTGTTCTATTAACTGTCATGGATATGCAGCATCAGCTCAATAAACATCATAAGATGCAGTGTTTATCAGCAATAGCATGTTTATGCCCGCACGTTATCATCTATGATTTTTAAGGTCTGATGAAAGATATATTCCTTTGCAGGGATTTAAGTCAAGAATTGAAGATGTGAGAGAGGAAATATTGAGAAAAAGAAGGGCAGGAAAATTACCAGGTGACACAACTACAGTGCTGAAGAATTGGTGGCAGCAACATTCAAAGTGGCCTTATCCAACTGTAAGTCTCATCTCTGGAGATGGTGAAGCACGTGTCAGTTCCTTAGTTCCTTAAATTGCTCGGATCATGATCTGAGGATAAAAAGTTAAAAATCTTAAAGATAACATATTAAGACACAAGCATAAATCTTAAAATTAACATTTTACAGTGTCCTTATTTGATTCCCTTGAAGAATTTCTTAAGAACACACATGATGTTACGACTCTGGCAGGAAGATGACAAGACAAAGCTTGTAGAGCAGACAGGGTTGCAGCTGAAGCAGATAAATAACTGGTTCATCAACCAAAGGAAGCGGAACTGGCACAGCAATTCACAGTCCGCGACATCTCTAAAGTCCAAGCGCAAGAGATAGACAACGTACGCAGCATCATGGATCACAAAACATACGTTTTATGTCCAGACTATTGTTAGGTGACTGATGAGGCAGAATTCAGCATGACTATTTGTGAAGCAAATCAGAACTAATGGTCAGTTAAGTGGTAGATCAAGTCGGGTTGCATGGTAGGGTGTTGGAATGGCATATACATACATGTTTTTGTAGATTTTGTATCTTAAGAAAATCTGCTAACTCTTCACATCCAAGAATGGGGCTTAACTCCATTTTCACTGATTGGTGTATCAAATGCTACTTGTACTTCCCCAACACAAGCATTTGCTCTGCTATATCAATGCAGCTCTTTTCTATCTGCAAACATATACTTTCCTGTGCCGTTCTGTTGATATTTCTTCCATTTAGAGATTTGTGAAGTTGTGTCGTCTAAATTTTCATTTTGATTCCTCTGTTTCAATTTGTGTTCCAACAGTAGAGTCGTTGCAAACATAGAGAATCATGAGACATTGATACAACATAAGTTTTCTCATCTTTCTACGAACATTTGTGGTATTTACTAGCCGTCAATATATACTGACTATCGATGCATATTAACCATTTATGCATCTTTTCTGCAACATGTTTTTCACAAGAAAATTTGCATGATCTTTCTTTTAGAAATAACATAATTGCATTTTCAAAATTTTACATATTTAGAAAAAAATGTGCAACTAAATTGTTTCTCATGAAGAGATCTTCCAATTACTATAATTATAGTTTATCTGCTAATTCTAGCTGAAGCAGTCTAAACATAAAACTTTGGATTTATTTATATAAACTTATCTATTTTTTTTCTCTGTTATGATAAATCATAGATATTCTAGCTAACTTCATTTTGAACAAGCATTCATTTTTTTTTTTTTTTATTTACTATTCGGAAAGGTAAAATATTCTCTTTTTGAGTTCATAGGATTACATGATTTTTTTGCTTTCTTTGACAAACGTGTGACAGAAAAATCTCTTTTACATTTTTACATTTATCATACTTATATCTCACTTAATCATAATCAAAAGTCGTACAATAATTTTTTTCTAAAAAAGTAATGATTAAACTACCAAAATTTAGATGATTCTTTTGAAAATGATTTCTAAGTTTTTAAAGGGCAAAATATGTGATTTGAAAACCAGGAATAGTGCATATTATCTGCACCAAGTCTCCTTATAGTTGGGCTCTTTTCAATGGCAGCTAGAGTTGAGTTTATAACTTAATAAATAATTATTGATACAATTTTAATTTTGATGCTGGCTTGGTTCGAATGACTGGGAAAAGAAAAAAAAAATGAAAAAATTAAGAACTATGTCTAACTTAAGCGACAATGTCGAGATCCTAAAATTATAAGGTTTTTTGATTGGAATTCACAAAATTTAAAAGTGTGGATGTTTGTCTATTGTATTAGTAATACTTTGCCGATTATTGATTGTGATAGTTTTTGATAATTAATTTTTAGTTGTTAATTAATTATTAATAATGATATTTATGGTAGTTTTTAGTTGCTAATTAATTGTTAATAATGATATTTATGATGAAATCATTTCACTAAAAAAAATACATTTGGTTAAGTAATTTTGCTATGATCCCCATAACTTATAAAAAATTGGCAATTGGCCTAATGGTAGTTTTGCTTTTGCTCTCTTTTCAAGGTTGGCTTCACTGTCATTCTTGCATTTTTCTTTTTTTTAAATGAAAATATATTTGTCATTTGTAATTTCTAAAAATGGTATTTTTATTTTTAAAAAAATATTAATTATTTATTATAATATTTAAATAATCATAGTATTATATCCTTTTTAATTACAATAAAATATCATTTAACAAAACATATATAGTCATAAAAAATTTAATATCAAATAGATTAATAAAGATATAATATGCATTCCATATATATTGAAAATATGCACACAAACGTTGAGTGCGCAGAATTCGCTAGTACATATTAAGCAAACGGCGCTTCAACAAATTATTAGGTCCTTTATAAAAAAATCACCTGGTAATTATCTCGTAAACTGAAATAAAAAATAAAATATTATTTTATAATAAAAAATTTAAAAGCTGCCATATCTTTCCCATTCTATCATTTTCTTGTGTTAAGGAACAAGTTCACAATGGGAAATTATTATTTATATTCAATTTGATTGAACTCAATTAACTATGATGTATCCGTTGGCAAATAAATTAATTTTATACTTCATTCATTTGATATGATTGTTAAAATCTTATTTGAAATTATTTCGTTAATTTAACAAAATAAATATAAATATATATTTTTATTTAATAGTCACTTCCGCCCGCTGCTCGATTGTAATTCGAGTACATGGTGTATGGCTTTGATGCCGTTTGTTATAAGCATTTGAATAAAACTCATAATTAAATAGTAAATTGTTAAAGGGAGGGTGCTCAAAATATTATAAACCTCACGTTGAAATTTCATACTTTTGATGTAAGACAAGTCTCATACTTTATAAATGATATCAGAGTTAAATAACACATGCCCAAATTGCAATCGAGCGACGGTGGAGGTGACACCGATATTACAGTGTTCGCCTAGGAATAGCCAAAAAGGGGCTAATGCACAACTTGTCGTCGTGGGGCGCAGAACTATAAAATATGGTCCCAATTTTAAGATATGAAATTTGTCTCACATCAAAAGTATAAGATTTAAATGTGATGTTATTAATTCTTTAGATACATTTTCCTTAACAATTAGTTTTTGAGGGTGAGTTCTACCTAAAAATTTATAGTAAATTCGAGTTCAACTCTATTACTAAAAAATATGTGTAAAATAATCAAACTATTCGAATTCGATTAAAATTCAACTCTATTAACTCTTGTTTGATTAAAGCTAGACTAATGATATATATATATATATATACATACATACATACATACATACATACATAATTATCATACAAGTATTTTTTAAAACAATCATGTTTGATTAAAGAGAGGCCCTAAAAAAGGCTAGTGCACAATTTGTCTACGGATGCGCATAACTATGAAGCGTGTTTGGATTGTTATGATCCCCAATTTTAAGATATAAGACTTGTCCCACATCAAAAGTATAAGATTTAAATGTGATGTTAATAATTCTGTAGACACATTCCTCTTAATAATTAGTTTTTTAGGGTAAATTCTACTTAAAAATTTATAGTAAATTCGAGTTCAATTTTATTACTAAAAAATATGTGTAAAATGATTAAATTATTCAAGTTCGATTAAGTTCAACTCTATTAACTCTTGTTCGATTAAAGCTCGTGTATATATACACACACATACATACATAATTATCATACAAGTATTTTTAAAACAATCATGTTTGATTACAAATTTACCTGTATAATTTATTTAATTCCGCATAATCGGGTTTGGACTATAATTTTTCCACCAAAAACGGCGCTCCATCACATAAGAAACTTCTTCACCTCTTCTCCTGGCCGCAATCTATCCTCCTCTCATATGAAATATATACGTACAAATGCATTTTTTTGTATCTACTCACATATACCTGTTTCATATGACCATATTCGAGAGAGACCTGTTAAAAGATTTTAAATGGTCTTTCTTTGAATGGATATTCTATCTCTGTCCTTCATCATTGAATGTTTATTATCCCGTAGTCTTGTTAAACATAGAGTAGGTTCCCCAATTTCTACTATCATTTTTTTGAGCTACATATAATTGGATTTGATTTATCTGGGGAGTAGCGTTTCTGGGTTGATCCCTTGTCTCCTTTGGAAGAATTGTTTTGGATTCTTGATTTGTTCTGTTGCCAATTATTCATCTTATTATCACTGAGAAAAGTCTCGTTTTTCTTGAATTGTCCTGCATCTTGATCACAACACATATACATTTTTTGTCCGAAAATTTGAAAACAATGTGATTAGCTGATAGCATTCTTTGTGAAGTTATTGAACACAAATGTACGTAAATACTGAATCTTGATGGCTGTTATGGCTATTATATAAGCACTCTGCATCTCAGCTTTCTTCACTTTCTGTTGCCCCATTAGTGCATCCCAAGATATGTAAGCGTTATCCATTTAGGTATTGAAGTATTGAACTAATGAAGAATTGACTAACATGGCTCACATGAGTTGTTATGATTCAATGTCTGAGGGGTCGCAGCATGGTCAGGGTGTGCAGTTTGTTCCATTCAAGACCTCTACAGGGTACCTCAGGGTGTTTTTGTTGCATGGAAATCTGGATATTTGGGTGAAAGAAGCCAGGAATCTTCCGAATATGGATTTTGTAAATAATAGCCTAGGAGATATATTCGGGAGTTTGTCTGGAAAGTTACAAACAAGTGACCCTTATGTTACCATTGCAATATCCGGCACTGTAATTGCTAGGACTTTTGTGATTAACGATGATGAGAACCCTGTTTGGGGCCAGCATTTTCATGTTCCAGTAGCACATTACAGTACAGAAGTGCAGTTTGTGGTTAAAGACAATGATATTGTGGGATCTGAGATCATGGGGGCTGTTGGAATCCCTTTAGAGCAGATAATCTCAGGGGCAAGAATTGATGGTACTTATCCAATACTTGGTGCAAATGGGAAACCATGTAATCCAGGGGCTGTTTTGAGCCTATCAATTCAGTATATACCAATGGAAAGAGTGCCACTTTATCATGGTGGAGTGGGGTCTGATCTTTCGAATCAGGGTGTACCTGGTACATATTTTCCTCTCAGGAGAGGAGGAACGGTCACACTATATCAAGATGCTCATGTACACGATGGTTCCCTTCCAAATTTGTGGTTGGCTAATGGTAGGATGTATCAACACGCTCATTGTTGGCGTGACATATATGATGCAATAACTCAGGCTCGTCGTCTAGTTTATATCACAGGATGGTCTGTTTATCACCTAGTCCAACTTGTTAGGGATGATCCTCATGTAACAAATAGTAACTTGGGCGAGCTTTTGAAAGTGAAGTCTCAGGAAGGTGTGAGGGTGCTGCTCCTTGTATGGGATGATCCTACCTCTACGAGCATATTGGGGTATAAAACTGTAAGAAACATCTCTATTGTGTTATTGTATTTTTTTTTTTCTCCGAATACTATTAATGAAAGTGTGAGACAACATAGTTTTATGTTTACTTGTCATACAATTCAGAGCACATTGTTGTTGCCATCTTTTGACAACTTATACTTCATCTAAATGCTCCATGCATGAAAAGTTCAATGCGCTATTATCTCCTATATATAAGTTTGGACTTATGATGATCTTGCAATTTTAGACCGAATAAAGTCTCTCTAACATTTGAATTTTTATGTGCTTAATGATTTCAAAAATGTATTTTTTGATCAAAAGTGCTTCATCATTATACTCATCTTGTGAATGGTTTGGTTGTCGGTAATCACCTTTTAAATGTTGATAACCCTTTGCAGTGCTATGCATATGCAAACTCGTAACTGTTTGTGAACATGAGGTTGGGGTTTAAAGAAGAATTCTCAATGTTGACAAATTTTAAGTTCAAATCAGAGGTAGCCACTTTAGTGTGGCTAGCCTCTAATCTGAAGGACTGATTAGTACTTAAACAGGGAATCACATTATCAGTTTGTCATCATAACCATGTATTTTGTCTAGTTTTGTTCTTTCTAATTAATTTTTAGGCTGAACATGTCTTGTTCACAAGCCACGTCATTCTCGTTGCGGTAGTATGGTGAAATTTTTTACATGATGGACATTTTCCCACTTTTCATGACGTTCAGGAAGGTGTAATGAATACTGGAGATGATGAAACACGCCGTTATTTCAAGCATTCATCTGTGAAAGTGCTGCTGTGTCCCCGGATTGCTGGGAAAGGTAGCTGGGCCAAAAAGCAGGTTGGATTCTGCATAGCCTTCTCTTTACTGATAGAAGATCTGATTCAAAAAGTTCTTTCTGTAGACAGTCCTCAGTTATATGAGTTGACTGCCTTATTGGGCTCATAATGCTCATGAATCTCATCCTGATCTATACACATGATAGTTTCAAGACAGACTTGTGGCACTTTTTGTCCATGAATAGATTTTTTCCAATAAAAGAGTCAATGTTCCCTTGAGAAAGCTTGAAGTTGGATCCTAACCAACATACTGATTCTCTAACATGCATGAGGATTTCATTTTATCTATCAATTACCATTTTTCTCATGTACCTTAACATAAGGTTGCGTGTTTCTACATTCTTAATGCATGCTAAAGTTACAAATAATTTAGATTGAAAGAAGCAAGCAAAGCTAGAATTTTGCATGAAAGAAACGCTCTCTGCTTGAATTCAACCTATGCTTTATTTCTTGGATTCAAAATGAAGTGTCACATTGTCATCAGGAAACAGGAACAATCTACACTCATCATCAGAAAAGTGTGATTGTAGATGTTGCTGCCGGTAATTATGGAAGAAAGATCATAGCATTTGTTGGAGGACTTGACCTATGCAAGGGAAGATATGACACCCCACATCACCCAATATTTAGTACATTGCAAACAATTCACAAACATGACTATCATAATCCTAATTTCACGGTAATTCCTTTACTAAAGCTTTTATTTCTGGCATATGATCTGTTTCCTATATTATCCTCTAGTTAGTTGGTGCATATTTGTTCGTTCTCATTTCCACGTATGGAGGGTTTAATGATGAATAAATCTTATTGCTGATAACATGTGATGTCTAGATGCAACAGAAAGACACAAATACTGGAATGTTTTGACTTGATTCTCAAAAGGAACTAAGAGACAGTAACCAAAAGAAGAAGAAAAAATTAACTTTTCTGGTTGAAAGAAAATAAACTTGATATTGCTTCTCTTTTTCCTTTTTTCCACCTTTTTTGTTTCCTTTCCTTTCCTTCTGAATACATCATGCAACTAAACAGGGACCTACATTGGGTTGTCCAAGAGAGCCATGGCATGATTTACACTGTAGAATTGATGGTCCAGCTGCGTATGATGTCTTAAGAAACTTTGAAGAGCGCTGGCTAAAGGCCTCAAAGTGCCATGGGCCTCAGAAAATAAGAAGTTCATATGATGATTCCTTACTCAAGCTTGAAAGAATCCCTGACATAATGGGAATAGCCGCAGCTGCCACAGTATTGGAAGGTGATCCAGAAGCTTGGAACATCCAGGTATGATAAAATTATGTTATAAATTCTTTCATTCCATTTCTGGGGCTAAATTTACTGCCAAACATAGGTTTTTCGTTCCATTGACTCCAACTCCATTAAAGGTTTCCCCAAGAATCCAAAAGAGGCTTCAGGCAGGGTAAATAATATACTATTCTTCTCTTTCCACTTCATATAGGTCTTACAGTTATGCTGGTAATAAATGAATTAAAAACTTTGCTGCATTGAACAGAACCTGGTATGTGGGAAGAATGTATTGATAGACATGAGTATACATACAGCTTATGTAAAGGCAATTCGTGCAGCTCAACATTTCATTTACATTGAGAACCAGTACTTCCTTGGGTCATCATACAATTGGGCCAATTATAAGGACTTGGGTGAGGAACTAAATTTCTTACTACTAGATTCATAGAGTACACAAAGTTGCAGTTTATAATCGGCTGCTACTTGCTACTACGTTTAGGAATATAAGACAGAATCAGAATTGTTCTGATGTGGCTGTTGAAAGGGTTGAGTTTTATTTTTTTCATCTATGTCTTTTTGTCTGGAAGGAAGCACATGATGAAGGAAATTCCTTTTGTTTTCAGGTGCAAACAATTTAATTCCTATGGAAATTGCTCTGAAGATTACCAACAAAATCAGAGCAAGGGAGAGGTTTGCTGTATACATTCTCATTCCAATGTGGCCAGAGGGTGTTCCAACGAGTACTCCCACTCAAAGAATTCTCTTTTGGCAGGTGGACTCTTACATCCTCACTGATTTATAGATTCTACTCCACTATTCATTTCATGAAAAGCTTGAAAATATTTATCTTCGTCTCTTACAAAAAAATTAGTTAAAGTTCAATACAATGATCAATATATGGAATGTAAATTTGCATATCGCGTGCCATGACCAACTGATTCACGAGGATTGCTCCTGTTACTGATATAAGGAGAAGCTGTTACCAATTTATTAAGGATGTTTTTTGAAAGGAACAAAATAGCATAAATCAAGTGGAAGGAATGTTACTGTAAAGAAGAACTCGAGATCTTTCCAAAGTTTGCCATATCATATTTGATAATATGTTTAAGTTGTTGGTTTAGGATATGTTGTTACCTGTCATGAAGTTACAGTTATCACATCCAAAATCAATATTTTAGGAAGGTATGGTTGAAGAAAGACGTAAAAAATTGGCAAAAGATAATGTAATCTGTTTTTCATTTTATTTAATCGTTTTTCTGATGAACAAGATGGTGGGTGGCTAGTTTCTTTCTGGGGAAGAACAAGTGGCCTTTATGTATCATAGTGATGAAAAGTTTGAATTCTTGCTCATCTTCCTCTAGATTCGGGTGATTCATTACGTATTTTCTTCCATTAAGGGGGATGTGGTGTTATTGTGTTTAATGTAAAGTTTTGATGATGCTGTTATGGGTAGGTTTGTGTTTCATCTTGTAAAAACTGATAATCTTCCACATGCCTGCAGTATAATACAATGCAAATGATGTATGAAACCATCTACAAGGCTTTAGTAGAGGTAGGGCTTGAGAGAGAGTACGAACCCCAGGATTATTTGAATTTCTTTTGCCTTGGGAATCGTGAGTCTGATTACAGTGGAGGCGAGTCGTCAAACACCAAAAGCTCCAATGTGTATACTCCACAAGTACATTATCGACCCTTGACAAGTTCTAATGGTTTAAATTAATGTGCTTCATATTAGTCTTGCTTTTGACATGTTGCACTTTTGAATGAATCACTATCCAGGCCCTAACTAGGAAAAACCGACGCTTCATGATCTATGTCCATTCAAAGGGAATGATAGTGGATGATGAATATGTGATATTGGGTTCTGCTAACATCAATCAACGCTCTCTAGAAGGAACCAGAGACACTGAAATTGCCATGGGAGCATATCAGCCTCATTACACATGGGCAAGCAAACATGCTAATCCACATGGACAGGTAAAGTTTGATCATGTCAGCTCTAGCAATTTGCAGATGCCAATATTTATAACATGTATATTTTTACTTTTTATGAGCATATTATTGCAAATGGGATCGACTCAATTTACTGGAAGAATAGCATATTCTTGATTTGCTTTAAACTATTAGCATCGTTCTCAATTCAAAGTGATAGCATATGTGATAAAGTTGTATTGTGCTGCAGATATATGGATATAGGATGTCACTCTGGGCAGAGCACACGGGTACTTTGGAGCAATGCTTTGAGCATCCACAGAGTTTGGAATGTGTGAGACGTGTAAGATGGATCGGTGAGCTGAACTGGAAACAATTCGAATCTAATGAAACCAGTCCAATGAGAGGCCACCTACTCAAGTATCCTGTACAAGTCGATAGAATGGGAAAGGTTAAGCCTCTTCCTGGCTGCGAAACTTTTCCGGACATGGGTGGCAAAATAATCGGAACGTTTACTGGGATTCAAGAGAATCTCACAATTTGATCAGAGCATTGTGTGCAAAACAAATGTTGGTGACCAAAATTTTGCTGATTCTTCTTCTTCCCCCTTTCCTTATGATCATACTGTAACAGCAGTTTTCTTCCTTTCTTTTTCCTAGTTTTTGTAAATTGATGTAGTACAGATGTGTTGACAATCTGTGTTGTTTGTAAACTACAGAGATGCATTTACCATGCCTTAATAATAGTGCAATCATTTTTTGTTCCTCAAATATCTGGTGTTTGTTCATTATTCTTGATTTTTTATGATGAATGTATTATGGTTTGTGAATAAAATTAAGATTGCATAACTTACAATCATAATCATAATTAGGGGTCATCTTAAAATCTAAAAATCGTCTGAATCGCATTGCATCGTACTATTAATATTAATTTGCTACACGAACCACTGTTTGAAAACTAAAACAAATTTTGCACCGCCACGGTGGCAATTTGGAAGAATTACCCTTAATGTTAAGTGATGCTCCAGGCCTACAAATTCAACCTTCATTAATGTCTCCTAGTTGGGGATGAGCAACAATACCTAATTGCTAGCACTTTTTATTGTTCGATTTGGTGAGATAATTAACATTTTTGAATGAAATTAGTAGGAATTCATTCTTTTTTCTTATTTTACATTACATTGCAAGGAAAAAAAAAAAAGATAAAGCAAAATTACTTAATAAATTTTTTATTTTTATTTTTGCAAAGTAAATATTAACTAACAAAGCTCATAGATATTAAAATTCTTATATTTAAGTTACAGCATGAAATGATATCAATAAAAATGGTTCTATTACTGAATAATCGACAGAAAATAGAAATTTTTGTTCAACTGATAGTTTAAGGGCAAAACTTAATATCTTTTTACTGTGATTCTGTTGTGTTTTGTAGCAAAATTTTAAATGATTCAATTGTATGGTATTACAAAAAAAACTAATATTAATCATATGATATTATTACTTTTTTTATTAAAATCGTGAACTATCGCTTTAAACCATACTTTTAATCTTGTTGAACAAAATTATAATTTGAAATTAATATTTAATAAAATTATATATAATAATTTAATTTAAAATTAATTAAAAAATCACCAGATGACAACATAATCATCGCTAATCAATCTTTCTATTATTTGTTCGGTATGAGTTTCAAGAATATGAAGTTCCGCTGATGATCATGACGCAAATTTTACCATGAGATGAAAGGAATAATGTGAATGGGATGGAGACTTCAATTGATGCCAATCTTTTCTTTTAATTATTGTCTTGGATTTGTTTGGCTAAATATATTTAAAATATCTTATGAAATAGTTTTTGAGATTATAAGATATTGAATTTTAATTCAAGCAACAAACTTTTTAAGTATTTGGATACGAAAAATTATGGAATTTATAAGATTCCAAAAATAATAATTTTGTAATGAATATTATTAAAATTAAGGAAGTTTTTATGATGTTAAAAATAAATTATGAACTTTTTATTTTATTTAAATAACTTATACGATCATAATATTTTGTTAAGAAAACTTGATTTTTTTTTTCTAATAATTTTATTAAATACTTTTAAAGAACAAAAACACTCTCTTAATCATCTTTGTATTTTCTTGGATAGAATTTTAAGCTCTTATTCAAGATAATTAACGTGTAAAATGGACCGTCCCAATCATTTACAGTCTTAATTATTTTTAGATTGAAAAAGAGAAAAGCTACCCCCCCTCGCCCCTCTCTCTCTCTGTATCTATCTATCTATCTATATATATATATATATATATATTAATTTAATGATCAAATTAATTTTATTATTAATTATTAATTAAATTATCGATTCAATCAGTATAATAAAATTTAATTATATTTTTTAATTATATTATATAAAATAATAATATAATAAATTAATTATTATATATTAAATTTTAAAAATTAAAAAAATAAATAACAAATAAAAAATATACCTAATAAAATTTAAAATTTAAAAAACAACATACATATAATTAAATATCAAATTTAAATTTATTTTAAAATAAAAATAAAAAAAATAAAAATTAAATTTAAATACATACATAATACTAATAAAGTTTTAAATTTAAAATTTAAAATTTAAACTGGGATATAAAAAATAAAAATTAATGATTATCCAGTTCTTATTGATTTATCACAATTTTATCAAATTTTTAATTATTTTGTATATATATATTTATCAAATATATATACATATATATATATATATGTGTGTGTGTGTGTGTGTGTGTACAATTCTGACTTACCCATCCCATCGCTGTCCACACTTACCACCCATAAAGTACAAGCGTGCAACTACTCCCTCCTCTAATAAGAAATACAAATATTATCTTTTCTGCCCATGTACAAGGAAACTTCACAGATCCGATCTGAGATTCTTGAAAATGATATTGCCACTTTATGTGTAGCTTCATACATACTCTTTCATCACGAAATGACTAAATTGCCCATAGTCTAAATTCATGACATCATTCTTTCTTAACTAGTCCTTTTTTTTTTTTTTTCTTTAACTGGTTTAAACTAATAACATAATAAACACTTGGTAATTGAGAAGTGTTCACCACTTAAAATTTTGGCATATATAAATAGTAAATGAAAACTAGTTCAAGCTACTTATTATGCTAATAACTTTTACTACAAATAAAGAAAATTATTTATGTCAATCTCTTAAAAATGCTTTGGGATATTTTTAAGAAAATCTAAAATTCATTCGAGAAAGAATAAAAAGATTACAAGTTTAAGCCGTCTAACAATATTTATTGTTTGATAAGAATGAAAATGAGTTGCGGCAAAATTAAATTTGAACTAGAATATTTTCTTGTAGCTTCATTTAGCTAGTTGAAATAAATTAAACTTGTATAAAATTAATTAATTTATCAACAAATTTGATGTAAAAATATATATATTGACTTAAAATTAAGTTGTTGAAATAATTCTCTAAATTTGTATATAACTTTTTGCATCCTATACTGTGTCAAATTGCTTTTGCATAAATATCATTCCTTGTAGGTAAACTTAAAATTTTATTTATAAACTATTAGGTAAGAAATTTTAGGAAACAATAGAGTTTTAAATAATTTTAATTAAAATCTGATTTAAATTTTATCAGTCAATCCAATTAAAAGATTTCATGACTCGAATTCAATATGATAAAAGGGAATCTAAATAAAGTGGTACTTCCAGGTAATAGTATTCCAACATATTTCATTTTCTAATTCTTAATTTGCAAGGGTATGTTTGTCAAATTAACTTACATTTAGTATTTACAGACATCAAAGAAAGTGCCCATAGCCAGACAATTCTCCATTTAAATTTTCCCCACATTCATACAAATACTAGATACTCTCACCGCTCGTCATTTCCTTACACACAGAACACACACTAAGCTCCGCTATGGGCGCCACAGCAAACGGGTCATCAATCCAGCCCTTCAAGTTCCTGATCTACGGGCGCACAGGCTGGATAGGTGGGTTGCTGGGTAAGCTCTGTGAAGCCCAGAATATCGAATACGTTTATGGGTCGGGTCGGTTGGAGAACCGGTCTTCCCTCGAGGCCGACATCGCCTCGGCCCGGCCGACGCACGTTTTCAACGCCGCCGGTATAACGGGCCGGCCCAACGTGGACTGGTGCGAGTCCCATAAGGTGGAGACCATCCGCACCAATGTTGCAGGCACGCTGACGCTTGCTGACGTGTGCAGGGAAAAGGGTCTGGTGTTGGTTAACTATGCCACGGGTTGTATTTTCGAGTACGATACGGAGCATCCGCTCGGTTCGGGTATCGGATTCAAGGAGGAGGATAAGCCCAATTTTATCGGATCCTTTTACTCCAAGACCAAAGCAATGGTGAGATTTCTTTAAAATTTTCATTAATATGCATAGTGTCTGTGGGGGAGAATATTCACGTTTTCTTGATCTTGAACGTGGATTTCTGTTTTTGTTATTGTTTTATTTTTGAAGTCCACTCTGCATTTCTTGATGATGATGATGATGATGATGATGGAAACTGGAAAGGACAATGATGAGGTGTAGCTTGTTTGATTTAGTGTTATCTTTTTTATTGATTTTGAGTTTGCGTGTAATGTGTGCCTGTTTTGTTTGATTTGCTAACTGAAGTATCTTTTTGGGGTGGAAATAGTAAATGTAGTGTGAAGAAGAAGGTAGCAAAATCTATATGTGGTTACTTAAGAGTTCGTTGAAGTATCTCGAAATTAATGTTGGTAAAAAAGTTTATTTTGCGGCCCCTGATTTTGATTTGGTCATAGATCTAGATTAATTGAAAGTAAAGTAGTTATTAAAAGTCTTCGACATCTGCTAAACACCATTTTTATTCAAATGTGAAGTGTTATGGCTCTTATATAATTATAGGAAATTGGATGTACATATATTATGTATTAATTTTTCTGACATTTGTAACTAGGATGATTGAAGGAATCAATCAAACTAAAGATTTCTTTTTGGGTATAGTCAAAACTAGTCTGGATCTCATTTTGGTTCCATCATTTGCATGCGTAGCTGCATTTAACTTAGTTTAGCTGGTGGTGCTTGTACGACTGAAGCAATTTTCTTCTTGTTAACTTAAGCAATTGCCTTGCTCTAGGTGTTTGATTGCTAGATTGCTTGTGGGTTGGTTATCAGTGCTTGAAATGTGTTTTAAGTTTTAAGACATATACTCTTCATCATCAAATATGTGGGTATGCATTACTATGTGACCACAAGGAAATGCGAAGAACTCACATTCATATCATTCTTCACAATAAAACATAATAATGAACATAGCAAGCCTAGACATTTGGTTAAGGTAATATCATTCATAGTGCCCATTGTGTAAGTTGAAGACTTAAAATGGTGTATCACACATAGTGCATCCTGTTACTACTTAGTCTCATGGTTAAATCTCTAATTTTCTCTGTAGTCAAGGGCAAAGGATGTGATATTAAATCATGTTTGGCCATTTTGTTCATTGTATGGTGATCCCTTTCCATCATATGACAGTTCAACCACACATGCTTACTGGTGTGTCTGATAGTGGTTTCCTTCTACTTTTGTGTTGTCAGGTTGAGGATTTACTAAAGAACTATGAGAATGTCTGCACACTGCGAGTCAGGATGCCCATCTCATCTGATCTTTCTAATCCTCGTAATTTCATTACAAAGATCACTCGGTATGAGAAGGTGGTGAACATACCCAACTCCATGACAATCTTAGATGAACTTCTCCCCATATCCATTGAGATGGCAAAGAGAAATCTCACTGGAATCTGGAACTTCACAAATCCTGGAGTTGTGAGCCATAATGAGATTTTGGAAATGTATCGTGAATATATAGATCCTAACTTCACTTGGAAGAACTTCACTCTTGAGGAGCAGGCTAAGGTGATTGTTGCCCCAAGGAGTAATAATGAGCTTGATGCCACCAAACTGAAGCAGGAATTTCCTGAACTCTTGTCCATCAAGGATTCCCTCATTCATTATGTATTCAAGCCAAATCGGAAGACTCCTGTAGCTTGAAAATCAGAATCATAGGCTGATATTAGTTTTATCTTCCTTCACCTAGCCCAATACATTTTCTCCCATGTGTGTTCCTGTTACCATATTACATGTACGAGTTCCTTGTTTTTCATTGAGTTTTGTGTTGTATTAAGTGCATTACCGAATAAATGAGATGAAATGTTAAATTAGTTGTGGATGCGTTGGATTAGTCATTTTTCATAAGTTCTATTCATTTCATTCTCGAACTCAAGTCTTGAGTATGCTACTCATCCTAAAGAGACTTGCTAATATATGTGATTTCACAAGTTTCTTGTTTGATGTCATCATTGTGGTAGCGCAACTTGCCAATCTATGTATCTCATCAAGATGTAAATAAGAGTTACAGAGGAAAGGAGTTGCTCCAACATTGATGCTCTCCCACCTTTTTATTGTGATCGTAAATGACTATCACTTCTATTCTATGTTTGCCTTGTAAATAAACATTCTTGTAAGATCATTTTTGTCCAAAAACAATCAATGAGAAATTTGTTCATTATGTATGCTTTTGCTTTCTGGATTTAGAACTTACTCTTCTGATCTATGGCGATGACATTGTGGATGAAAGTGGAAGTTGGCTATACCATTAAAGAGAAGTGCTTTTTTACCTTATAATACTCTCATCATATATGTTAATTTTCTGTTACATTATCTTTACTATATATACTGGTAAAAGACCTAACTCAATTTTGACCAAGCACCTAATTCAGTATGTATTGGATCCTTCACGCCTGTGCCCACCAATACTGAATATGATAAAGTGCTATCAGGAGATTTGCAGAATCTTAAGCTAATTGCAGGTTGGATGCTAATCAGCAGTATCTGTTACAAGCTAAGGGATGATTGGGTCAGATGTTCTCCAAGATGTTTGTGCTCTTGCAGCAGAATTTTCTTCGGTGGATTTGGTGGACGATTTTTTACTTGTGGTTTCTTATCCACTTTCTTGGCAAAGTTGTTTCAGAGCTAAAGAAAAAAAGTGAGTTTACCTTCTGATCCCAGGCAACCTATTCTTTCTACTTTTGGTTATATCTTCTTGAACATTTTAGAATTATATGTTTCCTATATGTTTACCGTATTAAAACCTTGTAATTTGAAGGATAACACATGGATTTGTACTCACATGTGCAAAGAGGGCAAAATGAAGAATAATTGGTCGTCTTTCTAGAATTAGGCAACAGTCTTATTAATATTCTTTTTTACAATAACGATTCTCAAGAGGTGTGGAACTTATCTGCCTTTTTATTGTTGCCGTCACATCCAAACACTGAAAACACTCTGGTGCCCTTGAACGCAGCTTTGCCATGTTCAAGGATGCATCCTAGGAAACATATCATTATTAATACTTATCATCAGAAAGATGGAACATAAAATTGGTGCTCCCCTGTCACTGATGAGGCTTCATTCAGGGAACTATGGATGTGTTTTGCGATGTCCAATGCTTCCAATTTTCTGATATATGGAAGAACGTTGGAGAGTAGTACTTGCTGCAGTCATGGACTGATCTAAGTCAAGATTGTAAGGAGCACCAGGGATATAGTTTTAGACCATGAGCGGTGTCCTGACCACATGGGTTCCATCTGTCCATGTGATCGCGCCTGACATAATTGGCTGCTGTGAAATGGCAGGTCCTGTGACATTAACCATGAAGGTTTGGGTTTCTCCAACAGCTGAGAATGTGAGAACAGTTGGTTCAACAGTGACACTGATCAATGCTGGCATGTACAAGCTAGCTGTGTAGGTTGAGTTTGCTGCACCCACATTGGTCACTGTTCTGGTGAAGGTGCCCGTAATCTTTTCGCCATCTTCAACGTATAGGGAGAATGATGGGTAGTTAAGATCCCAGGCTCTTCCAGGTGATGTACCAGCACAAGTGCTGTTGTCTCCTGTGACTAGCCTGAGAGTGGAAGTATTATATCCCTGTTTGCAGAGGAAGTTAATGTAATCTGCATCTGATGCGTCAAATACTAGTCCAGTGTCCCTTGCAACAATTGGATTGATTTGGCCAGAACCCTAAGTGAATTCAAGATCTTCATGCTTCCTCGGGTCCATGACACAAGCTGATCATCAAGGAAGAGGGTCATGAACATGCACATCATTAATGTGTTGAACACGGCTTTCAGAAATTAGTTTTCCAGGTTGTAGCTGAAAATTATCTGTTAAGTGTATGTGAATTGAGGATAAAGTAATTCACTCAAAAAGAAGCTTGATGGTACTGTTGCTGTTAGAAGAAATACTACAGGTGTTCAATTTGAGTGGAGTACATTAAAAGCAAATAAAGAGAAACTTTTTGTTATGCAGATTTTTGTTATTCCTCTCGTTTCGCTGCTGTCATTGAGATCACCACGCATCTGATATTCTTCTTAGCTTACTATTTCCAAATCCGTCCGTGCAATTCTTTAATATGAGTGGTAAATATTTATTAGTTGGCATTACTTTACTTATCTCTCATTGACTGAAAAAGTACGGGGCAAAAAGTTAGGAATTTGTATCAATCTGTTTTCACCTGTTGTCATGAGGGCTGACTTAACGGCAGCAGGTGACCAATTGGGGTGAACAGCTTTGACATAGGCAGCAGCACCACTGGCATGAGGACAAGACATGGATGTGCCTGAAATGATATTGAAGAGTGTGCTCCTTGTGTCACCATTGTAGACTGAGGATGGTGACAAGGGGGACCATCCGGCGAGAATATCCACACCAGGGGCTGTAATATCAGGCTGGTATTCACATATCAAATGGAACAGAAAATGGTTAGACACAAATAGCTAGAGCAACAAACAGATATCTTGATTATGAAATATTTTGTTGATCACCTTGAGAATGTCTGGGGAGACAGGGCTTGGTCCTCTGGAAGAAAACGAAACAACAATTGGAGCCATGACGTCTTTCCATGCATCACTGAAGAAAATGGTTGCTGTTCGATTGCTGAAAAGAAAATTTGTCTCATGTACTTTATAAAATTCTTCAAGAGACTTGCAAAAATGAGCTGGTATGGTAAAAATAAAGGATATGGAAGCACCCTCTATGCTTCTGATGTAGTCCAGAACACTTTTTCCATCTTCATGGCTGATCAATGTTGATGGTAATGGCCAACTAAAGGCAACATCAGGATTGACGACAAGTACATCCGCCATGATGGTTCCAACACCATTAGCAAGCAGAATTCCAGAACCATCCGAGAGGGCTTCACAGAAAACAATTTTTCCAGCCACTATGTCAGCATTCATACCACCATTTATGCAATATCTAGCATAATCTGGACTAGAGCCAATAGTATAGTTTGCCGCATCACCTCCCCAGATTAAAGGATATGAAGTTCCATTGAGATCAAAGGCATTGATGGTGATTCCCTTCATTTATTTCAGTTCAATGTGTTAGAAAGAGAAGATGATATTGAATACTTCAATGAGCTTCAGGGGAAGTTTTTAACTTACAGTGAAGATTTGACCATTTCCAAGTTCCATTCTCGCAACAAATTTTCTGTCAATGCTGCTGGCAGCCACTGTCAGGTCCAAGGAGAATAGTTGGAAACAGATACAGGGTAAGGACCAGAATTTCCAGCTGAATTGGAGGTCAAGATTCCATTCCTCATGGCATGGAAAGATCCGATGGCAATAGGGTCATCAAAATAATCATCAGGTGAGTCTGATCCCAAGGAAACTGAGATGATATCAACTCCATCTGCAATTGCATCATCAAAGGCTTTAAGGATGTCTGCAGAACTGCACCCAGATGACCAGCAGACTTTGTACACTGCAATCCTTGATTTGGGGACACCTCCTCTTGCTATGCCCTCAGCCAGACCGAAGTAGCTTGCTTCTACCTCAACCCCTGAAGCTGTTGATGCCATGTGTGTTCCATGTCCTTCAGAGTCTCTTGGAGATGGGATATCACCACCATAATAAGAATTGTTGCTGTTGTAGTAACGCGCTCCAGTGATCTTACTGCAAGGATCATATCATGAAATTCTTCATCAGCCAATTGTAGTGGACAGAAAGTTGAAGTTCTTGATGTAAATTAACTTCAGCGTTTTGCCTGCTCAACAATTTTCCATAAATACAATTCTCCAGTTTATATCCCTCTTCATTGGTTTAATTATGTTACAGTGCATTTTAAATTAGAGTGCTTACTTATTGCAGGTGAAATTTGTGTTTGTGCAGGTACCCTTCCATTTGGCTGGTGGGGGGCCAAAACCTGTCATTGAAATTTGGGTGCT
The DNA here is from genome assembly GCA_019321725.1 of Paulownia fortunei. Lineage (NCBI taxonomy): Eukaryota > Viridiplantae > Streptophyta > Magnoliopsida > Lamiales > Paulowniaceae > Paulownia > Paulownia fortunei. Next base: position 7,002,962 of record CM033122.1, on the reverse strand, counting down.
CTGGCCAGATTCCTACAAATATAGACAGCAGAGAATGTAAGAATGTGAAACAACATTGTGGAAAGCATTCTATAATATTCTTCCTTGTGAGGAAGAATGGTGTAACAGAAACAACTTATTAAGTTACCAGTGTCTAGGAGGCCAATTATGACATCTGATTCCTGCGGAGCTCCAAGTTTGTTTACAGTGAGATTCATGAAGTCCCAAGACCTTGTAGTATGAAGCTTGCATATACGGTTTGGATTCACCGAAATCACTCCTTCCATTTCTGCAGCAGTATGATTATCTTGTTTTCAGCCTAAAATACAAATAAATCTTAACCTCTTTGATTTCTTGCTCCAATATTGCCTCACCTGAAATTCTTGCGGCTTCCTCTTGTATCAGCTTGGCTGCAAATCCATTAAAACTTCTCCCGTAACTGTAAACTAGTGAGTCTTTGGCTGATGAAGCACTGGAATCACATAATATAGATGTTTTCAGTATTCAGACATCAGAAGAATCATGATTGAGCTCTAATAGCAGTTAGGTGGATGAAGTTTGCATCTGTAGTAACTTAGGATAATTGTCATTTCAACCAATATTTTTGGTAGATAACATAACATACACTATTACGTCCAATAATTTCACACTCTAGTCTTAACAGTTTGTAGGATTCAGCTAGACCTTGTCTGCAAATACAAAACAGAACTATGTTTCCATTTTTCTAGAATGCTAAATGAAGCCTGGTGTTAAGAGTTCCTACTTACATTAATATACATGCTAATTATTCTTCTGACACGCACCAGGCATTTTCAGTTTATCATGTAATACCCAAATGTATTGATCATGTTTTGGTAAGATATTAAAACCAAGGCCAGCAGTAAAAGCCATAGCAACCTTCCAAGTACTCTATGCAACATGGAATGATGTTTGGTTGCAACTGATACATTTTCTTGAGGCCGACCTCCCATGTAGACAATGTGAAGCTGCAAAGAGAACAGCAACTCTGAGAGAGAGAGAGAGAGAGTTAATGCATACCTTCCTTTCTTGGCAGTGGCAGTTCAGCACAAGGGCTGAAAGCAGTAGAGGATAGAGAAGTGAAAATAACCGAGCATTCGCCATTATGAATAAATTCTGTTAATGTGATCTGATGTCCCATTTCCTGAGACTTCGGGTTTATATAGGGCTAGTTTTGCGGCTTGTTTTGTCTGCATCATTTCATGAGCTTAAACGGCAGAGAAACTGCGGTTGGCTGCTTATGTTTTTTAGAATGCCACCTTTGTTTTCATAGTACTGAGAGAAGAAGAAGGAAAAAACTAAATAAATAATAAAAATCACTTTCATAACAGCTCAAGTGATAATGACATGTCTTGTGGAATAGATTGCAGCATTTGGGATAATCCAAAGATCATTGGACTGCTTTCACAATGTCGAATGATGTTTGCATGCAATGTTGACATTTGTTTTTTGTTTTCAGGTGCTTGTATTGAGCATGCCTTAGATATCTTCAGCAGCAGGAGACAAAGTTCCAAGGCAGAGTTCATTTTTTATATCTACATATGACTAGTGGTAATTAAATGTCTACTGCATGTTAATGGGCATATTCTGGTAATCCCCCTTTTCACTTGTCTCATATTGATAATGAAGTTACAATGGATTAGTTTTTGTTATCATTTTACAATGATATATACATATATATATATATACCAATTTATTAAATTGCTTAATAATACTATCCGTGTGCTAAATCAAATGTCCCGATGTTGATTAGTTAACTATACTATTTAAATATTCATTATGAAATAATTTAGTTTGTTTTAAAAAAATATATATATACACTATTAAATGGATACTTTAAGATTATGAGTAGGTGTTCCTTTGTATGCTTACTGGAGAATTCTCCATGGGATTAAACCAAAATTTGAAAATTTTTAGTGGCATGTTCCTTTGATAGAACAAAGAACGAAATCTAATGTTTCCTTGTTGATGTTTTCTTATACTTAACTTACATTTTGAGATATTATTTTTTGAGTAAAATATCCAACTAAGATGTTAAATGGACCAAAATAAAATCTTTTTTCAGTTCTCAATATTAGAATATCGTGAAATTCTTTACGTGTTTAAATATTATCCAAATATTGAACTAAACAACACTCAAAATGATATATGCAATTTATAAGGATGTATAGTTCCTACATACGTATTAAACGTTCTTATTTCTTATTTGGAATGTTTGAAAATAATCTTTTATTTTTTTAAATAGTCATTTTCTATTTAAAAATATTGTCTATTGATAGAACACTACTAAGTCTCGAGTGCAATCACCATTTTGAAGATTAAAAATATAAAAATATTTGATTTTTTTACTGTATAAGCCATCATTTAAAGCTCTATACCAATTCAGAAGAATTGATAGAAGGATTCACATTATTGAGAATTTTTAATGGCAAGAATTGAAATATTACTTCAGGGACAATTAGTAACCGTTCAAATTACATGTAAGCCATGTGATTTGTAGTATTGGTGGGATGGAGTGCCAAATCTACTTGTTAATTGTCATGATTCAAAGTGAACAGCGCTGTTATTTCTTTGTTCTTCCATTACTTCCAACCATTTAACTCTGTTTTCTAAGAATTACATTTGCTGTCTTCATGCTGGTTTTAGCAACTTCTGCTGTCTCGTTTTCACAGAAATCTGCTGAATTAAAATGCATCAAAGGTAGCCAACCTGAAAATTATATCTGGCTTCACCAGAATTCAAGATTTTCAAATTGTGTGGGGATCAAAACTGTCTGAAAATATTCCTAGTAGTGTTATTGGTAGGAAAGAATTAGGTACTGAAATTGCTAGGAGATATATTTACATCCAAAAAGGAATAATCTTTTAAAGCGTTGGAATTCTAATGATGCAATTCCCAGTATTTTTATGCAATTTTTTTCAGGCTATTTAACGTTTCTTGTTTCTCAAAAGGCCAACTTAAGCTATAAGTAATTACTGGTTCATTATTGTCACTAGCAAGTTGAGTTGGAATAAGGAAAAACCGAGTTAGAATGTGTTTGACTGAGTTTATAAGCTCCTTAAAACGTCCATACTTGTGCAGCAGATTCTAGTAAAATTTGTTGACTTGATGGAACACAAGTTCTGCTTCTGGAGAAACAGCATTTATGTTGGAAGAGTTAAATCCATTTTCTAGATAAGTGAAAGAGAGGGGGTGTTCGCCCCATTAAAAGGAAAAGATCTATTTATTAAGTTCTTATGCAATTCCTGAGGAATAAAGGATCTTAACATGCCTCTTTTCAGCAGTTTTCTGCTGTAAATAATTAGTGTACTGTCATAGTACATGTGACTTGGCCTAGTCCAAGGATGATTCTAGGAAACATATTACCTCTGATGATTATTAATTAGTATCGAGGAAATATTAACTTGATGTGCCATGTCAAATGTCGATGAGGCTTCAATCAGAGAATTACTAATGCCTGATGAGTCCACTCCTGTGATCCTTGAATGAGCCCTTTAACATTGGTTTCTTTTCTGGCATGGAGTTAGAATCTTCCGAATCGGTAGTGTAAGGAGCACCAGGGAAGTAGTTGTAGACCACAAGAGGTGTTCTAACTGCATGGCTTCCATCACTCCATGTGATGGCGCCTGACATGATTGGCTGCTGTGTGATGGCAGGTCCGGTGACCTTCACTGTGAACGACTGCGTCTCTCCAACGGCTGAAAATGTGAGGACCGATGGTTCAACGGTGACACTAATCAGTGGCGGCATGTACATGTTGGCAGTGTAAGTTGAGTTTGCTGCACCCACATTTGTCACTGTTCTGGTGAAGGTGCCCATAATCTGCTGCCCATCTTCCACATATAGTGAGAATGATGGGTAGTTAAGATCCCAAGCTCTTCCAGGGATTGTATTGGCACAGGTGCTGTTGTCTCCTGTGACTAGTCTCAGAGTGCTAGTGTTGTAGCCCTGCTTGCAGAGGAAGTTGATGTAATCTGTTACAGATGCATCAAAGACTAGCCCTGGGTCCAATGCAGCTGCAGGGTTAATGTGTCCAGAACCATAGGCAAACTCAAGGTCGCTATGTCTCCTTGGATCCATAATGTAAGCTGATTCATTATGAAGAAACAGTATTACAGCAGCAGGTTTATGTCTTCCGAATGTTTTATTTTTCTTTCGTTGGGATCATTAGATAAATCCCTTTAATCTCTAGGTGTGTTAAAAGATAGGAAATTATTTAGGTAATTGCTATAATAGTTCAACCTAAGCAGGTGCAGAAAATTGTGTCGATTAGTATTCACCTGTTGTCATGATTGCGGATTTGATTGCAGCAGGAGACCAATCAGGGTGAGCAGCTTTGACATAGGCGGAAGTAGCACTGGCATGGGGGCAAGACATGGATGTGCCTGAAATTACATTGAAGTATAAACTCCTGGTATCTCCATAGTAGATTGAAGGTGGTGCCAGTGGGGACCAACCAGCAAGAATATCCACACCGGGGCAGCAATATCAGGCTAGATCATCAGTGAAATTGGTACAAAATACAGTTAGAGAGAAATAGCTGACGGTGCAAACAGATGGAAGTTCGGAGAAGAAATTATTGATCACCTTGAGAATGTCTGGTGTAATAGGGCTTGGCCCTCTTGAAGAAAATGAAACCACCTTAGGTGCCATGGCATCTTTCCAAGTCTCGCCGACCAAAATGGTTGCCACAGGGTATCTGAAATTGTAATCTTAAAGTCATGAATAGGGATGAGTGGTGATGAGTCTCTAGAAGCAATGGCATAGATAGAATTTCGTACTTTGTGGATCTTATGTATTCCATAACCTTTTTGGCATCGTCTGGACTTATCAGTGTTGCTGGTAATGGATAGCTGAAGGCGTAGGCAGGATTTATGATAGTTGGATCCACCATAACAGTTCCAATGCCGTTAGCCAGAAGAATTGCAGAGCCATCCTGCAGACCTTCACAGAGTACTATTTTCCCAGCCACCATGTCAAGATTCATCGCTTCTTCTTCACAATATCTTGCATAATCTGGACTGGAACCAAAGGTATAGTTTACAGCATCTCCTCCCCAGATCAAAGGATAGGAAGTTCCATTGAGATCAAAGCTATTAATGGAGATTCCCTTCATTTTGGAGATAAATTTATTAAAAAGAGAAGATAGAAGAACAAATATGAACTCTAATGAGGATCTAAGATTAATTTCTTACTGTCAAGATTTGCCCATTGCCAAGTGCCAAGTTGGCAACAAATTTTCTGTCAATGGTGCTAGCAGCAACTGTCAGTGTCCAAGGTGCAAAGTTGGAAACTGTAACAGGATCAGGGCCTGAATTTCCAGCTGAGTTTGAGGTTAAAATCCCGTTTTTCATGGCATGGAAAGATCCAATTGCAATAGGGTCATCAAAATAATCAGAAGGATAGCCAGATCCCAAGGAAACTGATATAATATCAACTCCATCTGCAATTGCATCATCAAAGGCTTTAAGGATGTCTGCCAGACCACATCCAGATGCCCAGCAGACTTTATACACTGCAATCCTTGCATTAGGGACTCCACCTCTTGCTACACCCTCTGCTAAGCCTAAAAAGCTCGTTCCTGGTAGTTCTACACCGGCAGCTGTTGAGGCTGTATGGGTACCATGTCCTTCAGTATCTCTCGGAGAAGGGATATCTGTATCATAGTAATCGTTGTCGCTGTTGTAGTAACGTGCACCAATGAGCTTGCTGCGATGAAAAAATGAAAGAAGAACCCCACAAATATATGAAAGACTGTTCTCAGAAAGATGCTATAGTTGGTTCATTAATAATTATGGATGCATACTTGTTGCAGGTGAAATTTGTGGTTTGGCATGTACCCTTCCATTTAGCTGGTGGAGGGCCATAACCTGTGTCGTTGAAGCTAGGGTGCTCCGGCCAGAGTCCTAGAAATTATAGACACTAGATTTAGTTAAAAATGAAGTATAAATAAGGCAATAAGAAGCAATTATCTTGTAAAATGGTACTGGTAAAAGCCTATTGATCATTCACCGGTGTCAAGGAGTCCAATGATGACCTCTCCTTCCTGGCCAGCTCCAAGTTTGCCTTTGCTAAAACCCATGAAGTCCCAAGACCTTGTCGTGTGAAGCTCTAGCATACGATTAGGGATTACAGAGACCACTCCCTTCATTTCTGACACCATATATTCATCTTACTCTCAGCAAAATTCTGTACACATATAAATTCCCTTCATTGTTCTGAGATAGTCTTACCTGCAATGCTTGCAGCTTCTTCCTTGGTAATCTTGGCTGCAAATCCATTGAAACTTCTTTCATAACTGTAGACTAGTGACTCCTTAGCTGAGGAAGCACTGGAATATCAGAAGATTGAGATGTGAAAAACATCAGCAAAGATTAGGAGAACCAAGAAGTACTAATAACAAGTGCTTCTGACAATTTTACAATGCTAAGTTATTTTCAACTCAAGTATCGACAGCAGGGATCATTTTCATTAGCTCCATCGACCTTCCAAGTAAACTCTGCAGCATGGAGTGATGTGTGGATGCAACCGATGAATCTCCTTGAGGCCGATCCCCCATGTACACAACGTGTAGCTACACGTAAAATGTAGCACCTCTTAGAGGAAAAAGAAGAAAGAAAATAGAAACGACAAAGAAAACAGCCATTTTAGCAGAAACAAAGACAACAACTAGTAACATTTTCAGCATACCTTCCTTTCATCACAGTTGCAGTTAAGCACAAGGGCTGCCGGCAATAACAGATACAAAGCCCAAAACATCCTGGCATTTCCCATTATGCTTTGATTCTAGTAATGTAAGCTGATACCTCAGTATCTAAAACTACAAGTATATATATACTACAGCTTCAGAATTGTTTTCTCCGCATAACATCAGGGATTTTACTGCATCTGGCTGGTTGTGTTTTGAGATTCTCGTCGCCTAAATTTTATTTTTTCATGGCGAGGAAAGATAGCATTTTATTGCATATCACACGTAAACTACACGTGTATATATGTGTATTTAATTAATTTTAAATATAAATTTAAAAAAATATTTTATACAAAATTACAATAAAAGATTTGCGATTTTTCAAACCATCTGTCGGTTCAAGATTACAAACCATGATGCTTCGTTGCATTGTACTCAACATTTGTTTTGATGTGCCTCTTAACATATTTGGCGACAATGGGAAACTTCTTGTGGAGCACAAATGCATAATTGAGAATGTCGACACGTTTTTGTACTATCATGTTACAATGCACAATCTACGTATCTGTATCTTATATCGTTCAAAAAAATTGAAAACATCATTAGTAAAATATAGGATGCGGAAAATATTAGTACAAATAAGTCTTAGTATGTCATAGTTTCTTTTAAATGTTAAGTGAGTGAAAGAATAACACGTACTATATTAATATTATCCTTGTGGATCTTTTATTTTAGTTTAATCTTTCATTTTATATTACACTTCATAAATATACATTATTACATGTTAAATGTATATAAAATATTTATACACTTTGTAATTGTAGAGTGTAATACAAAATACATCACCAAATTAAAACAAAACATCTGAATTACAAATATATGGAGTAAATATAAATTGAATAATTTTGTTATGCAACATATATTAAATTTATCACTCTTTCGGACGTCCAAAATAAGATTATATTTTTTAAAATATAAATTTTACTTTCAAAAGTAACCTCTCATTTAAAACAATAATGTGATATCAGTGACTCTCAATTACTACTTTTACAAATAATTAGTATAAAGTTAAACAAAATTCTCACTTTTTAAACTCTTATCAAATAGGAGTTTTAATTTTGGAATGGAGGGAACATAAAAATTAAGTTTAAAATAAAAATTATAAATTACAAATTTTCAAATAAATGGAGTATTATGAACAGACTACAACATGAAATATGTACGATACATGAGTTATACAATTCAACTCAAAAATACGTATATATTTCATTAAATTTAGAAAATGTATTAAAATAAATATTTTGAAATTATGTGTACGCGACAATACATGTATCATGCTCATTTACTAAGTTTAACACTTTTTGTTTAATTATTTCATGATTTTACCCCTGCTTCCTACAAGAATATCATCATTGAACAACTGAATTTTTTCACCATTGATGCATTCTCTGTTAAATTTGCGGATGATTATGAAATAATTATTTTAAATTTTAAATTATAAAAAAAATTAAAGAGATAAAAAAAACTACACAAATATAATGTTGTTTAACTACTTGGATTATATTCACCGATAAAATGTTAAAGGGTTAAAAATTTATATTGTTCTCTCTTATTATTTTATTACAATAATCACCTAAGTATATAGGTGATTTACAATAAAAAGAATAAAAAATAATTAATTATTAAACCCATTGTGATTTTACAATTATTTCAAAGTAATCAACTCCTTATGTGTAAATCAATTTTAGTATATGTTTTTTTGTCTTTTTTTTTTTTGTCTTCTTGACCTTGAGTCCCTGACTAGTTTTAATCAAGTCTGATTGGTTTAATAGAAATAAAACCAGGTCCAAGATATTCTGGGCCTACAGGTTCTTTATTATTTTCTTCTTGGGTAAGGATTCTGGCCTCTGGGCCTACAGTTAATAATCGAGTTATTTTGTTTTGAGTCATTCGTCACATTGGGTCGATCATCATCAAGCAATCAACGTCCTTTGGGTCTAAAACAAATCTGGATCGGGTCAAGTTGAGTAGGATTTGAATCTTTTAATTACGAATGGCAAATAGGTAGTCCAAATTCAGCCCTGTCCCAAATCTCTCGTTTGGAATGAATTTTAATAGTATAAATATATCTGCATTAGATTCATGGTTGTGCATTTTCAAATCTAACTCGATCCTAACCAGATTCGTTTATTTTTTTATTTTTAAGAAATTTATTATATATATTCATTTGATATTTAAAAAAAAAAGTAATTTTTTTATAAAGTTTTAATAGTATTATTTTTAAAAAATAAAATTTCTAATTTTTTTAAAATTATGAAGCAAATCTAATAAGTCTACTATTGGGTTTAGGTCTGTGCGGGTTTAAGTTGAGTTCTTACATACTTTAATGGGTCGAATTTCAGGTCCAAAAAAATCCGACCCAAATCCAACGCATTGTTATTCATAGGAGTTGTAATTCTAATATTAAAGTTGACATTCTAATGAGATTATGAGGTTTTAAATTCAAATGTGTTTTAACTTTTCCTTGTTAGGTAGCTAGTCATACATCATTAATATTAAGTGTTAAAATTTAATTTTATTTGTACAGTTACAAATACTTATGCTATGTTTGAGTTTAGGACTTTAATGAGAAAAACATGAAAAAATATATTTGATAATGTAACTTTATATTTTATTTCTTATGACTTGAGTCATTTCTTTTTTCTCACTAAAATCCTAGGTCTAAACATAGTCCTAGTGAAACCTGGGCCGACCACCTATTTTGGTAAGCTTCATTCATCATGAGCTTATACGAAATCCTGCAGCTCAGATTTTAACAGCAATGCATGTTAACTCTCTGTCACCCTAATTATCTACGACTAACCACGATTTTAAAGGCAAAGTTCACTAATCTTCAACAAGGTGGAGCTGGAAAAAGTTGTTGGTCCTCTATGGAAGTGGGCATTTAGGTACTTCCAGATGCTGATGATTTGAAATGGGCTCCATCAAAGAAAGACAAGCACCAAGCATCCACTGTTCATTTCTAACATCAGCCCCACCAGGCAAAGATTGTCACAAGGCCTGAGTTGTCTTCAACAGCACAAGATAGAAGTTGCTAGCAATATAATGCACTCTTGATTAATTTTGACACACACAAAACAAAAAGGAGAGAATTAATTCTGAGGTGTTTGCAGAACCTGTTACAACCTTACTTGTATATGCTGTATATCTATCTGCTGATGCTGGTAACAAACAAGAACACCCCATAGCTGCTCAGCATCACAGACATAAGCGGGGAGGGTGGATGGGGTGAGGGGGTGGGGTTATTCATCATCACCAAAGAAATTAAATCAGACTTTTTATATTACACCATCATATCAAAAATAGAAAGATTTTGGCGACAGAGTATGTTGTAGAAGCCACTGGGACAAGTTCCTCAATGATTTCATTAAGATGTAGAATACACCCATGATATATTGGTCACCTACATTCTCTACAGTGGTCTTTTTTGAAAGAGAAGCAAAACAAAAAAGAATTCAAATAAACTACAGATAACATTTAACCTGCCAAACAAACTTGATACTTGTATCAAACAATGAAAATACAGTTATTTTTCTGTGCGCTAAAACAACTAGACACAAGAGGCAACTTCATGGCATCATATTGTGGTCGGACTATCTTCAGTGGCCATTGGCGAGGGTGCCATTCTCAATAGCCTTCTTGGCGTAGAATCTTCGGTACTTGGAATCCACTTCAGTGAGATAGTATGTGCCCGGTGCAAGAAGACTACAGTCCTTGCTTGTTACAAAGTCCTTGCCTCCATATCTGTGCTCCATTAGCTTCATGGTTTCGACGAATTTTTCTGGTGGGAACTGGACAGGCGAACGTTTATTATAATCATTTCTACCAAAGAAACAAAGATTCCAAAAAGTAGAAGTTCTGGAATCCAATCACAGAAGTTTGGAAGCAGTAAATTTAAACTATCAAGTCGATAAGAAAATGGAACTACAGCCAGTATACCTCATGCCTTGACTTCAATTTCTCTGAAACATTCATGATGGTTGCAATGTTAGACAGGCTAAAAGGATGCTGCCCCTCATTAAGACGGAGAGAAAACATGGTGGCTGCCAGACCACTGCCATAGGAAAACAATATCACCCTCTGCCCAGCCTGAGAAAAGGTAGGAAAAAGATCATTATCCACTTGACATCATTCATAAAGCCAAAAGAACTGAACCAACAAGATCAGAAATCTTTACCAAAGTGCTGTTTTTATTGTGGAGGAGGGATGCAAATGCAGCATAGAGTGATGCAGTATACATGTTCCCAACTTGTTTCGGGATAAGTGTAGATGGTTGCACCTTAGCATCATAAAATGGCTTCGCAACTTGTTGGGATGCCTGTAGATACACTAATATTAGCCCACAGATGTCCATATCTTAGCATAAAGAATTTTCTGACATGAATAAACCAAAGCAACCAATCCAGTGTTAAATTGTTTCTAGATATCAAACCAACAGACTATCAGAGTTGTACAGTGACAGATTATCAGCAACAAGGACATAATTTTAAAAAAGGGGAAGTTAGATGATTCAAACCTTCTCAAGATCGCGACTTTGGTAGCTTTCCTCATTGGTTAGTGATGAAAATGGTGCCAGCTTCTCTTTAGCAGCCTCATCAATGGAGCTAAAAATTAATAACAGAAAAGACAATTAAGCAGAAACCTTTTTGACCTATTAATACCCTCTATAGATGAAGAAATATTCACCTGGCACTCTTCAAAAAATCATTGAATAACAATCTAGCGAAGCTCTTCTGTACAAGCTGCAGGTTTCAAGTAAAATGTCAACAAACTTACACCAATGATATATTATTTAATGTAGAGAAGAGAAGAACATTTAAAAACTACACTGTGTAGCATGCCCCTGTTTTACATTAATTACCTTGTTATATGGAGAATGAAATACAAAGTAGTCGGCATTAGTGACTGAAAACTGCTTGCCCTCCTGCTTCTCGTACCTATCATGTGCAACAGTAAGTGCCCGGTGATAAAATTTAAAGACACAAAAGCAGGTAGCTACTCTGCAGGAGCTTACTTGTCACAGAAGCTTTTGTAACAAGAATCCAGTGCCATGAGGTAACAAGTCTGAGAAAGCTTGCCATCAACAACCTAGAAGCATAACTTTAACCTTATGAGAAACAAACGCATAATGCTGTGAATTCAAGTAGTAGTGCAAAATTTTACTGAAACCAATTCCAAGATTTTGATTGTCATTACAGATAAATTCAGCATATTGCACACAAATACACAATTTCGTAGGCATGTATGAAAGACTACAATTGACAGAGTAGAAGGGGTTCAGAGGAGGATTACTGGATATTCACTAGCAAGGTCAGGCTTGTAAAAATCATATACGTGAGCCATATGACTCGCCCTAAGCTTGCTTTCAAAAGCAATAGGAGCATTTGGTCCTATTAGCATGGCAACAGCTGCAGCTCCTCCAGTTGGCCTAGCTGGTCCCTCGGCGTAGACCTGTCACAAGAAGCTAACTCTGTAAGGAACCAAACACAGAAGTGTTGTACAGAATCTAAATCAACACCCATTTTAATCAATGGTTAAGACACAAAGAATTCCAGCAGCAAAGGTTATAATATGAGTATCTTTTTAATATTAATCAAGAGATATAAAGATCATGCTTGATTAGCAAAAAGAGCACAGAGATGTGACCTTTTGTTGGCTTTCTTTTTTTTTTTTCTTTTTTTCTGAAGAAATGTGAATCCAATAACAGAAGTTTATAAAGATGATGCTCATACCGCACTGTCCGTGCAGACAACAAGCCCATAACGTCCATCCCATGAACTACTTTCCACCCAATTGACACAGTTAAATAGTGCAGCAGTACCCCGTAGCACGCATTGGTTGAGTCAACACCTTCTATGTCAGTATTTCCACATTTCTGGTTATTCACATGGAAAAATAAAAGGATGAGTATAATGCAGAGTCATTGGAAAAAAAAAAGGTTATAGGCATCATTATAGTCACATATGGCCCTGTAGGAAATCAAGAAACTACTATGTCATTCTGATTAAGAACACAATAGAGCAATTTACACTTTAAGCAAGAAAAGTAAATGATATAAGCACGTCTAATTGTAGTGAAATACTCGTGACTTTTAAGATTTGGCTAAAATATAGCTGTGGTGAATTGTGTTTCTAATAGCAAAGCATTGGGGAAGCTTACTGATAATATCTAAGAACCTTTTGGTGAACTCTACTAGGGTCCTCGTTGCTTTAACAAGTTCATGTACAATTCATCATAAACCACAAACAGTTGAAAATGGAATTGCACCTCGTAGGGTAAAATTGCAGATCAAAAACCAAAATACCTCAAAGATTGGCATCAAAAATGTCTTGATGGATTTGCTTTTATCGAGTACAGTCTCACTTCCAACTTCAAGACGCCCAATCTGCTTAGGATCGACCCCATACTTTTCTAGGAGTGAAGTGACAGCTGTCATACTGAAGTTCAAAGAGTTAACAATTGCTAAAAAAATTAACTTCTAAGCAACTTACTATAAAATTTCAAGGTGGCCAAATTCTTATTAATCATTTTAGCTTGTGATAGCAAAACGAGTGAACAAAAGGTGGAAGCTTCTGTCCAAGGAATTCAAATAGCATTACAGACCTTTCTAAAACCATATTCCAATGATGCAAAAGATTATATAATTTCATTATGCCTTCCTGTTGTATTTTTCACTCAGAGCAATATGACAACATTATACAAAAACTGAAAACCAGCCAATAACTGAAGTAGAGAAAAGCAGAAAAGCAGCTACAAGTACACTAAAAGAGTATATGATAAACCCACCTAAAATTTATAAACTATGACAGATTAATAACTGAAGTAGAGCATATAGATTACTTTCCAATTTAAGGAAAATGAAGTTATTATAGAATTGATCAGGAATGACGTTAGTTTCTCTTGCTTAACTGGAAAAAGCTGATTTGATATCACATTGAAACCCAAAGTTGAATTGAGTTTCAGAACTAATATAAATTCATCACCATGCTGATGAAAGACTCCCATAATCTTTCAACATAAGAGACTACATGAACATCAATATGCCTGACATGCAATCCACTCAAACATGAACAATGACAAAGACATGTTATATTTCCTCTTTCCCCTGTTTTTTTTTTTTTTTTTTTTTTTTTTTTTTTTTTTTTTTTTTTTGAGAATTTAGTGACTTACTAAGAAGAGAATATCAAGTTAATACCTCATGGAAATGACATCTTCGACCTCAGAACAAAATGCCATGCAATCTTGGCCAAGCCCAATTGTGTACTTCCCTTTGCTTGCTCCATCATGAGCCTCCAGCACTTCCTGCAACACGCATATCAACATTCATCAGGAAAAGATAAATCTTGTTGAACAGAAACTTAATATGTAGGATTTCATTGTTCTCAAACTTTCAAACATAATCGTGCAAAGAAGTACTAAAGATATGCAACCAGTTGTAACACCAATAAAAAATCGTACTAAAGGTGCTAAGATCTGTTTTCCTCCCTTCTGACTAATCAAGAATTGCACCAGCAGAAAAGCAGAGAAAGATAGAACATTTGTGCAAAGTGAATCTGAATTAAAAAATCCTGAAAATCAGAAAGGCGTGATAAAATGAACTCAGATAGAGAGGATCAAAGTTTCATACCAGAAAAACATTCAAATTATCAGCTGGGTCCACTCTCCAAAATTCTAAAACCAAGATAAAAAATAGCCAAAAAAGAAAAAAAGAACAGATGCATACTTCGAAAAAAAACATGTTTTGGATTTTGTTTTGCCATCGACATCATTCCTCACTCTAAGAAAATTTTACCAAAAACCCAGAAACAGAAAGACCAAAACCAAACCAGAAAAAAGTACTAAAAGCACGAAAAGTACAACTCTTTACACATGTACATACGTGGGATGTTTTGAGATGCTTCGATTCAACTTACCTTAAAAACAAAAGGAAAAAAAAAAACAAAGAATTTTTTTACCTGCTGGATGCAAGTGGGAGGAAAGTAAATTTCCACGGCGAGAATTCCCACATTCTTGGCCATCTCTTATTTTCACTTCAAGAAATGAAGGAAAAGCAGATCAATTAAGCAAAAAGTAGATTTCTGAAATTCCAAACTGTGCTTCCCTGTGTTCTTTTCTGTGAGTAATCCAGGAAATACGCGAAGAGAGAGGTGCGTGCAAGCAAGAAAACAGAGAGAGAATGGTTTGGAAAATGGGTGGCTGAATGCTGTGAAAATGGCGTTCGGGGGCTTGGTCTCTATATATAGGGGGGAAAGTGAAGTGAGCATAAATTGCCATATTTTTCGCATTTTCCCATTTACTTTGCTTCCACAGCCCCCAAATGCAGACTTCGTGAATTTCCACTCACCAACCATATTTGAAACTATTAAATTAACTTTTCTTGGATATTTCTTTTCTTTTTTTTTTTGAGGGGGAGGGTGTATCAATTTGAGCAGTCTAAGTCCCATGTCACATGTTGAATTATTGTTGTTTGTTGAAAAATAAATTAAATTATTTAATATTTAATTTAATATTATTTAATAAAAATTTAAATTTAAATTATTAATTTAATAAATTAAAATTGAATATATATTTTTTATATAATTTAAAATTAGATTCGAACTTCACTTAATTAATAAAAAAATAAAAATATATATATAAAAATTAAGTTACTTTCAATTAAAATTCATTCAAATTCGATTCGATTAATTATCAAATTAAATTAAAATATAATTTTTAAAAATAATTAAAAAAATAAATAAATTTAAGTTGAAATATAATTTTTAAAATTTAATAAAATAAATAAATAAGCTTGAATATTAACACGTTCAATTCAAATTAATTCGTTTAAACTCTTAAGTATTCCCGTGGAATTAGATAGATGTTTTGATGTTGTATTTGTGTTGGTATTTGAGTGGTTAAAATTGTATGTATGTAATTTTTTATTTTGATTTGTCAATGAGTTGGAGGTAATTTTTTCTATTACTAATTTTTTTCTCAAATGCCGGCTTTAAAAGTTCAATGGAAGTACAATTATTATTCCTATAATTACTGTTCTCCAATCAAATTTAATAGATTTTATTTTATTAAAACTAATTTTTTTCAATCTATTAAAAAAATTCCTCTTCTTTCCACATTTTTATAGAAAACTCTCCACTGCATTAGGATTTCCCCTTGCTGAGAAAAAGAGTTTAGAAAGTTATAGAAAAGTCTCTAAACCCCTTTTTTGGATAAAAGGATAAAGAGAAGACGAAAAAGTCATAATCAAGTCTAATTTGATATGTTTGCTTAAGCGTTCAAATAATTACTCCATTTAAGTACTATCATTAATATTTAGCTATATATAACTATTTATAACTTGAAAAATTGTGATAATTACAAAATATATTATCAGAGACACATAGCTAAGGGTAGGGGTGGTCGCCCCTCAACTTTACAAAAAATTTAAATTAATAATATTAAATTTTAAAAATTAATTTTTTTTTAAAAAATTAAAAATACATATTTATCTACTATTGAAAAAAAAATTACCCTTTTGATATTTATTTTTTAATCCGTCCCTTTATATCGTAATATCAAGATATTGTAATATAACTAATTAAATCGAAATCATGTAACAAAATTTATATTACAATGAAAAATTAATACCAAATTAACCAAATACCAACAAATCCGAGGGTAGTTAGGACTCAATTTTGTAACTTTACAGTGATACAACTTTGGATTACGCCACGTGGATCAAATATAAATATTATTAGAATCAAATAACAATACTTCCAAGTAAGTTCATAAACAAAAAAAAAATAAAAATTATATGGTAAACTTTGACAGCCGAAGATAAACAAATAAGGACAGCAGCAGTTATTTTACTGTTGTGCCCCTAAGTTTTGTCGCTTTATTACTGAGGATTACCATTGTGTCAAGTTAAAGAAGGGTATCAAAATGGAAATAATGACATTTAAAAGAATTTGGTTTTTGGTTTCTGCTCTTTGACTAACTTAGGTTATGACGCATTAAAATCTTCTGCTTAATTTCCACTTTTTCTTTTTTCCTAATTTGTTCAAATACTTATATTTATAATTTAGATTTTTGTCTGATAAATTTTGATTGTCCATTTTTGAACCAAAAACTTGATATACCTATAGTAAAGCAGACTATAAATCTTATAAATGTTACTTTCAGTATTAATATACATCTACGTCTCGTAAATATTATATTTCATATTGTATATTGGATATACATCTCAATATATATTTACACATATATATATATATATATATGTATATGTGTAAAATATATAATTTACACCCGTTACGCATAATCAAAATGTAAAATATCTGCAGTACATATAGTCTACTCCTGCATTAACATCAAGAATTGATATATTTCGTCAAAGTGTGACAGTTATATCAATTGACGGTGCTTCATTTGATGCCGGATTAGTTAGTTAGGGTATAAGTTTTGAGTAACTTTGGTAATATCACACTCGCGAGTTGTCCTTAACTTTTTAATTATAATAACTAATGTAATTAATTAACAATCAATGAAAAAGAACAAACCCAAAAAAAAAAAACAAAGTTCTCAACAAAACATATGCAAAAATAAAAAATAAAAAAAATGCCGTTTAAAGAAAATCTAACATTGTCTACTGAGGTTTAAACTTTGAAGGAACCTTATGTTCCATTTTTTTGTCTTACCAACAAAATCTTTGGACAAATTAAAAAGAAGTATATTTTATTTTATAAGTTAAAAAATGGTAGCTCATCAACCTAAACTTGTGAATATATATTCACATTTTTGGATTATCAGGTTATATATTTATAGATTGAAAAATAAATCAAATTACTCGATACTCGACTCAAAATCAATAGTTAAAGCTCGTTTAAGTTGAGTTCGTTAAATATAACAAATCAAACTTGAACGTATTTTCTAATTCGATAAGACGTAAAACTTTACTCAAATTGGATTCAATTAACAAAAATATAATAAAATACATATATAAAAATCAAGTTATTCAAACTCGATTCGTATTCGATTCGATTATTACTCATTCAAACTCAAGTCAATTAATAGTTAAACGAACATTAATTATATTTTTTAAAATTTAATAAAAATTTAAATAAATTTAAACAATAATATATTATATATTAGACCATGATTTGATTTATTTACACTCATATATATATATATATATTTATATACACCCATATATATACACACACTTTCAGTCACAAATGCCTTAAAGCTCAAAAGTATTGAAAGTTGGAAAAAAAGAAAAATTCCCAGATCTGTAGTTGTCAATGGGGACAATTCCACATGTGAATATAATGTGTATGCATCTCAGACACCCAACCCCAACCCCACCTGCTTCATTTGGGATCTCACCAAAGTCACTACTACTTTACAAACCCATTGGAATCTCCGTCATTTTTATTTTTTTTATAAATAAATTGATATGCTTTTCTTTATTTATATTTTTTTCAACATTTTGAATGAGATTTCCATACCAAAATTTTAATCATAGCTTGATTATATTTTTTAGTAATTATGGGTCAAGTTTTTTGTAATTTTTTAAAATATATTTTTGTTGGTTGATTCGCACTAGGGTTTTTGAGTCGCGAATATGTGATACAAATATTTATTTATTTTTTTAATTATTCTGAAATAGTGTTACATTATTTGTCGTATTTGAATGGTATGGTTTATTCTATTTGAGGTTTGAAGATGTGACCTTTAACTATCTCATAAATTTTATTATGACTTTTGCTCTTTCAATTATTTAGCTAAAATCAACATGTTAAAAGACAAAAAAGAAACGATCGATTGTATTATAATATTGAAATATCAGTAATTAATTTGGAATAATAAATAATTAAATAACAATGTATCAAATGTGGAATATAAAATTTCAGAAACAATATTCCGCTGTGCCCAAAGTTAATTTCTTAAATAAAATGTTTCTTTTTTTTTTTTAGGTGTTTAATTTTACAAATAAGTATATCCAAATGGTGGGAAATTCTCACACAGAATTGCACAGGTGAATAAAAATTGTCCTCTTGATTGAAAAGATACAAAAAATGCAATTTTAAACAAGAGGGCAATAAGGGAAAATGAAATATTAAAAATATTTTACTTCCACTCTTTACTTTTCCATTTTTCCATATTTTATTTTTGGAGAATTTTTTTAAGAATAAGTCAAAATTGTTATTCCAGTCAAATTTCTTTACCCTTTATCTAATTCTTTTCTTCTCTATTTTTCCATAATTTATTTTGTGAGAAGTTTATAAGAATAAGTCAAAATTGTTAATTCCAGTCAATTTCTGTACCCTTTATATAAAATATTTTATTTTCCAAAATTATCCTTTATTTGTCCTGGGAAGGTAGTTGAAGTTTTGAGCTGTGTACATATGTATAGTTTCACTTTCACATTGGAAAAATTGTACAATTTTTTTATTTTTTTTATTTTTATTTTTATTTTTTCTGTTCAGCAGACAGCCAAGGCTGACTATTCCAATTAGATGAGTCACTATGATTAGTCAAATCATAAACATCTTTTTAATTTTGATTTTCTTGATCGTGGCCCAATCAAAATCTACAATATGTCAACTACTTTTTATCCTAGATTGTCCGTATTATCTTTTGTGGGATATCAATGATCCGGATTTGATTCCACTCTAACCTATTTTATTTGTGATGGATTTTGAGGTCATAAAAAGATTTTAGAGCGGATTTTGAGTTTTAATATTTGAAATTTAAAATTAACTTTTATTTATATTTATTTATTTATGTATGTATTTATATGATGCATATATATACATATATATTATGTATGAAAAAAATGTGTGCATTACATATTTGATATATACTCATCTATAAAATATAAATATAATATTTTTATAAATTAAAATGAGAATGTAAAATAATAAATAGTTAATATTTTCAATACATATAAAAGTAAATAAGTATGTTCAAAATTATAATTTTTTTAAAACTTTAAACTTGCATACATACTTTGTAAATAATTAATTTTTTGTTAAAAATATTTTTTTTTCTTATTTAAAACTTTCTAATGATTTTTTTTATAAAAAAATATTTTTTAGATACTTTTAAAGTTACGAAACAGATATGATGGCTAATTTATTGAATCTCAAATTTAGAATGAGTCGAGTTTCAAATTCATAAAAATTTTAACAGATCTCAAATGTAAAATAAAATCACATCGTTCTTCCCTTTGTCATTCCCTTTTTCTTCCTTAGCTTTTAAAAATTAAAAAGATGGATTTCCTTATTACTTATTGTTTTCCTCAAAAAATTCATAGAAGTGATTCAACTCCCTTTTTGAACGGAAACCTCTACTATGTCACAATTTTTGCAATAATTTTAAGTGAATTTTTGTGTCAATTCAAACTTGAACAAACATAAAATAAGAATTTATATTTGTTATATGATTGATTCATACTATAAAAAAGATAAACAATTTAATAAAATTATACTTACCATTTAATTAGAAAAATTCGACTAAATGAGGTCTAAAATTTAAATTTCTCTCCCTCTTTTATACAAATATAAATAAAATATTATTACATTTAGTGTAACATAACGCCAACACGGCAAGTTTTCATTAAGTTTATTTAGGTGTCAAAATTATCAATATTCTTTTCCAATTAGCAGAGGACTTCTTTTTTCATGTGATTGTTTTTTCAATAATTTATAGGGAATCAAGAAAATAAATATTCGTACTGTGGTTTGCCCGACAAATGAACCCAACTTGAAACTACTATTTTATCACGAGAGCTCCTTTCCTTACTCAAGTTTCCTAATGTGCACGTAACTCAAGATTCCCACTTGCACCATTAACATTTATAAAAATACCAATTTTCCTTGTTGACAAAAAATAAATAAAATAAAATAAAATAAATTTCTCCATAAAAAATGTAAACAAAAACGACTTTGTTTGTTGTAGTGAAGTGAAAAATATAGAGAATAAGAAATAAATAATAAAGAAAATAGATAGAATATTTTTTTTTTTAGTATTTATTTGTATATTTTCGTTATAAATTTATAAAATGAATAAATACATCATATAATAATATAATAAATTAAAAAATAAGTTGGACATTCATATTTAATTTAGTATTTACTCATCATTAATTAAACATTTTCTTACTTAATTTCACATATATTCATAACAACATCTCTTTTCTTCTGTTTTCTTGTTTTATGTAAGTTTTCAGCAAATCCTAAATCTTTTGATTTCCTATCATTCTAGCCATTCATTTGGAAGTCCTGCATGTATATTGAGTCCTATTGGTTTCCTATAGTTCAAAATATATATAAGTGGGCAAATGAATCAAGTGAAATTAAATAAGGTATTATAAATTTGACGTGATTTTTTAATATCAAAATTAATATTGTATATGAGTTTGGTTTATTACTTGAGTCGAATTCCAATAAAATCTAGTTGAGTTTAAATAATTTGAAATTTTTATATATATTTTATTATTTTTAATTAATTTAATCGAGCATTGATGGGAGAAAATCCAAATTCCCCATTTTATCCCAAAGGTTGGCCAAAATGACCATACAGGATCCGCATTTGTTTACGCGAGTCCCGACCCGATTTATGAACCATTGATCATTGTAACATCCATACATTAGTTCTCTCACATCATGATACTTATATCAAGAAGGAGGATCTACTCATATACATCAATATTCATAAATAGTACATAGTCAGCTTATGTTAAGGTAATTGTTCTTTCTGATTTAACCTTTTACTTTAATCTCATCGATCTAAATACCTCTATTTTATTTAAGCATCGGAGGTCTTATTCGGGAATAATTCTAGTTAGTTTAATGTGTGTTCATCTTATCGATCTTTCCAAACTCAAATATCTCAATTCTTGATCACTTTAATCCAAATTGAGAAAATCTAATCCAATCTAATTTGATGTCATACTAATTTTCAAATCAAACTCAAATTGAATCTCATATCTAATATCCGACACATACATTGTACAGAGTCTCACAAAATTAATAGCTGTAAATTTTTTAAAACTCGGATATCCATAACACGCCAAAAACTACCAACAATTAGATACCTTCGCGCACCAAAATTGTGGCTATTTTCAGGCTTTCAGGTACGAGGGATAAGATCACTGGTTTGACTTAAATTATGTGCCACAATTAGTCAAAATTATGTGCCTGCTTGAGAAAGTCAGGGCCGACTTAAATGGCATTCAAATTGGAAAAAAAAAAAAAAGACAATTTAGGTTTTGACTGTTGAGTTCTTCTTAATTTTGTCAAAGTGATAATAGTATAGACAAGTTAAAGTAAAAGAAAAACTTCATATGCTTTACTCTAGGCCATTTTCTATCTTCAGATCATAGTAAAATTATTCATTTTTTTTTAAATAATTCAAATAAAACACAATATTTTCATAAAATGTTGGAATATTGTATGTATCTTTTATAAATAATAATATGATAAAATATTTCGAAATTTATTGTTAGTGTAACAATATATTTTCAAATTTTATCTATATTGTAATAAGATTACATTATACTAAATTGTTTTACTATTTTTTCAATACATATATATAAGTTTATTGGTAAATAATTTTAATTGACAATTTTCACAAAAAATATATTATTTTTGTAAACTAATTAAAAAAATTGAATCAATATATTGTCAAATTAATTGAGAATTTTAATGATGAATTTTGTTATGAGGACAAGATTTTATCAGTTTTTTTAATTTATTTTGAATAATACTAGAATTATAAATTTTAAAAATATTAATATGCTTTTTATGGCACTATACAGTGCAAGATCTTCTTTATAATACAATTTCCACCTTATTTGGGCAATGCGTAGATCATCGGTGTTAGACGACAAATAACAAGAAGTTGAATAAGGCAATTAATAAATAGCAAACGCGTATTTCTGTTAGCACTCTTACCTATTTGTGCAATCAAGGTAATTTGTTTTTTGTTCTAGTTATTGACTTCCAAAGGAAATGAATGAATAAGTTTTTTTTTTTTTTTTTATTTGATTGAAATATTCAATTTAATTAAATATTTATTTTTGATAATGATGACTAGTGATAAAAATTTTAAATTTGGTATAATTATTGATTTTTGTTGAATAATTCATCCCATCTTATAAGTGGGATGAAATAATCACACACTATCATCTAAAATATTTAAAATATATTTTAATTATAATACTCATGATTTCAAATCATATATTATAATTTAAATATAATCTAATTTATGATAATTTTTAATTAAGGGTAAATTAGTCAAATGCATAATAATCCACAATAAGTACACGTTTAATAAATTTTTTTACTAATATATTATTCAAATAATCATATGAAGTACGTATGAAATTTATTGAATAATTTAATCTTAATTTCATATCTCAATTATATTTTTCATCAATTATTATTTATTGGGTATAGTGATTGACTAATATTTTATTTTATAAAAAAAAAAAATACTTGAACGATAAATGTTGCACCCATGTATTAGCACATGGTATAATATATATACAACTGAAATAGAATCAAATATTTTATGTGATTAACCATCTAGATTCTCTTTTCTTTTTTTATTTTTTATTTTTTATTTTAGAATAAAGGATGAAAGAGAAGAATAAAAGTGGATCCAACGTCTATAAAATTTGGAATCAAATTAGAATTAAATGAATATTAGTAATAGAGGCATGTCGTGTGGAGGTAGAAAGCCCACTTTTTGTGAATTTCTTTATCTGGGGAATAAAATATTTAGGAAATAAGTATCAACTAATTTTGTATTAGCAGCTTTGGTAGAGATAGAGTTTACAAATTTTTTATTTATGGGCTCACAATATTAGAAGGTCTTTGCATGTAAATTAGAGTCACCATGATAATAATTAATAGTCATGTATTAATAAATGTCACATAAAAGTAATTGGCCATGCATATTAAAGTCAATAATCATGATATCTACTCAATAAGTATGTGAACCTTTTACAATATTAATTATCACATAGAAAAATTTGATATGTTAAAGAGCAAACATTAACTCTCTATCCCCACCCAAAATTGAAATATGTATATATGGTTCAATAATTATTTCCGGGGATAAAATATCAATTATGATAGAAGATTTGAAAGGGAAACAATTGAGCTCGCGGTTCGGCTTATGGGCTAACATCGAATCTATCAAAATGACATACATTAAATTTTACTAAATTAAAAAATGTAATGATGAATTTTTAACTTATTTTTACACTTTTTCAATCAATCTAAAAAATATTTAACCTCTATTTAATTTATCAAAAATAAAAAGATAAATGTTTTTTCATTTTCAATTGATCTTTAAATGGCGAATAATTAATTTTTTTTCAAGAAAAAATAAATTATTACGGCGAGGTATATAACAAATAGAAATGGCAAATGATTATTTTTTAGCAAAAATAAAAATTTATCCATGAATGCCTATAATTTTGTACCATTAACACTATTTTTCCCAAACCTAGAGTTTAATTTATTAATTTTCTTATTCAATATTCCTAATAACATGATATCAATATTAAGTCATCATGAGTGATTCCTTTCAGTGAGACGAAAGCAGAAAAATTGACAGACATATAGAAAGGACCATAAGCAAAGTGACTTTTAATGAGACTTTATTTTGTACCAAAACCTCACCAAATTTATTTAATTTTTTGTCCCCATAACCTTGACATAATTACCAAAAACAGTGCCAATTTAAATAAAAAAATCAAATGCTTTTCTACTACGTAAGAAGAATTCTATAATACTATCGACAATTAAATTTAAATATATATATTAAAAAAAAAAGGTTTATTGTGCAAGCTTAGAATTACTGTATCATACTCCCTTCTCTTGAATAATAATTGAACTTTCTTGTCACGAAAATATTAACTTTTTTTATTTTTTATCTTCTGATTCAAATAATAATTTATTATTTTTTATGAAATATGAGAATAAAGAGGGGTAGAATTCGAGCACATAACTTTATTTATAAAAAATGTGATCAGATACTATCATTTTTAATTAGTATTGATAAATTATATTTTATAGTGTATTGTACTTTATATGTACATGTCAAGTATATTTCATAACTAAATATTCATTTAAAAAAATATTTTATATATTTAGCATTTATCTTATAATATGAAATAAAAAATATAATACTGATTTAAAATAAAGGATAGTAATCTGAAAATTTCAACCCCTTAATTAATAAAGTTGAGCCTGCCCAAGTTGACAAACAAGAAAGACCGACTTGTACTTGACCAGATGTAAAACTAATATTTAGTATTTTTTTATGATAAAGCATCATATTTATTATTTGAATATGTGCAATAAGTAAATTTTACTTTTGTATAATAATTTGTAAATCGTACAAAAGAGTAAGTCGGGCTAAACAAGCTCTTATGACGAATAAATATCGAGTAGTGTAAGAGATTCGAACTTAAAAATATTTGATTTCAAATTCCTACTTAATGACCACCCCGGCCTAATACTTAAAATTGACCAAATGTAAGAGGAGAAATATGAAACTTGTATACATATGAAGCCGCCTTTGATTAATAATCATTTATTTTTCTAGGTAGAAACCTATGTATGACTTTGAAGTAAACTATGAAAGGCTACCGACTTAGTTGGTATGTGATTGTGTGACGCACATAATGCAAGAAAAATTTGGTCACGAAATACCAAAGTCTACATCATGTTTTCTGCCCGCCACCACTTATTAGTACTAAAAAATTTTTGGTAAAATTGTATTTTAGTCCAATATGTTGATCTAATTTCAATTGTAGTCCTTGGATTTTGAGGTCCGACAATTTAGAAACTGTAAATGACCGTCGGGGAGGGGTTGGGGAAGAAGATGATTTTTTTTATAATAAATTTTAAATTATTTTATATTTTTGCAAATTAAAATTTTATTTAAATATATTATATTAATTATTTGATGAATTATATATATATATATATATATTCTAAATGTGAAATTTTATTTATATCTAAACACTCATTTTTAAATTTATGAAAAGTAATTTCAAATTATTGAATTATAGTAAATTTGTATTTTTAGTGCAATAAATTCTCTATTTATTTAGATTTTAATTTTATTAAAAAAGAAATAATGAAAAATATAACAAAGGAACTTAAAAATATTTTTTATGAAGAAGATTTTTTTTCTTTCTTCTTTATTTTTTTTTAAATTTTCTAAAATATGTTGATCTTTATTGAAGAAGATGATTTTTTCTTTATTTTCTTTAATTTTTCTAAATTATGTTAAGTTTTTGCAAATTAAGAAATTATTTAAATATATTACATAAATTATTTTCTATTTTAACTATTTGTAAAATTTAAAGATATTTTCTAAATTTTAAATGTGAAATTTTATTAGTATCCAAACACTTATTTAAATTTATGATAAGTAATATAAAACTATTAAACTTATGGTAAATTTGTATTTTTAGTACAATAAAAAATATATCAAAGGAATTTTAATGAAAATTTTGTTTGCCTTCATTTTGTCCACATGGGATCCCAACTATGCCATTTTTCCTCCAATTCTTGAAAATCCTCAAGTTCACATAGCAATTTCCCATGGAATCTAATTTTTCCGACTAAATTTGTTCTGAAATGGTCAATTTTTTAAAGATAGTGTCCTAAATTTCCAAACCTTAAATAAAGGACAAAAATTGAAATTAGACCAACATGCAAAAATAAAAATAAAAAAAAATAATAGAAAACAAGATAAATTATTTAAATTATCAAAGTGGCACTCTAATTAGTTTAATCGATGACTTTCCACAAAATAATCACATATTCAAATTTATTTAAGGTAGTAATTCGTGAGATCTGGTTCACATGAGATTTTGTCTAATTGGCATGGTGATAAATTGTGGCAACAAACTCTACATTGGACAGTAATTATAGATTAAATCGAATATTTTATGATAGTGGAAATTTCTGTGACAACATTTTAATGGGGTTGTTAAGTTGATTACTCGTCCACCATCTTTTCAAACTATAGAAATAATCAAACAAAAGATCGGTCGTAAATTGGTGGAATTTATTCCAAGAATGACTTTCCTCAATTGAGCATGATGCAAAGTCAATTCGAATGTGTGGCTGTGGCTATTCGAGCTTTAACAATCCACATTTTGGTATCTTTAAGAGCAAAAGTGCCTTGTAAGTTCCAAGCCTATAAAGGATTATTATACCTTAAAAAAGATGACTAAACTTTTGTAAGATCTCATAATTTAAAATTCTGAAATCAGTGAGACAATATAGGTGATTGGTAAGAGTCTTGCATCCACTAACGAGTAGGTTGATTATGAATTCGAATCATAAAAAATATAATTAAAAAATCTAATAATATTTTTTTTATTAAAAAAAAAAAAATTCCTTAAATCAATAGTATTACCATCTCCCCAAATATATAAACTCACTATATACATATGTTACTAGTGGTTGGGGATATGTATCAACATTTGAGCCATTCTTGTGTCATATAATTAGGTTGTTTGACGATGGTCATTTCGGGTCGAATACAACCCTAATATTTGATCACATTGGTAAGATGCTTTTATTTTAAATAAGAAGGGCAAATTTGAAAACATGGATAAAACCCCTATCAACAAGTGAAATAATTTTGGCTCTAATCTTGTCAATAAAATTACACACAACTAATTGTCTATATTGATAAGACTGGAGGCAGTCTCTCGTTTTAGGAATATAAGAATAATTTTGAGTTTTAGTTAATTTTTTAGTTAATAGCCACCAAGGTAAAACTCCTTAAGCATTGTTTGCAAAAAACTTGTATTTTCTTAAAAAAATGCAATATATAATGAAATAAACTAAAAGTTGGGGTATTTGCAAAAACTATTGGAAAAGTGGATTCAAGTTTAAAAATGAATATTTGGTCCATAAGTTGCAATAATAACTGAAAAAACTTGATTCTTATACTTGAAACTTGAAAATTTGAAAAGTGATTTATTATGTGAACATTTTGTAAATATATAATTATACTACTACTACTACTACTATTATTATTATTATTATTTTATACAATATATAATTACTATAGCCATGAAATGACAAAAGCCTTATTTTCAGGACTAAATTCATCAATTGGGTCGGGCTAAAATATAAAGAATTGGGTAAAAGGATGTGGGCCAACATTAGACTAAGCTTAGCTAGGCAAACTATGAAGTGCTAGCAGGCCTGAAAAGGGCCATAAGTTACATTTAATTGGACTGTAAAGGTTAATTTTAGACCACAACCGAAGGGCCCAAGTTACAATTAACTTATAACGTACCTCGTTCGAGGTAGGTTTAATTTTTTATTTTTTTAAATACAAGAAAAGATAACATCAGTGATAGCATATAAAATGACAATGCCAAAATTATTGCTAAAGATATATATTAAGTACAAATAATTTTTATTTTGCCACAATATAATTTTTAAAAATTTAATAGTGATAAAAATTATGTTTAAATTAACATTATTGATAATTAGTGACACATGTATAATGACAACTCAGTAACAACATAAATACAGTGGTAACTATATTTGTTGTCACTGGATTATCAATATATATATGAGCCCTACACCTACATATGCTTTATGTCCAATCATTATGAATAATACTTGCATCATCTGTTATAATACGGTTGCTGATATGGAGTTAGCTGATGCTTATTCCCCAAATACTATTATGCTTCTACTTCGGGAAAAGAAGTTCAAGATTCTTCTACCTCAATGCGGCAATACTTCACCAGGTTTTCACCCATTATGGAAAATTTTCCATTATTGCCTCCTGCATGAGTCTGGGTCGTGTCTTAATTCCAGAGTGATTGATTATTCTCCTAAACATGATATTAATCATCACCTTGGTGAATTATTATTTTTTTAATTATTTATAGTGATAACTTTATATACAAGTTTTCTATCTTTAATTATTAATAGTAATAATTTTTATACAATTTTTCTAACTATTAAAATTATAAAAATTATTATTCTGATAATAAAAAAAATATTACTTAATACATATAAATAGTGATAAGTATTGTAGTTAACTTTTTTTACTTTACTTAATACATATAAATATAAATAGTGATACCTATTGTCAGTTGACTCTTTTTACTAATATTCTCTCTCTTTTTTATTTCTTTTTTAGTGGTATCCAGTAAATGTTGCATTATTATTAAATTTTAATAAGACGCCCATATCAAAATCTAATATTTTTGGAGATGATTTAAAGTTGAAACTCCCTAGACATCCAATATTATTGTCTTTCATTTGCATTTTATTTCCTCATGCTTCGTTTCTAAGTTTAAAATCTATTAATGTTCTATTTTTTTTTTACCAAATTTTAAATATATTTCTAATTAGTCCAGAGGGCATTCGAGAACTACTTCAGTTCCCTATAAATATAAAGTACTAGTCAGCGAG
This sequence comes from Paulownia fortunei, assembly GCA_019321725.1. Classification (NCBI taxonomy): domain Eukaryota; kingdom Viridiplantae; phylum Streptophyta; class Magnoliopsida; order Lamiales; family Paulowniaceae; genus Paulownia; species Paulownia fortunei. The sequence continues at coordinate 6,973,757 of CM033122.1, read as the reverse complement.
AGGTGGGGCATCAGTTAGATTTAATTGGCCTCTGAAGGCTAAGTTTGGGCCACCTCTGAAGGGCCCAAGTCACAATAAACATGTAATCCTACCTCATAATTATTTTTTGGCTTAATATAAGTGTATTTATCGGTCCAAGTCCTCGATTTCAAATTACTATTTCATCCGTCAAGTATATAAAATAGTTTTTTAAATAAATTTTTAATTATGAATCTAAAATATTTTACGAGCAACATAAGATTTGTAATAATAGGCCTTCGACAATTTCTTAAGAAGATTGAAAGTTGAAACCTCATAATGATCCATGATTATTTTCATATTCAATGTCGCTTTATCTTTGATGTGCATACTATTCTAACATCATCTTCCTCCCAAAATAAATATGATCTTCACTTCGATACAGGCCCACAGTCATCAAAAGTTATGTCCCTTTCTATCCTCAATGCATTTTATTTCCAACTTTCAACAAGAAAAAAGCTATAACGAAAAGCAAATCATTTTCCAATGTCTTATTTGACTCATATTCCAGTAGTCTATTTTATTAGGGTATTGGAGATGCTGCACCGATGGTGTACACTTAAATATGTATCTCACTATATATTTATATATTAATTTTTTTTTAATACGTGTAAACATATGAACATGAATAGACACACATAGATATAGATATCAATAAAATAGAGAGTCTATTTTTCCTAGCTGTTTTATCAACATAAAAAATGCACATTAATTATATAAAAATATATTTTTAAATATATTTAGATGTGAGTTATATAAATTTAGTGTATATTTATATTTATAACATAAAATAACAAATAAAATATAAATTAAAATAAAAAATTCATTTGTAAAAAAGATGAGACTTTTTATTTCAATTTTATGTTTCATCTTATATATATTTCAAACCAGTGCCTCTCATCCTGCTGATTTACATATGGTTCAATGTACTTCCACATCAGTAGATCTTACAGTGTTGCAAGACTTTTTAACTCTATATCAAAGTCAATAAAATCTGCAGCTCCTGCTAAGATTGATTATTGATTCTAGTATGACAAAAGCTTCAAATCCCACTCTTATTATAACATGCATCCAATCTTGGAAGAGCAATTAAGAAATAGTTGTAAATTCAAGAGACGTGATCATTTAATTGTAAAAGAATGAAAGAATTTTGAACCTATTATTGTCTTACACCTCAACAGTTGTCTGATTAAGAGCAGTGTAACGCCACCTTTCTTTCTCCACAAAATCTGCATCCAAAAACCTGGAAACAAAAGCCCAAATTCGATACATGTCCTCAAAATTGCTCAACATTCCAAGTGAAACTGACACCACCCCTATACCACAATCTTGTTTGCCTTTCTTTTTCTCCTCTGGATTCAGTCCCTGTAAGCTTCTTCTGTTTTCCAGCACTGTTTCCTTATCTTCTTGAAAATTTTCTGGGAACCATATGTTTTTCAAGAATCCGAAAGAAAGAGAGATGTTGTTTCTATCAGCTAGCTTATGTACTAAAATGGGATCAACCCTTTCTCCTTTCCAATCATATACATTGAATGCGAGGGCCGGACCTCGGTCTAGCTTGATTCTTGGCCCGTAGATTCTGACCAAAGGAAGCCCGTTTCCAGAATGGGGATGCCGAAGACTGAGTAATGCGTTTACCAGCCAGTTTATTAGGCACCTTACTCTGCTACTGATCAGAATTAGGCCTAGTGTGTCTGCGTGATCCAGGCCCCGGCATTCGATTCCTGGGATGTTTGTGGTATCATATTTCTTGTTTCTAAGTTGAGTGGATTCAGGCTTTTCATCCAGTTCTACTATCTCAGAGGATGATGGCTCCTTCTGCTTGATGCCGATGCCTTTAGTTTCTTGAAATTCTGGAGTTTCTTTGCTTATCTGTTGGTATGTTGAGCTAGAAGATGGTGTTGTTTGGTGTTCAGTTTCAACAATGGCTAAATTTTCAATTGGACCCTTTGCTGGTGTTATGCTGATAATTCCCATGCTTGTGGAGGATTGGCTTAAATCAGAGATACTGGACTTCTTGATAAAGAGGCAGCAGAACCCGGATGGATTTTCGCCAAAAATCTTGAAGAATGAGCAGATGAGGAAATCTGGCTGAAAAAGAGAGAGACCTAAGGTTTCCATGTCCTTTGCTCCTAATGCAGTTGCATCAAGCAAAACATGCCATCCATTTTCCCTGGCCAGGTTCATCCACTGGTAAGAGTATCGGGATCCGGTCATCCTAGATTGAAGGGGAAAAGCAAATAGGCCTCGGTTTTTTGCCTTACTCTTGTTCACAACAATTTTTCTTAGTTTTCTGGAGTTGACCCTGAAATTAGGCCATGAGAACACAGCTGACTGAGCTCGAGCGCCTCTTCTTTTTGCGCTTTCAACCATCGCTTGCACGGCCTCATTCTCGTAGTCATAAACTGTGAGAAGGTTTTGATTAGACTGGAAAGGATAAGAATCTGCAAGAAGCTTGAACGCTGATAACTGGTTGGCTGTGAAAACCAAGGAGTAATCCTCCTCAAACACATTCATGTATCTCATGATTCTTTTCCGCATTGCGGCTTGGAATTCTGATTCCTGGCTTCCATAAAGCAAGTAAGAATTCAAGTTCACTGAGTTGTATGAAATGTCAAAGAATGGCGCATCTGCAGCACTTTGAGAAGATGAGGCTTCTGCTGCTGATGAGGATGATGAGGCAATTTCAGTTGTTGGAATCCAACCCTGTTTCTGGGAGTAGGAGAATAGGCCATGGCCAACATAATCAAGACAGACATGATTTGAGAGAGAGAGATGGTAATACTCTTGAGCTCGAATATTGTCTGCAAGAACCGTATTCGAGTAGTGAGGGACTGCATTTTTCAGGATGGAAAACAGTTCTGTCAATGAGGGAAGGGACTCGTGATTAGTGAAATTGGTGTTTGGTTGAATGGAGGAAATTATGGCAGAAATGAAGTCATGGCGAGGGTCGACAGCACCACCAGGCGACTTGGGATCGGAACTATGAGGCTCAGGCAGGCCAAGCAGAGGATTTACACAGCAAGTGTTGAAACAGGCTTTTGATGCCTCTCTGATGCAATTTGATTGCATTTTCCCTTTCAGTTTCTGCCTCACTCATAATCCTTCGTTAGCATTTCCCTTGTTTTCACCAATTGGCTGCCAATCTAACCTTGTTTATTTCTTGCCACTACAAGAACTTACAGTTATCCGAGAGCCAGGTTGTCTGATGGGGAACTAAGGTTGACAAAGTCATTCATCAATCACAATGTTTGGCTTTTGTTTACTTTTACTAATATTTATTATAGAAAAAAAACCCAATTTGAGTTGGCCTTTAATATGACTCTTAACACCATAGTTTGCTAAATTCACCAAATACAGCCATTTGGTGTTTGCAGCCCAAACATGATGCACATTTACATTAAGAGGATACTCACAGATTTAACACATTGATGCTCAACTGATGATACCAGCAACATTCTTGCATCATTGGACCAAAGATAACTTGGTAAAAATGGGTGTTAGGGCCATGAACCTCATTTTTAGGCCATATTTCCGTCTCACTCATTATTCTTTTTTCCTGTCAAAATGACCTTATGAGCTATCACTCAATCCAGTCCACTAACATATGATTATGTGAAGTACCTAGGTGATAAAAAGGTGTAAAGTTCATTAGCATATTGCTTGGCTGATGCAAAAAGGGCAAAGAAACAAGGAGAAAGGGTCAAAACTTAGCTTCTGATGTGGCCGGCACTACGCTGCTGGCCACAACCTTCCTTTGAAGCCTTACCTTTATTACCAACACAATATTAGATAAGGGCCCTTCAATTAGTCTATAGCTAACAAACTTTCTAGAGTCAAGTAATTTTCAGCTTGTATCTGTGATTAGGTCCACACAGAAAAAAGCAGGTCTCTGGGGCTTTGGGCTTTCAGATTGACCTAACTGTTATGTATAATGCTTCTATATAAAAATATCTGCATAACCCCATGAAGAAGTTATTGGGCAGATGTACCTAATGTGCCTTCATCCTTGTGTAGATTGATAGCATTTATTATTTCCAGCAAACTTAGGGCACCTAAACTTGGCCCAGAACAATGGCTACTGATCTGATGTGTTGTGGTTCATCAACACAATAAATGTTATGTTCCAAATTCAGACAAGTCATGTATCAGTTTTCAACCTTAAAGATCATTGAGAGTTTGAATTTTGCATGAAAAATGATTCATGTGGTTCATATTTGGGCAGAAAGAAGTGAAGTTGCCTGGAAGGCCATCAGGGAAAGATATTTGAGCAGATTGATGTTAATGTTGCTTTGTTGACCATCATACTCAAGGGTAGGTATTATTAGTCATATGTATTTTGTTATTAAATTTCAAAAACTTTTTTTTGACAAAGGTTTAGTCATTCCAAATAAACTTTCTTCTACCATGGAAAATTTATTTGCAAAAATTACGGAAAATTGAATATCGACATTGCTAAAATCTTTGACTTATATATTTGAATTAATAAATGTTTAAAACATTGGAATGCAATAAATAAGAAAAGAAAGCAATCAACAAAAGATACAGTATTTTTTAGTACTCCTTATTTTTGGCTTTCAAAATTTCATGTAATCCGTTGGTAAGTTCTAATTAAAAAAAAAAAAAAAAAGATACAGTATTTAAAAATATGAAATTATTGAATATTCAAAACTATGTAATTTTTAACAAAGTAAATTAATGGAATTATTTAATATTCAAAATTATGTATTATTTAACTAAGTAAATTATTGCTTTGTAAATTATAATTATTAAATTCCTAGTTGCACTAGTCATTTTCTTTGTTTGACTCCAACAACTTGATATTTGTCTTTTTATTATATTTCCTAGATTTCTTTGTATTTTTGTTTTTAAATTTTCAACTATCCCTTCTTCCTCGTTCTAAGTTTGATTGTTGATGTTGTCTTTCTTCTTCTCTTTACCGATAAAATGTTGATAATGAAATGAGAAAAAGAGCATCAATATTTTTTTTTGGTGTTGTTATTTTCTTTTACAAATTTAATATAAATCAATTACAATTAAAAATTTCAAGTAAATTCGTGAAGTAAAAGTTGAAATCCACATATTCATGGATATCTAGAAAGAAAGCTTTAGTCTTGAGTTTAAAATCATTATATAAATAGTTTATGACCTATTTGGTTTAGATTATTTTTTTAAAAAAAATATTTGAAAAAAAATATATAAAGTAACCAATTTAATCAATTAATATCATTATTAATATAAAAAGATATTTTTTCATGATCAATTTGAAAAAGTAACACAAATAAAAGTTTTAAAAGTCCACTATATTTGTCACTCATTCAAATGTCCTCAAGCGGACACTCGGTTTTGAAATTTCTCTGTTAATTTTGTAGTTTTTATTTTTAAAAAATATTCAAGTGCCAAAAGTAATTTTTCTTAGTTTTCTTTTTCCAATTTAACCGTATAATTCATTATTTTAAGAAGTGACTAAATAAATTTAATAGATCTAATAATTATCTATACTAAACTTGCACTAAAATAACACCATAAAATACTAATTATTTAAAATAAAATTACTTGTACTAATAATAATATTTTGTAAAAAGTTATAAAAAGTTACCAAGTCAATATCTAGGTAGACTTATTCTATAATAAAAATACTACTAATCCATACAAGATAAGATTTATGCACAAAAACTATTCAAAAAAAAGACTTTTTTTTTTTTTTTGTAATAGTTGGCAAACATTGAAGTAATACTAGGTATGCATCTAGTTAATCCTTGAGAAAACCAAATGTGGACATCAAGTTAATAACTGGAAAGACAAATAATTAAAATGTCATAATAAAATAAAGTAAGAATCATTGAAAACTTCATTATAAATGTAGTCTACACACATTTTTCAAAATATAATACTATGTACATAATACTTCTAATGTATTATCTATGATTAATTCGAATAATTTCACATGATAAACATCGATAAATATTATTTTACAACTATTAAAGATGATACTCAATTCCTAGTTAATGTAATATTCATCATAATCAAGAGTAAAATTAAAAAATAAATCGTAAAGTGCCATCTAATAAAAAAACATTCCAATAAATTAAATTATATTTTTACTCAAATCAAGTTAATATGATGGTATTATTCATATTTTGTCCTTACATACATCTTACATCTACAGTTTCATTACTATCAAGTAGGGATATTGTAGTATTTGATTGTTCTACCCTTCAATTTAAATTTTAAAAAAACTGAACTAAATAATTTTTTTTATAAAGCAATCTCCTTGTTTAAGGAATGAATTTTTAATATGTGAAATCAAATTAATATCATAACATACATACTGTAAGGCAAAAAATAAAGGTAATTTTTTTCAGGAAGTGACGCAAAAGACTTTTGCTAAATTCCAAGAAAAAGACAAGATATCATTTGCAGGACGATGGAGTGTTATTTATTAATTAAAGAATATATAAAGTCTAAGTCTTGTTCTCCATTTACTTATTTGTTTTATTCTTTTTTTTTTCTTTCTTATGTATTTTAAAATTATAAATGGATGCGGCTGGGTGTTGATTTTTTTAATATTCAAACTCATCCTGTCTTTTTTAATTTGTTGTATTATTTAATTTATTATATATATATATATATATTTATGTGATATTATTTTTTAAAAATATATTTTAAACAATATTTTAGTTGTATTATTTTTAAAATATTTATATTTTAATATTTTTAAAATTATAAAATAATTAATAGATTTAACGAGTTTAATCTACGAGATTGAAGGCGGATCCATGTATGGGTGTCCTCATCAACCTTGGCAAGGCGACCTTGAATCTTGGGGAACTCGTCCCATTACCTATGTACCCTCACTCATTCAAATAAAAAAAATATAGGGCAAAAAAAATCATAAATTTAACAATCCACAAAAAATCACTTATCCATATTTTTATAATTTCATTAACAACTATATAGATATTATTTTAAATATCTATAATTTAACAAAATGAATTAATATTTAATATTTCAATACTATTTCATTATAATTTTGTTTTAGTTTTATAGCATTCAAGTATTTATTTTACTTCACTTTTTAACTTGATTCTGTTACCATAATATTTTAATTTTTAATTTGGGCATTTTAATTATCAAAACTTTAGTAATATTCTAAATAATTGTCTTTCTACCATTGATGATTTATTTACATAATATACCGCTCAAAAAATATAAGACCTCGTTAAACTTATTGCATTAGTTACAATTTTAAAGAAATAAATATTTAAAACGTTCACATGCAGTAAATGAAAAAAAATTAAATTTATCAACATAAATGATAGTAGTATTTAAATAAAAAAATTACAAATATTCAAATCTAACAATAATTAACTAGGTAATATCTTATTCTACTATTTAAATTCTAGTTGCATTAGTCGTTTTTCGTTTGATCTAGACGGCTCGAGGAATTCCTTGCAAATTTTCTTTCTGAATTTTCATGTATCTCTTTTCCTTGCAAAATTCTATTGTTTAGATTGTAAGTTTATAATTCTAAATAAAATTGCTTGTATTGAAAATAATTTTGTGTAAAAATTAGTAAGTCAATTACTTAGCGACACATATTATATAATGAAAATATTACAAATAATTAATAAAATACAACTTTATAAGTTCTAATTTTTAAAAATATAGGCTCAAAAAGATTTTAGAAGAGTTAGTAGACATAGAAGCAAAACAAAATATGCACAGTTAATCACAGAAGAAAATAAATGATTATATTAAAATAAAATGAAGTAAGAATTATTAAAAAATTAACTATAAATGTAGTCTAAACACACTCTTCATTTTTTTTTTTTTTATAATTGTGCTTGCAATGCAATATATATAACCAAATTGATTAATTTATACATATTAAGCATTGATAAATACTTTTTATCAACTATTTATAAAGTACTCAATTTCTCCATTAATGTAATATTTAAAGTTAATCAAGATAAAAATAAAAAAATAGGTTATCATTATATCATTAAAAAAAAATAGATTATTATTATGTACATGCTTAGAAGTCTAAAATTGAATGTTAATAAGTACTTGGATATATAACAAATATATTTTTCAAATTTAATAATATGAAAGATGAAGTGTTCCAAGATGTTTCAAATACATAATAAAATGTTAACTCTATATTATCTCGAATTATATATATTAAAAAAAAATTAGTAAGAATTATATATATATATATATATATATTAACAATTATTAATTTTTATTTTCTTTAAACCCTAAAGGATTTGAAAAAAAATTATCTTATGAATTAATGAGCTTATTAATTTAGTATATTGACCCGAGTCGGAAGTTTTTTTATTAGTTAAGCGAGGTCATTGATTTATCAAATTTTCATTTGTCTTGCATAATAAAAATATTCTCTTTATATATACATTCTCCTTTTTTAATGTGGATCCTAATTTTTGTAGTCTTGAGTAATTTAATGACTAATTCCTAGGTGAGATTAATGTAAAATTATTTAGTATGAAATTAGATTAGGAATTTTTTTTAAAGAAAAAAATAAATATAAGAGAAAAGGAAAAGAAAAAACAAAAGAGGAAAAGAAAATTGAGATTAATGTAAAATCATTTAGTGCGAAATTAGACTAGGAGTTTTTTTTTTTTTTTTTAATTAAACATAAGAGAAAAGGATAAGAAAAATAAAAAAGAGAAAAGAAAACATCAATTTGTTGAGAGTGGGATTTGAACCCACGCCCTTTCGGACCAGAACCTTAATCTGGCGCCTTAGACCAACTCGGCCATCTCAACATATTGAAAGTTGCAACCCAGTTTATTTATATAAAGTATTAAATTTGTGAATACAGTTAGTTGTTTATGGATAAAGAGAAGATGAACAATTACAATCCACAAATATACTTCCTTTTCTATTTTTATTTATTATTCTTTTCAAGTTTTGATTAGCATTTCTATAGATTTCTCTTTGTAGTAATTAGCCGCTGTTCCTACTCTTCTAATTTTTTATATTCATTTACCATGCTTGCTTCCATCAACGACATTCGCACTACAAAGCCCTAAGTTCTTGTGATGAAATTCTTACACGGTCCTAAAGATACTGTTTGCTACAAAGAAATGAAATATGTGCATGAATGGATAGTTATGCATGGTTTCTGGGTCCTCAAAAACAATGGGATTTTAAGATAAAGCTTACTTATGCTTCTCTTTGACTGCTATTCGTTTCCCCAAACTACCAAGGATTAATCATAAGCGTATTAACATCTGTCCATAGTGTATCGATAATTGCAGAAATATCAAAGAAGCAATTGAAAACCATTCGGATCTTCGGTTGTTGTTCCAATTGGGTGTTTCATTTTGTATTCGATTTGAGAAAACATTTCATACATTTGGCATGTATTATAGTTCAAAATAGGAAATGAAATATCAAGTTGAAATAGAGAATCGGACTATCTGAAAACAGGCATCAGTCTAAAATCATGAATAATACCTCTTCAGCATTGCTCAAGAAACTTGACAATTGAGACAAAATTATTCTTCAGTATGTAGATAGTCTAAGTCATTCTTTCCAGTTCTATAACATGCACTTGTGAAATATGGCAAGAGATGTCCGCAAATAGTCTGAGGCATCAAAACATTATTACAGAAAAACGTAAAAGAAGACGTATCTTAAGAAGGCCAAAGACATGTTTCTTCCACACAAGAGGTGGTCTTGGGCCTCACATCCCCTGAACATTCAGCATCAGCTCATCTGCATTCAGTAGCACACGGTTTTTTGACTCCGACACAGTTCGTGCAATTTCCTTTGAAGCCTCAATCTTCCTTAGTGTGACGAATGACTGGTTGTTTCCAATGGCTTTGCCAATTAGCAGGGCACTCTGAGCTTCACCCTGTGCATATAACTCAAATGTTGCATGAGTGAGAGAGAGATACAGGGAGCGCTCATATACAAAACACAAGAGTGAGTTAAAAAAAATGTCTAACCTGAGCTCTGATAATAGCACTCTTCTTATCTTGTTCAGCCTTCTCCACAATATACTTGGCCCTCTCAGCTTCCTGTGCTGCAACCTGTTTGGCTTCAATAGCAGCAGTAAACTCCTTCCCAAAAGTTAGTTTTGTAATAGAAACATCATCTAGAACAATGTAAAAGGAAGCAGCTCTTTCTGTCAACAGGTTACGGATTTCCTGACTAACAGCCTGCAATTGCATTAACCAATAAAAATCAATCACCGATCCTTTACTTTGTGAAACAGCGGAAAACAACATGCGTTTATAATTTTACAAATAGTTTGACAACTACCTCTCTCTGTGTGACGAGCTGGCTTGCATTGTACTTAGCAACCACAGCCTTGAGAGTTTCCTGAACTATTGAGGGCAAAACTCGCTCATTGTAGTCTTCACCAAGAATGCGGTAGAGTGTTGGCAAGTGATCAGCCACAGGATGCGAAAGAACTCGAAGACCAATTTCAACCTGCTTGGTGTACGAGTAAATGGGATTTACTTGTCCAAATTATACGAAGTAACAAGAATCATACTTATTATGCTGTGAAAGGATCAAACATGAAGAAAGAAAGACTGCCAAAAACTTGAAGCTCATGACAAGGCAAAATGCCATGTTGAAGAAGAAATGACTCGGGAAATACTTGTGCTGTGTCAGTTTTCTCGGTTACCAAATTGCCTATTGCCCTTCAGATTGGAGGATATCAGTTTACATTATTCAGTAATAGAGAACAGGAAGTAATGGAAATGAGGTTCTTAAGCTGATTTGAAGAGGTTGGTGTGAAAATAGATCCAAATATTTACATTAACTCTTAGTTTGTTTCAATCTTTTTTTTCTATTTACAAGGAAAAGAAGGAAATAACAGAGTTGAAATCTGAGGAAAAGAATCAGCAGGAGATAACTTTACCATTTGGAGATCGCGACTTCCTGAAGTGCTTGCAAAAAGAAAGGGGCGGGCACGGATATCAAAGATGATAGGCCATTCTAAAAAGGGAAAGGTCAAATGTGTTCCTTCATGGTAAACCTGCAATAACTAAGTTAGCATAATAGTGACATGTGCCACAGTGGGAACACACCCAGTGAGTATAACTGCAGCATGTTTCATAGCATGTTATGCAATAAAAAGGACTAACAGATCCATTAACACCAAGGTACAAGCAATAGAAATCAATTCTGCTATATCAAGATACCGCATCTGATAAAGCTAGGGCACTCATCAACTGCACAATCTATTTGAAACCAATGCCAAAACAAGAACTAGAACAATTTCAAAAGTGATAAAACCTTTGTTATTCATTTTCTTGAAAAGACATAAAAAGTGAGGATAGGGAAGGTTACATTGGTTTTGTGCCATATCAAAAAATGCTTGAAGAGAGCCTGATGATGCCAGGCCTTTTGTCATATGGTGCAAGTGAAAAGTACTAATCTATCTACTGAACTACATCATTATATTTTTTCGAGGCCAGATGGTCCGTATAATTAGTGTCTCTAGAGAGGCGGCATGACACACACACGCTGACTTTTGCTCTTGCAGCTACAAGGCCTTTCTCGAACTGAATATTGACTATGAACCCCAACACTTTGTTCAAAGAGAAAATACATGCTTTGGAGCAAGTGACTACAAAGAAGCAATATCCTTCTTTTTTTTTTTTTTTGTCTTTTCAATTCGAATTGTTTAATGGAAGCAAGAGAAGAGTGAAAATTTATAATCTATTTTGTGAACCTCTTTAGTAGATAGCAAATCCTATGTTTCACTACTTGATATCAGATAAAATACCCTGTTAGGGAAAGTGATTCAAAGTTATGCAAGAACATAACAGAAAGAAGTAATACAGATTTTTCTGTAAGTTTAAAAAATTAAGAGATTAACTAATAAAATACAGATTAAAACCATATGGAAACGGGAAAGTTCAGTATTGGACAGGAACCCAAAAATATGAAAACAATACAAAGCAAAATGAGAAGGCAAATATGGTGCATGTTACCTTGTCTTTTATCAATACAAAGCAAAATGAGAAGGCAAATATGGTGCATGTTACCTTGTCTTTTATCCCCGTGAAACGACTGAACTCAACAGCTCGGTGGCCTCCTTCAACATTGTAGTAAGTTCTCTTAGAAATCTGAAAAATAGCAGCTCCCGAAGCTACAATCTTAAACAGCTCCCAGCGCAGTCCCATTTTGTTCCTTTCTTTAAAAATTTAAAACTGAGGACCAAAAACTTTTAAGTTTTAAGATTTGCCAAAGTCGATAATTGATTTTCAAGACTAAAAACTTTCAAAACCTATTTCAAAACAGTAAAGCGGTCTTTGTTTTGAAAGGAAACTAGATGGAAGAGTAGAAAAATAGGCAATTAGTAAAATTTAAAGTATCATTGGCTGAGAAAAAGCTAGGGAGGATCCCCAGTGACATCCTCAAGTCAACGACCAAGCATCGAGTGAAACAATGCAAAACAATACAAGCAAAAGGGCGACATGCCTAAGAAATTTTTAGATGAAAACAGGCAAGCAGGAATGAGAGAATAAAAGGTAGGGAAAACGAAGGAACAAAGGCAAGATCAGTATACAATCTTCATTCTATTTAACACCACTGAGAACAGAAAAGTAAATTTAGAAGAATGAGAAAAATGAAACATTAGACACATTTTGAATTGTATTTAAGTCAAGCCACTCTGACTGCAGGAGTATCGAAATAATAGCATCAATTAAATCGTGATAAGAGATCATAAAAGTCTCTACTCTTTCCCATCATAGTGAACAGAGTAGAACTAAAGAGGAAAGGAGAAGGATGAATAATTGAAATACTGGACAAAATCAGAGCCTACAGCAAATTTAGAAACATAAAAGAGACACTAATAATTGGATTTGAACTTTAACATATTGGAATTGACAACAATCCATCATTCCCTTTTTCACATTGACAGGAAGATAATACTACACAGTTATCGAGTACATGATTCCATCATGCTAATCTCAAAGATCATCAACATTCAATTGTCTACACCCCTGCTTTAAGTGTTCTTCCCTTTTACATAGAAGATTACAAAAGATTTCTATATAATCATTTTAAACACTTGCAGTCAAATGTCATGTAGCTTCAATTTCACCAATAATAGCTGCGCAACCCCAAAATCACTTATCAAATAAAAGTTTTCAGGGATTAAAAAAAAAAAAAAAAAAAAAAACACCATTACAATCAAGTAGCAGATTCTCATGAGAAGAAAACAACCAGAACAAACTAGATTGTGCCAGAGCAACGTACAACTTCCAAAGCAAGCTTTTCGCACAAAGAACCACACCACATAATTCTGGTTTTCCTTTTCACCCATAATGCATGCATAAACAAGCGCACTCACACATACTCCGTAAAGCTTCATAGAGAAATCCAAACGCAGGAAATTCTGAAAGTAGAATCAATAAACTCATCCAAACACATTTTAGATCACTCATTCTTAATGAATCTTCAGTTTCTTCTCCGACAATACAAAACCGCGCAATCAATACACCAATCCAGACGAATAATCAACACTAATAATTACGAAAAAACATTAGTGGAAATCCTTTGAACTCACCTACACATAAAAAAGAACTACATCATACCTCAACGATGCATCCAATATACTACAAAAGAAACCGGAACCCAAGCTACATATTTAACTACAGAAAGCAGTAAGTGCAAAAAATTCAGGAAAGAAATGAGGTGAAAAAAGAATACCAGGCAACGGAGGAAGAATGATAATGAGGGGAGTTGTAGGCAAGTTATGGGAAGTAGCTCAAATAAATGTGAGCAATGGCGGTCACACTCAGCATGAGCATAACGAACTGGGTATAAGAACATAACAGAAAAACTGTACGGACGTTGGATCAAGTTGTTTGCTTCGTGCTGAGGGTCGAATTACATAATTCGAGTTTTACTTCAGGATTTACGGTGAATTACATTTTGTGCCCCTGAATTATTTGAGAGATAAAAATTGGCCCCATTTAACTTTGTAAATTGACATACCTTCTCCTTTTAGTGGACTCTCTTAGTCAATCATTATTTTTTTTTCCCAATTTTAGCATGCTTTGAATTAAATAAAATAAATTTCACTCAGTCCATTCTAAGATTTTCATTTTCTTTCTAGCTTTGTATCTTTAATTTTAAATAATTTCTATAAATAGGAATATGTAAGAAGGACTTTCTTTTCCTTCTACTTAATTTCTCATTTTTTATCTTTTATTTGTATTATACATAATTAATAGTTGTTGATTCATACAAATTCCATCATGAAATTAAAAGAAAAAACATGTGGTCAAAATATATATTTATTTATTGTGTTTGATTTTGATATATCTTTTCTAAGAAACGAGTTATTAGCTTGTAAGCCCCTTAAAAAAAAATTAAAAAAAGAGTAAGAAAATTTTAATTTATTTTTAAAATCTTAATATTTTTTTAATTTGAACATACAAATTTGAAAATTATCATAACTACCGTCTTGTAAAGTCCATATTTTTATTTTTTGTAAAATACTCTAAGAGCTTATTTATAAAATAAAATATAACATCTTATAAACTTAAAAAATTATTTTATATGATTAAAATTTATAAGAAAAAAATTAAGTACACAAACTAGTGCACGAATCAAGTCATTTATGAGCACTAATTATCACGTGAAACTCTTGCATACACCCAATTTATCTACCACCATTAGATTAATGGGGATGCATAGTGAAAATTTCACTTCCTATATTCCAATAACTAAACCGGGTGGGCTCGGCCCACTCATTGCCACCACTTCACCCGAAGGCCCGCCCAACCATGTCTAGTTGGAAAATTATTTTGTGTGCCTACTAATAACAGAATATATATAAAACATATATAATGAACACATAGATGCACTTTCTATGTAATATATCAATATTCAAAAACATATTTTTGTAATAAAATATAGTATCCTTACAAAATGTAATAAATAAAAAATATCCTGTGGCATAGTAGAAAATCATGTTTGAAGAAAAGATCATACTAATAGAAAAAATTATATTTTCAAATAGAAAAATAAAATCACAAAAACCTCTATCTTTAAAGTCTAAAGAGCAATATTGAAATTCACTTTAGAGTTATTAAATATGATTTTGAACGTTCTTGCTTAAACGGTAAAGTTGAGATTCCAAAATTTTATAAATATAATGTCTCGATTTCAAATTCCACCTATGAATATTTATCTTACTCCATAATGATATGATTATTATTTTTTAGTTATTTGCTATAATTAGTAGGTTAGTGATGATTGTATTGAATTAATTATTGATATTTTGTGATAGTCATATAATTAATTATTTCACTAAAAAAATTAATAAGATTTTGGAGGGATGAGATAGAAGATAACTATTGATAGAGTAAAATATATAATTTATGAGTTAACAAACCTAAAGTGAGTTTAATTAACAATGTTTTTAAAGCTTAGCTATGAGATCAACAAGAAAAAGACAAATATGGAAGAAAATTTGCTCATGACATGCCATGTTCAATATATAGATCATACCGTAAAAGCAACACTCAATATATATAAAATGAAAAAAAATGAAAAAATAATAAAGGTACTTTTGTGTGGAGGATTTTATTTTTTTCTTAGGCTTATTTTTTTTGTTAGTACAAACTAATAAGCCATGACTGAAAGAAGGATTAATTGGTGTATATTGATTGATATGGTTGACATGAATAAGAAAAATCTTACTAAATTCAAAATTGTAAACTTGTATAGGTAGCTAATTATACTAAAGGGATTAATAATGTTGAAATCTTAAATAACCCATCAATACAAGTGACTTTATCTTAAGAATATTACATATAGGAATTTTAACATAGTACTTAACCCATTATAATTTCTTATGGGTCATGATCGATTATAATCTCAAATATTAATTTCAAGAGGCTCAATATGAATGGAAGTCCATAAAATTATAAAATCCTAATAATTCATGCATTACACTATACCAAATTACAATCATCCAAAACTTTCTTCGTATTTATTGGTTTTGACTCGCGGAGAATTCCATGTCCTAACAATTTATTCTAATGCAGACAAGATATTCTAATGCAGACAAGATCCTAAATAGTAGTTGATACAATGGAAGAAACTTAGAGTCTTGGAGTCATATTGTAAATTTCTAAATAATCCATTAATTTTTTCCTTTAAGTTCTGAAAAAAGCCAATCAAAACAACATATTGTACCTAATTGTATAAACAAATATTCAAAATTCTTCAATCTAGATTCACTGAAAACACACCATGCATCATATACATTGCCACGGGATAGACAGCTTCATTTCTAAATTCCGACATAAAGTTCTAATTATAATATTGATCCACAATAATCCAAGAAACAAAGAAATTAACTAATTTGTCACACACACACACAGATATATATATATATATATATTATGATCTGGCTGATAAATTATCAAAACACAGCCTTACCTGAGAGGTTAATATAATGCAGTATACATGCATTTTACTATTCTGAATCACACTTATTGCATGGAAGCTGCAAAAAGGGCTCATAAGTATTAAGCTAAAGCAGTCTTAGGGCAACTCTCCTTTGGCAGATATTGGTAATTACTTACATAGATATATGAGTCATCATCAAACCAGCAGCTGCCGAAAGGAGAGAAGCCCTACAACTGGTTTGCTTATAAGTCGCAAATCACCATCTTAACCTAACTCTGAGTGCAAGTCATCAACCCCAAACCTCAACAAAAGATTTATGTGATTAATTCGATCAAAGTTGGCTCAGCAGTGTACCCTTCAAGGCCTTTATAGGCTCTCTCACCCGAAAATGGGACAATTGAGGAAATCGTGTTGAAGAAAATCGGATATGCCTTAGAGGGTTATGCCAAGGATATCCTTTGATGCCTGCTTTTTGCGCGTTCCACGCATGGCTTCTTTTTCTCTCAGAAAAGCCCCCTTCAATGTGTGTAATTTGATTCTAAGTTACATGATCTTGACTCTAGAATGGTTTCTCTTTGGAGATGGAGGGAGGAGAGAAGATATAAAGCATAGACAAGGAGATGCCTACTTTACTAGCTTATAGAAGGTGGCAGCAACCTTTTGGGCCTGAGGTATATCCCAAGTCATATTCTTCTCTAAGTTTTGATTTACTTATAAAAATTTTTGGGCTCAGGGTTGTAGAAATATCCCAAAAACTTGAAGGACAATTCTGCTTATTATCTTGTGATATATAATTATGTACAAGAAAGGAAAAATACTATTTGATTTTGCATTATGTTTTTTATTGCTTCTAGCCTTATAAGAACTGTCATCCGAGTGTGATGAGGTAGCTACCACAATTAGGGAAGTTTTTGTGCTAAAAGTTATAAATGTTAGTAACGGGATTGTGTAATTGTATAGTAGATTAAAGCACCAGATTTGGATGGTACGTATTGATTTCCACTTTGATACTAATTTTAGGAACAAACATCTATGATCATACTAAAATCTATAGCGATCAATAATGCTAAAACTCAAATCTTTAAACTAAGTGTTATATTTCGATTGTGACTCGCTCAAGAGTCACTGCTACCACACAGAACAGCAAATTAAATTGCCTAAAATAATGTGTGCTGTAACTGTAACATATTTGAGTGATTTAACATCCTATGTATATACAATGTAGAAAAACCAATTCGGAGTAACAACTAACAATTCGGCAGTTACTTAAGGCAATTACCTTAACGATTATATGTTGAACTGCCATTACACTGTTACTTGGTACATGGCCAGGTTACTACAAGTTATATGCTTTGACATTTCACAGGTTTCATAATTTGAGCCAAAAACATTCAGAGATCTTACTTATTCTATTACTGTTTTAGTAAGTCAGAACTTATGTCTCAATATTGAAGAGATTTAGCTCATATCTTTGCATGCCATTAATGGTGAAATTCTTGAATGGACATACCCGGTCTGTCCAACACCACTAGCTTGTTCGGGTTGGTGATTTTCGAAAGTATGTGGTGAAGATCACGATACCCTTATAATTCAATGATCAATATTGGACTTAGTTCATCGTAATAGTTGTTATAATATTTTACACATTCATGTCTGCTCATTTATGGTAGTGATGGTATGATATGCTAAAAACCTAAATTGATTTTTAGTTTTCGACCTTTAATTCTTTCATTAACATTCTTTTTCTACTGAGAATTTCATCCAATAATTCTGAAATGAGTAGTTGCGATCAGAAATTCCAAGAAAATAAAAAGATATAAAGAGTAAGGAGTGTAAAAAAAAAAAAAAAAAAAAGACAAAGACTTTAATGATTCAGGAACTAGAAATAAGTCTAAGATAATCCTGCTTTTACATTAAAGTTATTTAATCAATAATTGAAGAAGTATTTTCCATCTGAATAAGGGAGAAACTATCATTCTGTTTTCTCACTTTTAAGTCTCTCCTGCATTATTTTCACTCCCATGTACCTGTACACAGCCATTAAGAAAGAAAAAAAAAAAAAAACAAACAAACCATTAGAAACTAGTTTCAGAAAAAAAACTTGATTCAAAAAGAAGCACAAATATAACTACTACATGTAAATGTGTAAATTAATTACCTTCCTAGCATCATAACAGTGGCCTGAGGATTAGTTCCAGGGGAGAAATTGAAAGTCGATCCGTCGATAACTCGCAAAGCATCCACTCCAAGAACCCTGTAATCAGAATCCACCACCTTCCCAACTTGACAGCCCCCATGGTAATGCCATATGGTCATCACAGTGTCCTTACAGAACTGTTCCAACGACGTCGACACGTTGGTGTGCTTAGGCAGCAGATTCACAGGTGCACTGGCTGTCATGTTGAGGAGCACTGGGAGTGAAAGATAGTTATATCTGAATGGAGTAAATGCCTTTGATTCAATCACAGTTTCAATGACTTTTAGGCCATCCACACATCTCTGCAAGTCTTGAGGCTCCTTGAAGTAGTTGAATGTGACTGATGGGTTGTCATGTGGATTCTTGTTTCTGAGCTCCAAGTGGCCTGTGGAGATAGGGCCAAAGATTTTCTCTAGGATGAATCCACCCCTGAAAACTGCTGGCTCGAGGGCTTCCATGGCCTCAATTGCTTGGGCTAGAGCTTCTGGGGTTCTTTGCTTTGGTGGAACTTTTGATAGCTGCCCAATCTGCATAATGTTGGTGCATAGAATTGTAGTTGTTACTCTTTCTTCTTGTTTTATCAGTTTTTTCTACACACAAGAAATGTTTATAGCCACTTTCCCACTTCTAATTTGCAATTTTGTTTTCATAACCATATGGGAAATTGAAATGTTGGCAGGAATAATAAACCACATGACCTCGAATTTATTGTTTCTACTTTTTTTAGAAAATATTTAAAAGTAGATTTTTTTTTTTTAAATTACCATTTCAATTAGAATGGTAATGTGACAACAAGAGTAATAATGTAAAGATACACAAATTATTAATTACACTTGTTTAAAATTTTGTGTGGAGCCAAATTAAACCCCCAAAACGGAGCAATTAGGGTGCTTATAATTCGGTTAATCAGTCGAATCGAATCGAAATCGAATTTGATTCGGTTTTTAATTTTTTATTTTTCAAATTTTTAATTTTTAATTCTTTTTTTGATTTTTTATTTTGATTAATCAAATCAAACTAAAATAATCACTATTTTAAATATTTATGTATAATTTTTATATTATATTTTTACTTGTTATTTATTTTTACACTATTTTTTTATATTTTTCTCACCCAAACTAAAAATAATAAATAATAAATTTATTTTTAATTCTATTATTTAATTTTTATCTATTTTTTATTTTTTATAAGAATTATGTTAACCAAAAACCGATCCCAAAAAATCGAAAAAAAATTGAATAACTAAATTGAACCAATTACTTCGATTTATTTTTTAATTTATAGTTTTGACCAATTAAGTTCGGCTCAATTTAACTTGATGAGCATACTTAGGAGCAACAAACACTATGATAATTCCCTTTGCAATAAAATGAATAAAAAGAATAAAGTTCATGGGCTTTGCTTGGCCCAATAAGTTCTTACTTGAAGAAACTTGGGCTTATTAAGAAATACAAGAAGAAACACACACCTTAGGAGAGAACATCCCAAAGTCTCTCTCAGCAGGACTCATGGCGAAGGGCTCTCCACTCGCAGCTTCGATGTAGCTCCCAAAGTGTGTGATTCCGACCACCTGAATCAAGGAAACCTCCACCGCACTTGGCGATGGTACGAAGATGGCGTTCATCGGGTTGTCCGACATGCCTTGGCCCACCAAAGGCTGGCCCAACACCACTGATATGTTATGGGCCTTAAGGTGATCCGATGGGCCTACCCCACTCAACATCAACAATTGTGGGCTTCCAAGTGCCCCCGCTGATATGATAATCTCATTCTTTGGCCCACTATTTAAGTATGCCCTATGCTTATTTCCTGAAGCATCTCTGAACACCACCCCATGGGCTAATGGCCTCTTTTTCCCTGTTTAAACCAATAATAATTAGAGAAATAATTAGCAAAACAATTTTAATGAGTCTTAATAACACTTTCGTCCTTTAGTCTAAAATTTTGAGCTGTTTCTATTTTACATTATAAATATATTTTTTATATTTTAAAATTTATATTCATGTGGCAATATTTGAGATCTAATTTAATATGAATTAAGATACTTTATAAATTTATTAAAATAATTCACTATTGTGGAAAAATAAAACAAAAGAAAAAGAAATAGTAATGGCATTAGGATAATCAGAGGCAGAAAGAAAAGCGTACCTTTGATTCTGAACAAGATTCTATGAACAGAAGCATGCAACAAAACAGTAAGCCCCTTAGGATTCGCAAACTTCAAAAGATCGGCCGCCGTGTGCCGCCGCCCGTCGCCGTCAAAAATGGTGCCGCCAACCTTGGTCCCAGGCAAATGATCATACGTAAATCCATTGTAGGGGTTCACACCAGCCTCCAACAACCCATCCCTCACCGCCGATTGCCACTGTTTCATCGGCGGCTCAAACGCCACCATCTTTTCCACCCACCTGTACGACTCATTCACCAGCCGACCGTCCCATCCGGCGGCGCGGACGTACTGGGTGTCGGCGCGCGTGTAGAACCCGGCGTTGAGGCAGCTGCCGCCTCCAAGAACGCGGCCTCTGGCGCTGATGACGCCTTCTTCTGAGATGAAGCGCTGAGAAGGGGAAGAAGGAGAGAGGTCGGCGAGCGCTTTGCCGAAGGCGGACATGTCGGTGATGTTGGGGTTGCCGTAGGGAGAGCCTCCGCGTTCGAGGAGGAGGACGGATGCCTTTTGGGAGAGGGTGGCGGCTAATGGGCAGCCAGCGGTGCCTCCGCCGATGATGATGTAGTCGTAGTATGAGATTGGTGGGGCTGAGGTGGCTTGGTGCATGAAAGTATAGTTTGGACCTACACAACAAATAAACAAGAAAATATTACTTTTTTCTTGAAAAATAAAATAAAATAAAATTTATGGTATTTTATACAGATATGCCAAGGGTTAATGTTATTCAAAACAGTACTACTTTGTCACAACAGAGGGACTTCATTTCATGGTAAGCATGTATAACTAGTTTCAGCTTAAATTCTGGAAAATGGCACTCAATTTCTGTAAGAAAAA
This sequence comes from Paulownia fortunei, assembly GCA_019321725.1. Classification (NCBI taxonomy): domain Eukaryota; kingdom Viridiplantae; phylum Streptophyta; class Magnoliopsida; order Lamiales; family Paulowniaceae; genus Paulownia; species Paulownia fortunei. The sequence goes on along the minus strand of CM033122.1, from coordinate 6,952,119 downwards.
TCACAAAAAATGAACAAAGAACAACACTTTATAAATCATTTCCCAACTTTCATTTAATGTGCAGAAATTAAATGCAAATTTTGTGATTCAGAAACTGCATTATATATATATATATATATATATATCAGTCAGCAGAGAACAGAAACCAGATACCTTCATCAGACGAACAGAAGCCAAGAAAGAGGAGAATTCCAGCAAACGCAGCGCAGAGAAATCTCCTTAACCCAAACCCATCATTATTTTGCTCAACATTTTCATGCAAATTAAACTAGGTAACTATCACTGTTTGCAAGAAAGACAAATGAAAAAATGTGGTTTGGTCCCTGCACAGGGAAGAACTCAACCCCCCTTAACCTCTCATATATATATATATATGAATGAAATGTTGAAGAGGGCTAACGAATCAGACGGCTAAAAGTTTTGACAGTAAAAAGATTCTTTTGGTGGGGATGGAGACGTGGGCTATAAAGTAGAACAGCTCAAGAAAATGAAGAGCTTGTGAAAAACAAATGCCGACTCACCAGTCCCGAATTAATTGCAAGTAAGAAACAAGGCTTGCTAACTAATACCAGCTCTGATATATTTGTTGAAGGAAAAAATGTGGCAGCTTCTGGATTTGGCTCATCACCTCATTTATTTGCCTCTGCCCTTGTCATGTTTTAACGGTGCAAGTTGGATTCCATTTTGCTTTGACCTTGCTTTTATAATATATATTATATAATTGGTATATATAATATATAAGATAATTGGTATATAATATATATATATAATATAATTGGTATATCTATAATACATTATTAGTTGGTATATTAACATATATAATTGGTATATATATAATATACTTTTTAACGTCCAAATCTGTTCCAGAACGAGTAAATATAAGTCAGAAAATTTAAAAATAATTAAATACCTAATCAATCGTGTATCTTTTAATAATGAAGGTTGATGTATTTATAGTGTCGATATGAGAGTTTTCATAAATTTAGAACTTATAACCTTAACTTATGTATTATAATTCAATTTATCTGTACTCCATTGTTATTACTACACATTCCATAAATATATGTATAAAGATCCTAGAAAGAAATAGTCTAATAAATGTTACACTCGGTGTTGTATATTTGATATGTATTTCACCAAATATTTACACACAAAACACGCAATATATGTGTGATTGTGTGTGTGTGAATGTATGATGGGAACGGGTGTAACATCTAAGCTCCGGAAAAGTAATAGTGTGTGTCTGTGTGTAAGAGACAAACTTCAATGTATATAATTTAATTGGTATGTTAGATTGCATAACATGTATTTTAAATTACATGTACCCAATGCTACGTCATCTCGAAATGAATGATTCATTGGCGTTGATGAACAGATAATTTGATTAATTTTAAAAATTATGCAATGAAAGTTTATTTACTTGAAATTTGTTTGAGTACTATTAAATCACACAAAAAATATTAGGGTTTGAAGCTTTTATTACAACACAATTTTAAAAAAGAATGATAACTTAAATTAAATGATTAAAGAGTTGAGCAAATTGAACATTCATAATGGAAAAGTATTTGATTCAATTAAAGAGAGTCAAGAAATGCTAACTAATCAATACCAAATATATGGAAAAATGGAAATTTTCGATTACCAAGTCAATTTGTTTTCAGTTTTTACCAAATTTTACAATTTCAATTTGGTTCACTTAGTGAACCAAACTATGAATAATGGGTCATGCATTACTATTTAAAAATAAAGAGTTATGTATTACTATTTAAAAATAAAAAATAAAAAAAATGTTAGTAACAAAATATCAAATAAAAATCTCAACCCGACACTACCCCATTGTTTTCCTTTTTTTTTTTTTTTTTTTTTGCTTTAGTTTTCTTTGTAATGCTTAATTTAATTACTAGTTCTGGGTTTTGGGAATATATCCATATCCAATTTTTTGAAATTATATATCACTTGGAAATTCTAGTTTAAATTGAAATTGATCAAACAATAAATTAATTAACAGATGAGTGAATTTATACTTATTGGTTCGATCAAGAGTAATCAATCACGGTGACCCTTAGTTCGTATAGAAAAAGAGAGTGTCGAATGGTTAGTAATCGATAACTCACAATTACTTTCGTCGAAACTCATTACAATACATAGTGAATTGACCGTTGCGTTATAATTATATCCAAAAATACTTTCGAGGCACACTAAAATGAGAATAAAAACTCATTTTTATTAATAATTGAACGCACGGAGTACATTATTTAATATATGAAGTAGAGATATATATATCATGTAATTAATTTGATTCTACCAAATTAAATTTGAACTAATTCTTTTTGTAGCATTTATAGATTCCTTGTTTTCACCCTCCAGGTAGAGCTAAAGTTATTTACCTAATAGATATGAACAATATTTAAATGAATGAGGACAAGAAATGGAGATAGCATTTAGTGAGTTTCAACTACTATTTCATATTAATGTTTAACTCAACTCCAGATTGGGGACCTACTTATTAGGCTGAAATCCACCAAATGCTTTAAAAGTAATGGTTAAAAATTAGTTATAATTTTTAAGTAGAAGGGTATTTTGAATAACATTCATTTAAAAAATATATATATATTTTAAGACGTTTCACAAAAATAAAACATAATATAGTGGTAAATTTGAAATAAAGGAAATATATCTCACCAACATACAATCTAAAAATGCATTAAAAATTATAAAGAAATTGCATAACTTTTTTAACTCCATTCCAATTGTGATTTCGCTCGTTAATTAGTAATTAGTGGGATTTAATTACTTAAAACGAATTCGCGTGATTATGAAAAATAATGAACAAATATTTATACAATTAATTTAGTAACAATTTCACATATTATCCATCAAAAAACATCATGTAACGTTCTAGTACACACGTGATTATGAAAAATATTGAATAAAGATTTATACAATTAATTTAATAACAATATTGCATATTATCCATTAAAAAACATCACGTAACGTTCTATTGTACATGTATATAGATATCACCTTAAGATTTCATTTAAGGTTACAATAGGCATATCATGATATTACCAAATCACGACTATTTAACTCCTATGTCCTTATAGTTGTTGCTAATTACTATAACCTCAACTTCTATATGAATTTTTTTTTCAAATTCCAATATATATAATAATTTAAATTTAAGTTTCCAATATATCGTATATTCAATCAATCTTAACAGTTGAGTCTTCTAAAAAGTCCACTTCAAAGTGAAAACTACAGATTCAGAAATCTTCGATCTTTTCTTTTAACTGAAAATATTGTGCTAGTTGAATTATATCCATTATTCCATCTAAATTTTCAAGAAATTCACTCAAATGAATAATAAAATTTTGATTAATTTTTTTGTTCTTGCATCTCATTATTTCAGTGTCGTATTAAGATTACTATAAAGATTTACAAACCTTATACATTTTATTATTAACTAGATAATCTTAAAACAAATTACAAAAACTATTCTTAAATTTTGACCCATTTACAGAAACACCCCTCTATGTTTCAAAATGATAAATACCAATCAAGATATTACAAATACCTTCTTAACAAATACCCCAATAAATGCAATTTATAATATCGAAACAAATGTTAAGAAAGTATTGGTAATTTACAAACTTAGAATTTATTTTTTTTAAAATAGCCGCCTTAAAACAAACATAGCAAAACTTTGCAATATATTGCTTAAGAGACTTCCAATCTGATCCAACTATATGTGCATTAATACAAAACTATATGAGTGAGTTTTATATTCATTAATTAAGTATCATTTGCTTAATTTTTTAATTAATTTTTGATATTTTTGTGAATTTTATTATCGTTTTTAGTATTTATTTTGCAGATTTGAAAATGAAGAAAAAATGTCATTTGGATGTACTAAAATTTACATTTATCTTACATTTTTTCCAAAAAAAAAAAAAAAAAAATCGTTCGGGTCCAATAGCTATAGCGCCTAGGCAATACAGCTAATAGAAAATGGTGGCATTCTAGTAAAGGCGGCAGCACTAGACGGACAAGTAAGGGTAAAGTGGATATTTTGCCCTTTTTAGAACATCTCCCATTTAATTTTAAACATCCCAAGAGCCTCCAAATCATTTTTAGAGAGGGAGAGAAAAAAAAACAAGTTAATAAAGAAGAAGGGAGAAGAGAAGAAGACAAGAAAAAAAATGAGAGATTTTTTCCCAAATTTGAGAAATTACATTTACAAGAGAAGAAACTTATCATACTTCTAAATTTCATTTTATTTTTCTCTTTCTTTTTCTAATTATGTTCATTGATATTATTAAGTTATCTTTCATTTTTACCATTATGAACTAATTTATTTTTCTAGGGTTGTGATGTAATCTAATTAAGATGTTTTGAATATTTGTACCAATTCAATTCTTGATTTATTTTCAAATTGAATTTTTTACATGGTTCCTAATGCTTTCAATTACTTTGTCACTAATTAAATGATTTGTTAATCATATTGACCTGAGAGGCGATATATGTGTCTAGTTTTATGCGTAAAATCATAAATTACATGTAAGATAGAAATATGCTTACATAGTTTGTGTAGTCATATTTGAAATTCATATAATCTAATGAATTGTTGATTGTTGTAATTCACATAAAAATATAATATTTGAATAATTGATGATATTTTCGTTAGACTTGAGAGAGGTTAGTGGATAATTTAAGAATTCTCGAATATCACTTGCGAAATAAATCGAGATTGATATGATAAATTATACAATTTGAATTGATTATGGTAAAATCATAACCTCACCCTTTTAAGTTTTTAAATTTCATCATTAATTGATTTTTCTTATTAGTTAATTTAGTTAAATTTAATTTATAATTATAAACACTCATTTTTGTTTATTCAAATAAAATTAAAGTAACAAAATTTCGGTATTTAATAATTCAACAATACTCATAAGAACAATACTTTACTTATCATTTTATTACTTGTTAACGATAATGTGCAGTTAAATTCATAAAATTCACAACCCTCTCAATCAATCAAAGGTCCAATGTTGTTACTCTTTTTAAGTACTTGCAAATAAATACATAGACAACTTTTAATGTGTTGAAGTAATGAATTGGCTTCAAACCGACTATACAAAAATTCAGGCCTGAAAAGCTTTTGAACAATTTCAAGAATCATGGCTCCACATGATGAGCATATAAATGCTTCCACATTTGGTGCCTCTTGGTCCACTGCCAACCAATGAATTGTAGGAGTTGGTGGTTTCCTCCAACCTGTCGCCCCCCAATCTAATAAAAAAAACCTGCAGCCCTTTACAAGAACTGGATGTGTTGTAATCAGTTTATCCAAGAATTTTGCATTAACAACGACTGCTAATTGCACTATAAAAGACATCACATCGTTTTCACAAAGGGCAGTTGGATTCTGATTACATAGTAGTAGTACTACTGCTACTACTAATACGAGCTCATGTTCTCAACACTCTCTCTGGTCATTTATAGTGTCTAGATTCAAGTTTACATTTCTTAGTTAAAATGCTAGGGAGATCCTCAGTCATACAACACTCGGCCATCACGACTCTGTGCTTGAGGGATTGCTCGTTGCACAAGTTACGTTAGATATGTGCTTTTATCGAACAAGTTTGTAATAGCACACAAATTCCTTCCTGTGTATTGGATAGAGAAGCTGCTGCTTAAGCTTCCTACCTCCATTTAATCATACCCGGCATGCACATGAATGTCATTATATACTATGCCCCTCCCCCAGTCACAAAAACAGAACAAAAAATAGAGGGTCCCAAATCGACAAGATTTTATAATAACTCCAAAAAAACAGAAAAGTAGGCTTATGTCACAGCTCCAGGATGCCCAAAATGAGGAAGAAATGGACTATTTTCCTTCAAAATTTACATCATCCACACAAACATTGGAAAAACCAAAATTTCAGACTAACTGATAACCATATAAGGAGAAATAATAAAGAATGAATGATCAATGAGGACATCGTCTAGATACAGAGGCTGACTTAGTACAGAGAATTGTAGGTACAACATGTGGCAACAATGGAGGCTATGCAAATCACGAGGGAAGGAACAAGGGTTATGTTTAAGAGCTTACTCTCCCCCAAAAACCCTGCGAGGGTGATCGTTGCATCTGCAATCACTCGGGCAAGTGTCCCAGCTTCCGTTGACAAAAGGCCGCCGTTGTAGGTTCCACGAGAGAGCCTGGATGACATTACTCTGGAGAGTAGTGACAAGTTGACCCCTGCAATAATACCAAAACATATCATGGTATCCCGGAAAAATGCATTTAGATTATCGCCAATTTGAATGGCAATTCCGTTTGTACCAACTTCACACATCAAAGCCAGTAAAAGGCAAGTAACTGCAAAATTCTTTTTGGTCATATCTACAACTTTGCATGTGGGATAAGTTTATCTTAGACCAGCCCACACAGTTGTTTCACTGGAGGATGAATTTTATTTGTTGACAATTCAGGGTCATCCTTATGATGGTACATCAACTAAATTGATTATTACTATATAAGGCCAATTTAGGCCACCAATTTTACCAACACTTTGTGGCCACTCAAAGCAATAAAGTATCATATTTTTCCTGATCAGCTATTAAAACTTTGCATTGAAGATAAGACAGAAAAAAATGTGTGAGAAATTATCTTCTAACAAAGTGAATAACAGATAAACAGATCACTGGTGAAATAGTTATCAGATAAAATCTGTTGCTGACGGACTATGAGAAGATCATCATGATATATTTACCACAAAGCACCAGAACCGGCAATAAAAGCCATTTCCAGGAGTTTGTAAAAGACAAATGAAATGGTTCAGGATAACCAGGAATAGTACTCCTACAAGCTGTTCTTTGGTATTTTCCCAGTTATGCTATTTGTTGTTCATAAAAATGAGTGGAAATAGAAATCTCACCTTCCAAAACTTCAGCAGCTACAAACATGATGAGGCCTGAGCAGACATATTGTGGCACAGAATATGGGATTATAAACTGGAAGCTGAAAAGTATACCCAGGAAGACCACAATTTCAGATGTCAGTAATATTTGCCTGCAATGAGATTGATGAGAAAAGTTAGTAGGTTGTGATAACAATGGTTTGAGACCAAAAGCACTTTCTGGCACAGCATGAAGTTGAGCTGTGTATCTTTTAGAACATATAACCTGTTCTACATTATAGATGATTACATACTATTCTGAGCCAATGCTTAAATAATTCATACTGGACCGCACCATCACTCCCTTTGAATTCATTTCAAAAAAGGCAATCGTTATAAACAAGATGCATTTAGCGCACAGCTCATTGAAACATATTTTCATGGCTACTGGTTAAAACACAATGATCATAAGAGAGGTGATTTGCAATTTAATGCTAGCCTCAATGAGAAACTTCCTCCCCACATAAATGGCCAAGGCCCAGCACTAGGCCAACAAACATGACCCAAATTATAAGCTTAAACTCTACTTGGCATAAAATAGTTAATCAAACTCGCAACTTGAGCACAAAGACCAGCTCATATGTAGGCATGCACAACTCACCACAAAAGAACTTGGAACAACCACATAAGGGCTATCAAACCCACCCCTTAAAGCTCGGATATACGGCCCCATCATAGAGTCCAGCGTGACTGCTCCCACTTGGAGTTACTGTGATGCCACATAGATGATCCTAGTTGTGGCTTAAGATGTAACATTTTGGGCATATCTTTAAAGCTGAACCAAAATGGTTGACCCAACTTACAACTTAAACCTACAAATACGAATATAAGTTGCACCTTCAACTCCCCACAATTGATTTTGCAAAATTAAGGCAGTATCATATTTATTTCGGCTTGCAGATTACTAATGATGATTTTCCCGATAGAGTTAGAAAGAGAATATAGTTAATCTCATGGCTCAAGAAACCAAGCATTTAGCAGATTACTGTGTTAGCAATGCATTCTGTCAAGACTGGCATCCTTCGGAATAGAAAGTACATATTAGGGTAACAATCATGCACCACCACATACATAAAAATTCCGACTTTCCAAAGAGTTCTCAATCAGCTTACCGGCAAAGAATTACTTTTATAGAACATTACTGGAGATCATTCAAGTAGCTGTTCCGAAATATCAAGTCTATTCCTTCTTTTAGATATTTTATATCCAAAGCATGACTTTATAGATAAGAAATTACCTGTCCTCATACATATTGCTTATGTAACTTCCAACAACAATGTTTATTGGAAGAACTGTAAGACCAAGGCAGGCAAGAAAAATAGACACTGTGCTAGTCGTCCAACCAAAATAGTATGTTGTGATGACACTTGATTCTGAAAGTAGAATTTCCATTGCATATTTAAGCATGAAGTAAATCAACAACTGGACCTGCAAAATAGCATAGAAAGTAGAAACCCCAGGTGAGCAAGACCTTACTACTCTAGTATGGGCAAGAGAGAGATGTTTTTGATATTGCCAATGAACCAAAAAATTGCTATATGGGATAGGCATTACTTAATTCTTCTTTCATGTTGAAAAACAATAGGCTATGAAGCCCATGCCTGCACAACTACATAAGTGACAAAAAACAATGCTCCTTTCTTACTAAATAACTGATCTCGGATACAGGTCATAGCACAAAAAAAAGATTTGAAACTGACCGATGGTCCTTTCACATTGATTTGTAAACATACTTAATATGTTGGTTAGTTGCCCCATCATTTCTAATTCAAATCTATCATAGGATTTATCAGGAACTCTCATTCATCAATTTGGCATAACCATGGGAAGTGATGATGTTGATAAGTTTTGTACAACTCATCAAACCTGAGTTTTAAGTAAGATGCTTCTCTTCAATTTATTTTGACACATGACCAGCCTTCAAATATGAAGATCAATAACATATTTTTAAGAGAGCAGTTTAATATGGAGACCAAGCCAAAAATAATAAAAATGAAAAGAAGAATGAATAAATTAACAAACTAATCGACTAGCATTTGATGCTACTTCTTTGAGTGTCAATGTATGCAGTTGGGCACTTGAAGTTTACCCCATAACCACATCCTAACCATGCAAATTGGTATGAACTGAGAGTAGTTTATTGTGGTAATTCATAGCTGCATTTTCCATATATTCACCCCTATGGCAACTTTACATGATGTAGTATGATGCCCATGAGATTTCTGCTTATCCAGCTCAATTAAACTAGATAGTCTTCTTCTCTGATGTGAAGCATAATGGTGACAAAACATGTTTCGAAAATGTTATTTTTTACGTATTGATCATAGTTGACATGAAAAATCGTGAAGTTTATACGAATGCTGCAGTGTACTACTTAAAAGTTCTGAAACTGGTTTCTCATCTCAAATCTGGTCGGGCTTCATATATTTGCAAGGATTTGAGCAAAAGAACGATCATGCTTAGCTCAAGCAAGCCCTCTATATTGAGCTCTCAAGTAAAGCTGAAACTAAGGAAACTTGTGCTATTTTCGGTTCAAAGAGAAAACAAATGACAATTACATAGCAGATAAAAATCTGATGAACTGAAGAATAAGGAGAAAACGTATAAGCTTGCCAATGGAAATGCAAGGAAAACTGCAAAGAAAGACAACATGAAGTCAAGAGAGCCAAGGTACTCAAACATAACAACTCTATTCAAGAAAAGGAACATGGGACATTCTGTTGGTTCCACTTACTCTGGTTGTTGATTTGTTGTAAACAAAAAGTTTCAAACAAGAATAGGGAAACTGAATATCGACTTCCTGTCAGTACCTCACAACATGAAGGGCAAATGGTGTCAACTTCAAGTCGTAAATGTCACGTGATCATTTACAAGACTTGCATGAGCAATCATTCTTCAATAATTGAAATCTCAACATGTTTCATCGAACCAAGGCAGAATGTTGCAGTAAACAAAATTCAAGTATAAAATTTTACTGATAAGTTTGCATCTTTCTTTTTTAGGCCAGGATTATTTTGGTAACTTAGAGTGCAGTGAGTTACCACAAATACTAAATTAAGATTCTACTTTTATGTGAGTTTTGTGTAAGAGTTACATTAGGTTTCATGTAGAGTTCAAGTCCTTAGTTCTTGTAGAACAAGCCTTAATAGTTTATATTTGTACTTTTCTAATAGTCTTCTTATTTTCATAGAGAGGATTAGTAATGAGAATTGGCATTGCTATATTTGGATTTGCTTTAACCCTTGTAAGGGCAAGCATTCTCCTCTCTCTTTCTTCTTCTCTCTATTCTCTTATTTCAGAGTCTATAGCATTTCATCTTGTGTTTCTTCATTCCTATAAATAGAATACAACATAATGCTCACACCTTCCAACTATATAAACAACCAAAACATACCCTCTTCAAATAATCACTGGTTCTGATTACTGTGCAGCCCAAGAATTGATCTGAAACCTGTCCCATAATTCTCCCAAATGGATTTATTACCTAATTTAGTTGACTGCTTAACTTTTGTCCATCAATTTTAATCTACACCCACCATAAACCTTACTTCATCAAAGATCTCCACCATATCACAGATCCAGTTATAAAAGCAAAAATCAAATACAGTATATGTCAACTATCCAACTGTAATTATGCAAGAGGGATTATAGTCTTCCTACTTCTCAAACAAAAACGTGTCCATCAATATCAAACAAACATATTACCTTTACAGAAGGTGTGAGTAACCTATAGGCTGATCCTAGTGAGTTGGCTGGTCGACGAGATTCCTCCGGAGCCTCTTCACTCCCATCACATTCTTGATCCCCATCATCATCTTGTTCATGTTCCGTTGATGTAAGTAATGGTTGTACAAGGCCCTTCTCAAGCTTATCATTTTGTGCTGTTAAAAAAAAAATACTGTATCAGATTTCCAAGTGTCTTTTTTATATTCTGTAACTGGGCCTGCTTGTGGGCACACATGCATGTGAAGACTGAAGAAATTACTAAAAATCAGATCCATATAAGTTATATAATTTTCTAGAGTTGAAAGCTGCAGAATAATTTTGGTCATACAAGAATTACATAAATCAGCAGAGTTCTTTATTCATGCCCTACAACTCTACTTCACAAAAGAACTACTTGAAATGGATGCCCGCTTAAACTTGTGTCTTTTCTGCAACATCCGACAGTATCACTGTGATAGATTTTTCACTATAGGAGGGGCAGTTTAGTGAATACAGAAAGGAGTTGGTTTAGAGAAGAAGCCATTCATAATATTCTTTCTGTTCGTCTAAATAGTTATATAAAAAGTTGAAAGTACAAATTTGAAAATGGCTACAAATTGATAGTCACAACATATATCATAAAGTACACTTCTAAAATCTCTGAAACCATGTGGTAATCTTCGTTAATTTGGCTTATAAACTAGTAAAGTCAACTCACTACACTGAATGGAATAAGGAATGACATCAGTATCCACTGCCAAAAATCTCTGAAACCATGGGGTAATCTTCGTTAATTTGGCTTATAATAGTAAAGTCAACTCACTACACTGAATGGAATAAGGAATGACATCAGTATCCACTGCCAAAATTTAAGACCATGTGTTGAGAAAGTACAAAGCTTCAGGAAGATTCACATGAGGGAAAATAGAAGTTAAGAGAACAGTTTGTATAGGATATGGATATGCAAGAGTCTGGATTTCTTACAAAGAATCAAGATGCATTTGATCCTTGTATAATATGCCCCGTGTACCACCCAACAATTAAATAAAGGTTTCTATTACACTAAGTCAATTATATGATTAAAAAAATAAGGTCATCTTTTGGTAAGTCCAACATGTAACAGTTCTGAAAATCAAGGTAATACCAAAATACTGACTCCACCTTCCATTGCTTAAGGGATATAGTCTAGATTTATAAGCCCAACATGAATCTAAATTTCACAAAGTAAAGCACCAAAGACAGTTAATTAATGATGTGGCAAGTTTATGCTTGGGGGATAAATAATATAGTACATTTTGTCTTGCTATAACCAGCAAATTCTTCGCATACAAAAATAATTATATATTAGTTCTAACTTTACATTCGTAAACAATTACGTAAACCTATACCCAATTATTAGTGCACCCCCTCATGAAACCATATACCCAGTTATTACGTAAACAATTATTTGTATCCACAGAAAAACAGCAGAGAAAAAAAAAAGCAACAAAAAGGAGATTACAAGGTAAATACCAGCACTAGATTCTTGTGGGACATGGTTGACTTCAGTCTCACGAGCAGGTTCTCTGAATGAGATCCACAACCATATTAAATAGATCAACCACGCCACAGCCATTACCCAACCAGGCAAAGTGTCTTGATTAAACGTGATATTGAAGATTTTGAAATTAGTTTGAAGTAAACCAGCAAGTGCAGGGCCACATGCCATTCCCAATGCACTGGCACTAACAAAACCTGCTGAAGCCTGCATGCGGATTTTAAGTGGCACACAGTCGCTAATGTAACGTCGGTTAACTGCTCTGGCAGAACCCAAACTGCAAGTTCATGAAAAACAGGGGAAAACTTCACATTGTCAAATCTTATCCAAGTCAATTACATCAAGACCAGGGACTGCACCCAGCAGCCAGTATGTTCAAATGCATGTGCCTGCAAGTGTCCGATGCACGACTGGATGTTAAGCATATGAAGACAGCATATGCCACCAGTATTATGAAACTCAATTTTCTTATGGTCTTCAATTTAGAAAATTGGCTCTCTTCCGCACATAATTAATACAGCTATTTAAGAACAGGCTGAAAATATGCAGGAGCAAGTAGTAAAACAAACTAGACAGTTTTCATACGAAAGTGCACATCAACTAGTTTTCCATAAGCTATCCTTAGTGTCTTTCAACTGGAAGTTATTCTTGTACAGAGTATTATGTTCAACGTGTAGTTTTAGATTTTGACTCAGAAAGCAAAGGAAACTTAAACATTCAATAACCTCTATAATTGAATCTGACAAACTATGTTTGACTATCAGGAATAGAAGACTTCAATTGATAACTTAATTTGTGATGAGAGCACAAAGAAGATCGAGTAAGCAGACACAAACAATAAATGTCAGCAACAACTGGATTTGTAGACAAGACATACCAAAAGCATCAAAGATCTCGACCCATAAAGAGCAGAGTTACTATGTGAATATAAGAAAGTTTCAGCAAAAGTTACTTGACATATTTTTTTAAAAAGAAAAAGAGCGAGAGAGAGAAAGAAAAGAAAGGAGAGACACATGAAAACACAGATCACATACTCATGCTAACCACATCAACAGACAAGCAGACAGATCAATCACAATGAGTCAAACGACAATAAACACACACACGGAGAGGAGCTACCTACCCACAAAATAGTCGACCAATCAAAAGTATTGATATTGAATTGAGATCATACGCCAATGCATACATAACATTTCCAACAAAAAGAATTATGCTGCTAAATACCAACGGTCTGAAGTAGGACTTGTTAGACCAAGCACTGAAATACACAGAAGAAAATATCTGTGCTACTGCCATTGACCCAATCACAATACCACAGACCGTTGCTGCTGCCCCAAGGCTCATAGAGTAGTCATCTGCTGTGGGAACAATAATATATGTATTGACCATGTAAAGAAAAGTGTTTGCCAAGTTCAGAAGAAGTGACATGAAATGGTATCTCTGGTCGTTGGCATGTTCATCAGCAGGAGAAGGTAACTCTTCATGCATGATAAGTGCATGTTGGCCCAAAAAGTCTAGGAAATTTGTTGAGTGGGTTAATCTGTCAACAGCTGATTTTAGTGAGTCAACAACAGGATCCTGCAGAACAATTCTTCAAGGGATAAGCAAGGAACGAAATAATTTCAAGAAAGAAAGCTAGCTAAATAGAGAGATGCACAAAAATTAAAGAAAGCTAACAGAATATTGAACACGTTGACACCTGGAGAGGAAGTGCAGGTTGGTCATAAATCGATAAGTAGCTTCCCTGGCGGTCCTGAAGATCTGCAAGATTGCGAGATATAGCTCCAACAACAGCTCCTAAACCCTGCAGTCACCAGTCAAGTCAGTGACAATCTGTTTTGTTTTGTTTTCCATTAGTCGCAAATGTCATTACTAAGCCTCATTAATGAAGATGTAATCAGTTTAATAATGCTGAGAAAAAGGTATTTAATAGCAATTAGATTGTCTGTAGATATTGAGACATCAGACAAGGACAAAAAAATTGAAGCAGCGAGATCATTTTCCATAAAAATATTACCACATGCTTGAATACTTGCTGAAGCTGGGAATAAGGATGATTAGCACGAGTTTTGACGTAGTAATCAGTGAATTTGTACCCAAATCGCTTATCAAACTTCTTAAGGATCTTCCGCAGACCAATGGCATTCATCTCAACAAAAAACAGAAGCTTTAGAAGATCGTGCCCAACTGCCCTATAAGCTTCTCGTAGCTCAGATATTTTGGATATGTCAGGCTCTTCCTGAAGAAAATCTTGTTGTTCATTGAGCTGGGCAATCCTGCTTGCAATTAGGCCTTGTTGTTCCAACATAAAGAGAACGATTTTTTCTATCTGCAATGACAGCAAGGCAACTATATAAGCTTCACTGTAACAAACTTGGTACAAACTAAATTTATTAAACTTGCCATGATAAGTATGAAAAAGAAATATTTTCCACAAGAAGTATACTACAAACACAAATGTAATGTCAGCATAGTCATTTTTTCTCCAGCGTATTTGTTAAAGCATGCTTGACTTTCCTTGTCCAGGCCTAAAATTACATAGAGACACAGCAGGCCAACAGCAGTAGTATGCTCAAGGCCATTGGAAGGAGATAGAGACCTCATGTTTCATTTGTCATGAAACACATATACCAAGTACCTAGTGGAAATATATAAAATTGAACCTCTATGAAAATAAACCATAATAACTTCCAGGTTATCTAAATTTTCACTTGGCCTTCATCGACATAAAAATTTCAAAATTGCTTTTAAAGCTAAATTCTCTCTACGATGGAAAGCATTAAGCACCTTTTATAACATAATGGCCACCATCCCCAAAATAATAAATAAAATAAGTGAAATAAAACTATATTCAAAGGAGAAGAAGATTAAAAGGGCAATGGGGAATGCTGTTATATACCCATGAAAAGTTTGATATCAAGGAACTCAAGGCATGTCAGCAGAACAAGACAGTACAGTTACGCCATAAGGAAATTAATACGTCTGCCAACAATGTTTGTTATTTAATGTAATTTCTGTTTACCTGAATATCCAGCATTCTCGAGAAATCCTTGAGAACATGTCGACGATTCAGCGCTCCTTCTTCAATTTGATTAGCATACTGCTTCACCTTTTTCTTCATTAATTTGTAGTTGATGTAGTATCTACATTGTACCAAAGTATTTCAAATCATCACATGCAAAAACAACTGGATTCCATAAGCAATATATCTATGTCTATCTAAGGCAATTTCATTGTGATCATTTCTTGCTTATATGAGTCTACCATTACTCAGGTTTTTAATAGTTACTTTATTCGGCTAAAGAAAATCCTCAGTTGCCACTAAAGTAAACATACACATGCACTAAAAATGTCCTACAATAGTAGGATTTCTACCATCCTCTATAAAGCATATCAATCATATTGTTTCACACAACAAGCAATTTGTAGCCATAAATTAAACAACTTTAACAGCTTGGATCCCAGGCACTCCCACATTTGGAATGTTTCAAATTATCCAATAATACCAAGAGATATTATTTTATCAATGGAAAACAGATCTGAATTGAATCAAATACTTATTTAAGCATACCCTTGCCATTCTTGAATTTGTCTTTGCTTCAACTTTTTCCCGAATGCAACCATCTCTGTCTGCGGTACAACAATATAAAACTCAGATAAGAATAACATGCAATTGTATTACCTTCATAATTTTGCTAATTCTAATAGATGGCCATCATTATTTTTTGAAATGAAATGTTTCACTGTTTTTACACAATTTGAGTGCTAGATATAAAAAATCATTTCACTTCCAAGAATGTTACCAAAAGTACCAAAAAAAATGCTCCACAGTTGTTTTCTTCAAATTGAAAAACGACAAAAGAAATTATTCTTGTATTTATGCCTCAGAAAGTATCCACTAATACAAACTATATATATGCTCATCATGCATGACCACAACTGAAAGTTGCAAAGCACTTAGTTTTTCCTGAGCTTGACATGCCAAGCCATCATTACCAGAATTTAAAATGAAGTCAGATTTTTATGCCACCAATGAAAAATGTGGCAAATCTTCACAATTTATCACAGCAAATGACCCCCAAAAGACTTCCTCTGAACTTCCTCTCAATGTCAAACAAAATGAAACTAGTTAGATAACTCCTTAACAAAATCGAGATGTCCAACTCTACAAATTCTCAGTTAACACACTGCTGACTATATATATACACATATCTATTTTCCTTCACTTTTTCTTGTTTCTTTTACTGGATAAAGACAACAGTTATTGCACATCTGCGACCCATTGTTGCCCTTTCGTATAGTGCAAGAGCTAGATAGAAACAAATCTTAGCTAAGAATAAACAACATTTTCCACACCAATTCTCTTTTGAATAAAAAAAAAAAGGTCCCTCCTTAGATCTAACAGTCAAAAAGAAATCTTCAAAATATTTCAGGCTGCTCATTTTAGACCTCACAATTAGACCATATCAGAGCAAACAAAAGATAAATCAAGAAAAAAAGGATCAAGCTTATCTCCATTGACTTAGTCTCCAGACCTGTCAACTACGAAAATTATGCACTATAATTCAATTGAACAAAACTTGTCAGCACATCCACTACTTATCCTTTGTCACGATCAAAAAAAGCATACTCTTCTTCACCATAAACAACGCCAACTCAAAAGTACGACTTTCATCACGACCCACAAATTTATTCATTCAACATTAAAAAAAAAAAATCATTATATAAAATACATAATTTTTGAAAAAAAAATATTCAGGACTTTATCATACATGAACATATCATATCATGCTGAAACTTCATTCATCGAGATACACATGCATATGTATGTATATAAACGAATGCCTATACGTGCAAAAAAAAAAAGCAGAGTCTCTTTCAAGCACCAAGGCAATGAAAAAGAAGGCATCACCGGAGGATTTGTCGGCGGCCGGAATTGGAAGCAGCGAAAATTAGATTAGCACCAATAAACGAATATCCACCGAGCTCCTCGGATTCGTGCCCAGAAAAAAATTACTGAAAGATTCTCAGAATTCAGATCTTCGATGAAGATTGGAAATATATTAGCCCGAATTCATTAGCAACACAAGAAGAAAAAGGGTGACAGCAACCTATATATACGTACACGCAGATATACACGTTTATGTGTGTGATTGTGCGTGTCTGTGGCGAGAGAGAAACAAGGGTGGGGGGAGAGAGTGAAGGTACGAGAAAGAAAGGCCTTAAAAAGTAATTTCTTTGTACGAGGAGTGTGACAACTCAAGCATTTTTGTAGTGTTGAAATTCTTGTATGATGGATGGATTAATTAGTAGTGGGATAGTTAAAATGATTGATTGGGGAATCTCCTTTTACATTAGACTCTATGGTAACTTCATCATCTGCCTATGTCATATTTTTTATATCAAGCCATTTGTATATATAAATTTTTGATAAAAATACAAATTTGTATATACATTTATCTTATTTTTTTTAATCATATTATTATTTTAATAAAGAGAATGTTTTAAAGATTTATTTTTTTATTATCAAAAATAAAATTTTATTTTGAAATGATCTAAAAAGCCGATTTGAAATAAAAGAACTTATACGAGAGCAGTCGACAAAAGTAAATAGGAATATTTTTTGATAAAAAACGCTCAAAAAATTTTTTACGATTGAAAGTATTATTAGATATAAACCGTTCGTATTTTTTTTCACAAACACTCAAAAGTTTTTCAAGAAAGAAAATTAAATCACGACTAAAAAGTATTAAATTTAGATCGTTCATAATTTTTCTTGCAAATTATTTGAGCAAAGTCTGTAATTAAATTTGAAATTTTCATTTTATTGTCCGAGTTGTGTATAAATTTATAATGAGAGACGACATTCCAACAGAACTATTCACTCCGGTTCATGATTTATCCAATTAGTTATAATATAAAGTGGAACTATTGATGTTTTTTACTTATTTACTATACCGACTTAGTTAATAATTTTTTTGGAATAATATTGGTTATGTTATTTATTATAATTAATGTATTTTTTAAATAATCAACTAAATTATTTCGCATTGTATTTACAAAATTATTTAAGTTGACTCACTCAAAACAAGCTGAACATTTATTTATGTTCTTGATATTTGTCCATCAAAATAATAATAAGTACTTATTTACTATTTCCTTACATAAAAATATATATGTATATATCAATAACTAATTAAATATATTGATGACAATTTTTTTTTAAAATTTTATTAATAATTAGATTAATAGACAAATAATGTAATTTTTTTGGTATACCATTATCTTTCAAGAAGATTAAGCTCCAAATAATGGATTGCCAATGAAGAATTATTTGGTCGTGTTGGGCAAAAAAAATACATATTTTGATTACATATAATAAATAATTCTACAACATAACTACTACAAAAATGCTCCCACAATTTGTGAGATTTTAAACCAAAATATCTTAATTATAAAATTTTACAACCTCAAATTTACTATTTAAGTAAGTAAATTTTGAAATAACTATGTGAAGTTATTACAAAATTGTTGTCTGTCGATTCATACCAATCTATGAAGTAAGCATTTATTCTGTCCAAGGTGGCTGTCATGACAAATTTGTTAAAAATTAACACTAAAAAATAATGAGACTGTATAATATTATATATTATCTATACCAAATTTGTTATTATTTAAGTCCAATTGCTCATCAAAAGTCAAATGCAGTGGCCGTATGGACCCAATTGACGATGGCATGAACTGAATCTGAGTTACTATTTTTTTTTAAAAATAATAATAATTTATTTTAAAAAATTTAACAAACTTTTTCATTATTAATATTTTCATAAATTTTATAATCTTATTTTTAAAATAAAATAATTTTAAAAATATTTTATAAGATATAAAAGATTATAAGATCTTTTAAATAAATTTAATTAAATACACTCTAAATCAACTTAATTGAAATAGGATAAAAAAAAAATAGTAGAATTCTCTATCAACTTAAATTTTAGAAGTTTTTTAAATAGGAACTGGATTAAGATTTAAGAAATAAAATATTACTCCATCCTTCCAAATTGAATGCTCCTTACTCACAAGTATTTATGGATTTTTCAAAATAATATTTTTCTTTCCAAATTCAACTACTATTTTTGAGATACAATTTAAAAATTATTCAGAGATTCCAGTTTTTCAAATACTTATATAAAATGACGTATTGATCCAAAATGAGAATTTCATTCTAAAACGAATGGAATATGCATTCAAGGGGTTTTATGAAAGTGACCTCCAATAAACTTTCTCAGCTACTCAAAACTCAATTACAACCACAATTTTTTAAGAGGAGATCCATTTTAAACAGTATTTTTATAATTTAATTGATAGTTAAATTAATTTTAATATTAGTTAGTAGTTCGATCAGTCGGATCAGTTTAACAGTCGGTCAAATCGATTTAATAAAAATTAATTATATTTTTTTATTTTATTATATAAAATAATAATATAATAGATTAATTATTATATAAAAATTAAAAAAAATAATCAATTAAAAAATATATTTAACAAAATCTAAAATCCAAATATATTTAACTAAATTTAAGATTTAAGGTTCCTAATAATAAAAAAAAAATGATAAATTTAACTGAGCTTTCGGTCGGTTGTCCATCTTAAGGGAAATTAAAACCAGTATTCCTATAGATAAACAAGGATTAATTGCTTTGAAACACATGTAAACCCTAAGTTGGACATTTATTTCAATTTGTATTTATTACATATTTTACTTTACGAATTTCTAATAAGTTATCACAATAACGAATTAAATTAAAAAAATATTTTATATATTTAATTTTGATTTATAAAAAATATTACAAATAAAATATTATTTTAATATAAAAAATCTAATCGAGAATCTAAACTGAAGCTGGCCAGCTAGAAAGCAAAAAGCTTTTGCACAAGATTTTGAAAGGCGAGATGGCACATTTGTGGTTTGAGTTGTACCATAAATCTTTTCATGCTAATGAGTCTCTCTTGCACCCTACTTAGTTAATCCAACTTAAGATTCTTCGATATTCACAAATCATAATCTCCTAATGACGATTTTATCGGAAGACGCTAGCTCGAGTGATAAAACGTTAAAATTTTAATATTTCATAATTATGAAATTTTGAATTTAAGTTATAATAAAAGCAATTTAAATATTCCGCAACATAATATCATGAAGTTTTTTGTGATTTTATTTGGCCTATATTACATGATTAATAAGAGTACACATTTCGTTATTAATATTCTTGATATTTTGATTCACTAGTTCATTTATAAAATAAATAAATAATCAATTTATCAAGGCAATCGACATTTTTTTTTATTGTTAGGAACCTTAAATTGATTAAATAATGTACATATTTTTTTATTTTTTTTTTGTGTCCCCGGGACACAGCTCAACTGGCGGAACAATTGACTTGGATTTGCTTCCAGCGGCAGGAAGGGGCTTCGAATCCTGTTGGAAACCTGCGGATGCATTTCAGTATCAAGCAATCACTGGACTGTCAGTGGAACCCTGCGACTAAGGTGTCTCGAGCGATCACTGTGGATTGGGTTTCTTGTGCGCAGAAGTGTACAGTTCTTATTGGAAATTTGGGTGTTGGTTGAACCATATCTCACAATTTACTCCTTTTAGGTGCTACAGACATGTGTCTCTGATGCAAACTAGAAATTTAGGTTATCAAAAATAAAAAAATTTAGAGATTTTTTTTGTTTTTTTTTAATAAAAGCAGCAATCAATGGAAGCCATAAAATACTGTCTAGTAAGTGAATAATATATTAATGAAACTGAGATCACATAAATAAAATTAGAAAATTAATCTCACTTGTGAACCACTCGTACAGAGTAATACTATTATTAGTGCACAAATTGCGGTTAGGCAGACGTAACTTGACAACGAATTTTGGTCATTATTTTCTTCATTTGCTGACAAGTTGCAGTATTATTACAGGAGAGTGGTCATTTTAATGGTTAATTAATTAATTCAAAAAAAAAAAGTCTATTGATAATGCCAGGAGCAATTTTTCTAAATTGGACACAAATACCCCTTTTTAGTGTAGTGAGGTATTGCTGAAACTCACTCTTTTTCCACCATCTCTATGGAGTGCTGGTATTTAATTATATATTTTATGTGAAGTTAGGAATTTAAATTTATCTCATATTTAATCTGTTAACTTATTTAATATGCGTGACGTATAAATTATTGTGCATGTTCGATGAGTTTATTAGTTCATATTCTATGAATAGTAACTCATGTTTGGTAATATTTATATTATATTCAATGTAATATATATCGGGTAATTTAATAATTAATAAATATTATATTTCTTAATAAATAGAATATTTACGATCATCTACTCACGCTCTATTGTTCACTACGTGTAGATATGAAAAATCAAGTCACCAGTTGAAGTCAGTTTAATTGGTAAAAGGTTCTTACTTATAACCGTGGGAGTTCGAATTCTGGTGGGAACCTGTGATCCAATTTGAAACATATCCCGCGATTTACTTGGATAAGTGGTTAGAAGGTTTAGAATTGATTGGTGTAAGACAGGAACATGAGTATCAAAAAAATAAAAAAAATAAAAAAAAAATCAAGCCAATCCAATCAATGCCTATCAACTTTGAAATTTCTTTTTTTTTTCATTTTTTTTTTAATTTTTTAGAGTATATAATCATATTTTAAACTAGCAGATGATGCTTTCTCTCACTTCTGCGGCTATTATTTTGCTAGATGTTGAATCCGACATCACCAATGGGCAAGAACATGAATTTGTCTATTAATAATTTTAAAGGGGTAGCAAATAAATAATAATGAAAGGGAGAGGAAAAAATAATTAGCATTTTCAAGCAAAACTCAGTCTTGTTGCTCTATGCCTATTGCATATCATATTTTTTGTAATTCTTTAGGAATGTTGGATCAGGTAATAAAATCCATTGATCAAGCTATTGAATTTTACCAAATTAATTTGGAGCTTGATATGATAAATCCTCACTCAACTTTTCTTGGCCCAAATGTCTATTAGAGATTTGAATTTGTTTTCTGTCCATCCATATATTTGTGAACTAATCACAAGGATATAGATGAGAAGAAGTAGAGGAAAAAAAAAAAGAGAATTGAGCATAGAAAAACTCAGGAGGTTGAGATGATTTTAGGGTAGCAATAATTGACTCATTTGGAGATACAATGAATTTTTGTTCGGAGGTAGGGATGGTAATGAATTCGAATAAAATTCATTGTTTGAAAGTAGGGATGACAATGAATTCGAATAAAATTCAAACTTATCATGTGTGGTACAGATAGTCTTGATGACTAAAAATAAATTTGGGATGAGTTTTGGGTTTTAGTTTTCAAATTTGGACTTAACCCGAGTTTTGTATATGATTTTATACATATATATATATATATATATATGTATAATGTGTATATTACAAATATGCACACACATAAAATATAAATAATAATTTTATATTTTAAAAGTATTTTAAATATTTTAAAATAATAAAATGATTCTAAAGAGTTTCGACTGCCTCAAAGAGCAAATATCATATTTTAACAAATTCGTTTCGAATTGATCCAATTGTCATCGAGGAGTAGGAAAGAGAACCCTTTTTTTTTTCAAATTGTCTCAAAGCCAGGATGATATTTTTGTTCAATCAAGTGGATCGGATTATTGGATAGGCTACAACTGCTCATATTGATCTTGTAGAGGAGCCCTGAATGTGTTGTAGGTGCTCTTATTGTTATACCAGACTCAGATAGAAAAGAGTTGTATATTGTGCTTTGCCATATCCTCGTGCTCCCAACAGAAACTTCAAACTGCTATCTATAAATAAAGCACAATAGTTTGTATGAAATGAACATTTAAGAAAAAGATTAGCGTACAAGGGAAAATGAACTGACACTTGGTAATGCTGTTCTTGAAATTTGTTGCATTCCTGAATGGATATTACATCCATAAATTCATAATATTTAAATATGTTGGTTTTCACAAGTCAAAATGTGCAGCAGTCTGGGTGGTGTAGTTGGTTATCACGCTAGTCTCACACACTAGAGGTCCCCGGTTCGAACCCGGGCTCAGACATTTTTATTTTTCCATCTTTTTTGGCTTGCAGTTGCAGAATGCAGACTAGTAATTAAACACAATTAAAACTTACATATCATGACAGATATTTATTATTTGTGCCCACATGCGTTTTTATATATCTTCTCAGGCATAGTTGTAAGCAACGAAATAGTTATAATTTGTTATGGAGGATCATCTGTTGGTATTCTACTTGGAAGTGAGTTTTATTACTTTTTCATCCTTCTGGATTTGGACCCACAATCTGTAGACAATAATCGCACTTTATGTTCTCTTATTCTGGTCATGCCAGCAAGGCACATTCACACATTTGTCTTTGTAAAGGTGGTGTTTTATTGTATCAATTAGTCAACACGAGTACAGTATTACATTCAATCTTTGAAATTTTTCACATGGTGGATAATAGATCAGATGTATGAATGTTGGACAAGTGCTCGTAGGATGGATATTACCATTACATTCTAAATGACATGTTACACTCAGAAGCACAAATACAACACTTCCTTCACAATTTCAAGTAAAATATCAGGCGTCAACAGTGGCACCAAGAATCTAGTTAGTTGGCCAGTTAGAATTCCAGGCTTTGCCCAAAATTCCATGTGGTATAGATGATTGAAAGGTCATGTGCTAAGAACTCCTTTAAAGCTCTCCGAAAGTTCAAGACCACCCTCCAGCTTCTGTCGACTTTCTGCATGTCCAAACTTGTCGGGAGGCACCAGTTATCAACTTTCCAACAATGCAAATTATGCAGTCACTGATACAATTGAAGGTAACATCGTTGAATCGTCTTCCTTCTTCTGTTGGAATGTCTGAGCACTCAGCTGCGGAACCTCCAATGAGAACAACCTCTTGAAAGATTCATAGAATGCAAAGAAACGTGCTCCCTGAATCATATACATGACTAGTCTTGGAGTCAAGCCCCTGATAGTAAAGATCAAAATGTGGGGCCATCAAATCAATTCAAGCAAGACCTTGTTATCTTATATATGACGGGTAAGTCGAGCATCTTATAATCACAAGGAACAAAATTTCTCCAAGAGAAAAGCCAAAATGGTCAAGTTTCAGTCACTCCAGTTTCAAGTTAGTTTCTAGTTTTAAGATAAGAATGCAGAGTAAACTTGAACGAATATAATGACCTACTTCTGCTAATTTAGAGCTTCAAGTGGAACATCATCTATAGAATAATTAACTAGTAGCTATATAAACATGGGAAAGATGATTTCTGAAATAATAATTGAGTAACGGCCTTCACAAGTATGGTCTTTAAATGAACTACTCTAAGCATGAGGTCGACCTAAATAACAGAGTTTTAATTAAAAGACAGCATGCCATTTAACAGCTTGGTAACAATGCAGTTAGTTCCCTTATATTCTTCCATGATAACATAATATACAGGTTACAGTTTCAGTTCAGAAAAATAAGCCCAGATAAAGATCAGCTTCGGTTAAATGGAGGTATGTTGGTCAAAATCTTTCTATAGCACGCATCATCCAAAATAAAAAGGGTTAATAATTTTTTTCTCTTGTTTTGCCTTCTTTCTTAAGTCTCTAAATAGCTATCAGAATTCGAAAGTTATCTCCACCTGTATTCATATCAAACTGGAAATGATTAAGTACAAAATGACAAAAAGCGCTTCAATAAAATGGTTCTATATTTAGCATCGACAGGCTATCTCCACAATCTGAATGAACTGATCAAGCAATGGCTCAACATATACTTTATCATAACAGAGGCTTTCTAAATTTACTAATTAAACAATGCTATTAAACAATCTGCTTTTGTGCCTGAAACTTGTGTTGCACTGATTACAATTCAATACAACACTTGCATATTTTATTGGTGAGAGAAAAACTTAAACAGATAATTCTGCAGATAGTGCCGAGCAAAGACTGAACTGCCAATACTTTTCTATGTACTTAGATGTGAAACAAGTTGATGCTATGGTAAAATTTGTCCAGAAGTTTTGCAACTGCTCACCTGTAGAGACCGTTCAAACCTTCATGCTTCCCTATTTCTGTAAGGGTATTAAATACACCACTATACTGGGTCACAGATCCAGGAATCTGTAATGATGATTTCTTTAGATCTTTTTACAAAGTGAATTTCCAATTCAATGCTCTAAAAACAAAACTAATAAACTAAGAACAATAATTAGTGAGACAGAGCATCCTGAATGCTACATCTGCACAAAGCAATTGCATTCCTCTAGAAGAACATTGCAAAGAACTAACATCTACCAAAAGACAAGCAAATGAAAAACTAGCCTGAGTTTGCAATCTTGTCTTGACAACATCAAATGGAGTTGTAAACAATGCGGCCATAGATCCAGCCAATCCTCCACAAACTAACTGCAAAAAATGGGAAATGCGATGAGAGAACTGTTGGAAGAATGGGAAGTCAGGAGCTATTCAGAAGCATAGACAACAAACCGTCACTAATATATTAGCTTGAGCATTTGATTGGATTGATGGCAACATAACTTGCTTCAGGCTTTCATAAGTGTTAAACTGCATATGAAATAATGAATTACAATGCACAAAAAGACAGCTGATGGGGAAAGACAAAAATATGTAAGATATACAAAAAATATCAAATAAATATCCAGAAATACCCCAAAAGAATGGGAATAAATCAAACTGAGGAACTTTAATTCTATTAAGTGAACAGTGTCATACATCCAACTAACTAATCAAACTCTAATAAATAATGATTCAACACCAGAGTTGAGATCATGCCATCCCGTAGGACAACACAGTTGTCTCTAACCTTACCTTGATGACAGAGTGTGGAACATTTCTGCAGAGTACAGCTCCCCATCCAGCATACAATGAACGCAAGCCACCTTTTTGGACAACCTGTATCAAGGCATTCCTGCATGGATGCAGTTTAAAAAGCATAACATCAATTCAAAGAGCTGCAAAACATTTGGTAAATTTGATTTTTAAGTTCAAAGCAAACTTTAAGTTTGAAAGACAGATAGATTAAACTATGTAAAACTCTAAAGCAAACTTAATTCAGAGGGAAAAGAAAAAAAAAAGAACACTAATGCACAAACAAAATTAAATTAAAAAAAATGAAGGAAATTCATATGTAATCCATATAGTATTTGAGCACCTATCTCTATCCCAACCAGGCCACTCATTTAATTTGATTATATACATTATAATGCCTTTGCTACGCAAATCTTCATAGACAATTCTGATAAATAATTTAGATTCATTGGTAATGAACTGGAAAGTTGACTATATACAGAGAAATATAAACATCTTAAAGGAATACCAGCAGTTCTGGTAGTGCGAGCCAACTTGCATCTGCTGTTTTATACGCTCGCTTGGAGTAAAAATAAATGATGTAGCAATACTTGCACAACCCCCTGCTGTGCAGTGGGCCAAAGAGTGATATTCCTGCAGAAAGAAAGGCGTAATTTCAATCAAATTAGTACATTGATTGTCATAAAGCATATTAATTAGACAGAAAACAATACTGTTGCCCAAAGTCCTGCTTCAGTTAAATTGTTTTTCTTCTGCGGCAAAGGATTATGTTACCTTGGGAAGAAGAGGAAGCAAACTTTTCTTGACTGATTCATATGTGAACGTGTAGACTGCAGATATTGGAGCTGAACTTACAATATTGCTGGAAATGCCACGATAAAGCCCCGATATACCTGATAATAAACACCAAATTAGTTTCACAGTACTTTACTAATAACCTACCAAGGAAATAAATATCACTCTACTTGCTCTAACATTACAAAATGTAATATTGCTTTCCTCCAAGTTGCCAAAATTCGTGCTAACAGAGTACCTCTCTGAGCAATAATAGATTTGCCTATGTTGTGAAGGGGTTTCTGATCAGCACGGCATGATTGAATAACAGTCTTAATTGTGTCCATTGGATGAAGACAAAGGCTGACAAATATCCCGGCCATTGCTCCTGCAAAGGCATGCTCTTGCTTTGCAATTGCATATTGAGGTTTTTCCTTTGCCGACAAGCTAATTTCTACCTCAGAGGAGTTTGCTTTGACAAATGCCATCCCTTGATCTTTTTGGTGGTCAAGCAGGCCATTCCTACTTTCCTCTACGCTATTTTCACAATCATCACTAAGTGATGCTAAATTGGTGTCTTGGGAGTCTGCATCACATCTTGAAGTAAAGATCTTACAATCAGTCTCTTCCATATGTAGACCATGCACAATATCATTTTCTGAGCATGTCGTAATAGATGCCTTCAAGTCAAAGTTGGCAGCTTTGCCAAATGATAAATCTAAAGGTTGTCCAGCTTCTGGCTTAGAAGCAGAAACTCCTGTAGTTAAGATATTAAATGTACTAGTTGGATCAGCAGGCACACAGACACTACCTGAATTTGTTGAACAATCGCTGGTATAACAGTTACTTGTCCTGTTGCTCTCAATCTTAACAGAGTTGACCTCATTCTTTCGCTTAGCAAGAGCTATTTCACTCATCCTACCATATATGATTCCCAAATTAGGTGGTATTCCTGTACTCGAAAGACAATTCTCTATGGAGGACTCCTCAATCACTGTGGACCTTGCTAGGACTATCCTCCAGAAAGAAAAAAATTCATAACTAGGCCGAGGGCAAGACGACTTCAGGTTCACTCTCAAATGCTCTAGATTTTCTTGCATTAGTCTTGCAGAATTTGCTTTAGTATCCAAATAGTGTGAGCAAGGTTGATCATCAGCTGAAGTAGATCCACGAAAAGTTCCTTCATCAGTAGAATACTGAAGTATGCCACCTCCCTGAATAACCTCAGTTTTGCATGTGGAATTAGTTTTAGACAGAAGAACAGAAAGAGGCTTTCTGGCACGATCCCATGCATAGCCTAGAGCAGATATTAGGTCGGCTGTGCTTAACATCTCAGAAGATTGGGGATCAGAATTTCTAAGGGTACACTTATCATTTTCAGAGGGAGTGATATCCGTATAATCAAAATCGGCAAGCTCAAAGAGTGCCCTTTCAAATGGATTATTCCTATTTTTGACTGAAATTTTCTCATTTCTTGAGGATACACAACCCTGAGTCATTTTTTGTTTTCTTGAAGAAAGCAGATTAATAGAGTGGCAACTGCAGTATCAACAATAAGGTTGAATTAATAAATGTACAAACAAGATCAAAAATATATAAATCATTTCTGAGAAAAGCAAGGTAAGCGAAATCTGATATAAATTTTCATGTTGTTAACTGCAATTACTAGATCTCACAAAATAATTATGGGGCAGCTTAAGGGCAGATATTCTTAGTAGAAGAAGAAGAAGATGGATTACGAGGACATGAAATGCCTCCCTCTAAAGAAATAGTAATGTGGCAGAATTTTATCAATCCAACATGCGGAACAATGTTGATCAAACAAACTGGGCTTTCACAAGTGTGTGAACTCACTAAGCCTAAGAAAAAATCCCTAGCTTGGGATTAAGCATCCAGCACGATTCAAATTCGCTTATGCTGGATTAAACATGAGCCAAGCTCAAGAAACTTGATTGATTTACATAATCCATGATGAATTCAAGTTAAACCAGCCAAGTTGAAATGTTCTCAAGGGCTTAAATTTGACGGTTTTGTTTTTATTTCAACTCCTAATATATGTCCTATTTAAATGGAATAGTATCATTTATATCCACACACAAATTGGTTCGTTCAGGACCAAAATCATCAAAGTTGGGATGCAGACTTGAACAATATAAACTGGAAAATCATCTTCACATACAAGACCCGTACTATCGTAGACAATTTGAGCTGCATATACATTAAAAATGATCACTACATCAAGAGTCACACAGAAGGAAGAAATGTGCATAAGTAAACATACTCAGACCAGTCAACAGTTTCTCTCTTTTATCCAATCAAGATCCAATTCTGTTTTCTCCAATGGAAACAACCAACTGATAAACGCCTCATATTCCATGGTATCAAGCATTAAAATCCATAACCATTATAACTCATAAATAGACTTCAAAATTTCCATTTTAACAATTAAAACTAAAATATCAAGAGAAATGTGTTAACCATACTGCAACAGGGAAAGTATCTAAACAGCCAACGATACACTTCAACCCAACGTAGAACTAAAAATGAAGGTTTTGCAAAGAGAACCCATTCGAATTTTCAACCAAGAGAAAGAAAACACTCATTTTTTAATTTTTTTTCTCTTTTCTTTGAACATTGAGCAGCCCAACAATTAGAACCCACAAAAAGTAGATACATATATACAAAAAGGGATAAAGTTTAGAACTGAAAACCTTGACAAGAATGACTTGCTTTTCCGTTGTAAACAGTGTTTCCAAAATTTTCTGGTAAAGAGTTCGAATTTTCTTTCATGGGGAAAAAGGTTTTACGAGGAAAGGTTTATGCAAAAATTGCCGAGGTGAAAATAAATTGGATTTGGCATGAAACTGAAGGGTCGTGGTCGGGCGAGAGCGCTGTTTTCTGGTTCTGTTCAATTTCAACTCGTTTTCGTTTTTTCACCTTAACCAGATTTTACATTAATTAATTCACTATTAGTATCATTCAATATTTATAGTGTGACCCGTTTACATTGAGAGATGAAATCGTGAATGATCAATGAGATGGTATAATTATCTATATCAAAACGTGTAATAATATATAAATATATATATATATATTCCTCTGTCTGAAAGTCTTATTAACAAAGCTAAATTATTTTAGTTTTTAACTTGTCGTTTTGATTATTTTTTTAATAATTTTGAACCTAATAAACTTTGAAATTTTACATTAATTAATTCAGTATTAGTATCATTCAATATTTATAGTGTGACCCGTTTACGTTGAGAGATGAAATCGTGAATGATCAATGAGATGGTACAATTATTTGTCTCAAAGTGTGTGATAATATATATATATATATATATTCCTCTGTCTGAAAGTCTTGTTAACAAAGCTAAATTATTTTAATTTTTAACTTGTCGTTTTAATTATTTTTTTTATAATTTTGAACCTAATAAACTTTGAAATTTTACATTAATTAATTCAGTATTAGCATCATTCAATATTTATAGTGTGGCCCGTTTACGTTGAGAGATGAAATCGTGAATGATTAATGAGATAGTACAATTACCTGTCTCAAAGCGTGTGATAATATATATATATATATATATATATATTCCTCTGTCTGAAAGTCTTGTTAACAAAACTAAATTATTTTAGTTTTTAACTTGTTGTTTTGATTATTTTTTTTATAATTTTGAACCTAATAAACTTTGAAATTTAGAGATTTGTTATGTTCTTTAATATTATTCAATTGATTTAAAAAATAATTGAACTATTTATTATTGCACTATGAAAAAAGAAGAAGTTATATTAACTAATTATCTGTAGAAAAGGGGGCTATTTTTTTAGGATGTAGGGAATTTGTATACATTAATACCATATGTACTAAATTAACAAACAATTCCAAGGTTTATGAACCACGAAAAAAAATTAAAAAAAGGAAAATACATACTCCAATATATATTCTTAACAATATTTACAAAAGGAATAGTTTGTTAAATAAAAATAAAAATTGAGATATTAAAAAATATTAATGTAATAAGCTTATTAGTTAAGATAGCTAGTAGAATATGAAGAAAATAGAAGTTATTGAACTACAAAAAAGAGTTCATTACTTCAATTAATAAAAAATAAAAAACATATATCCATTAAATGCAATGCCATATGGTGGCTTGTGGTGAAAATTTATGGGTAATCATACACACACACACACACACATATATATATATTAAGTCAATCAATAATTAAATGAAATGAATTACATAATAAAACTTTTAATGAAATTTCTTGATAACTTATTTTTAAATAGTCTAATTATAGTTTACGTTGTTAATAAGTAGGGCTATATATTTAGTTATGATAATACATGAGGATGATTTTCTTTAAAATAAAAATCGAAATATGATTATAAATAAGCATGCTTGGTAGGAGGGAATGAAAATTTTAAAAAAGATCTTTGCTTTGTTTTTAATTTTATATGTTATTTGGTAAAATTAAGATAAGTAAAATTAAAGATCAGAGATAGCTCAGTCCCACTTAAAAGTAGGAAAATTCATATTTCATTCAATAATGAGAAATAATTATTTCCATGAAAATGAATATATATACATATATATACGTAAATATTTTTATAAATTGTATAGATACTTTTATTTAATATACATATACATGTATATGCTTGTTTTTTTAGTATACACACAGTTTTAGATTTCTACCATACGTAAGCACTTTTTCATCTACACTATATCTATGCTTTTTCCTTTCACATTTTATTTTTTTTTGCTTTTTTATTATTCATTCATTAATCTTTCTTCTTTCTTTTCTCCCATCTTATGCCTTAAAAAAAACAGAAATATATTCTTCAAGATCATGCCAAAAATGCTTGCTAATTACACAAAATGGGCTTAAGTTGTTCACATTATAAGGGCTGAGATGTTTAATATTATAATTATTACGGAAAATGTCCTCACCATCAACAAGTCGTTGTAGTATAGTGGTGAGTATTCCCGCCTGTCACGCGGGTGACCCGGGTTCGATCCCCGGCAACGGCGAAATTTTTTTGATATTTTTTTTTAAGTTCTTCTTCATCGCTTTGACTTCTGAGTAGTTCTCTTTTTATTTCGCTCAATTTTTTTATAAAATTACTCTGTCTTGCTTACAGTTATAAATTTATCTAGTTTCTTACTTCAAAGTTTGTAGGCCTGAACTTGGATTCTACAAGAGAAATTGTTCATCAATATGCAATGTATACTCAAAGATATATGAGATGTAAAAGGGGCATGAGAAAAATGAAAATGTGCATGGGACTCAACCTCCCACTTTTCAGGAAAACACTTCCCTTGAGCATTTTAACCATTACAAAAAGAATACAATGCCTGAAAGAACCACTACGACGACAAGACCGCCTAATGGTGTGGTGCACAGCATGGATATTACCACCGGCTATTATTCCCTCCCAAATAATATGTGTAGTTTGAATATTGGCTGTAAAAGAACTGATGAGTTTTTCCAGGAAATGTGTTTTTCTGCCTCTAATGCAGGTCCTTGCTAGCACCCCTTAAAAAGGACTGTGCATGCTTTTGGATCCTTGCAGTCAACAAAGAATACAAAGAACTCATCACCAATTTTTCTCAGTCCAGAACTGCACCATTACCAATATCAGATTGCACTGCCACCAGCTTTGCTAAGATAATGGCAAGCCAGATCACTGAGTCCCTTTTCAGTCATTACTAAATCTGGTTTCAGCTTTACTATCTGCATCCATAGGTTCTCTTATGTATTCCTCTTCCATTTTCAGTAAGACACTCCAGTCTTCTTCCCTTAACAATTCGGCATTGGTTTGGTTCTCACCTTTCTTGTATTCCTCAAGAGGACAATCAAGAAGAATAATTCTTGAGTATTTAGTATTTTTCTTCTCATTTTACCAGGAGCAACAACATCCATGTTTAATCTTGACTCCTTTTAAAACTTTAGAGTCCAACTTTTGACACATTTATCATATATAACTTTTTCAAGTTGAAAAATGCCTCAAAAATGAGCTTCCACTCTATTAATGAATGAGATATGGACTTCTGCTACAGGGAGCTCAATAGGGTGGGAAACCTTTTGGCAAAATTGGGAGCATCTGTCTATATGGAGCTAGTTTGAATTGATTGTTGTGCACCCTTTTTTAACAATATTTAGCTTAATGATGCTGTAGATACTTGTATTAGATCTACAAAGTCTCTCTGTTCCAAAATAATTATCATTAAATAATATGCTTTTCTCCAATGTTAAAAAAAAAAAAAAAGATAGGGTTCTTCCTTTTCCAGCCATACTAAGGTTTGGAATTCTACAATAAATTAGGAAATCTTTGAACATGCACTTTCTACTCATTCTGTTGTTTATTCCAATCACAACTATTTTGCATTATTAAGTAAACTAGAATGCTCATATAACATGTATGCCCCACCGTGAATGAAGGCGACCGAAAAATGGAGGCTTAGTGATTTAGTACAGGATTTGATTATGCTCCATGAATACAGAAAAAAAGAGGATTATAAAATAAAAGGACATTCTTTTGGATTACAAACTAAAACTTTTGTTCATTACTAAGTATTGGAGTCATCAAGCCTCCTACTTAAATAAAGAATCAAACTTCTGCTAACTTCTCATTACTATCAATCCACACGGTGCAAAAGCTTCATTGTGCAAATCTCACATTAAATAAAGAATGGAATGGTTAAGTTTGTTAACTTCTTGCTAATATCATGCCCACTACTCTCGGCAATCTCCTTCAGACTTGTCCATGATTTTTTCCTCCTCTTAATTGAAGCATGAGTACTTTTTTCTGCATCAGCTGCAGTTGAACTAGTTTCAGGTTCAACTACTTTCTTCGCACCTGACTTGTTCCTTTTCCTCCTCTTCGAATCCAATAAAGAAAGAGTAGTTGTTGGCAATGGAGTTGCAGGACAGCTTGTTTCAAGAATCAGTCCATCTACCGTTGGCAAAGCAACAGTATCCACCGTGTTAACCTTGGCAATACTTGTAGCTTTCGCTAAGCTAGGACATTTCTCTACAAAAGATTGGGCATGCTCTAATTTTGACGGTGGTTTAGCCTGTGGTGGACATATCTCTTTTACATAGCCCTTTGGTGTTCCTCTCATCAAATTTCGATGAGAACAGAAGTGACATCTATAAACAACATTATTCTGTGTGGCAAGATGAGATTTCTTGCGTCTATGCCGCATCTTTGACTTGTTCTTCTCAATCCGGACCGTACAATTATGACCAGGTTGCAGAATAGATTCACATCTGTTGAACAAAAAAGCATCATCAGAGCCTTAAGACTATTTTTCTTCACTAGTTAAACCTTGTCAGTTGCGACATATGTATATCATATATTTTTAAAGATACTTGTATATTTCAAATATATTTTACTTCCTCCTTCCTACAGGAACACAATGTTGAGAAAGAAGTAAGAGAGAACCAAAATAAGTTATGAAAAACTTATTTTCATAGTTTAACTCTTGGTCTATGGTGTGGAACATGGCATGACGATGTCAACAATAGACACGCAATAGAGAAGATCTTTAGGCAAAACATTTACAGACAATTGAAGACTTTTAAGAAGAAACAGAGCAAAGTGAGCACACTTCAAGATGTCAGACTTGAAACATTCTTTAGATGGGCAGATCACAAAAATTGTAAAATTAGTAAGCTCAGCTCTCATGAGTGCAATGTAAAAATTACAACCATCACGAGATTGCCACTCTTGAAACACAGAATAATAACTTGCCTGCCTCTGAGCTTTAGTTCACAAATTCAACTTTGCTTTAGAGGAAGCCCAACCTATTGCAAGACTTACATTAAATTTTTTGTATGCGAAGATCTGCAGTGTATTCAAATCCAAGAGATTCTTCCTAAAGGTTCTGTTACATTCATGATTTTTAGATTGGATTATCTTCTTTTCCCCTTCTTTTATTGGTAAAAGTAAAACACAGGCAGCTTTCTGAACAAGATGGCATGCTAATTATTGCTGAATTCTTATCACAAATATCTCAAACGACAGGAAAGGACAGAATAAAACTAGATGTCGAGGAATAAAACAAATATAACAAATACCACAGAGAGAAACAGCAGGAGAGAGAAAACAAAAGCAAGGACTGCATAAAAAATTAAAGTACTGTTACATAACAGCACAATTATCATAGATCCGTTAAATTTTGTGGACTAGGCCAAACTAATTCTAAATAACAATGAACTAGGCCAAACAAATTCAAATTAACAAAGTTGCAACACTTTCACTTTAATTAAATGATTCATAGAGGAAGGGAACTGTCATCCAAAACATTGAAGCACATCTCCATGGATTTGGAGAAAGCTCAAGCAGAAAGGATGGCTTACAGTATCTTTCTGTATGGACAGATAAAATCTCGAAAAGCATTACCAGAAAGATTCCCAAGAAGATTTGCGAGCATAATATTTAGAAACTAAAATATCTAGTTTCTGATCTCAAACCAAAAGGAGAAACAAAAAGAAAGGGAAAGGGTATCTGTATGAACCAATAGTGAACCACTGAACAAAATATTACAGGAACAAGTTAGTTCCAATCACTCACCAAACATCAAATAAATGAACAGCACACACACAAATTACATCCTAAACAAAGCATTTGAGCACATCTACATGTAAATGCACTCAACTTAAAAAATTTAAGGATCCAAACAAAGATAAATACATGGACCCATCAAGTTCAAACACACAGCCAAATCACAATATAATAAGGACAAAGATGAAACATTAGCACTGTATGGAAGTATTATTACAAAATTGAAGCGGTTCTTCTAATTTTTTGAAGAACTGAGCTGTTTCCTCTTCCTATCTTCCAATAACTGCCAAGTTTCAGGCGATGTCATGTCCAATTTATATCGCTTCTTCAGATACATAAAGCAAATTTAATATGTTTCTGCTAAACACTTGGTTTCCTTGTTCAACCACCAAATAAGCTCCTAAATCCCCCTACATTAGTGTAAAAACTTCTAAGCATATTAAAAGCTGACACGACTATATATATTGCTTAACCACATACACAGTGCCCGAAACCCGCATAAAAATCCTGCCCTTCCAGCAAAATTCCCTAAAGGAGAAGTAAAAGGAAAACATGAAAAGACTATATCATGAAAAAACATGAAAGAATAGAAAGATATAAACCGAGAAAGACATAACCTTTCGCAAACAAATAAAGACGGGTCAGGGCGAAGGCCCAAGACCTCGGTCGTGGCAGCCAAACGCTCCCCGAAAAAAGCGCCCAGTGAAGGAACAGAGGCTTCAGCCGCGGCCCACACTGCAAGATTTTTCAGATGGTCAAGCTTGCACATAGTTTTGGCATTAACATTACCCTGTTTCTTGCCACTTGATTCTTCTCTCAACGTCATGGAAACGCGCGGCTGAGACCCGGGTGTTGCATTCAGTCCCTTCTTCTTCCCTCCTTTTCCGCCCATGTAGTTGAACTTTTTATGCTTGTATAAGAATTTTCTCAGGAATTTCAACAAACACTTTGCGAGATTGAGATTGTATCTGAGGCCTGAGCTTATATACGTGCTGTTAGAATAGTCTTAAATCGAGGCAAATCCAAAATTACGAAATTCATAGCAATTTTCTTGATTCATGAACATCATCTAAAACCCTCTCTCCTTGTTATTGCCTTTCTCGTAAAATTTTAAGGAGTTTGAAAGATCTAAATCTTGTAATACTTTAAAATAATCACTGATAAATATCATGCACACCAAAAAAATGGGGAAAAACTAAAACATGTTACGAAATAGCACTAAATAGGGATTTCCAAAATACAATCTTTAAATTAATAATTCAATTGATTAAATAAAATCATGAAAACCATCTTATATTAATATATATATATATATAGGTATGTAATAATCCACTAAACAACTCATAATTTTATAGTAGGGTGAATTTTTATTTTGCCCCTTTCAACTATAAGCATATAACATTTTGCCCCCTCAAACTATAAAATAATACACTTTGCGTCTTTGCCCCCTCTAACTAAGAAAATATAATTTATTTTTAATTTTATCCCTCTTTGCAAAATATTTGAGGAAACATTGGAACTTTAAAATTGTTGTTCGACTTTAAATTGCCATTGTTGAATTTTATAGTTAGATTACTATTTAAAAATAACATTTATTTAATAAATTAATTATTCCAAATTATCATAAATAATAATTGAATAATTAATAGCCATAAAGCTAGTGTGAATTAAACCTTAGTTAAATGTGGAACAGAAAAAAATCGATATTAAATACATATAAATATATTATGAATATTTGTTAAAAATTATGGTGCAAAAGTTTACAAAAAAATAAAAAAACGATTAATATACGAATTGGTAGACGTACGGGTAAAATATGAATATAAAAGAATTATTCAGGAGTGAAAATACGACTTATATTGTCATTATTTTTATGAGAATTGTGTTTGTATTTGTTTTTAAATTATGTCAAAAATATTTTTTTGTATTTTATATTATTTAATTTATAATTATGATATAACATAAAAACAACTACTTATTAATAATTAGTATATTCATATATTATTTTCTATTTTTTATTTATATAATAGTCCATTAATACTTATGAATAATTTTTGATAATTTTTAATAAAATAAAGTATTATTAATCAAATATTATATGAGTAAATATAATACATACTAAACATTTCACACAAAGTATTTTGTGGTGGTTCTGTGTACGAAAAATAAAAATATTTTTTAATTTTTTATATATACATATATTATACAGATATAATATAAATTTTAACTAATAAAAAATGAAACTATCATTTTGGAAAATAAAAATACAGCGTGAGAAAAATAGTCTTAAATTTTGGATCCCCATCCAATTGGTTTGACTGGATCCAAACTCATTTCATGTCATTTAAATGGGTTAATCTAAACAGGGTTGTCAAATGTTAATTTTACATAATGATATCATCTTTTCATTTTAGTATAACTTAAATGCTATACAAATGTGCCATGATTTTTTATTTTTTTTATTTACCCAATTGATTTAGATAAAGGATATGGATCAATAGTGATTTCATTGAAAAATTGAAACAAAAACTCTTGGAATTTGGGAAGAAAATGCTAAAAAAAGTATTTTCCATCGTTTGATTTTTTTTAAAAAAATATTTGACCAAATATAATTATGCAACACATTTGTAAATTCATACATTGATTTTTTTTTAAATATTCATTTACATTGAAAAAGAATTTAGAATTGACGCATATTTGCTAGAAAATAAGAACATGTGATGTAATTTTTTTTTTCATTTTTTTTTTTGCCTTTTCCTTGCTATAATTTTAATCTACACATAGTGTAAACTCATGCGAGAGGAAATATATTCTCCATTAACTTCCTCATTTCTAAAATATATCAGTACAAACTTATGTGGCACTACACTATATTTCTTAAAGTTTTACAAGAAAAAGAATTGAAGTTAGAGACATAAAATGATTCTAATATTTGATGAAATTTTAATTTATTATAATATTTAAAAAATACCTCAAAATAATTATTAAAATATTAAAAATGCAACAAAGAA
The DNA here is from genome assembly GCA_019321725.1 of Paulownia fortunei. Lineage (NCBI taxonomy): Eukaryota > Viridiplantae > Streptophyta > Magnoliopsida > Lamiales > Paulowniaceae > Paulownia > Paulownia fortunei. Next base: position 6,913,679 of record CM033122.1, on the reverse strand, counting down.
GTGCAATGAATACTTTTTATATATTTAAAATACTTACCACCTTCAAACACTCTAAAAAATAAGAGAAGTCCTATGGTACTCAAAGAAGATGGTCACATAAATTAGAGCAAAAAATTTACTTCATTATGCAAATTTTTTAAACTCACTTAAACAGAACAATTAATTGATCCAAAAAATAAAAAGCATTCATATATTAAATGATACGCAGAAAATCTTGTTTTATTTTATTTTTTGCATTCTATTCAACAATTCAAATGAGTATATCAGATGTAATGTTATTGTGTGTGAACCAAACAAAGGACAAGAATGAAACCAAACAACTAATACCCGGCCCAAATACTGTAGCGGATCCAAGTCTGATTGAGTTTCACCTAACTCAAATCAATCACACGACAACACAACAAGTATATAAATAAGTTCCCTAACAGAGTTGGAACTCAAATTTGACCCTAACAGAGTTGGAACTCATCGTTCCATCTATCAACAGTCTTGCACATAATTTCATGAAGGGTAAATACACAAACTTAATGGCATTAATTCAAACTTGAACTTCACAGGCCATTGCTATGGCTGACACTGTGATACAAGATTAGTTGCAGAAAAACAATACAACATGAAAATGGATAGCCCTTGAAAGCTTTCCCGTTGCTACTTCCACTAAATCTCCTTGGCCCGACTCCAGGCGAAGAAACTTTAGTGGAAGCAGCAAAAAGAAGCTTGGGCTATCCAAGTTACAAAAATTATTTCAACAAAAAAAAAATTGCAGAATTATTCGATATGTGGTCCGATAGGGTTTTTTTTTTTTTTTTCATCACCCCCCATGCAGCCAGATTATTTAGTTTTGTAGACATAAAAACTATTCCAGCTCCACTGCAGGATTGCGTGCCACATTCTCCTTTCTGGATCGATAAGCCTTTGCTTTCTGTGGCGCGATTATTTCCAGAGCATGATGGATACATTTGTTATATGAGAAGTCCTCTTCTGTTCCATCTGTTCTTACCAGGAAAAAGCAGGTTTCTTTGTGGTCAGGATGACGGCCAACCTGCAATACAGTGCAAAAAATGAGGCAGAAATTTAGAAACATATAGCTCTAATAGATGGGACAATTATCTATTTTTAATCTTTGGCTACTTGCACCACAAGTCCCAGCATAAACAGTTAACAAAGAGGATAAATTACAAGGCATCGGAGGTACATAACAACTTCTCTGCGCCAAGCCATTGAAGAAGACCATGAGAATAATACAATATAGGATATTCTTCAAGAAAAACCAAAAATAAATTCAACAAACCAGGGAGGAAAAAAGATAAGTAAAACAATGAAGCCCTGAAAACCATTATAGAAATATCATTCATGTGCATTTCATGAAAATGCAAGGAAACAAACCTAATTTTCTAGGTTTAAATAACTCATGTAAATCAAGAAGATAACCGAACAATGATCTAACATAAGAATGAAGAACCTGATACTTTGAACATTCTCATTCCTAAAATGAATTCTGTTTCAATAAAAAAACTCGAATCTTCATTTTCCCGAACCAAATTCGGGTCTGCCCCCACTCTGAAACCACTTTTGTGCCAACCCTGTAAGGGTGTTGACAACTGGTCATAAAGATAGAAGAATAACTCAGTGGCAACCCCTGATTCCTTTACCAACTAAATATATATGACCAAGCTATTTACTTTCATATGAGAAGAGAACAGTCTACTTTTGATTCCTGAAGCTTACAGTTCTATTTTAGATAAGTATGTATTTGTAACATGCTTGCGCATCTAACATGAATGTATTGGCTGGTCAATCCATCAATGGTTATTTCCTATCATAAAATACATTTCCCCTTGTGTACCTTAATCTCCAGAATGCCGGTTCCAATCTTCTCTTCCCACCGCGGATGAAACTGTAGAGCCCTCATTGCAGTAGACTTATCTTGTCCAATTAACTTAGAATTCATTGGATACCTACACCATTATAGAAACATAAGTAAACAAATGACTCCAAAGGAAGCAGCATAGCAATATATATAGTTTCAACTCTCATGAGAATCAAGACTCAGCAAACAGATGAACTGCAATTAAATTCATAAAACATGTTCAAGAAGGTAAAGCAGTAAAAGTACTTGCTGATTCATTAATTATCCTCAAGGAATTCTTTATTTTGCACAAGAGTTTGATTAATTGATGTGCTGTTCACTTTTAAGCACCTGAAGCCGAGAACAGCCGACACTTGCTAATAAGACATTCAGACTCAAAGAGTGATGTTCTAGATTTTCATAGTTCACATTTGAGTCTCATTTTTGAGGATGCACATTTAAAAAATGCTCCCTAATAACATTAATTTAGTGCCGCTGGATCAGACTTAAATTCTTTATCACTGGAAATAGAAGCTCCTTGTGTATAGAGTACTGCTATTCAACATACTGAGTTCCCTTCCTGAGAGCAAACTTGGGTTACTCTAGTGCAGAATCAGGCCACTTGATTAGCTATAACGACTCCAACAGGCTGCCTAAGAAGCTCCTTTGCCTGAACATAAACTGATTTTTAACCTTACACAAATCACCATTTCGAATTCGCTTCTCCCTTTCTGCTTGTGCAATCTGATATTTATAGCCAAAGTAGCAGGGAAACTATTGTCCTTTTAATAACCAGAGCTGCAACACCATAATGTATGCCATGCAATTGCAGGTGTTCAGAAGCTCATAACGAAGACCCAACATCGGACACAAGATGCAAGAAAATTAAGACAAAAAAGCGTATATGCACATAGGTAGAGGGATTTCCAGAAAGGAAAGATGAAAAAATATGCAGGTTCATAATATTTCTGTGGCAAAGTTATCAAAAGTTCATCTGGAACATCTTTAGTACAAGGAATGAGCACAACTGATATTAATTCCAGGTCCCAATAAATTACCTAATAGTAACACATTTTCAATAAAGTCATGTAATTGATGAGAGTAACAATAAGAAGAACATGAATGAATGCTGCAGTAATAAAAAAGGATTATGTAGGAACAGTAAAACAGATTACAGCCAAGTTAGATTTGAAACTTGTAAAATACAATATACTAACATAAAAAGTATCAAGAGTAAACAAAAAAGGTAAAAAAGGCTTCACGTACTCTTTTAGCATACGCTTTAATTTCTGTGAAATTTTCTGTATTCCAACCACAGAGAAATGTTGTGAGACCATTCTTGTAAGCAAAGTTTTACGCCCCTTTGTGTTGAAATGACACGATACAATAGATTTTCCAGAAACTTGCTTGACTGTAACATTTGGTTTAGCACACCCAACATGGGTGTTCAACAGAGTGTAGACATCTGTAGGCTTAGCAGGTTCATGTCCCTAATGCATGACAATGCAGAAACAATTAAATCAAGGGAGTGGTACATTCTTCAACCAAGAAATGTAGTCTTATTATAACATGCACACAAATCAAGAAAAATATAAAATTACAAGTTATCTATAACTGAGGGATAAAACTTCTATTGGACCCACATAAACATTCTGTCAGGAATAAAACTTCAATTAAATCCACATGAACATTCTTTGCAATGACAGAGACATTTGGACAGCATTTTGAAAGGAAATACAATCAGATTTCTAAAATTCAAAGTCCAGTCAAATAATTTTCGTTTCAGAAAAGAACACATTACGATACACTACGAGATTTTTATACATAGATGGTTTAAAAGATAATCTGATCTCTTCAAAGAGTCAAGAAGTATTCTACCTTCCCATTATACAAAATATCAAATTGACAACCAGTTCCAATTGAGGGAGTTTGTCCCCATGACAAAGCCTCAAGACTTCCTTGAAGACCATCCATTTGTCCCATCTTGGCTGCTTTTACAAAGCAATCACTAGGATTCTGTATTTAGTTCAGATTTACAAAAACATAAGCAATGTTATTTTGCACAAAGAAGAGAAACGATGACATCAAAGCAAAAGGATGACTACAAACCAAAAAGCAGGCTTGATTGAAGGGTGAATAAATATTAGCTTCCTTTCTTTGGTGAGCCAGTCCTTTAGCATTTAAGGGCACAAATTCTCCTGTCGCTGACAGGCAATTGGCAGTGACAACTAAATGTTCTGGAAGGATGGTCTTGCCAGTGTCACTGATGGCAGAATGCAAACTCTGCACTTGAAGATGAAATATTAGTTTTTCTTAACCATCAGCCAAAATAACAGAGGGTGATGCCAAAACTTATCAGCCCCCAATTACCAGAACCAAGGCTGATTGGGATAGTTCGTTGCTGAATAAATTTACTGCAGTGGAAGGTGAATATGCAATTGTAAGAAATAAAAAGAACAACTCACATTTACAAAACACTGCCATGCGACGTCGATTCCATACGCTTCGCTATAGTCATGAATATCATCTGGATGACTGCGCTCCCAGTCAATTATATTTCTTATTCGGAAGCAATTATCTTTGAGGATGCTCCAGAATTTAGTCCTCTCACAGTATTCTGACATGACAACTCGCAAAAAAGGTTCACCTGAATGGCGTTTGGGAGATTTTGGAAGATTTGATTCATCTTTCCATAAGATATAAACCTTCTTAAATTCCGGAAACCCTGAAAAACAACTTAGCAATATTAGTTTCATCGGATCTGATGCATTGAGTTTGCAGAAATGAAAATCTTTCTCACCAAGTAGTCAAGAAAAGAAATCAAAGGGGGGAACAGAAGAAAAGAAAAATCTATTGTTATTGGCACTAAAGGAATGATGAGGCATAATGCATTAAGTGTAGCATAAATAGTAGGCTCACGAGAAAATGGCATTTTGCAGCAGTCAATAGTCTGCACAAATGACCCATCAATTCATCCAGCACTAGACATGTTGAATTAATTTAATTTTTCTGCAGACCAAGCATTATTTTACCTTTTCTTGGATATTTCCTCACAAAAAAAAAAAAAAAAAACAAAGGTGGAAGAAGAAAAAGAAGAAGCACAACAGCAAACTGCCATTTCAGATATATTTTCCCATTGATGGCCTATTGAAACTGCACAAACCATGCTTAAGTTAGAGGTAGTGATGTGAATTCCCATTACTACATGTTAGAAATTACTTGTATAGTAATTTAGACTCCTAAAAACTCTTGATACTTCTCTATTTTGTTAGGATTATGCAGATTACATTGTCAATCCAACAAAAAAACAGAAATAGACTAATGATCAAAGGAGTGATGAAGACCTAAAAAATTAAGACAACGGAGTTCAAGACTAGAGCAGAACACTGAAGTGAGGACATAGGCAGTCAAGAGAGGAGTCAAAGTCACCAAGTGACCAGGGCAATCAAAAAATTTTGAACTGAACTGACGAGTGAGAAGGTTCCAAGGAAGCAATGGAATCTAAGACCAGAGCAGTGAACTTAACAGGGCAAAGGGTCACAGCGGAGTGAGAACTGGTGCAACCTTCAAGGGATCAACTCAAAACTGTCCCTCATACGGATAAAACTGCTATAGTCTAAACCAACGAATATACTACAGAAAGGATAACAGACTGCAAAAGGTCAAGCCGCAAAAAGTCGGACCTGTGTCGGAAGACTCGAGAAAGAAGTCTTGACCTGTGTCGGAAGACTTGAAGCAGCAGTGTAAGTAAAGTTCTGTGTGGACAAGAAGCTGAGCTTAGTTCTGAGAACTGACTTGTAAAAGTCTTAAATAAGTTTTAGTGGAATTCCTTTAGGAAGTTTGGAGAAGAGTAGACGTGGAAGAATTACCCCACCTTCAAACTATTAAAAAATCATTGTGTTCATTTATTTTCTAGCATTTTACTATCAGAAGTTTAGTTCTGATCTTATTGCATCTACTTTACTGCTCTCTACTGCACTATATGAAAACAGAAGCCTGAATTTTTCTAAGTAACCAAAACGCTATTTATGTGCATAACTCATCAAAACACTTTAACAACTTTTGAGTCTCCAATAGACTGAAACAACTAATTGGTCATCAGAGTAATTGGTCATCAGACAGCTTTATAGCCACGTACAAGTTCAATAATTGTGAAACTTTTGAAGGAGCTGAGAATTTTTAAAAGCTCTATTTAGATCCTTTCATACCACTTGGGACCAACAGTACTTAAACAATTACAATAACACAGTCCAGTTACCAAATACACATGATGATCCAGTGATCCAGTGATGCTCAAGGTTGTATAGCTTTCTTCACAGTGTTTCTCATAGCAATGTGATAATAAATAAATTTTGAAGCTCCAAAATGAGAAAAGACTGAATGAGTTCATTAGCATAAGCAGTCTGATGGTGTAACTATGTCAACTATAATAAAAGAAAGCTTTTGGAGAAAGTTACACACATATTTCATAACTTTGTGAGATCATGATGGCAATTCATGCCTTCTTTTTCATTTCCACTTATCACTTATCACAAATTTATTTTAACCTTGTGCTAAATATAAGAAAGACTCAACAAACAGAGATGTCTAAAAACCTAAAAACATATGTTAATACTAGTTTTCCAGTCTTCCCGTTAGGCAGCATCAACTTGTACTAACAAACAGATTGCTCCAACGAATACCAAAGTTTCAGATGATTCAATAACCCACTGCAGAAACATCAAGATAATTGTAAATGAGATAATTCAATGTAGGAAATAATGGAAATTAACTCCTCTTAGACCTTGGTCGCTCCACCCCAAACAAAAGATTTATTTTTCCTGCTAAATTTAAACACTGTTAATATGTTCTCCAATTACAAAACATGATGACTCAACTTAAAGTTGTAAGAATATATCCCCACATCTAATCAGATGCACATAAATAACAAATTGGCTTCATTCCCACCCTCCAGTCATTAAGACTTGGTGTGTTCTCTTGGAGATATACAAAGATGCTTCAGTTTCCCACCGAATCCAGGCAAAGAGTTAGAATATTCAGCCAACTGGTAGGTAACAATTATCATTATTTAATTGAAATCAAAATAAGGAACAGCATTAACCAAGAGTACAAATAAGTTGTTCCACCATCTTATATTTAACATGAATTGTGATAGTACTGCAGAAAAAAGCAACCACCTGCTGTATTAAGCATATCGAAAAACAAATTTCAGATCCAAGAGAAGAGAATGAATTGTTTGGCGAAAAGTGTTAATTTGGTGTATGATCCTAAATGTGAATCTTACAATGAAGCAACAGATATTAGAAACAAGGATAAAACGTAACAGCCACATGCTCTTTCAGAAAGTGTGACAGATTAATTTGTAATTCAAGTTTCAAGTTTCAAGTTTATGAAACCTCTTTATGATTCAAGTTTAAATTATTTTCTTAAAGTAATTCAACGTAGTCATTTTGAATGGTTCAAATGATATGTAATCTATCTTTTCATCGGTTGCTTTCCACCCTTTCCAATTCATGAGACCTGTCAAAAAGGTAGGGTATTGCAGATGTACCAATTCTAGCCAAACCAAAGATGGTTACCCAACAGATACAATGCTTAACAGAACTCACAATGATGTGGGTAGTACAACAAGGTTAAATCTCTTTGAACCCTTATGGAAGTTACATCAACTACAAATCAACAGCATCACACTAATGTCATTCAAGGAAAAGAACAGATAGCAATGAGAGGATAGAAGGAATAAGCACAAAAAGAAAAAGGAAATATAAAGTGTCAGTTGATGCAATAATCTAAATTGAAACCTTTTATTACAGTTTGAAGGAGGACCGGTATCACCATATCACGAAGAATATCCAGGTCTGAGAATTCTTTGAGGCTCTCAGTTAATGCAGCTGAGATGCAAATTATGGAGTCAGACTTTTCGTGAATGTCAGCTTCAGAACAAACCCTGCCCCATCAAGAAGCAAGATCAGAAGGAAGATTCCTTTAGTTGACAAAGGTAAACACTACTGTCTCAGAGAAGCCGAAACGTCAATGCAAGATTTAATACCTCAGGATTACGGACATTGGACCTGACACTATCAGTTATTCCTTTTTTACCTTAAATTAGTTAGATTTCCACTATTTCAAGGTCTGAAAGAGATTCCAGCTCATATGGTACTGTGCACAACACTTCTGCTTATGCAACAATTGGGAAAGGTCATGTATGGATTCTCCTTTATACCTAAATTACTTTATAGATTTGCAATAATAATGATTACTAAAAAAACTGTGCAATGAAAATACATGTCAGGGACTGGAGACTCGTGGGAACCACACAAGGGAGTAGAAGTGAGTTCCTAAAATACACAAATTGTCCACCAAGAAAAGTCTTTTTTTTTATGTCCAGTAGCTAATGCTTGGTATTAAAATAAATATGATTGACCGAGACAGCTCCTTCAGCATTTATCCCTACTCTGAATCCTGCTCTTACCAAAGGGGCATCTCAAAGATTCACATGGGGCAAAGACTTGAGACTCCAACAAGTTTTTTAGAGGCTTAGTTATGTCCTATAACTTCTGTCACCAATCACCTTTCTAGAATTCAGGTAGCGTAAAAAAGTAATTAGAAGCGTTCCACACTCAAACAACTAAATAAAGGATTCCCTTTTAAGCATATTTTAGACTTGCTTTCTCCATCTTTCTTCTCATATTGAAATTTTCAGTAATCCTGTGACAGTCCTTCCGAGAGAAGAGTCTTACTTGCTTGTTATGTGCAACTTGGGAAGATTTATTTTCAATTTTACTCCAGTGAATTTATTATTCATATAAAGAGCATTGATGACGGATCGCAACTTCAGCCGTCTCTTCTTGGCAACTTCCTGAAAGGTCAAAAGTAGTCCTAGATTAATATACACAGAGATTGAGAAAAGCAGTATTACATGTAATGTATTACCTTGTTTATATGAAAATGACAAGCCCATGGACTAATGCTAGTGCTGCTATTTGTCTGCCTGGAGAAGCTAATATTGGCAGTAGGTATATTTAGACATTACATATCCAAATATTTCATAATTAATATTATTAACCGGAAAATGAAAAAGAAAGAAAAATCTATGCAAAAAGGATAACCAAAAACTTACCATATCCTTACTTCTGAAACTATGTCTGAGAAAAGCAGGCTTTCCAAATGATCCTTGACTTCTAAAGCTCCATATTCAAAACCATTTGCCCATCTTCTAAGTCTTCTGGACAAAAACAGTGATGCACTTTTACAGCCAGTACTCTTTTTAACTCCACATTCCAAAACTTTCTGCATGGTCAAATTGTAAGATAAATTTCCGTTGGGCACTTAGACTAGCTTAAGTAATCACTATAAGTTTTACAAGCATTTGAAGATGATTCAGCACATAAGCAATACATTAAACGAACTTAAATAACTTCAGGTGGTATATGCAATGGGAAGGGAAACATAACAATGAAAGCTGAAAATGCAAAATGATGAAACTGCAAAACACTGTTATTTGGAGACAGTCCATTTAAATAATAAATTTCAGGTATTTGTTAAAGGTGCTGAATTCCCATAGAGGAGGCAGCATATGGGTCATCCAGCCAAAATATCTACTAGTAGTTGTAACACATGGTGTGAGAATAGCCTAGACCTTAATTGGGACTGCCCCTTGGTACCCTGGGAATGCCAATCACTTTCTCCATGTCTTTGGATTACACTGTTTTTGGGATGCATGGATTTGATGGGATTTGGCATTCAAATGAAATTGAATGTGATTTAAGTGTTTGGATTCATATAAGATCAAACCGGGATTAGTTTTTTAAAGAAGTGAACAGAATGGTTTGAGTTATCTGATATTCAGTAAATATGGTTGGGTTTGATTAGAGCTGGGTTTTATATGAAGCAAAGCATCTCAATTAACAATGCAATGTTTATTTCCTTAACCACATCAGGGCAAACAAAAATGGTTTCATTTCTTTAATATGTCATATGGTTCCAATAAGAATTAAGTTCCAATTTCATTTACTTTCTTTCTAATTCTAACACCATGTCCAAATTCCATGCTTTTTGGTTTCAGACTTTCAAACAATTGTTAATATTATATCACATTGTGGCAATTTTGTCAATGTTAGGTGGCCTAACCTTGACAAAATAACTAAAGGCATTGAAAGCTATTCTCTTAAAATTGTTGTTTTTCTTTGGAGCTAACTCTCCAAGCTTGCCTAAAAATAAGCATACTTGGTTAGAGCAATTACACAACAACAAGAAGAAGAATAAAAAATAAGAGAGTTGTGTGAGAAAAATAGTGTTTTGAGAGAGGAAATAAGGAGAAAAATTCTAAAAAAATTTCATTCTCTCTTAAAATAGTCTTTCTATTTTTCTTTGGTATTCCAAGAGATATTCTCTTGAGAATTATTTGTGTATCCCCTAATTTAGGGAAAATCTTGTAAGCCTACTATATACAGGAAAAAGAGACAAAATAAATAACACGAACGCAGCGGAACCAGAAAATTGTTTTCCTACCCGCTGAATTAAAAATGGAACCAAACCAAGAATTCCAAAAAATAGTGTAAGAGAGTAAAAATTTGGCACAAGGAATTTTACATAGAAAACTCAAATCGGGAAAAACCACGAGACCGTAGCTCAGACAAAAACTTCCACTATGTATATAGTAGGCTTACAAGATTCTCCCTAAACTAAGGAATACACGAATAATCCTTAAGAGAATATCTCTTGGATCACAAATATCTCAAGTTTCTCAACTTGGAATACCAAAAAAAAAATAGAAATACTATTTTAAGAGAGAATGAAAAATTTATAGAATTTTTCTCCCTATTACTTCTCTCAAAACACTCTATTTTTTTCTCACTCAACTCTCTTATTTTGTCTTATTCTTCTTCTTGTGTAATTGCTCTAACCAAACATGCCTATTTATAGGCAAGTTTGGAGAGCTAGCTCCAAAGAAAAACAACAATTTTAAGATAATAGTTTTCAGTGCCTTTAGTTATTTTGTCAAGGTTAGGCCACCTAACCTTGACAAAATTGTCACCCCACATGGGGTGGACTTTGTCTAACACATTGTACACATTGTACAAATAGATGAATAGATTAGAGTGCTCATTCAATGTTTTCACATTGTTGCATACTCTTGATTCTGCTTCTATCCCCGTATCTGAACTAAAGCTACTTTCAATTATTCTCAAGTTGCTCTAAGATCGATTTTAAGGTTCAAAGGTAAGAGGTTGACTGCTGTTTGGTCCATCAATTAAAACTGATCATGCTGAGAATAAAAATTTTTGAATAATTTTGCCACAAAAATTCAGGCCGTGCAAAGCTGAGTAAGGATAGCTGAGGCCACCCCTTATACATACATGCACACACACACACACATACAGAGAGAGAGAGAGTACCTTCAGAGCTAACAAAGGTGATGATTCTAGTGCACTGACTGGCTGATCCAAAGCACTGTATGCAGCTTCTGAAATGGCACAAGCAGCCAATGAGCCAACAGGATGTCCACCCATAAAAGCATCACTATGGGTGGCAGGCATGTCTTCAGTGCAATAATTAAACTGGACTACTTGATTTCCATGACAACTTCTAACTGTTCCATCATATCCAATTATCAAATCTCGCATGAAAAACATTAGCCTTCGAGTTAGAGTCCCAGAAACATCAGCGTGGCCACTAAAAGAACTGTCACGGGTTGTCAACGAAAGCACAAAACACTCTAGAGGATTTAGACCTGCTAAGTAGGAGCCAGCGACCACATTACATGGAATGTATGAGTCCGAGATTTTCTGAGAACCATGCAACTTGTGGACATTGAAATGATTCTTTTGATCGTTCCATGAAGCACAAGAAAGGTGACGGGGGATTGAAAAAGATAGTGGAGCTAATGAGTGCTGCAAGCCCAGACACATGCTATGCTGGAATAGCTTTTGCAAATTCCCTTTGCTCCCAGCCTTTAGCATAGCTATAAATGAATTGTTAATGCCAGAGTATTTGTAAACAAGATTCTGCATATCCCAGAGAACTGACTTGGAAGCGGAAATGGAAGCTTGAAAAAGTTCTGCTTTAGTCTGTTGGGCAATCAATATCCGCTCCTTTAGCAAATTTTCCATGTTTTCATTCTCTTCGGAGCTTTCTACAAGAAGATCTTTGTTACAATCCACCATTAATAAACTGATTTCTGATAACTTCTCTACTTCCTGCAGACCACAAAATATTTCATCCAGAAGATTTTTCCGAGACTCTGGATCAGAAGAAAGGTAAAGGTCTGACAATGAAACACTTAGTCCCCTCCTTGATAGCCACTCGCAAAAAACTTCCTGTCCAGCATAGAGGAAGTCAAGGGCTCTGTCCCCGCAATGTCTGAGAAGGCATTGAAAGAAGTTCTCACTGTTGTCGTGTAGCCAAGATGATCCATGGGAAGATGATACAAGCTCTCCTTGCCTAATACATATACCATTAGATGCATAAGCAAATTCAAAATCTGGCGGCAAAAGCAGGCTAAACAATTGTTTTCCAGTCCACAAAGAAGATCCTGAAGTAGACTTGATAATAGCAGGCAATATTGGTATACAAGAACAAAACATTTGCAGCTGCTGCATCTCAGTCTTATTCAGGATAACACCATCTTCCAGAAAAAGATAGGCAGCAGTCAAACTATCTTGACTTAGTGACAAAAGGTTCCGACCATTCTGCCCATTGACTAACTGTTTATCTAAAGAAACAAGCTCATTAAGCTCGACTCTAGAGTTTACAGATTGTGGAACATAACCATGAAGACAATCTCCATCAAAGTCCCCTCGGAGTGGGGAACAGATAAGAGGATTAATGGAGACAACAGAATTAATCGGGAGAATTTTGACAGATAACGCAATAAGGGAGTGCTGATGAATAGATGGAGGCCTATTAATCAACACAATATCTCCATCAATAAGGGGCCTGCAAATAGAATCTCCTGTCTGCAACATGTCCTTAGACCATATACAAATCCTCTGACCATTCCTAAGAACAGAAAAGTATCCTTTTCGATAAAGCATAAAATCACAGCACGGTTCTAGCTTATCCCAATTCCATAGATTTATATGGTCTGAGATTAGCACATTCTCCGCAATTTGAAAGGGCAAGCCAATTTCATCAACCTTAATTCTAGGGTCGCCAACAACCACCATACGGAAAGAATGATCTGTCCGCTTTCCAAGTAGCAATTCTTTTATGTTTTTCAGCCCTGACGCACTGGAAGCAGAATCATTTGTTGATTGTTTTTCATATATCTTTTGTAAATTTGACAATTTTTCAGAGCGTATCTGCAGCAGGAGAAGTTTTAAGTCAAGTAATTTCTTTCAGAAAACATCCATATATATATGTACTCATCAATGTATACGAAAAAAAGAAATATAAGGCTTGATTTTTGTTCTTGCCTTGGAAAGTTTATATCGGTCAAGAACACGAGCACTCAATTCATTTGGCGTCCCTCTAAAATCAATAAGCTTTCTGTACATCTTTGTAGTTTCATCCTAGATGTTAGTCAAGTAAAACAGGGTGAGATGGTCTAATCAGTAAGATATATAAATCCCATAAAATCATGTAGGTCATATACTATGCAGTCAAAACGAGAGCACAACAAAAGTGACAATAACTTACAACAGTTATGCGCTGCCCGAATTCTCTCACTCGATGACTATTTGGAGTCACAAGCAAAGAGTTGAGGAAGATTGAGTTTTTCCTTTTGAGAAGTGCTTCCAGACTTTGTGGGCATACATCTTTCAAAATGCTATAGACCTGAACATTATATGACAGCATAAGCATATATCACCTTGGCTGCAGGGATAGACGGTATAATACAACAACGAAAAAAATCTCATAAATAATGAGATGCTAACCAGGAAGTAGTTAATCAGTAATAACATGTAGGATTGGGATTTTTACCTTGCAGAAATGCAAAATATAAGGTCTAGTCCACACTTCTCTTACAGTGAAAATTTAGTAGTAGTAATATTACCAATAATAATATATGAAATATCATTATTATTATTACTATTATTATTATTATTCCATTTTTAGACGTAAACTGAAAAATCTTTAACAATCACCATAGCTATGATACTTCAGTTATTCAAGGTTTGACAAAAAAGCGTCAAATAATTATCATGTCGATATGACTAGTTCTTTACAAAAGATTGCAAGTGTATCTAAACAAAATAAAGGACATGTTTCGGGCAAGGGAATTTCAGACAACAATTTACATTCCAAGCTTATATGATACAGAAAGGAAAAAAATGGCTGGCGGAGGGGTGGAAAAGCCTTTTACAAGTGAGACAAAAAAAATAATAAATCTCAAAACTGACAAATAGATATGTGGAGCTAAGGTTTTAAGCAGCAAAACAAAATAGAAGCAGAAAACATCCGTATGCACTCAAACAGAAAGGGGTATGGACAATGTTACCTGAGCAGGCGATAGAACTCTTCTGTTTGATGGCAAGCCATTGTGTTCTTGAGCTGAATCTTTAGGGATTATATCCCAATAATCAGAAGCCAGACCTCCATCAGAGCTCTTATTCACCAATGTTTCGTTGACTTCAGCAATAATTGCACTCTTTGCAAACACATCTTTTGAAGATACTTTGAATTTCATTTTTGGATATCCATATTTGGATTTTCCCTGTTATTTGGATGAAAACAAGTTGGTAATGGTCATGCAGAAAGGTGCATAGTAGCAGCCAAATGAACTCACAGTACAATATCTGCAATTTCTAGGCTGATGATGACTTGATGCAGAATCAGGTTTCTGATACATGCAAAAACGACAAAAAGATGAGCATTAGCATTCTGCAAAGAATTGGGGTAGTCACTTGATAGTTCTATAAATAAATGATTCAGGAAGCTTTCAGTAACATTTAAACTAAAAAAAACAAAAACAAAAGACTAGAAAACTGATAAAGAAAGTATTGGTTTGGAGTGCGGCAATCTCCGCTAGCGTAGGCACTAACTTAATGAATATACATGCAGTTAAATGATGACACTGGATTAACTCGTGTTCATCAATGAAGATCTTCAAGATTAGAGTTTCCCAATCCTCATATTGATCTCCCTGTTTGTCCAGAAAGTGCGAAATACTTTGTACTCTACCACTCCAAGAATACTGTTTATTAATCTTAACATGTTTTGTGAAAGTCCTGAGTTGCTTATGGATTTGTCTTAAACTCCATTTAGTTTCAATATCACATAATCTATTAAAAAACACAGGTAATAAGCTACGATCAGTGGCTTCCTCCATGAATATTGAATTAGCACCATTGACTTGATTGCATTTGCTTACAAGATAGGATACAGATTTTCATGCAGGAGCCATCAAGAAGAGGATGGTAATGAAATTAATAAACAATTATAGTAATGTGTATTTACATTAGAGAAACAATAAAAATTTCCTCACATCAGCAATTACGTTTCAGCACATCAAAGTGTAGTACCTAACCTTGACCTTGCTATGCCGAATATATTTACATCCTGGGCAGATTTTATTAAGAATTTGTGCAACTTCTGACATGAAATAAGGATTTAGAATTGTAAATGGGAAGTTGATCAAACCAAAATGCCCTGCAGAAGATAAAACAATATATCAACTTCAAATAAAGATGTTACGGGAAAGGAAGGACATAAGTGGCATGACAACTCTAACTCCCCAAGTTACCTTCACAATCCTTTGAACTTTTGGCACCACATGTAAGGCATTCGGTAGCATTTGAAGTAGGAAGTCCCAGAGAAGCATCTGACACTTCATTGACTGTTCCGATGACCATTGCTGATATCTTTCCCTAGAAATGCAGATGCTATAAACATAGAGCAATCTTCTACATACATCTTAAATTATTTAAAATTATTTGATATTATTTGCAAGATGAGTAAACAGAATCTATAAAGGGTATGAAATCTTACGGCATCTTCATCGGATAAAATATTGAGATGAATTCCCTTCAGGCGACCTGATGTAACTTGCTGAATTACATGCAAGTCATTATCCATTGAAGCTCGTAGTATTTTTCCTGGGAAGGAATAACCACATTGATCAATTGATCTACCTGAGCCAGTAAACGCCCAGTGGAGAAGGTAAAATTTTGGTTTGGAGTAACACTACCATGAGAATTGAGCTTCTAGTTAAAGGATAATCAAGAAAAAGCAACAGACATAATAAGGATACTTCAATATTTACATTCCACATGCACCAAAATAATTCTGCTATGAGTAACAGCATATCAATTTCAAACTGTACTACAATTTAATAAGCACACCATTGAGCAATAGGATTAGTTCATCCTGGAACGCTTACATTGTATAGATGAAAAAAATCAAAACAAACAAAAAAGAGCCACAACAATTAAAAGGTCACTTTTCATGTTTTTGGCTTTAGTTTACACAAATCTGAAAGAGACAAATAGCAGCAAACTCTGAAGGCTTATAAAAGGTGAGGGAAAGAATCTTCCAAGACTGTAGCCTTGATTTGACATGACTTAAAGGATACACCTTGCTCGGGAGCTTGGAAAATTATTACTTGTTTAGCTTTTAAGAATTAGTTTTCATCCTCACTAACTTTATTTAGTTGTTAAGTTAGTTTATGTGATGTTTACTAGTTTAATCACATCAATGGTATTTTAGGAATTTCAAAGGACTTTTCAATCGTAATTTAGAGAGTCTTGTTCTAAGTTTTAAGGTTTTAGAGTCATGTAGGGGTTCTTTATTGAGGCATACTATCATAGTTTTATATTTCTTTGCTAAATTTCAATGCCTATTGGAATTAGAGACCTCCTGTATCTTATAAATAGGCTCATAGTATGTTAAAGATTTTAATAGATGCTAAGTTAGTTAAGCTTCCCACATATTTTTCAAGCTTCTTTTTTATTGCATATGCAATACATTCTATGATACCTAAAGGAGTCTAGGGTGATCCTAGACTTTTTCTTCCTTCTCTGTCTTTGCTTCTTTTGAATTTTGCAAAGTTCCCTTGGTGACAATCCCACTTTTTCCATCCTTCATTGTCTTTGCTTCTTTCGATTTTAGCAATCCTCCCACAGAGTCTTTGTTAGAATCACATTTTACAGCAGTTTACTTGTAGGTGGGCAAAATTCATGTACAAGTTCATCCCTAGTAATTCGTAAATTTGGACAAGCTCTATACTTGTCAACACTTTTTGTTGATACTAGTTATGGTCTTTGAAAGAAAATTTGTAGCATTTCTACTAGTTGCCATTAGTACAACTAAAATGAAGATAAACATTTACCTTCTTCAGAAAATAACACTCTTTGAGTATAGCCAAACAAACTATACTGTCTTTCACAAGGCATGCAAGGAAGAGGAGAACTTATGCTACATAAATTGTTAACACTACCTAATAGGGGAAGGGTCGGCAACCATGGATGTGGAGATTTTCAAATAACTTAATAGTCGAACTGGTTTTTAGGGTTGGCAAGAGTGTCGAGTCTTTGCAGAGAAGGGTGGTTGATGTAATGGTTGCAACATGGATAATTGGAGCTAATGAATTGACATTCCTTATGGATTGGGTTTGAGAGGAAATAGGAATCTCTAACCTGAATTTTCCAACTTTATCAGGTTCAATTTTAGCAATGGTCCGAGGTTAGATGTTGTAATTCGCATAGTCAAGCTAAAGGAGTATGTCTAGTCTTAGAAAATACGTCTTGGTCTCTCCACTTTTTAAGAAACTTATAAGCTTGGAGCTTGTAAGTTCTTACCTTAATCTGTTAACTGGGCATTCTAAAACATGCTTAAGCTTATAAGCATCTTATAACTTTTTTTAACCAAAAACTAAGTTTCACCTAAGACACTCAGTCATTTACAACAACCATCCACTTACATCAGTGACCGACACGAATGCCACGTACCACCCCAAAAAAGCTAAATAAATAAATAAAGCTTTCCCATATATAATGACCATTAATGGAATTTTTCCGCATTAACAATACTGAAAAGATATCATTCTGAATTAACTTGCAAGTTCACAAAAACTTTTATGGGTCATTTAATTCGACTCGTCTGGTTATTAGCAAGTTGTTTTGTCATTGTCCATAAACAAATTAGGAACCTATAAAAAAACGAAAAGCTTAGTCATGGTTAACTAATTAGTAAAGGCCAAATAATCCTTATAAATCTACAAACACGCAGCAATCAATGCTGATAAAAAGCCAAAATAATTTCTTCAAAACTCAACTCATCCTTCGGTCAAGCCCAATTAGATATGGCTTGCACAAGATAACACACATAACTCATAGAATTTTGCGAAGAAGTTAGAGTATGATTCCACATTGCAAAATCACATCGATTTCCAATTGCATGCAGAAGCCATCACATTCCAAAGCAAGATTTTACTCTATCTCCATCTAACCTGAACATTAATGGGAAAACAAATATGCACATTACCTTCAGACACACACAATAATCAGCTACGAAGAACAACCCCCCACCAAATAATGCATCAAAAGTCACTGTCAATCATAAGATCACCACATGATCATGTAGCATTCATACCCGCATTGAAAATCAAGCACAATTTATCTCCAAAAATAAACGACAACAATAAATAACAAGAAAAACCCACCTCGAGATTTCACTTATAAACCCAAAACAACAGAAAAATAAAAAAAATAAAAAACGATTTTTCCACATACCTCTCTTGAATTCACCAGCAAGCTTTACTTCCCTTTTGCTCTCCCCCCTCTCTATATAAATTCCACCTCTTCTTATGTTAGAGAGAGAGAGAGAGAGAGAGAGAGACGAACAGAAACAGAGACAGAGTTTGTGTGTGCGTGTGTTTGAGTTGGTGAATGGGTTGGTTTTGGATTAATGGAGCAGCAGGCTTGTGTTTTGCTATTGCAGAGTGTTTGAACAGAGAATCAATGGGGTTTAAGGAAAAATATCATATAAATACATGAAGACAAAATTGTAAATATTAACTAAAATCGATGGCAGAAAACGAGAGCGACTCGATAACCGAGGGACATTGGGGTCATTGCAACCCAACCGTCAAAAGGCCAAGTTGGCAATGCAGAGGCGACAGGAATCCAGTGTTTGGTCTCTAGCCTCTCCTTTTGACTTTAATTACGATACTGCCCTCCAAACCTTTTCACATTCTAATAAAAGGGGCCTTTTTGTAAAAGTGGGCCTTTTCCTTGAATTTCACTCTACAATGGACCCGGTCAATGACGGGTTAGAGGGATTACTTAATACTATTTTGTCCAAAAATTGAAAGTCCTAATTTTTTTTCATCTGAAAATAATAATTTTTTTTTTAATTTACAAGTTGAAATTCAATGAAACTTGTATCATTGCTTTAAATAAAGGTAAAAAGGAAGTTACGATATTTGAAACAATGCATTATTTCTAAAAAGTACAAAGAAAAAGAAATGAGATTTTTATGCAACGAATAAGTATTTTATTAATAATTTGAATTTTGTGAATCTTCTTTTTTTTTTCTATTAATAGAAAAATCAGCATTAATAATAATATCCACATTATAAAAATGACCCATATCCAATGGAGTGACACAAATTTTCAATATTTTTAAATTACACTATCATAATTTTAAAAATACAGGACATCATAACATCTTTAATGTTAGCAATATTTTTCCATAATGTGAAGAGGTAGCACATCACCATTCTAATGGATAAAAGAAAAAACACACACATATATTTTTGTATTAATTTTGGTTCTTAAACTTTTAAATGTAAATGTATTACTTTGACATTTTAACTTTTTAATATGCATCAAGTATGATTTTTTTGGCCAAATGCACCTAAAAGAAAAAAAATATATAATAGATTTTGTATCCACTTCCACCAAAGCTTTAGCTTTTAGCATCCACCTCTATTAAAACTTAAATTCTTGGCAAAGATCAAAACTTATAATAAAGTAAATATTAAAAGACTAAATACATCCCTATACTCAAAAAAGAATGTATAATTTTTAAAAAGCTAATTGATAATTGTTTTTATAATGTATAGTTCTTAAAAATTAAGTAAAACAAAATTATGTGTCACATTTATTAAAAAGAGAACAGATTAACCTTTGTATGTTTAAGTAAATGGATATCATTGAGATTAATAAGTGATAGACATCTTTTAAAATGCATAATTCGAAAATATTTGAGACCATGATATCTTGTTCAATAATGTATAGAATATGTATTGTTATTTATTATTTTAAAAATAATAAATTTGATAATAACTTCCATTTGATTTTACAAAAAAATTATAGCACAATTAATTATATGATTAAAAGGTGATTTTTGTAATTAAAAATTTAGTTTATCACTTTATTTAAAAAAAATGAATTTGTAAAAATATTTATCATTGTGAAAATTACAAATATTTTTCACATGAAAAATTTGTATTAACCACCCCTCATGATGTTGAAACACCTTAATGTTTAAAATTTGGTACTCATTTTTTTCTAAAATATGCATTATTAAAAATAACTTTCTGTCAGTTTTCTAAAAGTTCTCATTTTTCATAAGCATAGGATGGGGGCCTTTTGATCTTTTAATTGAATTTTATTATAATAATTGAACAAATTGATGGGCTTGTCTTATAAGTGAACTATTTGTATAAGATATATATATATATATATAATGTATGAGCATAAATGGGAATAATATAAAACCCTTAATTTATTATATTTTTATTAATTTTGGTATGAAATACTTCCAAGAAAAACATGAGATGAAGAAAATTATTTACTTTTTTCAAAAGAAAAGACGGAATAGAAAGACAATGACTCCCCGTGTCTGGACACGAAAAAAAGTTCCAATGTCTCAAAACTGTTGGATTCAATGGGCTAAAAAGGCACTCGTCCTATAAACTAAAGTACGTAAGTATAAATATTAAATTGTACATATATAAATGTGAATACATAACATCCTCGATTTATTATCTTTTTATTAATTATGGTGTGAAATAATAGCGAGAAAATTTATACTTTGAAGTAAAACAATTTGTACGTAGTATAATATATAGAATTCTTACCATTTCGGAAAAAAAAATGATAAAGATTAATATATAGAATTCTTACCATTTCAGGAAAAAAAATGATATAAATGAATAACGATAAATATAAAATATTTCAAATGATAACGATAAAATTAGGATTAAGGGAATAGAAATATTTTAAAATTATAAAGAACACAATAAGTTTTACATATTTAGAGAGAAAATACGATTAAATGATAATGTTTTATAGAAAATTATATTTGTTTTCCACATCTATACTATAAATTAAATTTAAAATATCTTTTTACATTCAAATTTCCGAATCTTCTCCTTTGTGTTGCAAGAAAAAAAAAAGAATAATAGGAAAATCAAAATCAAAACATATTTTCTTATTTTTTTTTAAAATCTCACATCTTACATAAAATTGTAAGGTATAGTGATAGTAATCGTTTGGTGAAATTTCTTCTGTATAATTACATATTTTTTATATCTTGTAAATTATGGTAGGGAAAACAATTGTTGTTTGAATACTTTGAATTAGTAAAAGTTGTTACTTAATGACCATAATTTTTAAACAGATATTTGTTTTCCGGGTGCTACATTTCAAATTTTTAACTGTTTATGATTAAGTATGATTTTCACTTTTATAGACAAAACATTAATTAAGATTTTGGTATAAATGACGAATTAATTACTTGGTAAGTTGAGTGTGTTTCACATATGCATAGATATAATACTATTTAAATCAGTATTTGAATAAATTGTGCTATTAGTAAATTCATTAAATATATAAATTTGATATTTATCTGTAATTTAGTGGGTGTTTGGCTAAAGCTTAATTTAAAAAATATTATAAGCTCTTACATTAGATAAAATGGTTAGATCTTATTTTAAAATTAAGTGAAATATCTTGATGAAATAACATTGTAGAGTTTATAAAATATTAGTAATAACATTTTCTAATATAACTGGTCAAATTATAGGATTAGGATCTTAAAAAATAAGTTAAAATATTATTTATTTTTAAGGAACTTATAACCCCCCCCCCCCCCCCCCCCCCCCCTCATTTTTTATTAGATGGTATGAGCTTGCTATCGATTTAAAACATTGTTTGGGAGCTCATGTTTGACAAAAAAATTTAAAAAATGAACATATGAAGCATTCAATTCCAGAGATTTAGAAAAGAAAAATATAGAAGTTAGAATTCGTGTTGCTCGTTTTTTTGTTTTTTTTTTTTATTTTCACTAGCATTTATAGACTCCTACTTTTTCCATTTTTATTTTTTCTAGATGTTCTATTTATGTAATTCTTTGAGAAAGACAAGTTATGACCACTTATTTTATCGCAAACTGGGAAAATGGACAGAAATTTTAAGTTAATGAAAAAACATGGAAAAAGAAAAAAGAAAAATACATGTAGTGAATATACCAATTAGCACAAATGGAAGCATCTTTTGGTCATCACTCACATATTGTATATAAAACTTTACCCTTGCAATAAATCAAATATATGAAAAGAGTATTATTGCTTTTTGAATTTTGGATTATAAGAAGCATATTATGACTCGAACTATCAACGAGTTTAATCTATTTAAAAACTCGAAATGCCTAATATAATTTTAAATTATATTGAGTTTGACATGAATGTTAAGGCTCGAATTATATTTAAGTTAAGCGTAAACGGAAGATAGGTTCAGTTTGAACTAGATTTGAATTCATTATAAATATTTATCATTGTATATTTATAACATACTATTTACAATATACTATAAACTATATAATAAAGAATGAATTAAAAGTATATAAAATTTACTTACAAACTTAAAAATTCCAAATTAGAATCGATAGTTTAAATTTTAAAATATCGTAAATAGAACTCAAGCCCACTTTTGAAAAAATAGGGTGCATGTTTTGAATGTAGAATTAAAAATTATACGAGTTTTCTAAACATAAAATTAAAAAAAATAATTTTAGAAAATAAACAAAACAAACACATTTTTGAATTATAAATATGAAAATATCTTCAAGAAACAAAACGAATCTTAATTTTTATTTTATTTTATTTTATTTTATTTATCAATTGATCTTAAATTTTCACTTTTGATTTGATATAATCAAAATATTCTCCATTTTCTCATGCCAAAAAGAGTAAGAATCTATCCCCCCTAACTTTTGGACATTCTGAAACTTAAAATAATATTCGACTTAGATAAATTAGGATCAATAATTTTATTTTAACTAAGTTAAATCTCCTCTGTATCCGAAGCATTTTTAGAATTATCCATCTCAGGAACCTAAAATCCTAAATAAATAAATAAAAAAAACTTCGTTGTTTATCTTTATTTCTACTTTTATTACACATTAAGTACATGGTATGTGGTTTTCCATACACGTGGAGAGACAGTGAAATTTCAAAAAAAAAACATCTACTTTTAGGTCAATTATTGCACAAAGTAATTCCTGTGATGTCGACATTTTGAGATTTCCTTTTTTGGGATCAAGTAAATTGAAAGGTAGGAATACGATTCGTTTGTCAATCCATCAGTATATCCATACCCCTTTTTGCTCAAAAATGTTCAATCCTATTGGAATGGTTTAAAGTTCACATATCAAAATGATGCCATAAAAGATTAGGGGATCATCCTTACAATTCTCAAGATTTTGACAAAAATAGTAATGGGGTAAATTTTTCGAAATTAAAAATCTGCCCCTTAACATTTTGTAAAAACTTGAATCCTGATCTTATACCTATTTTATAATTTTAATTTTTTTTTTCTAAAATTTATACTTTTCTAAAAACAATATTATATAAATACGTATATAATTAATAAATTAATTTATTATTAAAAAAAGGCAAAAAATATCAATGCATAGGTCATCGAAAAAATTTCGAAAACTCTTAAAAGTAAAAGTCATTTAAGCTACTATCGTACTTTGTGAAAAGAATTTTTCTTTTTCTATCTATTTTAATATATATATATATATATATGTGTGTGTGTAAAAATTAAATAAAGTGAGTTTAGGATAAAACATATATGAGAATAAAATATCAATACTCGATCTGAACTCATTTTTATAATTTTAAAACTCGTTTCAATAAATTGAATTTAGGAAGGAGATGAACCCATCCATCGTCATTCCTAAATCCACATAAATTTCAGCATATATGATGATTTTGCTTAAAAATTGTTAAGAAGTACTCCAAATTAAGGTATAATCTAAAACATACTATGATAAACACCATGTGAAAATGAACCCATTTTGAGTATAGTTTTTGTACCCTGTTGAACTTTTACAAGTGGGCTGCAGATATGAGAAGGAAAGCGATGGAACAATGTGAATGAGAGATGGATTGAAGTTTAGGGAAGGAAAAGTGGAGGGGCCCACCTGTTCAACTTTTTTTTCATAATAAATTGAATGCTGTCTTTTTCCTAGCAGAGTAGCCTAAGCATAGCTATAGCCTAAAGCCTATAGCCTATAGCCACAGTAGTGATCGTGTGTGGCAAAATGCTGCACTGATTACGGGGAATGAGGTTCTCCCTGGCACGAGAAACAAGTACTCGGAGATTGTCATGCATGCAAATTTTGAAAGCTATGTTGATTTTTTTTTTATTTTTTTTGAAAGTCTTAGGAAATGTGTTGGATGATGTGAGAATATGATTTTATTTTATTTTAATTTTTGGTTTAAAATGAAATATATATTTACATTAGTAAGATTGAAAATGTTGGAATGATGTGATTTTTTTATAAAAATATGTCTGCTTTTTTTTCTTTCTTTTGGGCTTGTAGTCCAATTAAAATTAGAATTTAAAAAATAAAATAAATTATGTTTGAATTAATTTTCAAGCTGGTTAATTTGCATGACATTTGTGATTAATTTTTGTGTGGCTATGTAATTGTAGTAGTGCATAATGGCATTCAGATCTTGAAAATAGGTTATATTAAACCAACAAAGTCTTGTCAAAAAGTATATCCATATCGATGAAACGTGTATTGAGTGAAAATTATTGAAATTATAGAAAATATTCACATTAAAAGCTTTGTATGAATGAAAATAGTTTTCAAATTTTAAAAAAAGTGTATTTTGTGTGGGGAAAATACCACATTGAAAAATTAAATAAGTTTATACTACATATATAAAATTTCACTTTAATAAAAAAACTATCCAAGTCCGCATACACATGCTATATTGAACGTTTTAGAGATGGATTCATCTAAGTGACACTTCATAACTAACAGTGTAGTTGAATGTTGAGTGGATGCGATTTTAAACTATTAGATCACATATGTTATTCAACAAGTTTCTCTCTCCTCTCTCCCTATTAAAATAAATTTAATTATTTTAATATTCTTGCTATTCTTTCAAGAACAATGTAATGTTTTTAGTTTATTTTAGTATTTTTGCTATTCTTTCGATAATAATATAATGTTTTTAGTTCGCTTACATGATTAGTACAGTGTTGTACTATTCTTTCCAAAAGAATATAGTCAATTTTCTTATTAGGAAACAGACGTCATAATTCTTATACCACCATATAGATGACGAAATCTTCTTTAAGGAAATTAACTTTATACTTACCAAAGTTCATTCTTGATATTCCAAGATCTCATTTCGACCCACTTCATACACTTAAATATCCATCCTTATTCGCCAACGGGTGTGTGTTTTTTATAGTTTGGATGAAATGTGAATATTACATCGATGCACTCAATCGAGTGTAGATTGAAGTCATAAAATTTTACAATTAAAATATATTAGATTCAAGTCCCACTTATTGTAAGTATTTATTTGTTTTAATAGTTTTTTTTTTCAATTATGGGTTTTGAATTATAATTTTTAATGCAATTAAACGCTTACAACATAAAGGAAAACAAACATGAGTTTTCCGCAATGTTGTTCAAACTATGAAAATGGTTCAATAAGCGAAACCAAACATAGCACAAAATCTATAAATTAATCTGTGCGTACACTTAGAAAAACATTATTTTCAAACTATGTTTTACATTTTTTCTCTAATTGGGAGGCCAAAACTGCATAATATAATGTTACAGGCAAATCATGCTAAAAAGAAGATTTTGTAGCAATGCATGTCATAAATTAAGTACGAGCATAGAACATACCAAATTAAAAAGATATTAATATGAAATTAATTTTAACACACATTTTTGGAAGTACTTGAATTCAAATCTCATAATAATAAATTTGTTATTAATAGTTTAATTTTTATTACTTGAATTAGACTTTATTCCACGTACTAAAAAATAACACAATCAATAATCAATGATCTAATGGTTGAAAATAACTTGAATTTTTTCGAATATTCACTTAATAACCTACAAAACAACGATTATGGGTGTCTGGGGTAATTTTTCAGTACGTGGTCGATGAAAATAATAAAAAAACTTAAAAATGCTATTAAAAAATAATTATGCCCGTATATAATGTAAAGTAACGAACCTTCAATTTAGCTATGAGTTTATATAGTGTACATATATTAAAGATAGTTGATACCGTCAAGAATTTAGTTATCTTATTTAGACGAGAATAACTGAAAACCGTTTATTAATCACGAATTCCAAATAAGATCCCAGCTTTATTTGCAATTTGGCATAAATAGAATAAAATTGTATTTCCAATTAATCGAAGTAATCAAGTCAGATCAATTCAATCACTTTAAAGAAGCCCATATATAGGTTAATATGCGAACTTATACTACAGTTCAACTAACCAAACACCTCATCAAAAAAATTGAATCACAATAAAATTAAAATAGGATGATATATAATAATAATCTTAAATACGAGTCTAGTAAAAACTTTAAATATGACAATCCAATTCAAACGAATTATCACAAGGTTGAAAATATATAATATAATACAATAAAAAAACTCACAAAATCTAATATTATTATTTCTACGAGCTTAGTCAAATGTAAGCCACATCATTATATATGATTCTTCAACTTTTCATTCATTAAATTTATTCAATAATTATTTAAAATTTGTTGGTAATAAATTATGTAAATTATGTTCACCTAGACTCAACAAAGCTCGAGATGGTGGCTCTCTACTACATAAAATCACGTGAAGCCTCTTTCTTCACAACTTTTAGCCGATGATCTTCAATTTACTTTATTTTATCAATTATTATTATTATTACTGTTATATTATGATTTTGGTGGGACATAAGCCTTTTCATCCTACTTTAGCCGATCATCTTTATTTTTTTAATAATAATTACTAATTATTTTTGTTATTTTTGGTGTCAATATCATGAAGATTCCCAAAAAGAACCCTCCTCGAGATTGCTGTGCTTTGATATTTTGATGGTAAAGTGCATACACTAGGGCCAATCCTTTACTTGCTTTGGGAATGTCAAAAAAAAGTTATCTCCCATTGTCATCTTCTTAGATTTTTCATAAAGTGCGTGCAATTAGTATTGTAATTTACCCCAAGAAAAAATGCCACGAGTGATTGATTACCCCAAGATTATTGTAATCTAAGTTGCATCAAATTATAAAAATATGTGGTACAAATTTAATTTGTCCGTGCAAATTATTTTAATTACTTCACCTATATTGAGGTTCTGCACATACGATAATTGGTATTTTTCTCCTTGGGAGAAACTTAGCCTGCATTTATTTTATTTTTCATTTTTTCATTTTTTTATTTTTTTTCTTTTAGTATTTTCAAGTATTTTAGTATTGATTATAATATTTTATATACTTAGCGTATATTAATTATATTAAAATAAAAATTGAAACACAATTTAAGGTAAAGTATTTTGCTTGCTATCATTTTAGAGCCTATCCTCACCATTTTCAACCCTAGTGTAATTATGATATTCTATTATTTCCACAAATAGTTATTTCCCTTCCCAATATATCATATATGATTTGGCATAAAGCTAATAATAGAGCCCACTATTGATTACTCTTTTATTGTAAGAATACTGCACTATCATATACAAATTAAATACATTCTAATTTTATCACATCTTTTTATGTATTCAACAATTATATCTTACTATTTGTATAAATAATTATTTTACCCTAACATATTATATATGATGTTTGATGTGACATAAAGTAATAATGGGATCCACCATGTATGAGTTTTACCCTATAAAATGTTATTACATTAAAAATATGCTTTTGAAACATTAAATCCAACTACATTTTCATATTTTTGTGTACTTTTTTTACATTAAAAAACACATAAAAATAAAACATTTTCATTTTATATTCTGTAATTTCTGATAATCAAATTCACTAATTCAAGTACATCCTCATTTTTGCGCAAAAACCCATTGAAGATGTTGGAAATATAAGATGAGAATAAAAATAAAATAAAATAAAACCTTAATTGATATACTTCCAGATAATTGGTTGGATTTGAAAATTTGGAGTTAGAATGAGATTTTCTATCCTCAAATGTCATAATTTTGGTACCACCTTAACTTCCAATTGGGATGTTCAAGATGGTGCATGGAACCCTTATATTTCTCCCTTACAGTCGTTGTATTTTGATCTCATTCGTATATGAAACATGTCTATAATATTTTTAAAAAAAAATCAGTATTTTTTAACATTAAAAATAATAAAATCTTATGTCTGAAACGACATGGAAAACAATCAATGTGTAAATGTCAAACCCATTAATTCCAACTTTTCAATAACACAACTTTGAGACATAATTGTTGACCAATGACTACCCTTCTACACACCTTCATCATGCTCAATTCTTCATTCATCGAGGATTTTCTTTTTTTGAGTTTCAAATTTCAGTGGGAAAAAAGAATAAATAACAAAAAATAAATAAAAAATTATGTCATTTAGGAAAAGAAAAATATTTGGAGTTAATAACTGGCTCGTCAATTTATATAAATTTGTATTTTTTAGTTATTTGGGCCAATTTGAATAAGTTTTTATCCTATTTTTTTACCAAGTAAATTTTACTTATTTTTGGCTGAAAATTCGTGTAACTCAATTTGCTAAACAAACTATTGCAAATTTGTTAACTAGATCACGTTGATTGCATCCAAGCCAGAATCTTCCAATTTTAATTGGGCTTTTTCGTCAAAACTTGGGCTGCTTGTTTTAATAGATTGTACCCAGGCCCAATATAGGAGGCTAGATTTCAACCCAGTTTGGATTTCCTAATGCTTGCTATACAAATGGGGAGAGATTTTAAGGGTCAAGCATTTTTATATATGGGCTGCGACTGAACTAGCCTGCACATCGGACCATTTTAAAGTCGGCCCATGATTATCTAACATACAGTTATAAAGGCCCAACTGGATAAATCTACATGCACGAAGGCATTATTAAAATGGTACAATTTATTCAAAAAATTATTGTCATACATTAACTAGCAATTGCTCGTAGGGATGACAATGGGCAATTCAAATCGAAATCATCCCAAATTTATTTTTTTTGGAATGAGTTTTATCAATATAAATGAGTTTGGATTGAATCTTGAGTTTTCTATTTTTTAAACCCGACTTATTTTTTTTTTAAAAATTATATATATTTATAAAAATAAAATTTATTTTTTTAAAAAAAAAATTGTAGTTTTTTTAACAAGTATAATTTCTGATATTTTTAAATTATCCTAATTGCTTGTAATTAGAAATTATTACATTTTATCTAAAAAAAATGATACCAACATTATTATCATGCATTAACTAGTAATTGCTTGTAATGAGGAAATTATTACATTTATGTACAAAAAAAAATGCATTAATATGCAACCACATATATTTTTTCAACTCCCACATCAACCGTGTACATAAAATTTATTTAAGAAAATAAAACCCTCATCAATTACTTGTTGGAGGTTTCATTCACAAATACAAAGTTTACAACTAACTGATTTTGCTCACCGTCATTTAATTATTGTGTATATATATATATATATATATATATATATATTTTGCTGGTCACTTGAGTTATTTTATTTTTTATTTTTTATTAATGAAAATTGAGTTAGGCCTAAGCTTTTATTTGACAAAAAAAAATATAAATTTTTAATAATCGATAAAATTGGATAACTTAATTTATTTTTAAGCTTTATTGATCCGAACTAATTTCCAGATGATTCGATTATGTAAGAATGGACCAGTAGACCCACAAAAATCAGGATCCATAATAAGTGTTATTTTTTTAATTAATTAGATAAATTAATTGTGTGGGGAATTTCCATGTGCACTTTCTGGGTTATGTTCACTTGTGAGTATTTTTATGAGAAATTTAATTACACGTAAAAATCTGTACAGCTAAGTAGAACATGAAATACAGCTGGTTTGGCTTCCGATCCCAAGTTTCCTTTTGGACCTAAATTAATTTAATTAAATAAAATAGCATTTGGTGCAATTTATTACACTTAGCCACCTCAGCACTCATTGGTCCTACGCTCCATCGATTTTTGGTGGCAGAATCGCCAGGGCAGATATATATTAAACTGGCTGATTCCGTGTGTTGAATATTTATATTTATTGAGATTCTTATAAAAGAAAATAATATAATAGATTAGTTAAGTTTTTGTTTAAAAAAAATAATAAAATTTGTTCTTTGTGAGGTAAGTAATTAAACATTATCAAGTTTGTTGTGGTAACAAGTCGCATAAATAATTGGGAAAATTCTATGCAATACTTCCTTCAAATATGGCAAGTGCATGGAACGATCAAATACATTACAAAGTTCAAATATTAATTAATAATTAATTAATGTTGAAATTAATTATTAATGAATACAACCAATCATTTATCATTCATCAACATAAATAAATAATCATACTTTTTAATGGGACTTAAACTCGAGGACTTCAAAATCACAAATGTATTTTGTGTTTCTTTTTTCCACGTAAAATGGATTTATTTGAGACTTGGTACAATGGTATACACCTTACTATTTCCAAGTGTATTTCATGAATTCTTTTTTTTTAGAACTCAATTAGTTATACTTTGTAAATGAGCAACGATGAGTTAAGCAAAAGACGAAAATTCAATTAATTAAACATTTTGGTAACTACAAGTGCCTAGTTTGCGAGCTTTGCAATAGAAAAAGAAAAAATCTAATTCACCAAAATAAATTGAAGTACAAATAGTATTTCAATTCTCAATAAAATTCATTTTGATAATCATCACCCCCAAGTTAAAAAACACGTAATTATCGCCACAAGCATGACACAACGGTAAAACAGGTGGATAATAATAAAAGTATCGGAGGTTCAAATTTTTGTGAAAATATGAATTATGGCGTGCAGTATCGTCTCTCTAAAAGTCCCATCTGCATTATGCAAAAGGAGGTCTACAGGGATGATAACTGCTTTTCGAAAATCTACTTAGACTATAATCTCATTCAAATCTACATGGAGTACGAACCAAAGAAAAGACCGTCCTCCTTAGAACGAAATCGGAATACCTGAGTTATTAAAAAAAAAAAAACACATAATCCCTCAATTTTTATAGTTTTGTTGTATATTCCCTCAGGCAAGCATTTTCGATCAAAATCCCTAAAAAATTTGTAACATGATCGGCACATGATGAAAAAAATAGCATTTTATCCCCTAAAATTAATTAAATTTATATTTGGCCACGGATATCTGTTATAAGCAAAAAAAACCACTAAAATTCTTATTCGCGACCATTGCATGATTTCCTTTATATTTCACCAAAGTAACCAACAAATAATGTGTGTTTAAAATTAATACTTCCCCTTTTCCAGAAAGAAAAACCCAAATGGCGGCTTGTATTTGCATTGAAATTAAACCACGATTAATAATATTTTATTTAATTAAATACTATATATAAAGTTCCTAACCTAGAAGAAAAAAATAGTTTAAAATTACATGAAATAAATTGTAAGATTCCTCCTCATAATCGAGCTCCAAATTACCAATAAAAGATGATTTTTTTTGTGCAATTCTTTACAATGTTATTATCGTATTTCAAACACTTAAAAAAGATGCATGTACTCATTTCAATACAAATATATTAAAGATTACTAGCCTAGGATGTTTTATACAATAAACTTCAAATGTATTATATCCTATATTCATAATAAATAGTTGTGTGTTGCACAATGATTTGGAATATGATCTATAACACATTAGATGGTTGATCCAGACAAAGTCTTTTTTTTTTTTTTTTTTTTTTCAGGAGGATACAAGTTAGCTATTAAAAGTTAATTGGACTAAAAGCTTTCCAATAAATTAGTGACTGTAAAAAAAAAAAAAAATACTTTGAATTTTGGGCAATTAATTGTATATTCACTTGAATTTTATCATTAAGATTCCCTTCTCACTGCCGCTGTTCTACAACAAAAGAAATATTATTTTTGAAAAATATAAAATTAGAGGACTCGTTCTTCGAGCTATGGTGGTAGTATGCAATTAGGCACCAAAATAAAGAAAAACAGCATTTGGGTTTAATGAGGTGAAAAGATGATAATCCATAAATAAATATGCGATGAACACGTGTAAGGATTTCAATTATTATTATTATTAATTTTTTTTACTTAAAATAGGTTTGGGGGCGGGGGAGGGGGCAAAATGCAAAATATAACTAATTTGGGGGTGGGGGTTAAAGTTGGAATTTCAGGGTGATTTTAGCCGAAAAGGCTCATTGGAGAAAATGTGCAACAAAATAATGGAAGTTAAGGAATTATGTGCTATTTTTTTTTTTTTTGTTCGAGAAGGGGGTGGGTGAGGGGCTAAGTAGTAAAAACGAGTTTTCTTGAGTGAAGATGAACTGCTATGCCGCACGAAGCGCCCATGAGTGCACACTTATTTACTTATTATAATTATAATTATAATTAAGAAAAAACACCTATTAATGATTAAATAGGTAAATAAAATGTGGAGTACTAGTACTTTACTTGTGAAATTACGATGTTGCCCTTCACTTAACACAAACAATTGAAATACAGGCATTTCCGGTTCCCGGTTACTAAGCATGAAAATCTTTTTGAAATGTTTGAGTAGAGTTTGAAACAGCTGGGTTGTGAATTTGGGCTTCAAGCCTCTGCTGCAACGGACCTCTTCTTCTTCATCTTCTGCCCTTCTCTTTTCAGGTATTTGTCTCTCTATAAGTACATGTTTTATGTATATATTGGTATGCATATTGGTGAAAAATGTATGCTCTATTTTTGTGAATTTTACTTTTTCTTTTCCTTTTTGTGTTTTTGTTGTAAATCAATCTGTTTGATGTTGATGTGGACCTTTTCTGGATGGCTTGTTTTGTTCTTGGATTGAAGTTTTTATTTTTTCTTTGGGTATTTGTTGAATGAAAAGTGATGGGTTGTCTGGAAATGAAAAAAAGTTTTGTTCTTTAATATTTTATGCGACTCCTCTTTGTTTTTGTTTGCTGTGAGGGAACTCTGTGTTTGGCCCTTCTGTTTTCTTTGTTTTAACTCTATTCTGGATCTACCATGTCATTTGCAAAGCTGGGTTGTTCTTAGATATTCTAGAAAATTTGAATCTTGAAAACCTCCTCGTCCCCTCCCTCAAACCCTGGGAAGAAAAAGGAAGTTGAGAAAAGAAAGTGTGTTTAAGTTTGCCGAATGCAAAAGATTAAGAAAGTGTGGGAATTGAGAATATATTCTTCTTGATTTATCAGGGATATGCAAAGGATTGTCTTTTTCTTGCTGGAGGAGGACAAGGATTACTGAGTTGAAGGAACAGTCACTATATTACACAGTGTTCGGAGAAGAAAGGTGCTTTCATTGCCTTAAGTAGCACGTTGACTGATCAATGTGTTTATTCAAGTTGGATGTAAATATATAGTGCTTGCTTTGGACTTTTGAGGAGCATGGCATAAAGTTTTGATCGGTGATCTTCACCAGAGTTTTGGTATAGTGTTATGGATTTTACCAATTGGGATAATATTGGCAAGACTCTAATTCATCACTGTAATTGTTATAAATCTCCGGACTTGAATGAAACAATCTTGGACTCAACTCAGACCGCTAATTTTAGGGAGCGGTACATTCTTGGAGAGCAGTTAGGATGGGGAAGATTTGGCATTATAAGAGAATGCTCCGATAAATTGACAGGTGAAGTTTTGGCTTGCAAGTCTATTGCCAAAGAGAGATTGGTTACAGAGGATGATGTCTGCAGTGTGAAGCTCGAGATTGAAATATTGACCAAGTTATCTGGGCATGAGAATGTTGTGGATCTCAAGGCCGTGTATGAGGAGGAGGATTATGTGCATCTTCTGATGGAGCTTTGTGCAGGTGGAGAGCTTTTCCATCAGATTGAGAAGCAGGGAAGATTGTCGGAGCATGAGGCACATATTATCTTTAAGCAACTAATGGAAGTAGTAATGTATTGTCATGATAAAGGCATTGTACATAGAGATTTGAAACCAGAAAACATCCTCTTAGTTTCAAGGTCTTCCTCCTCACCTATCAAATTGGCCGACTTTGGTCTTGCAACGCATATCAAACCTGGTAACGTCTTTGTTCTGTGTACATTAATTTTATATGCAATTGCAGAAATTTGAGATTTTTTCAGCATGATAAACTATCTTGCACATGGATAACGGTGTTGCACTAATTAGGGAGATGTAAACTCACTGAGCACATATTGGCATTTTGTTTATTAAAAATAACCTAAAGTTCTCTTGGATAATTTTAAATGCTTTGTTGAGAATTTTAAGTTTCTTTATAAACAGGACAGACATTGCATGGGACTGTTGGAAGTCCTTTCTACATAGCTCCTGAGGTTTTGGTGGGAGGTTATAACCAGGCAGCTGATGTGTGGAGTGCTGGTGTTATTCTTTACATTCTGCTCAGTGGAATGCCTCCCTTTTGGGGGAAAACCAAATCAACCATCTTTGATGCTGTGCGGGCTGCAAACTTGTGTTTCCATTCTGATCCTTGGGATCACATTTCAATGTCAGCGAAGGACTTGATTTCAGGAATGCTGTGTTTTGATCCTTCGAAAAGGTTAACTGCTGCTCAAGTCCTAGGTATGTCAACGGTGTTGATGCTCATTCTTTGTAATATTGATCATCATTAGTGGGTATGTTCTGTAAGGAGCTCATTATGTAGTTAAATATTTTAAGAAATAAACTTCATTTTCGTAACTTAATAAACCAAACTGATTGAATTAGTAAAAGATTTTGACCTCAAGTTGGCTGCAAGTATCAAGTGTCTGGAATCTGCTGGATATTCATCACAGATGATTTTTTTTTTTTTTCCTTGTTTTGGTTGATGACTCTGCATATAGTACCTCTCTCTTCAGCATATATCCTTTTAGCAAACTTACTTAATAGATAGCCCTCTTAACTGAATTTGGGACTTCCCATATGGAAAATTCAAATATCAAATGTTGTGCTGGTTGTGCTGATGATATTATCTGATTCTGATTTGGCTGGAACTTGTGATCTTATTAAGGCGCTCAGCTAAATGCATTTGTCAAGATTCTGTGGTAATGATTCCATTATTTCTTTGCAGCTCACTCCTGGACAAAGGATACCCCACAGGGTACTCAAGAATCGTACAGACAAGATAATCTCAGTCTTCAACAACTAGAAGTGGGCGGCTATTCTTTCTCCAATTTAAATGTTTTCAGGGACCAGGATTTTAGTTTCCGTGATGGGTCACCATTTATTGTAAATAGTGAGCAGGAAGATTCTCCTGTTTTCTCATGCAGATCATCATTCTCTTCAACCCTACTGAACCATGGCACACCTTCCTCAGTGTCAGGAGCTGTTTATTCTGGTAGCTGCTGTAAATCAAATGCACCAAAAATCTCATCTCCAATTCCTTCAATGCCCAGTTTTACATTTTTCAGTCCTGCCCCTACACTTGAACAAAGTGACGAGTCATTATGTTTCCAGACCAAAATGCTGTCAATTGATGGAGGTACGTCTTTTGTGCTAGAATCTCAATGTATTCCTTTGAATGTAAGTTAGGAAGTAGTAGTGCACAACTGTTTTTATTTAATACGAGAAGTGATGCACTTGTACAGACCTCCATGTATGCAATAAGTTACCTAGACTGTCTACGTACATAGTTCACCTGAAGAACTTTGTTGGAAAAAGATTATTAAGTTTTCCTCTAAAATATTGTTTAACATGCAAATTTGGAAATCTGACATGATAAATTGATAAACTTGGAAACAGTGAGAAGCTCATTTATTATCTAATTATTAGTGTGAACTTGCAGAGTTTGACAGCTAAAAAAGTGTATATTTGCATATCCAACCAGTGTCCTCTTGTAAAATGTGAACATTAGGTAAGATGGAACTAGCAAGTGAAATTGATCTCTGACACTAATGTCTCTGGATGTTTTGGAATTGTCCAAGCGGTTGAACACTCATGGTAGCTGCAGTGTTTATGCTATAAATAAAATGGACACTCTGGATATCCTAAATGATGAATAATGCAATACACTGCTATTTGAAACAGTTTAGATGTGTGTGCCCTTTGTGGTTTTGCATATCCATGCACGTCTTGACTGTCGGGCTTTTGCTTGTGCTTGCAGAACCAGGTATAAGAAAGCTAATCTTATTGCCAGATCCTTCACAACCCACTGAGCACAAGTTGGATGAAATGGAGCAGAGGTCAGAAGTTCGCCGGGTAGGATGGACAAGTGTTTCAAAGGCAACAAGCTTGCAGAGCAAGAGGAACCACACAATCGATCTTGGTGAACTTGATCATCTGGATCTCATAGCTACTGCATCAGTTAGTCGTTGGGCGTCCTGCACGCAGATTCCAAGTGCGACATCATTGAGATCTTCACTTGTCTGCTAGCGAAGCAAAAGCAAGAACTGTTTATTGATAAATTAAACCCAATTTTGTTCCAGATGCTGCTGCTATATGCAATGATTGGCTTTCCTGATCCATGTTGCAAATAGAGGAAGCGTGCTTTTCCCATATGACTGTCACCAGAGGAATTGTATTTTTCTTATTTGACTCTGTCACTGTGGCTGCTAGGAGTAGAGAGTGTATTAGAGGATGTATACTACAGACATTTGCAATGTTTAAGGAGCCAAATTAGCTTAAAAACTGACTCTGAATATATGAGTTTTTCAATACTGCTTATTTTCTTAAACAAGTGTTCAAGAAGCCAACCTCTTCCTGGTCTTGCATTTAGTTGTTCAACAAATATTTCAGAACTGCCCCTCGGCCTCCACAACCCCAATATTTGATTGCACAACAATCTAGAAAAATGAATGTGAAATATCTGCACTGCACTGACCAAAAAGAATTGACAAATTCAAGAAAATATGTTTGTTTGTTTTATTTTTTCTCCCTAAATATAAAAGAAAATATGTAGACTTTTGGAGAAAAAATTGTAGATTTAAAAACAGGGTTGAAAAATACAAGGCTTTGAAAATTAAATTGTTTTTTAAAAACTTATTCAAAGAAAAAAGTTTTTCAAAATAATTAAAGCAAAAACATGTCCAGCTGCAAATGCACAAATGTTTTCTGAAACTAAAACCAAAACATGGTGTGTTAGGTGTTCATGATGTAAGGGAGCTACATGCCCCCTCTTGAAAACTACAAATTAATATAGAATACTGCTCTAAGGCCCTGCTTGTTTCAATTCTTTTAGCTTTTAACCCAAACAATTGATGTAATCACCTTTAAAATCAAGTCTGATGCTCTTAATGTCAGCAATATGAATCATATTCTCTTTTTTTTTAAGTCCAAAAATAGACATAGTTGCCAAACAATAAATAAGCTAAACCTTGCTTAATATCCGTTTGTTTGTGAATAAGAATAACCAAAATCATTATAGTCCCATCTAATATAACATCCTGATTAAAAATTATAGCCGAATAACCAAAATAATTAAAGTCATCCGATATAACAACCTGATTAAAAAAAATGGAAAAAGAATGATAAAACAGTTTGAATGCGTCTGCCGGGAGTCGAACCCGGGTCTATTGCTTGGAAGGCAATTATCCTAACCGTTGGACTACAAACGCTACGTGAAGCAATACCCCACGAAAATATACTAGTTCCTATTGATTCCGTCTTTGTATTTTATTTTAGAAAAATAGTTGATGGATCATAATATAAATTTTCTTATTATTATAATAAAATTTTTATGATGCATATTGTATTTACTGTTATAAATTTTATTTTAGAAAAATAGTTGATGGATAATAATATAAATTTTCTTTTTATTATAATAAAATTTTATAATACACGCAATATATTGTATTTATTGTTGCAAAGAGACGGCATCTCGATTCATATTCAGTATATAAACCTACGACGTTCACATAAATAAGGTAAGAATACAATAAGTTGTTTCTATTCATACTCAATATATGTCATCATATGTACAATTAAATTGATGAGATTGGGTGCCTTAATTCAGAAAGATATGCCAAAAAACAGCAGTTGCTTAAAATGCCAAAAGAAGAAATCAAATACAACGGAAACTTAGGAAAAAGTCAAACAAAATCTGGCAACAATTTTTCATTTCAACATTAATAAACTGGTAAATTTATCAAAACCAAGTCATTTTGCCAAAAAAAAAAAAGGGTCGGAAATAAATTGTTTTTTTTTTTAATGAGAAAATGCATGGTAACTGGTAAGAAGCAAGAATTCATACATTTCCTGAAAATAACTTAAAATTTGCTATAAAAAAATGGATTAATCTCACTTTACCCCTTTATATTTTCAATTGTATCAGTTTATTGTAATGTACTTTCAATTGATATCACTTTACTACCTTATACTTATATTGTATCACTTTAATACCATGTACTTTTAAAAAATAACTTAATTGTCCTTAACATTATTTATAAAATCACTTTAAAAATATCTTAAAATTAATACTTATAAATATTTTATTCATCAATATCTGAAAAATATGTAATATATTTATAAACATTATTTTATTAAATATGTGAAATATTTGTAATTCTTTAATTATTAATTGAATAATCAAAATTAATAAAAATATTATTAAATTAAAAATAGTCATTTTTGTGATTAATTTTTTAAAATTTAATATTATTTTTATTAAATCAAGATAATAACATTATTTATAATCTAATTAATAATAATAAACTAAACACTAAAATGACTTTTTTTTATTTTAACATAGTTCTTATTAAATTATGATAATATCATTAATAATGATAAATTTATTATTAATATTTAACGTGTTTAATACAATATTATTTAAAATATATTGCATATTTTTTAAATTTATGATAAATAAAAAACTTATAAATAAAATATATTATCTAACAAGTATATGGTAGTTTATAAAAATTAACTTAAATTTAAAAAAATAGCCATTGATTTTGAAGTATAATAAAATTTTAAATGAATTTCACGTTGAGTGTTAATTAATTAAGTTAAAAAATTATTAGAATATAAATAAAAGTTTAAATTTTTTAAATATTTTTAAAGTAATAGATACGACTAATTAATTTATTTTTTAAAAATATACGAGGGTAAAATGATACAGTACAATAGATATAGCACTATCATTTAAGAATATAATATGATAAAATAATATAATTGAGAATACAATAAAAATAATAATATTCAATTAAAATAAAAAAGAATAAAATAAAATTAACCCAAAAAAATATTAATAATAATTGTTTATAAGAAAACCATATCCAATTTCGGACGGGCTGTTTTCATTTATAGGATTTGCTCAAGCTAAAAACTTGTAGATAGCTACTTAAATCAAACAGATGGTAATGGCTTCTTAATTGTACACGCATGGGTTGCGTGCAGTTTTATACTATTATTTAGTCACAAAAATAGCAAATTATATATCCACATATAATAGCAAGTAGCAGCCACACACATACTTAAGCATATGACTAATGAAAAAATCCTTCAAGATAAGCAAAAACTCCAGGCACGTTATGCTGCAAAACTTACCTAATGGCACTTTATATTTAACAGAACGGAAACATCACAAGATTCACAACTTTGCTTTTCCCACAAGTGCACCAACACCAGGACAACATAAGATAATCCCACTAATACATGATATATCCCCCGACTAAAAGATCAGCAAACATGATTAGTAGGTAAATACACCTTCACCCTGCATAAAGTCGATCACCCTTTTACTTAAAGTCTTTAGGTCTGAAAGTATATATCTTTATTGATGCGGGAAAAGCTGATAAAATACGCACAACAATATCGTTTAGAACTAGTGCTATAACAGTGAGGAAATAAATTGTTTGATGCTAACAAGAGTGTAGGCAACCTACTTAATCAGAGAATGGTGGTTCTGCAGCACATATCTTGCTCTCCATAAAATACAGGTGTATAGAGCGTATTTTACGTCTTGGGACTTCCTCAAACTTTTAATTTAGGCTGTTAAAAATCTTTTAAATACGGGCCATTTCCGCCAGTGAAAATCCCAATTATGCAAGCATGGGAACTCTTGAGCTAGATGGTACAACAAAATGGTTTCCTCTGTATACTTCCAAATCTCAGTCTGCAGGAGCGTATTCCTGAATAACAGCTGCGAGTTTATCCCGGTCCTCCTCAGTCTTAGTTCTCATCAAAAAAGTCCGTGCGACAACGGTTTCATTGTTATCACCATCAGCCTTAAAAAACCATATAAAATCAACCATCAGAAAGTGCACAAGTATAAAACTGATGCTTTAAAGGAACAGCTGTATAACATTTACAAATATCTCATTTCCCCGTCATAAACTTGAATACCCAAGATTGTAAATCTTCATATAATTGGCTCACTCCTTATTAATGAGCTCTGATGCATTGATTGATGACATCACAATGCAGAGATTTATGGTTGTAAACCTTTCTTTATGCAGAAATATTTCAGTCACAACTCATAACTCTGCAATTGCATCTCATTTTTTTCCAGGTGCTAAAAGATCGAGCAACTGTTAGAAGCTCGCCAATCATGCTATGTGAGCTTTGCCAAGATTGGTCTGTTTAGATAACAAGACTACACTTGGCCTATTTTATAGGAGCTTTAGAATTGTGCCTCCCCAAATGAAACTAAGTTTCTCATTATATAACAAACATTCTATACAGAAAATCAAACATCAAACAATTGTAGTTGAATTTTCAACAAAATGAAATTACAGTGTTACTAATTATTAACTGGGCAAAATTAATGGGCCGAACATAGTCACTCATAAGAGCGACCATATTTTAATTTGAGCATAATTCAGATCAGTATTGGCCAAGTTCATATTTGTCTGCCCTAATTGACAATCCTAGTCATGGAATGGGCCCAAAATTACAGTGGAACCAAAACTACTATGCAGAAAAATGCTAGGCTGAAAAGTGACCATGTGTGTTCCTATAGTTTGTTATAAGAAGAAAGCAGTACCATACCATATTTTGTTTCCTTAGAAACTGAAATCCAAAGATCCAATGGCATGAAAGGTATAAATTAGAATAATGCAGCCAAGATATTGGTGATGTCCCAGAAATACAACCAAAGAAAGGAAGAAAGATGAAGATAAAAGGGAGGTAACAACAAAGTCGCAATGCATTACCGAAGTATGAAATATTGCTACTACTGAATTCTTTTGCATGTTTGTTTTGATGCCGGGGTATAACAAAGCATTGAGAAGCACTTTTCCCACCTGCAACAATTGAAGGATATGCATGATTAGATGGAGAATGTGATCTTAAGTTTGGTAGTCTTCATCTTGTCGCGTAATACTACAAATAGTGTCAAGTTACATTGCACCAGCTAAAGATGAAAATCATATAAACATTTACTTCAATCAAGAAAATTAGGATTCAGACTAACCCCTCCCAACATTTACTTACTATGTAATTCAATTCACGCAGAATGCATTATTAAAGTGCTAAGTATTTTCCACTGGCCAGGTTCTAATATCTGCATGTATTCTCATCTCATAGCCAAGTCAGAGCAAATAAATTTTAAACTCTTCTCTCCAAAATTTCAGACACAAAAATGATAATAAACATAAAAGTGAACCATGAAGGAGATCAGGTTCAATTGAATCCAGGCATTGAAAAAAATATGAGCGATACATAGGGAGTTGAACAGCAAAAAATACAAAAGCACCACAATTTAAGTAACATATGAGTTGACGGATCAACAATATCTCAGAATGGAACCTACATCATTACGTATAACAATGGTTGGTTTAGATTCCTTGGTGCCCTTACTAAAGCCTTCCTTGCATTTGATAGTAAGTTGACCCATGCCTTTATCTTTCCACGCATCTTTGTCTGCTGGATCAGTTGACTGGTTACAAGGTAAACATGCACATCAGAATAAAGCATGAAGAAGCTTAAATGCTGTGAAATAATTGAGCATTTTTTTGTAATTACATCAATTATTAAGATGTACTCACTGCAAAAATCTCACAATCAATCATAACATAGTTTGGAATATCAACACATCACATAGCTTGCAATATGCTGTAAAAAGAAGTCAAGTTTCATGCAGAAAATCAAGACACTTCACAAACTACCAAGAGGGCTTTTTTTACTGTTTATTATGGATTTAAAAAATATATATAAAATGGGGAGTGATTATTTAGGAAAAGCATGGACGGAATCCACACTTCCTAATAAAGGCATGGACGGAAATTATATTTAATATTTTTTTTTTTTTTGAAAAAAACTGGGATGGTGTGGATTAAATCCACGACAAGAGACAAAATGGAAGCCGTGGCTCCAGACCTTCCACTATTTAAGTTTTTTTTTTTTTTCCTTTAGTTTTTGATTTGTTATATGATTACTTTTAATTAGTGAAATGATTGTTTGTGGTTATTTTTAGATTAATGAAGTTGTGTTTGATATTTTACTAATTTAAAAATAATTAGAATTCATCAACTGATAAAATTATAATTTCCATTCTTATAAGGTAATGAAACTCAAAATACTGAAATAATGTTTT
The DNA here is from genome assembly GCA_019321725.1 of Paulownia fortunei. NCBI lineage: Eukaryota > Viridiplantae > Streptophyta > Magnoliopsida > Lamiales > Paulowniaceae > Paulownia > Paulownia fortunei. Next base: position 6,870,980 of record CM033122.1, on the reverse strand, counting down.
TTCATCCGCTGTAATTTGACTGAAAAGATATAAAGAATAATGATACAAATATTAAATTAAATAACAATTTATCACTAGTAAAGAAAGTATTAAGATCCCCAATATCACTCGTACAATGAAATATCATTTTTAATAAAAAATTATATTTTTCGTCACTATACTTTCATAACTAAAACATTTTTCACCTTATAATATTAGGGTCATTAAACTGTCATTTTCTCTTGCACAAAGTTTCATTACTTACATGAAGTAGGACTTTGTGCGTGGTATGTGAGCTTTTCCATGCAAACTAAAGTCCCACTTTATGTGAGTAGTGAAATGTGTATAAAAAAAATGGCAATTTAACAACTAAAATTATAATGGATTATATAATAGGGATGAAAAATATTTTAGTTATGAAGTATAGAGATAAAGAATATAATTTTTCATTGAAAATGATACTTCAAAGTACAAGTGATAATTTGTGGTTCCTAATAATTTCTTTACAAGTGATAAATCGTTATTATTATGATCATTATTTTCTTTATGCCCCTTCAAATTACATTGGGATAAAAAAACATGTCATTATTGTTCCATTACCTTATCAGAATAGAAGGAGAAATTACAATTTAATTAGTTAATGAATATTAATTATTTTTAAATTAGTAAAAAATTTATCGCATAACTTCATTGATTTAAAAATAACTTAAAAATAATCATACACAATCACTTCACTAATTTAAAATAATCACAAACAATCATTTCACCAATTTAAAATAATCACACAACCATTTCACACAAAAAATCACAAAATAAAATAAAATAAAGTACAGTAAAAACTTCCTACCACAAATGTCTCGTCTCTTGTAATAACTGGAAGGCATGGATATAAACCACGACTTCCCTATTTAAAAAAAAAAAAAATGTGGATTCTATCCACGCTTTACCTAAATTTTGAATCACCCCAATTTTACAGTAATTTTATAATTTTTTGTAAATCCACAATGATCAGTAAACTTAACTTGCCAAAAGCTTTATACTTCATGGAGGAATATGACGCATGCCCACACAGGCAACGCATGTAAGCTTTAAAGGATTCTCGTTCACTAAAACCATATATAGCTAAATGTTGTCTTAAGCCAAAAAAGGGAATATCTGATATGCTTTATCATTTGTATATCACATGATAGTGTGCACAAGTTATATCATTAATCTGTGCATGTTCAACATCCTGACGTGATCGGATGCAGCTGTACACAAGCATAGTGTGTTCAAACTGAACACATGCACGAAACTGCAGTACATTACTAGAGGCTTAACAGCCAGAATAATACTCATATAGACATTCTAGCAATGCCATCTACTGAGAAGGGCTTGTGAGATACCTTAGTAATTAGTCGGCAAAAAACGACTGACCACTGAACTATAGATTGAGTTTCAGTCTTTTTGGTCTCATTTTAGCTAGCAAAAAATCTAATTGAGATGCATTATGACTCGACACCCTTTGTGGAATGCATAGATAGTTTGGATGTTTCACCAAGTTCAGTCAAATCAATAAAAAAAAAAAAAACATTGCTTCAATTTTTACACTCTACTGATGAAGTCCTGACTCCAGAGCTATCTATAGAAAGAAAGGTAGCAATTCTACCAGGATCCTCTGTATGGATGAATTCATGAATTTCTCAGGAGTGACATGTCGCATTCATTTCCAAGTTTCATTAGCTTGTTCAATCTCATGGATTGATGGCATGTAAGGAACTATAATGTAAACCAGTTGTACTCATCTTGATGTTGTTATCTTCAGGCTCTTATTATTATTTTAATAAAATCAGCCAAAAACCAGAGAATTTGAATTCTCAAGAATCCTACTGGTCAGTTAAGAAGTTGGTCCTTACCAAAAGAAGGATCCTAAAAGCATGTTAAGATTATTAGTATGAATGTACATTTCATCAAAGGTATAGTGCCTGTAAACAGAAATAAAGAGAGCATCTCCAATCTATTGCATTTCATGGGAAAGCTTTTTCAATCACATCTCCCTTCAATCAGATGGTTAATTTTAGTACATACTTACCTTCACATACAGTTTGCATTTTACTTCATGCATGATAATTATTCCCTTCTCCTGGCTCTTTTTCACAGATGGGCTGCTGGGCTGTTCGACATCATCTTCTGCTCTCCAAGAAATTGACACAAGAAAGCAAAGTACATCACTTAAGCAATCAAAATATTCATGTTGCAAACCTTCCATCAATGCATCTTACAAATAGATTGGCAAAAATGAGATTGCTGTTATGTCCATGGTAAAGAGAAATAAGTGTTTCAACTTGTGATAGAACCTTTATTGTTGGTCTGCTGCCTAACCACCAAAATGTGAAGGGTAATCATTGAGACTATCGAGAAAATATGAGAAAACTTTGATAACAAGGGCAGATTTACCTTGTAGTCTGTGGGTGAATTGACCTCACATAACAGAAAGAACACTATTTGCAATTATATTAATGGTGAATTTCAATCTTTTGACCCCACTAAAAATCTTAAAAAATAAAGAAAGATAGGTTATGGGTGTCAAAAACAAACTTAAGAAGAATACAAGAAGTGACACTTAAACAATTTATCTTTTTAAAAACTATAAAATTTATGTAAGGGTTCCTGCCCTAAAAGCATTTGTACTGCAGAATACCAAAAGAAACACATTGAAGGCTGATATTTTTTTTTTGTAACTAAACAAGCAAAACTACAGTTAGTGGTAACGATTAATTAACCCCACTGACCAAATTTCCTGGCTAGCCCCAGTTGGATAACATAACAACTTGACCTGACATGTATCTAAAGGCTTCAGACTGCCAATGGTTTCTATTGTCTTTCGGGGTTTTTATAGATAACATCCCTACCTAGTCCAAGGACATATCCATCTTGATCAGCACAAAGAAAACAAATTATTGTCTAATCAATAGTAAGGCATTTAGGTATATGCTTGTTAAGATCATACTATTACATACATTTTGGGGAACATTCTATGAGTCACTCTATTCTAAACGGATGATACTGAATTCTGGATAATATTAATCTGATAAGAAATTTATTTGGAGTGATTCTACATTAAGTTCAGCATTTATCTGCAACAAACCATTGGAAATCAATAGTGAACGGATGCTAGAGAATTTCAATATAACAAATAAATTTATCTTAAGCCAAATACAAATGTCAAAATGTTTGGAGATATCCTAGCGATTTATCAATCACAGGGGAGAAACACTTCCTGAAAAGTTAACTTCAAAGGCCAATGGGAAAACCTACTTTCTCTCACCAGATCAAAGTGCATAAGTAGATCATCAAGTTAATTATCTTTTCATTAATAAGTGAGTGATATTGCACATGTTTGGGGAAGAGAGCAATAAAGAGTTTTTTGAAGACTGGAAATTGTAACCATTTATACAAACATTTAAAGTTAGTAATAAACTATGCTCTTAAAGAGAACATGATAAAAATCAATAGCGCTTCATCAGTATTTGAAATCAAGCAAGAAAGCTTAAAATGCCCATCTTCCATTAAAAAACCTTCATGTTTTCAATTCTCCCATTTGTTTTAATATTGATATCACTGTTATTGACAGTGAACCTAATAAAAACGATCTGATCTTTCAACAATCATAAAATAAATAATTCATTCAAGCTTATGAGTTGCTCTTACCTCTATACTGCAAGATCTAATCAATTATGAAGAGAAATTGCAGCTGTGAGGTAGGCATGGTTAGTGAGTAGACATGGATACAAAATCTTTTCTTTTTTCCCCCTTCTTCTTGGAGCTGCTCCAAGATGCTATACAAGTTACAAAATTCGTGGTGTGTTTTTACATGGCAGATGGCAGCTCATCCTTCTAACCAGTAACATACAGGCTGCACTGGTGTCGAGTGAGCTCCTCTTGTTAGTGTATTATACAAAAGTTTATTTACAAAATCATATAGGACCACAAAATATCATATTCTTCTATTGTAATCACTAAACTGCAAACCATTGAAAAGTGTTTTTGGTAAGGGATTTCTAGTTAGACTGTACACAGCAAAAATCCAATCAGCCTTGTATGCAAATGCAGAAGACCTTGTATGCAGCAATGACAACAATAACATAAACTGAAATAGATGTCCATATGTGAATCTTGAATTGGAGTGATGATAAATTCAACAGGTCGGAGAAGATATAGAACAGGGAGTAATGTAAGGGCAAGGAAATGATAACTTGATAAAAAAGCATCCCAACCTTATAATATGCAATGATTCATCAAGACAAACTGAAAGTATATAAGCCACGATAGATTAAGACTCCAGATTGTTAAAAGTTTTATTGACAATTACTTAATAATAAAGAACTTTTCACCTCTTACCCCCATCGGCCTCATTTGAAGCACCATTATTAGACAGAATTGCATTGGCATTTCCAGGAACTGAAACCTGGCTTCCTGAAAGACCAGGAACCAAAATCAGAATTTACACAATTAAGTGAATAATCATTAGATTTCAATTACATAGCCAATTAAAAGGAGGGTACAGAGGACCAAAGAGTTAAATTTAACTAGAAGGATACAGAGGACCCAAGAGTAGAATTTATCTATACTCCTAACTGAATTCAATTCATGTATCAACAGAAAGAAACTAGCAGGAAATTGAACCACTATTACGTCAATAAGAACAAAAGGCAAAGTCAGTACCATAGTTCATGGAGATTGAGATACAAAAACATATATTCCACAAATGTTGCCTTTAGTCAATAAAGGCCCACCAGTAATTTTGTTTTAACTTTGGATACTTTCTAGTCTTGTCACATAAATTTAATTTCTCAATGCACCATTACTTGCACTTAGGTTATGCTACAACTCACATAATTCAAACAACACATCACATTCAATCAAAAAATTCAAAACTACACATCATGAAAATTTCCAAACTGCTATTTTTTTTTTTTCTTTTCATATTTTCCATGGATATAACAATGCAACATGCATATGTGAAGATGCCGTTAAATTATCACGTGCATGAAAAAAACAAAAAGCACCGAGATAAAGGAACCATACAATAAGTTTCAATAGAGAGAGACACATAGAGAGAATAAGAGCAATTGGAGTTATAGAATTGCATAAAACATCATCTACAAGAATACCTCCAAATGTGAAAGGGGCATTATTATTAAAGAGAATTCCAGGACTCCATGAAGTTCCAGAGCTTGCTATTGTAGCTGCAGGAAACCCAGGTTTGTCCAAAAATAATTTATTACTGCTTTTGTCAATTTCTGATGCAGGTTTAGTTTGGGCATCATCAGAACGAAGCTCGCCTAAACTTTCTCCTTTTGCAGCATTTGCTTTCAACCAGTTAACAATGTCACTAAATTTCTCCTGCAATTGAAGGCAATAAATTAAAACACTAATAGTACATTAAGAGAAAGTTATTTCTATACCCAAAGTTTCAGCATCCAAAAGCTATATCTTTGCTGATCGTGATCAATCAGGAAAACATAAAAAAATGTTCTAATTATTAATGTAAAATGGCATTTCCAGACGAAGGTCGGGTGTAGGGTGCTAGATCAAGTTCTATCAGGACACTTCTGTTAAAACATTCACAGATGTGGTGGAGTGACGGATTAGCCATCCTAGCAGGAAAATCCAGAATGAGCTTTCTGCTTTTACTCCGAAGGCGAGTCTTACATCATTAATCATTTGATAACATTTGAACAACCGAAAAGGTGGCAGTCCTGAAAACTAGTGAAGCTACAATTTGATCAAATATGCTATTTAAAAGTGTAACAGAAATGTATTTGCAGGATTCAACATTGAACAATTCCCATGATGCATAGCAGGCTTCACATATTTGCATGATGTCTAGCAGCATCTTTCATTACTGTTGTCCTCGCATGCCAGCTCGAATTTACTTGTATCTTGGTACCAAATATATGTTCATATTAATACCACATAATGCTGGCCAAAAGATCATATTTTAAATTTCTCTATCTTATGCTAACGTTAATCAAAACTTAATGGCCAGAAGAATATTGATATTGCCCTATATTAGAAAAGCAAGAGGTCCACTGAAACAACTCAGATTTACATCCACATAATTATATAAATATTACCATATAATTAAGCATCCATGGAAAATATGTACAGTACCAAAATTTATAAGAATGACACCCTAAACGACTTCATCACAATAGACATGTGTTAATGGTGCAAGAGTTATATAAGAGGACCTAGATATAGTTAGGAGTTGCTGAAAAATTACCATGATGCTTCTAGCATGATTCAAGTAGTCTTGCACTCCGTCTTCCCAAAGCTCATCTGGGTTGTTTTGTAATTGAGCTTGTACCCAACTGGTCAATGTAAGAGTTCATAATGTTAGCATGCACATTTAAAACCATGTTACAGAAGAAAAAATACAATTTGGACAAATGCAATTTCAGTCGCACATAACCAGAAAATGGAAAGGAGATGAGGAAGTTCAGAATAGCACATTTCAGCCATGCATATATATCACATAACAGTGCCCCAGAAACTTCATTCCATGACTCACAATACAGCAAGATGCAAGCAGGCAAAAATAAAAACCAATAAACAACCTTGTTTTTTACACTATTAAACTTCTTTGCTTTAAGTTGTGTAGCTTTCAGTGGTATTTCAAACAATATTTCAGTTAAAAACAAGGACATACACATGTAACAATGCCAAAAAGTTTGTTCAATTAAGGATAATAATGTAGAAACAGTAAGCTCGCTCAATCTAGTACTTCACATTTGCACTTCCACCCTGGCACAAACAATTTCCTCCCATATAAGATAAGCTAGAATCAAAACAAACTACAACCATTACATAAAACTGATGGCAACAGTTCAGCACTTTGAACTGAAAAGTCTGTATTTTACTCCAGAACAACATAACAATAATTACTTCAATAAACCTAATACTCAGAACTAACAAAAATAAGAAAAACTTACAAAATAATAATCATAATAAGTTCAAAAAAGGTTAAAACAAATAATAACAGTAAGGACCTTGCAAATTGGGTGTTGAGAGCTCTCACATGCTGTTTTGATGATTCAGCCCTCTGCACATCCAATGGCGGCTGCCGAATCGATGGTTCTGTCTTGTGTGCATCAAACGCGGACCCCATTGTTACTCTCTTGTTCAGCATCTGCACCATAGCACAACCCCCCATCACATTTCAATACATCATAATCAAGTTATATAAAAATTCATCAATTGGATAAATTAAATATGAAACACACACACAAACACACACTTACGAAGGAGTCGTTGGAATTGAAAATAGGAGTGGAGTCGCTGATCGCTGAACGCTTCGTTCCTCTCATGATTGCTATGAATTTGTGTATTTATGAATTTGCGAATTTGTTTTATTTATTTAATTTGGGAGAGTGGCTCCTGGATTTGAAAATTTAGGCGATTTAGGGTTTTAAAAGAGAGTCTGAAAGAAGCGGAAGAAGAGAAAATATGGCCCTTGTTTTTTTTAATTATTCTGTTATTTTTTTTGTTATATATTTATTTTTATGGAGTAATTTATTTTTTTGAGTTAGTGGGAGGGAGCGGTGTATAATAGCCGTTTGATTGTTATTGTTGTTTTAGGGAAACGATGACGTCTCGCGTGTTGACTGATTTGAAAGTAATTTTTTCAGGGTGGTGAAAATCTCAAATGGGCCAGGTGCTGGATCTGGGTGTAGCCCACTGTTGGCTCTTGTTGCCTAATAGTTGGGCTTTATGCCTGGAAAATTAATGGGCCATAATGAATGGAAGCCTTTAATTTTAGAAGGTAGATTGGGCTGATGATAAAGATGGCGACGAGGTGATTGGGCTACAGTTGGGTTGGCCGTGGACAAAGTGATTGCATTGTCCAGTTGGTGGCCCAACTGAACTTCACAATAGTCGCAAAAAAATGTCGAAATTGGAAATTATGGGGGTAGATTTGCTTGAGGTATGTTGGCTTATTTTAGGAATGAAGAATCAAAAGAACCTGAAGCAAAAAAGCCCTAGTTAACTTTGCAAATACATTGATTAAAGACAATTTATTAATGAAAAAAATTATATTAGTACTAGTGTTTTCATAAATCAGTCTTGTTATAAATAAGCGGTTCAATTAATCGGATCGGTTTAACCGATGATCCAACCGATCTAATAAAAATTGATTATATTTTTTCATTATATCATATAAAATAGTAATGTAATAAATTAATTGTTATGTATTAAATTTTAAAAGTAAGAAAAAGATAAATAATCATCTCAAAAAATACATCTAACAAAGTCTAAAATCTAAATAACCATATTCATATAATCAAATATCAATTTTAAAGTTTAAACTTTCTAAAAAATATAAAAAAAATATTTTTAACTGAATTTTAATTGATTTTGATTTGTTCAACCGGTTCAACCTCATTTTTTACTTTTTTTTTTACTCAATTAAATCGGATCAACTTCGAATTTTCGACCAATCTAGTTTGACTCTGAAAGCACTGTTTACAAGTATTAAAAAGAAAATTCTTACGCAAGGTGTCTTCATCATATACAGTAATCATGTTTAACAGTGAAATTTATCTTATATTGATGTATATTGACACGCAACATAGTTTCCTCCTTTTGATGTGAAAAAATCGGTGTAAATGTAATTCATGTTAAAAAGTTAGTGTATTAATTGAAAATCAAGAGAAAAAAATGTAATTTTTAAATCTAACCTCATTTCTTATACTGTAAGAGCCAAGTCCATATTGGAATATAGTATTTATCCTCTCCAATCTCAATTACACGTGAACAGAAGTAAAATTCCATTTGAATAAAAATTCACATGGAATGTGAAGGAATGAAGTAAATACATGTTGCACATCACTGTGTATCACTACTTCTAATTCTCTGGGTAGCCATGCCCAAAATGGAAGTGAATCAAGAAAATACAAATAAATTTATTCCCTAACTAATTCTATTCATGAATTTAGACTAATGGCCTTTTCTCTTCATCTTCTTCACTGTTTCCATTTTCCTTTGGCCTGTTAACTTCTTTCCGATGAGATTTTCTCTGTGTGCTGGTGGAATCGGGTAGAACAACCCGATTAGGAGGTTTGCTTTCAAGAACGAGCTTCAGTATGATTCCCATGGCTATGAGGAGCAATCCTGAACCGTGTTGTTCTGTGAGCGGCTTGGTGAAGATTAAGTATGACAGCAACAAAGTAACAGCCTTTCTTGCCGTTGTTACCTGTACATAGATTTGGAGCAGAAATGCATGAAAGTTAGAAAATCGTTTTTGCTGTCTGAATTCTTCAGTAATCAATTGAGTCTTTTGGAAAAATTATTGAAAACGAAAGCAAAGTAGAAATGTGGCTACCATAGCAGTGGTGGCAGCCCCAAAAAGGGCAATGAGCGATAAAACAGAAACTTGACCAACAAATGTAGCCATTGCTTCAAAGACTAGCACGCCGTAGACATATGGATGCTGCAATGCAAAAAACAAAGATAAAATACATACAATAACAGGCAAAACTAAGCTAATGCAAGCGCGTTTAATTTAAAATTCACGAGTTCATTTTAGATGCCAGTGTGATGCCCAACTCGATAGAACTCTCCCTGTTACATCAGCCCTATGGAATCGATACAACGAGCACTTACTGATGTTTGCAATCTAGAAGGCTTACAAATTGCAAACAGAGGTTAACTATCCATCGCAAGAAGAGAAGGATAGTAGAGTGAATACTCAGGGCGGAGGGTTGGGGGGGGGGGGCTTCATTATATGTTAAGTTGATCCACTCTATACTAAAATATGGGTAACAAACGAGAAGCATAAACGTCGATGTCACTGGTGGTGGTGGAAACATGGAAGTCTAGCTGTTTCTTGGAATGGTACATTATACTTACAGTTCACATGTTTATTACAAGTGACATCCTAAAGAATACATAGTCATCATTGATAAAAACAACCACATGAGGTCAAAAGTCAACTATCAAATTTCATTTCTCACAAACAATTACAGAAGGCAGATGCAAATCTGTACCTTACTTATAACTTACACTACCTAAATCTTTCTTAATTCACTTACTGGCATGAAATTTTCTCCATCCCTTTTTCTTCTCTTTGGATTAAAAGAAAGCGGAAAGTCAAGCAAAGAAAGGTTCAACAAAGAAAAAGTAAGTGTTCATTTACCTCATAACAAGAACTCCATGCCTTGAACAATTCTCCTGTCAATATCATGGGTAGCAATAGGAAAGGCAAACCGACCACCGTTGAGCAAAATAGCATCTCCATCTGTTGGAAGTAAATCCATGTAAACAGCAAAATATATACAATTACAATTCATAGTTCTCTAGCATGAAAAGATATGTACCTGAGTAGTTTCAGGATTCATGGTAAAAATTGCTTCTTGCAAGTTACCTAGAAAAGAATCCATAACTAGAGCACCCATAATCATCACAACACCAATGACATTGAAATTTGGAGAAGTGTTTGCATCTGCTAAGGTGAAAAGAATCAGGCCAATAACTAGGAGCATTGCTGAGATATACTCATGAACTGGATATTTTCTTCTCAAACCAGGGATAAATGCACCCATCACCATCACGGGTAGTACCTGTACTCCAACAATCAAATCAGCCATTCAATTTAACAAATAAACACTAGTTGGCTTCTTAGTATAATCGACCGGAAGTAATCAAAATTCAACAGTCTTTATAAATAAATTACTCAACGACACATATACACAAAAATGGAGTCGGTCTAATCCCAAGTAAAAAAATAAAGCTCCACAAATGAATATAGATTCACAGTTTGTCAATATTGTATACCTTGGTGGACTTAAACATGATCTGTGCAGGATAATTGAGATAAGCTAAGGAGCCCTTTGTTAATCCATGTGATCCCATAAGTACACCCGAGAGCTTGATGTATGTTTTCCATGGGTTCACCATTTGCTTGGTGGTGAAGCCCTGTAAGTATATCAGCACCAAATACACAAAGCCTTGTACAAAGGTAAAATACCAGCCATAGCTGCAAAAGGCATAATTTTGACAGATTAATCTTTTTTTTTTCCTCCAACAGAAATTTTTAATTCGATATGCAACTAGAACATGTTAAAGCTAACTCATTTTAATCAAATCAGATTAGTAGGACATGGACAGACCTGAAACTTAGGCGATTATACACGTACTCCTGCAGAAAGAAAATAATAAATTTCTTCATTAGTCAACTTTGAAACTTCGTTATTCACAATTGACAGAACTTGTATTAGATCTGCCCTTCATGAGAAATCTCAAAATCAATGGAACAGCAACCAATTTAAACAAAACAATGCAGCATATAAGTTGAGAAAAAAAACATACAAAAAGAATCATTACAAATCCAATGAAAGCCAGAAAATCCTTAAGGTTTTAGTAAAATCAGTAACCTTAGTGATCAACCGTCTAAAAATGGTTGATTGAGAAGTAAATTAGAGTCCAACACTGACCAATTCAAGACCTATCCATTACTCAAAATCCCATTATTCAAAAACACCTTTTTTTTTATATAATCTATTTCTATATGGCCAATCACAAAACAAGCCAAGAAATTAATTCAACCAATTAAAGCCAAAATACAAACCATCAAAAGGAATCCAAAAAACAAAAAGAATCCAACAAACACCATCATATAAATATATAAGCAAACCCCCTCCCCCCTCCTCCCGACCCCAACACACACACACACACACACACATACTGAAGATATACAAATATACCTCACAAACTCCATTGACGAGATAGCCGAAGAAGAACCCAGAAGAACAAATTAAAAACTGTTGCCACATGGGCCTATCAGTTAAAGATATCCCCAAGAGGGACCTCGCTTGATCTTCCTTCTTCATCTCTGGTCTTTTTTTCTCTCTCTGATCAACCAGAGAGAATGAAAAACTGAAACTGTATCCTAATAAATGCCAGCATAGAAAAGAAAATATTTCTCCCCTTTAGCGTTGCATGGCTTGGCTTTAACTGCAGAGGGAGTGGAAAAAGACCGAAAGGGGAAGTCTTAATTAGTTAGAAAGAAAGGGGCTTTTGAGCGCACAAGAAAAGTATCAAAACTTGAGGAAACCTCTCTCTATTAGATATATGGATATGTATATGTATGTTTGTCTTTTCTTTTGTTAATATATATGTGTATGTGTATATATATATATATGGATTTGCAGATAGATATATAGGAGAGGGGAGTTCTTGTTTGTGTATGAGTGAGAGTTCTTGACTTTTGAGGTCTGGTTTATAAAGGGTGAGAGGGAGAAAAGCAGGAGGAATTGACGGGGAGAGTTGGTGACAATATACATAAAAATGATAAATGACGTGCTTCTACTATAAAGATTTAAAGTCAATTCTTGTTACCAATAAATATATAATTAATGATACATAATACTCCTAATAGGCGTAAGTTTTTTTAATTTTTATTTTTTTTTCTTTTAAAAAAAAAAACATGAAACTCGAACAATTCCACAAGTCTCTGCGTGAATGGGTTATGGCTTTGGTGTACCGAGTTCGTGTACATATATTGTGGACATTATGATCATAATTTTTATATTTAAGGATTGTGAGTTAATATTTGTAAATAATTTGTGTGTAATACATAAATTCGACTATATTTCAGTAACATATTAAGTTCAAATTCTCCCTAATTCCAATTAAAGCAACTTTAAATGCATGATGTAGAATGCTAGGTTTGGATTGCTTCAATTCACCTAATTTTTAAAATAAGCTATGGTATTACTAATGTTGTAATAACAAATTTGGCTAGAGTGGAGCTGTAGAGTGGTTTGAACAAAAACTGAAAGAACGACGACCCAGCCTTCATGCTGGGCTGTGGAGTTGCTTACAAAATAACCTTTAGTCTATGTCAAAAAAAAAAAAATTATAAAAAATAAAATAAAATTTAATAAGATTATTGATGCGGTCTAAATTAATAATACCCTATCAGATTTTGTCTGCTCTGTCGGTCACGATTAAACATGATCTTACAATATATAAATTTAAAATACATTAAATAAGATAAGATTTAATTCAAATTTATAAACATACAATCTTTTCATCTCAATATTAACACAATATTAAAGTTCAATACCCAACTCCTACCACAATAACTGCTTAGCTACCAAAATTATTGGAATTTTAAATTAAAGCATGCTTGTTTTGTGTAATGTAGAATTCGAAAAGACACATACTAACAACTTTGTACCTTGCACTAACTTTTGGGTATGAAATTAACTAAGCAGCAATATATTAAGATTTGTTTCTATTTAATTTCGTAATTGTTCTGCTGTCCCATCTCTATCACTCTAAAATGAGTTTTTTCGGATATATATATATATATATATATATATGTATGTATAGATGCAGGCCTTACGTCTTAGTTTTGTTTTGCATTTAGTGGAACCCCACCCATTGCTTTACAAACTTAAGGCACGAACTTATTTTCTCGAAATCTTTCTCTTAAGTCTTTGGGGATTGTTGTTTTGAAAAAAATCGTTTTCATTCCTAAAATGCTTATTAATTTTTATTTTAATTAAATAATTTTATATCATACTATACTCCTACTAATTATAATAAAATAATATTAATAAATAAAAAGCATTAACAAAATATTTACAGTTAAAAATATTTCTTGATAATATATCACATTATTTTTTTTTTAAGAAAAAATATCTAAACATTCTCCAATTTCACAATTTGACTAATATAATCACTAAATGATGACTTTTCCAACGCTATACTCTACTCGCCGGCTACCACATCTCATTCTTTCGCAAAGGGTAGATGGACTTGCTGGCTACCTGGATGGATAGATGGATGAAAGGATCCGGAGCAACACACACAAATAGTTTAGGGTATTCCCGAGAACCCCTTCGATACTAAAATCAACAAAAGGGCTAGAAAGAGAATAAATGCATAAAACATAAATGGCTATTGTTCCCCAAGACAAGGCAGAACTTTCAAATGCAAAAACACACGAGAAAAAAAGAAAGCTAAAAAATTGGTGGGCTATCGAATCAAAGTCCATGTTCTTGATTTGGGCTTGGCCTGAAACTTGCGACTTTTGTCTGCTTGAAGGCCCAGTTCCTATACTTACTGGATATGCAAAAATAATATTGAATAAAATTTTTAGTATGCTGTAACATACGCATGTCATGTAAATAATAATTTTTTCTACATATATATTTTAATTAATTACATAAAATGGTGTGCATATGTAATGTGAAATAGAAATGCAACACAAAATAAAAATAAAAAATAGATGATTTGAAATAAATAAAAAAAACGAAAAGAAAAAAAGCTGCATTCGAGAGCCATTAAATTAGTTTTTGCCCCTTTTCCCCTGCGTGCCAAAAATAAAAATAAAAATAAAAAAAGGGATAAATATGCTTGATTTTGTGAACTTGACTGCTCTAAAGATTAGCACAAATTCGAAGTAAAATAGACATTGAATTCAATTAATCCAACATATGAGCCACTACTTGGTACTGATAAGCTTGTCAACCGGGGGTTGAAAACAAGTTGCAATGGCAAAAAGCTTGAGAAAAATAAATGGAGAAACCAACTAACTCATTCTCCCAAAAGAAAAATCTAAAACCCACTGCAGAATACATAAATTTCTCAAGGTGGCTTTAGTCATTCTAGCCATCTTCAACCAGCAACAAAATGACTAAAACAACCTCGAGTTCTCCCCACATCAACACATCTGCATCACCACAATAAGTCACTCAAGTTGTTACCTTAGGTGAGATGTCTAGCAACAGCTCATTCACCAGGGCAGCAAAGACCTCAGTTTCCAACTCTGAAACCACCTCCTGATTTTCTTGATCTAATGTTTTCCATTCCCCTCCCTTTTCCATGTCTTTAACATAAGCTTGCCTGTTCTTCTGCACCTCCCATTCCACAAACAGTTCACGGGATTTTCGCCCGTTTATCCAATCTTCTGCTTCCTCTATTAGCCCTTCATCAAATGAGGATACACCCCATTGTTTCTCTGAATTTGCACGTTCATTGGTAATTCTTTCTCTAAAGAAATCTAATAGCAACTTGTCTGCATTTAGTTTGAGGCCATAAGATGGAAAAGAGGCCTTCATTTGATGAAGCAATTCCAATGCCTTGTGTTCTGCTTCGTCTTCTTCTTCTTCAATATCAGATACGAATTTCTCATCTATGGAAGCCGAGGAATGTGGCAGAGGGGAACCAGAGGATTCATTATCAGAGTCTGGTTGTAATGCAAATCGTCTAGTTAGGTTCACGGGCTCAAGCTTAGCAAGACACTCGAACCTCTGAATCTTCTTCATGAGTTTCTTCTTAGTTCCTATACATGAATATACGAGGTTTTCCATTAATGAAAGCTTACTACACTGATAAAAACATAGTAAAAGGGTTGGTTTTGCTTGCTCACGTGCCCTCTTACAATTTGTACTGCACTTTTATGTGTGATCAAGACCAATGCTTAGTCCATTTAAAAGAATGGTAACTTGTTATAAACATAAGATTGGAAAATATGAGTTTTAATTAGCTTGAACATTCTTATCTATATTGGATATTCACAACAAAGTGCGAGGAACATGTCATTCCAGCAGTGTGATCCGTATCATGATAATATGACATAATTCTCACTGTATTTATTGTTTTAACACCCGATGTAGAAAAGTGTAAGGAGAAATTACCTAGAAAAGTGTAAGGAGAAATTACCTTCCATACGAGCGAGCCTGTGCTGGAAAAGAGAGGAGGAGACCTCATCGTCATCATCAAACGGACAGTCCAGCACCGACACTGGACTGAACTGTTCCTTCTCTTCACTTGACCATTGCTTCTGCTGTCACCATTGATTCATCAAACATTTAGACTAAATACCAAAGACATAGATAGAATCACAACAACTCCCAGAACCACCGGAGAAACGAAGAAGAATTAACAAATCAGTTGTTCGAAAGAGAGAAAAAAAAAAGTCCATTTAGTTCACGTAATTAAGCTTTAATTTGGGTTATACTGTGGACTACATTATTAAGATTAGGTTTGGATCCAAGGATTTGAAAGTTAAGTAATTCAAATTCAATAGGTTTTTTTGGGATAAGTTCAAGTTAAAGATGAATTTTAAATTCTTTATCATCTTCGCAAATCCAAATTTCTTCATCGAAACGTAACCTAGTTGTTTGACCTCACATCAAAGGCAGTTGACATTGATTAAGACAGAATTGCATGAAATCAATTCCCATGTTGGTATAGCATATGGTCCAAAACTTCAAGAACCAACAATGAGGGAGTTGAGTTGGACCCCCTGAAAGTTAGTTGTAAGAAAGTGGGATATCACAATCAAGTCACATAAATGAAAAGCTCATCAAGGGCTCATTGGCTAGTCTCACATCAACATGAGTCAGTCAAGAATGAAGAAGGCATCTTTTAAGCCAGAAAAAATTTCTCAGCTTGCTTGCCCTATGCATGCAGGGGCCTCCTTGTACAATAGTTCCAACAATTATTATGATGTTATCCCATTTAGCCAAATGGTCCTTCAGTGGCTAAAGTGGGCCCAAAATTCAACCCTACCCCACCAGTCTCCATTGAAATTTGAGTCTACTTAAACTTTTAGCCCCCACATGACCTGATTTTTGTAGTTTGTTTGGAGATGGGTGTATAATAGCAAATTTCAGAAATGACATTTGGTGTAGGGATGCCAAGGCAAATGTGTGGGTTCATTTCACCAGCATATTTTCATTTCAACAAAATGAAAACATGTAAAAAAATTGACATATTTTCAAATAATATTTTCAAAAAACAATTCTATTTTCAAACTTTACACAAGTTTTTCATACGGAGCTAGATCAAACCTACTATTTTTGAAATATAATTGATTACATGATAAATTTAAATTTATTTATTCGATGAATGACTTAGGACTAATTGCATTGGGTTCTTAGACAAATCCATGCTTTCAGAAAGCAAGGTTAGGTTTAAGATAACCGAACGATTGGATATTGCAGATGTTACACCCATAAGCCTAATCATACCCCCAATCCCAATAAATATGCAAGGTTGGGTCTTGTAGAGGTTGGCCGAGAATTCACTACAGAAGCCTAATTTCATGGATAATTTCCTGATAAATGTTGTACTAAATCCTAACCAAGTCTGTGGATAGATAAATGTATCATCGATAAGCCATCAAAGTTCATATCATAGCATCTTTTGCTTATCCTTGAAGTAATAATATTGGGGCCCAAAACATAATATTCACAAACAAGTATGGGTTAAATTATGTTAGTATGTCTTAGGAATTAGAATGTTTCTATTCAAAACAAATGGAGATATACTACAAAGACTTGAAATTCTTGAATAAATCAGGACCAACACTTTCAATTTGTCTAAAAATAAAAATATTAAATTATAGAAGGTTCGATGGTAATAAATACCCAGTTTCTACAATTTATTGCACCATAATAAATTAAATATATTGCACACATCCACTTTAAAACCAACCATACATAGACCCATGACAAAGTAAATCAAAGGCTGGAATGGAATGCATCAAAAGTCAACCCCACTAAGACCAAAGTTTATGTCATCTGTCTGCCGGTTTTAATACTCCCTGGATTTCAGATCTCATATAATTATCTTCCTAATCAAATTCTTTAATAATGGGCAATTATCAAATTAACTAATAGTAGGGGTACATAATAACCATATGGCCAATAATTAGCAGCAGTTAATGTGTATAATGTATGTACTAAATCTAGACAAACCTACCACATTAAAAGCTACGTTAATGTTAAAGCATAAACCAAAAGAGTTCTTGCTTCTGTAATTTCTTTTCTTGTTGTGAAGACCATGCTAAAAAACCGTTAAAGTTGGTAACATAGTATCAAGTTCTGATTCTGCTATTTAAATTGTTAGGTAAGAAAATGAAGCAAGTTGAAACACAAAGAAAGACAATAATAACACCCAAAGTTGTTCTAGAACCATTTGGGATTCTTGTTTAATTTTTCGAATAAAATGAAAAAAACCAAAAAAAAAAAAAAAACATATGCAGAGAATGAGACCCCAAAGCCCAAATACCTTATGCTTTAGGGCCTCTACTCTATTTATTTATTTAATTTTGCCCTTTTTGTGTTAATAAGAGGTAAAGAGTAAATACAAGGACAAAGGGGCCTTTTAGGAAATTCAGTAGAGGGAGGAGTAATCTGGTGTCTCGTGTCTGATATTAGCACAGGCGAGTTTTATATTGTACTTAATACAAAGTTCACATAGACACCACGTAGCGGGATCCTCGACAATGGAACACCAATTGTACTTAATAATCATGGAATCCAATTGTATTCGCCCCCCCCCCCCCCCCCACCGAAGTATTACCCGCACGTGTAGCTCCAGCTGGTTTCACTCCATGTTTACCGCTGTGAAATTTCACCATTATCGAAATTCCTAATATTTTTTAACAAATTCAAAATTCCCATGCTTTTTTTTTTTTTTATTTCTCAAAAAACTTAATGTATCTTTTTTTTTTTTTCTCATATACCCAAAATATTCTCTCTCTTGTGAAACTCAAATACAAAGGATAACATTGAGTACGGTAATACACATAATCAATGTGCGTCAAGTGTGTGTATATATATATAACGATCGGATAAAAATTTAATTAAATGGAGAATGAAGACAAAGCCAATTCCATTAATTGAAAACCAAAAAGGAGGGTGAGTATTAAATTCAAGTTAGTGAACAACACGCAATAAACACATAAGCATTACTACTCCATTAATTAAAAATAAAGATTTCATTAAAAAATATATTTAAAATCTAACCTTTGTGTTGGTAGAAGAGTTAGTATTAGCACTACCATCACTACTGGTAGTTGAGTCTGTTGAAACGCCACCGTTTGTTACACCCACTCCATTGCCACTAATACTAACGACCTTCGTTGGCATCTTTGCGACGTCGTTCCTCTCCTCGGGTAAATCTAAATTTACCTCTGAAGAAGAATTACCGCTCGAACACTCGTCCGACACAGTGAAATCGCTCCCCGACCAGCTGTTGCTTTTGCTATCCCTCGTCGTAATCGAGCTGTAGGAGCGAACCGACGGCTCGGCATCCTCCTTCAGCAGCTGATCGAACGATTTCCACCGTCCGATCTCTTTCTGGTCCGACTTTCTCTTCCAAAAACTACCCTTCTTGAGGATTTTCTTAGAAAAACTCCGCGCCAAAAATGAGTTCTTGATTTTTTTCTTTTCCGGCGACTTGGCGGCGGCGAAGGGGAGGCGTTTCACGGCGGTGATGACGCTTTGAAACGCCGAAAGAGCTGATTTCGAGGGGGTTTTCTTGTAGTTCAAGTATTTTTTCTTCTGCTGCTGCTGCTGCTTGTTTTTGCGGTCAAATTCGTGAAGGAATCGAACGCTGGTGCAGCATTGTCGTCTGGGGAATGATTTGAAGCCGTTGGATGAGCATGAGCTCATATCATCCAACAAGTGATCTTTTAGCAACAAGGGTTTTGGCAATGCCCTTGGTCTAATCAAACTGGAATCCATGAAAATAAACAGAAACAGATAAAACTAAACAGTGAAAAGGCAGGGTTTTCGTTTGACGAGCAGTATTTTCTATTTAGAATGAAGCAAAGTGAAAGAAATGCAGGGGCCGGGGCTGAAAAGGCTGAGGGAAAAAGCTGGTAAGCTTTCAGAATGAACAACAGAAATCAGAATGCATTTATCAAAAGTTGATGTTCATATGCTATGAATGAATATTTGACATCTGTAGTGCAAAGTGCTAATCAGAGAAAGGCAGCAGTAGGTGGAGCCAGCTTTAGTTATTATGCAGAGAGAGAGTGAAAACTGAAGAGTGTAAAGATTGTGAAAGAGGGTCTCTTTTAAAGGGTAAAAACTATGGAGTGAAAGTGAGAGGCAGCTTCTTATGGTGAAGATCTCTAGGTTTATTACAAAATTGTACAGTTCATTCAAGAAAGTGTAAGTATTTGCACAGAGAGAGAGAGAGAGAGAAGTAGAAAATGGAAGAGTGGACAGTTTTAGCAGAGAAGAGATCAAAGAAGAAGAAGCATGGATGCTTCTTGCTGTGGTTTTTTGAATCTCAAGTTTGATTAAACAAAGGGTTTCAAATTTGTTTGGTTTTGGGGTTTTCTGTTTTCAGTTGAATTGTTTCAGAGTTTCATATTAGTTTATTTCAAAGCTGTTTTTTTATTAATAATGAGTTGGAGGCCTTCTGGAGGGGAATCTTACGTGTGTTGTGTGATTTGGGTGCAAAATCTCAGCTGTTAGACTGAGCAGTGACCAGAAATTGACCTTCCTGCTTATTTTTTAATCATGTTTAAATTTGCTCTTTATTGTCACGCGCCTTAAGTTTCACCAGAGCATCTGACACAGCAATAAAATTCTTTCCAGGTTCACGACTACTACTTTTCCTATGGTTGATAGACGTGCATTTTAATTGTCTATATGAAATTAACAATATGACCAAATAAAAATATAAGAAAAACAAAATTCATTTGTATTGAGTGTCGTATTAAAAGATGTTGATCATATCACATTAATATTGGGTTTCATCTTATATTGATAAATTTTATAAATCTTGTATCGATCCTTTTATTACATGTGACTAGGATTAATTGTGCATTATTGTTGAGTTATATTGTATTTAGGATAGGACCCTAAGTTGTGTACGTTACAAGAAAAAAGATAAGTCGTAAAGATGCCGACAAATTTTGGGATTTCAAAGTTGACTGACCAGTTAAGCATCTTGATTAATCTTACATAATTTTGCATATTTCACTTTATAACTTCATTTATTGTGTAATTTGTTGTTAATATAATTTTATTTGATTAATATCTTTGGCCGTTCATGTTACCGTAGAGATATGACTATGTTTTGGTCATTTTATTTCTTTAAGTCTATGTAATTTTTTTTTTCTCTTGATACAATTATATATCTGTGAAATTGGGTTTTTATTTCAATTTCACGATCGAAAGTTCATGATTAATTTATTTGATGTTGAATTAATTTGGACATTTGTTGTCGATCTTTTTAAATTGTTAGGATGGATTATTTTAATGTGTGAATTGCCTTATTTTTGGAGTTTATGTAGAAATATCAAATATGTGAGTTGTCTTATATTTATTCTAATAATGTTCATAAACAACATGAAATTGTTACCTGAATTATTTGGTTCTATATTATCAGAAATATACTGAAGTGAGAAAAGAATTGTCAATACACCTAGTGAAGGGTGTGAAGTATAGTTTCGGACATCGATCGTGGTTCTACTTTTTTTAATATATTTCAAGAGAATTACGATTTTTATTTCTAAATTAGTACTTGCTTTACATTTATCTTTTTTATCTATAAAGATCATCTAAATTTTAAGTACATAATAGTTTCAGTGTATTTCTATTTTAGAAAGTTTATTTATAAATCAACGACATAAATTTATTAATTGGCTTAAGTTTTTGGGGTGTTAAAATTGGATTAAATTTATAATTAATATTGATGTCATGATTCTATATAAATATTGATATATCATTAAAAAATATAACACTAAAAGAGAAGTGAATTTATTGAAAAATTATAAACTCAAAATAATACAATATCGTACGACACCATACTGAAAATGCATCGGTATAAAAAAAATCTTTATACATTAAAGACCGTAGTAATTAATGTGATACGAATTTTATGAAAGGCAAAAACCGAATCGTGTGCACTTATGCTAAATCACATACTAGGCTACTAGCTATATCCGTAATGCAGTGCACAATAAATATATTTTCGGCTTATGTACAAATATTCGCGTGCTGCTTTTTTTTTTTTTTTTTATGTGAAAATTTGAGGAGCTAAGTTCCACTATTTGTACGGTTGGAATTTTATTTATTTATTTTTTTTAGGACTAAAAAAAATAATTTGTTTTTGTCGAAAGTAGTCAACCTAAGTCTTAAGGTTGGATGTTTGGAGGAATTTATGTAAATCATCTTAGAACTTACAAAATATTTTTACATCTTTTAAAATGTTAGGTTTTATGTAATAAAGGCTATCAATTTAATTCGGTAAAATAAGTTCTAAGAATTTATAGTATGCATTTAATTAGTCAGTAAATAAAGGATGATTTTCGAAAAATAGTTGGTACTTTCTCCTACTCTTCTGAGGAACTTATAAGCTACTAATTTTTATTTTTTGGAATTTATAAATTGCTATTTTAATTTTATGCTACAAACTTTTTAAAATATTTTATAAGGTATGAGATTATGATTTGCTAATAATTAAACAGTTAGATGTGAAGTGATTGCTAGAAATCATACAGAAATTTGTTTGACGTGGGAAGCCTACATAGCCAGAAAATGAATAATGGTGGGTAAGATTTAATTTTTTAAAATTTAATAAATAAAAAAATATTTTTAATTTTGTAAAATGAGATGTAATTCTTAAAATCTAATAATTTTATATAAATAAAATTTATATTAATTTAAAAAATTTATGTTGTTGCTAGCCACCCACCCCAACCCCGACTGTTTAGTTAAGCAGTGGCATGGATACAGAAGTAGCGGAAGCCAGACCGGCTCGCTGCATATACAGGGAATTGTGTTTCACAGGTGAGGTGTACGGATAGTGAAGTGGCACACACTCTTACTAGAAATTTAATTAATTAATGTTGATTTAGATACAATTATTATACCAGATTGCATTATGAATTGAATTATATAATTGTGAATTTAAACTAAGTAATGACATTTCACCTCATTTTCAAAATTAAAAAAACAATAAGGTATTAGATTGCAGTTGTCTATCTTGCTTATATGATTATTATTACTTAAATAGTTTAAATTATTTTTTTAACTAATAATCAATTATACCATTGTATTAGGATATCTATCAGCAACTTATTGAGTATTTCTATAATTTATAATTCTTTGAATTTTTTTTTCTACCATTTAAGATTATACACAGCTGGTTGAGTTCTTGCCTATAATTGACTGTTGTTGTCCAAATAATTTAGTACGGAAAAGAAAAAAAAATTGTTCATCAATGTATAAATTGTAATTGAATTCTTATTGGTCAAATTTATTAATATAACTATTTAAAATGATATCATATATAACTAATTAATTTGTGATTTGAAACAATAATTCTTACATAAATATCACAAGTCGTATCCCCTGAAATTCCACCGAGTAGGCCAAAAAATGTGCATGAAAAACAATAATTAAGGTTGGATGTTTGGAGAAATAAATGTAAATTATCTTAGAGCTTATAAAATATTTTTACATCTTTTAAAATGTTAGGTTTTATGTAATAAAAGCTATCAATTTAATTCGGTAAAATAAATTCTAACAGTTCATAGTATGCATTTAATTAGTCAGTAAATAAAGGATAATCTTCAAAAATAGTTGGTTTCTCCTACTCTTCTAAGGAACTCATAAGCTACTATTTTTTATTTTTTTTTTGGAATTTATAAATTGCTATTTTAATTCTATACTGCAAACTTTTTTAAAATATTTTATAAGGTATGAGATTTTGATGGAACTACCTTTGCTAAGAATTAAACATTTGGATGTGAAGTGATTGCTAGAAATGAGGTAGAAGTGTATATAGCCAGAAAATGAATAATGATGGGTAAAATTTATTTTTTTTAAATTTAATAGAGAAAAGGTTATTTTTAATTTTTTTAAGAAGAGAGGGAATTTTTAAAAATTAATAATTTTATTATAAAATTTATTATAATTTAAAATTTTTATGGAATTGTTCGTGACAGCCGGACCAACTCCATCTATATATATATATATGAAAGCCTGTCCATCTATATATATATATATATATATATATATATGAAAGTCTCTTAAGTTAAGCAGTAGCATGGATCCGAAGTAGCGGAAATCAGAGGTGTACGGATAGTGAAGTTCTTATTGATCAAATTTATTAATATGATCATTTAAATGATATCACATGTAACTAATTAATTTGAGATTTGAAACAATAATTTTTACACAAATACCACAAGTCGTATCCGTGAGTAGGCCAAAAAATGTACATGAAAAGCAATAAATTATCATTATTTGAGTTCTCCATTCACTCAATATTTTCGCTAGGATTTATGTGACCTTTTTGAGTAAGTGGTCAATTACATGATTATTAACAATATTTATCAACATTTAATTAACAATTGCCAATAAACAAATATAGATAATCAACTATAATACGACGATAATTTTTTTTCCAAAATTATGATGTTTTTTGAGCCCAATACTTCAATGTCTTCCTTCTTAATCTTACTATTTGGATAATACGTTGTCAACAACAATTTCTCTTCTTCTTTTTGGTGACAATTAAGATTTCAAGATAACGAATGCAAACCCAGAAAACTTTTCAACTCAATTTAACACTTAAACTAGAATGTTTTTTTATTTATTTATTATTATTATTATTATTATTGTTGTTGTTGTTGTTGTTATTGTTGTTGTTGTTGTATTTGACTGAGTAGATTCCAATTTGATTATACTGTTGTTCACTAATTGCCTCCATGCCCCCATGGTCCCCGGTGTAAGGATGAATTGGTTATTTAGTTAAAGCCAGCGATAGGAATTGTCATATTAACTAAATATTAATTTTAAATTTGATTTTGTTAAGTAAAATTAGAGTTATTGTTTAGAACGATTGCGAGTGATTTGATGATTTTAATTAACAAAAAAAATAATGTGATTGAAAAAAAATATTTTGAATAATATTAGAAAAAAAATAAATTCACAAAAAATATTCGAACAATAATAATGAAGCATCTTAAAAATAAAAATACAAGAACTAAGTTTTCAAATTTACAAAAGCTACAATATTTAATGCAAATTGAATTATAGAAATAAAGCGAGATAGAAATAATAATTAATAGTTTGAACTTTAATTGGAGTTGATGAATGATCGATTGAACATTTGATAGTACTAAATAATAAATAACTCATTACTTATTTAATTTATACAAAGAGCGTTGTAGTTACAATACTATTTTTTAAGTTTTCAAACCGTCATTATATTAATATAATTTTTGTTTAAATTACAATTTTTATCATAAATTAGTGCAATATAATTTGGATCATATTTTAAAATTCATTATACCCTAAGCAATAATAAATGTAATTACCTTACAGAATGTACGAGCCTAATGTGCCCGAGGTGCACTTTGTCAAGGAAATAGTGCACAAATCTTAATTTCAGCTACTTGTATTTGCCATTATAATATGGCTGAACCTCGTAAAAGTAAACCCATTTTCATTTTTGGGAAGCATTATACGGGTAGGCAAGCATTATAGACGGGTATTTCATTAATTTAAAATTTTTATTTAAATACAAATCACAATAATATTTTTTACATCAATTATTCAGATACAATACGATACGAACACAATAATTAAAATTCTAAAAAATCTTAAAATACGAGACGATATGAATACAACTATTAATATATATATATATATGCACATGTTTATATATATTATATATTAATTATAATACCCAAAATAAACTCGTAAGAATAATTAAATATATCAAAATTCAAATAAATACGTATGTAAATTCAAACGCCCTTTTATGTAAATCCAAAATTTGGACAACGGGTTACATAAATTAACATAAAGTCTCAAAATACAAATAACATTGAAAACTACATAATAACTAATAAGCAATAGCATTAAGTATTGTGTGTCATGGGATTGTACCCTCCAAATCCATGAAAAATACACAAAAGATGATGAGAATTGTGGATTTGGGTTATAGGTGAAAATTAGGGAAAATTGAAAAAGTGAAGAAAAAAAATTATTGTCGAGAGCTTTATGTATATGGATAAATTAATATGATATACAAATTATTAAATTGTGAAATGTGAATTAAATTTATTTATTTTTTTCCCAACTCTTTTGCCCCTAAATTTTGAGAAATTGCTAAATATACCCCACTGTATCCTAAGTTTGTCGAACATGCCTCTAGCCGTGTTAAATATTGTGTCCAATTTTTGTTAGCTATTGCATGAATAAAAAATTTTATAATTGAGAAATTTTTTATATTTCTAAAATTTTTATCCTTTTGCTCATTAACAGGGTGATGGTGGTTCTGCTACCTCCAAGCACGTATTTACTCTCAGCAATCATTGAACTACTTTTTAATAATTCTGAAAATCAGATAGCAATAATTAAAATAATCAAATCTCATGGCCTACTTTGGATTGAAATTGTTTTCAATCATTCATATTTATAATTGACGTATTTTCTTTTTCTTTTTTGATTTTTGAAAGGATTTAACACAATATTTTATCAAAATATTAATTAATAATAATTAATAATTAATCATTAACAGTTATGGAAGTAGATTTTTATCCAAGAAAACAAAACTTGAAAGTAGATAAATATTCTTATTTTTATGAATTTTTAAGACATCTGAAATTTTAAAATTATAATTTTACGACTTGAACTAAACATCATAGAGTAAAACGGATCACTTAAACTATATCTCATTAACTTAAAAATATATATATGGAATGCCTATTTAGATATCGAATTACCATTATTTGGGAGAAATAGGTGTGGATATGTTTCCAGAAAATTATAATGATTAATTATACCAATTACACTGAAATCTAAGCTAGAATTATTTAATTATATATCTTTAAATGATGTCCTGGTATGGCACATAATGGATATATTATAACATAATATTCTTGAATGAATTCCCAGTTGCAGTTGAAGTCCATTTCTCGTGTACTATAAAGATTTTTATTTTTTTTGTAATAGAAATTGAAGTTAAATGTATTAAATTATGTTGTTGATGATATTTTTTTGTTATTGAAGTTAATGATAAAATTTATTTATCAATACTAAAAATATCATGTATATATTATTTTGTTAAATGTATGGCGTACAATTAAGCTAATTTTACTTTCCTATGATATACTAATTGTAGTAAGAGATTTTATTATGCGTGATTGTGCATACCATAAAAATGATCGTCCAATTTAGTATATTAACTATGTAATTGAAATAATCATGATTGTGTCTATAATTTGGCTTATTTCAATAATTTGCATCCCTACAATATTCGATTAATCTACTTCCACTAATTTAAAAGCATGACATTTCATTATTGTCTCATTGGAATGAGTATTTAAACATATCACATAAATTACACACACACACACACACACACACATATATATATATATACATTGTGTGTGTGTGTGTGTATATATATATATATGTGTGTGTGTGTGTGTGTGTATTATTTTAGTTCATACGAAAATATCATGTAAATCTATCTCTAAATTTAACTTTTCTATTTATTTTTTCTTATCAAAACCGAATTTTATATACTTGCCCGTATAACGATATGATAAATTAAGATTCTAAAATTTTAGTAGTATCCAAATTATTAAACAATTGAATACTATGAGTTTATAATATAATTTTCAGAAAAAAGGGGAGTATGATTTATTTTTATGGCCAACTTAACATTCTGTGAAGTGCTGTTGTGGCATACAAAAAGTTCTTGTCAATTATTTCAGAGTAAAAAAATTAAAAAATTATGCTCTTAATAACAAAAAAAAAAAAAAAAGAAAGAAAGAAAAAGAAAAACTTTATAATGATTTGGACCCAGCTAGAGTCAACTTTATATAAGAATTACCAATCTTATAGTTGCCGAGATGGGCACCCAGATTCAGCAGCGAGTGATGAAATTGGGCCACTTTTAGCCCAACAACTCCCCAAATCCATAGAAGGCCCAAGACTTTCCGCCTGGGCTCTGAACTATCCTATTGAGTATTGACAACTGATGGATAAGATTATTGTTAAATTGTCAGGTAAGGAGGACAATAGCGTGGGTTCAAATTTAAATTCATTTTGAGTGGAGCGGATTTCTAAGGTTATAAACGAGTTTGGAGTGAGTTTGATTTTTTATTTTCAAACTCATCCCGTCCCGTTTAAATTTTATTTATTTTTTATTTTAATATATATGTAATTATGTAATATTATGTTTTAATTTTTTTTTAAAAAAAATTATAGTAGTGTTATTTTAAAAAATATATTTTTTTATTTTTTTAAAAATTATAAAATGAATTTAACCCAGATCCGGTGGGTTTGAGGTGGAACGGATCTCCAATTTTGACAAACTCACCCTAAACCCTCTCCATTGCTATCTTTATAGGTGAGGTCTTATATGACAAATTCAAATTATCGTTCTACTATTTCTATATTTTATTTTACTTTTTTTAATTCAATTTGGCCGATTAGTTAGTACAAAATAAAGGAATTATGAATGAATTATTTAAATTATCTTAATATATCAATCGAAATTGTAATTAAATTCTGTGATTTTGAAAGTTTTATGATATCAAACTGGTCCAAAGAATCAATCTGATAAAAAATATTAAAAAAAATTGGTAGCTTGACATATTACGGTTTAAACTGGGCTTTGTTCAAGTATCATTTTCCTAAGCAGATAGTCAGTGAAACATTTTATTTTATGGGCCTCTTCAATTAATTTCTCTGGGCCTTCATTTGTTCTATAAATCCAATTTGTGATAATGATGATGCCCTATAATTTCCCATCTTTGGGCCCTTGTACTTTGTCTAAAATTCCAAAAACCCCTCAAGGATATGGAAATTGTATTTGTGGCTTTGCCTTTTTTGCTGCAACGGAATAAGTAATTAATTTCTACGTGATAATAAGTGGATAGGTTAATGATATTGACAATCTGTGAGAGAGAGTAATTATTGCAAGTAAAACCTACCATATTCAAATTGCAACTTCTCATCATCCTATTAATATTTAACCCACCAAAAAAAGAAAAAGTACAAATATGAGGGCATGATAAGAGTACAAGGAATAGTTACATATTTAAGAATATTTTGATATTTTGAATGATTTTGGGGTGGTGAAAAATAGAACTCTTTTTATGGTATTCAATTTTGAAAGTTCAAAAGCATACATTTTGTATCAAGATTATGTGATTCAACCAAGAACCTATTAACAATAAGTTTTTCTTCGCTTAAGGTGAAGTCTTCAATTCATTTGATATAAATACTTAAATATGTTTAGGTGAATAGGTGAATATGTACTTAATTTCAAAATCTTTAGCCACCAATGTTGGATGAAAATTAAATAAGGATTTTCTAATATTTATTATCGAGTCAAACTATTAAAAACAAATATATAGTTATTAAACTATTAAAGTTTTAACTAATGATTCATATCGTAGGCTCAATCGAAAAGTTAGTGCACATAAGGACAGTAAATATTTATAATTGAGATAAGTTCGCACTTCACCTAAAATTATGAGTCATGATTTATTGTTAGATGTTTATCCTGACTTGTGGCTTTTTAAAAGTAAAAAGTCAATTTCAATAGAATTAATTAATCAAAGCGATTAATTTGTTCAACTAAGTTACAAGAATTGTGAGCCCATTATTAACTTAACGTGAACTTACGGGATAACACACAAAATTAAAAAGAGTACATTTCTACCCAAAATATATTCAAGGGTTGGATCAAATATATTTTTCAAAAATTAATATTATATAAATATATATATTAAAATAAAGAAATAATTAGGGTCGGGTTTGAAAAAAAAAAAAATCAAGATCAATCCTAAATCTATATAATTTTAAAAATTCCGCTAAAACAAAATAAATTCGGGATGACAACAAGAATTCAGCACGTGTACTACTAGTAAATTAATATTATTGGATATAAATACTTAGATATGTCTTGGTTCGGCCTAGACTAGTTTATGTCTTCATGAATATTTAAATCCCGAGCCCAAGCCCTATCTGCATTAACAACAAAAAATATTCCACTTGTACTTTTCTACACCAGCAAATCAAACTATGCTCCACCTCATGACACAAAAACGGGTGTGTCAAAGTGAAACCAAGTCCCCACTCAAACTATTCACTACAATTTTTTCACAAATTTCTTGAACTAATAAAACAGTTTGTATCAGAACTTTATGCCTCATCCACAATACTCACAACTAATTATATTAAATTCTGTGTTTTTTTTACTAAATATATTTATTTCTTGCATTTTACTACTCCCTCGGTTCCGAAATAAATAATAGGTTCGTTTATTTTTGTTAATTAGTCAACTTAATTAGTTTTCTAAGTGCAATAATAAGTGATTTAGTCTGATTTCTCAATCAAATAAATGAAATTTGATAAGTTATGTCAAATATCGATCAATTTGATTGCACTTTAATATAAAAAACAATAAATTTTGGGACAAATATCCTAAAAAAGTTGCTAAAAGAAAATATTTAAACTAGTTCTTTTCCACTTGTATATTTTACACAAACAAAAAAAAAAAAAGACCACAACATGATACAAAAAGGCATGCGTGATGTGTCCAACACTAAGTCCCACTCAAAGTATTGACTACTCTATGCACTTCTTAACAATTCACTAATAATAACAAACCTACTTACTTATATCAGAACGTTAATAAAATCAAACTCAGAAACTCCACAATTCCACCTCAGCATCGCTTTCCACCTCATCCCAACTAAAATTCCACCCCAAGCACGGCGGCGGCGACAGCAGAACCCCCTCCGCCAGTCCCGCCATGCTCAAATCCTCATACAAAACATCGTACAATCCTGGAAACCCCGCTTTTGCTCCCTCATTATCCACCGCTTCTTCACTCCGCTGCTCCCCGTAAACCTCCTCCCCGGCCCTCGGCCGAAACGCCTCCGCAGCCTCCACCGCTGCCTTCCTAAGATCCTTCGCATCTTTCGACACCGGAACCGGCAGCCGCCACACCGAGTCCGCGAAGTTCAAGCACGCCATCTGCCCCCTGAGCGCCAATGCCGCCACGTCGTGAGCCCGCGCAGCCATCTCGGGGGTGGGGTAAGTCCCCAGCCAAATCCTCTTCTGCTTGCAAGGCTCCCGCAGCTCGCAGACCCACTTGTTGGAGTTCCTCATCCGCACGCCTCGGTACACCGGGTGTCGCGTCTCCTTAAACTTCTTCCTCCCGGCTCGCTTCTTGGGGTGGCTGGCGGCGAGGATGACCTCTTCGTCGGAGTGCGTGGCCCTTCGGGAGGATGACGTTTCAGGAAAATCCAGCGTAGGGGTTTGTAAGTAGGGATCAGAATTCGAAGTTGGTGAATATTCCATGTAATTGTTTGAGTGGATCGAGAAAGTCTTAGGTTGTTGGTTGTTGTTTCAGACTTTCAATGATGAGTTGCAGGAGTTGACAGATGGAGAGTGAAGAAGGAAGAATGTACAGATATATAGTTAGGATTTTTGGGTGGGAAAACTGAAACGGAGGGGGGAACACGTGCATACGAAATGGACACGAGAACACGGAATGGCTGAGGTCTGCTAACTGCCACGTGGGCAAGTCTAAGTGAAGAAGGCTGACTGGTCCCACATCAAATAAAACGTGCTTATATTCTGATGTGGCAATTTCTTAGTTATAGTAATTCTTTTTTGTTGATTTTGATTGGTTAAGACATAGTGCTTGTCCACTTTTTGTCGTAGTTGAGGAAACCAAAAGCGTCTTTAGTTACTTTTTGTCGTACAGGTCGATTGTCACTATATATAGAAATCACAATATAGGTCTTTTAAAATCTATCTATATTTTTTTTTCTTTTATATTATATTCTATGTATTATGGAGTAATTTTTTGCTGTTATCAAACATGCCTGATTTGTTTATGGGATGTGCCCACTTAATTAAGTTTTAAATAAAATAATGAATCATTTGCTACTCACTTAATTATGTTTTAAATAAAATAATGAATTATTTACTATATGCATATAATTATATCATAAAATAAAATAGTAACATCATCTTAATTGAAGCTCTTAGAATGGTATTAGCATATCATCTCTATCTTGAAATTGAGATTGCGCTCAATATTTTTATAATTAGATTGAAAATCAAATCGAATTTATTATCGGTTAATAATTCAGTAGGTCGGACAAGTTCAGTTGCCGATCCGACCGATTTGATGAAAATTTATGATAATTTTTTTATTATATTATGTAAAATGATAATATGATAGACTAGTTGTTATGTACAAATTAAAAAAATAAATAACCAACTAAAAAATACATATAACAAATCCCAGAATTTAAATAACTACATGCATATTACTAAATACTAAGTATAAGATTTAAAAACAAAAAACAAAAAAAATGATTTTGATCGATTTTTTGACCTAGTTTTAATTAATTTGACCGAATTTCTAAATTTTTGCCAAGGGTCAAATATGATCCTATTCGATTTTAAAAATATTGATTGTGCATGCTTCAAATTTCAGTTATTTAGCTTGTTGAATGATAAATTAAAAAATGTTGCGCTTTATCTAAATATTAAATATCAATAAATATGACTCAATAATTATTGAATGGATGATGTAATGTAGCATGGCGTAAAATGATTGTTTAAGTTGCCTGGAGGCTGGACTGGACCAGTTAAGGAGGCGTTAATAATATTCGATGTAAACAACGTGTACAATGTGGTCCTTGTTAATTATTATTTTCTCCTAAAGTTAGCAGATGGGACAATCTTAACTATGTGGAAAATGCGGGGTACATTTACCAGATATTAATAGTGGGTTAATTCCGTGTACATTAAGAGTGAGCTATGCCATAAAAATAGGGGTAATTATTTTATAGAATTTTCATTTCTTGAACTTTATTTTATGATTTATTTTTTCTTTTTACTGCAATAGGGAAATTTAAATTGAAGCTCACTTTCATCAGGATTAAGAATATATATTAAATTATTCGATATTTGATCAAAATCGATCGTTAAAAATTCGTTTGAACTCGATTCGTTAATTTAACAAATTAAACTTAAATATATATTTTTATTCAATAAGATATGAAACTCATATCGAAGTCGACTCGATTAATAAAAAAATTAAAAAAAATATATAAAAAGATCAAATTACTCGAACTCAATTTGTATTAGACTCAATTAAAGTTCGTTCAAATTCGACTCGATTAACAATCAAACCAAGTTCAAATTCAATTTTTGAAGTTTGATAAAAATTTACATAAGTTTGAATAATAACATAATTGTCACTCCCACGGTTGGATTCGACGGGTATAATAATAATGAAAATTTATCTCAATATTTAAATGAACGAGTTGACAAGAGACTAAATTATAATCATGTAATTAGGGTTTAAAAATATTGTAGCTTTGGTGGAGGGAAATGGATTTTTTTTGTAGTCATGTTGTTGGGTTTACAAACTTAGAGTCTGTCGGCTGAACATGATGTTCAGTCTGAATACCACAAAAGTCATATTTATTTGTAAAATCAGTCAATGGTACCCAAAGCACATAAGAGATTGCAAATAAATAATATAATACTTCTTTTGTGTCATATTTACTTGTATATTTCGACATGAAATTTTAAATGAAATTAAAAAATTATAAATTTTGTGTATATTTATATTCTTATCGATAAAATTAATAATTAATAATTAGTAATGTCATATTATATTTTTAAGAATGAGTTATCTTTTAAGAAAATATATTTTAATTTTAAGAAATTAAAACTTATTTTGAAATATTTGAATTTTTTTTTATAAATTTGAGAAATAGAAAGTATTAGAAAGAATAAAACTATATATAGAGAGAGAGAGGGGTTGTTAAATAATGGGCCCCAGGCGAGTCAAATCGGTTTGATTGGATAGACGAGTTGACTAGATAAAATTGTACACTGGTAGCAAAAAGAAACATATATTCCTAATTTCCTAAGTCTTTTTTTAATTCGGATTTAGACTTCGAAAATTTTTTCTTCAAAAATCAGCTCAAAATCATGAAAAACGTTGAACCCCATCCACTCAACCATTCAAATCAGTGTAAGCTGTAATCATCAAAAACGTTTTTTACTTTGTGGTTCAATATTTGTTTTGCATTAATTAAATAATAAAATAATTTTTTAGAGTAAAATCATTCTTAAAATTGACAAGTGAACTGTATTATTATTTTTTAATATATATAAGTTATTTTTTTATAATTTCTAATATATCATTTAAATAACCGAAATTCTTGTAATTATAAGATCACTTGTACGAATATGGATTCACAACTATGAGTATTAAAATAAAAATAATACGTATTAAAAATTAATTTCTTGATATAAATAACTCAAATTTTTATCTAATATGCATGCAAAAAATATAATAGGGGTATTGCCCAACGAAAATGCTTCGATTTTAAATTAATAAAAAATATGAAAATATTCTTTTGTAATTAAAACTGACGTCTTTATGACTATACTTAATCGTGGTGGCAATTCATGGGATTCGGCCCAATACAAATGCAAGCCGTATCCATCGTCAAATCAACTTAAATATATCGGCCCAAACATCCAAATCTAATCACTATAATTAATTTATGGGCATAAGAAGTGAAGGCCCAATCAAGTTTTACATCGGTGTATTATTATTGAATCAGGGTTTTTGGCAACCCTAACTAGAATTATTTTTGAATTATTCAAGAGAACTAATCAACAATTTATAAAAGTTAAAATTTGAAGATTTTGGCCAAATCGTAATTTGACAATATTGTCGATTAATGCGTTTGAACAACCCTAAAATGATTCTAAATAGGGTTGCCAAACACTTTTGGTCAACCCCGGCTTGATGAAATTAATTAATTAAAAACTCAAATGCGATTTTTATAAAATCAATTGTTGTAAAAAATAATTATACTAAAATCTATTCTCCGTAAAATCAATTTTTCAAAAATTGGGCTAAACTCACCCTATGTATTTGGTATCCTAAATGTTAGTAGCAGCGTTCTACATAAATTAGCCGATTTTGATAAAATTTTATTTAAACATATATATATTTATATCATGATTCTTGAAAAGAAATTATTTTTTCAGAAAACAGATTTACATTTCAATTTTTTATTGCAAAAGGGAAAAATAAAAACTATTTTGACAAAATAATAAATAAAAATTTGATGGGAGATGATATAGTTGGATGAATGATTTTTAAAGAGTAAAGTGAAAAACAAATGGTAATATATCTTGCATCCAGCTTGTCACTTGAGCCCAATCTAGAATGTCCGTCGGACCTATTTTAAGCCTCAACATAAATATATTATTATTTATGTTTAAATTTATTTTGATTACTAATTGAATTAAGTTTTAATTAAATTAAATATGAATCAAATTCGAGTAATTTGATATTTTTATATATATTTATTTAGATTTTTTTTACTAATCGAGCTCGAATTCAAATCGAACTTATGATCTAATCGAATTAATTTCGAATAGTTTGATTTATTTTGTAGCCCTACCCCAACACACCCCAAAACCCAGTATGATTTGACCCAAAAAGTGGTAGGAACTATGCCTTGGGCCGGTCGTGTTTTATTTGTAGCCTCATTTGGCTGTTCAAATTAAAATAGGTTTGGCTTGCTTTTCCTTTTTTTTTCTTTTTTTTTTATGGATTGAATATTGCACTTAGAATTTTTACTGGATCCTTTTCTTTTTCCTTTATTTGCGCATAACATGATGGTATGCGTAGTATTGTTTAAAAATATGGGCCAGAAAATAATTAGAATATTGGATAGAGTTATCTTGAAGCCCATGACAAAGCCCAATTATGTGGGCCTTAATTATGAAGCCCAATTTCTATAAGGCTCACAGCTCGTAGATGAAATTGTAGCCTCATGTGGGCCAAACCCATTGAACGATGCAACTATCTGTCTATTTTCTATGTATAATTTTACCAATTCTGCTCAATTTAGAAGTTTTCCAAGCCTACTCAAATATTCAGGTAGGTTTTTAATGATTTCCAATTTGCTCCTTAGTTTATCTGTTTATCTCGTACCCAAATTCCTTCCCTTTTTAAATTGCTTGAATCATGAAAAACAATTCTCAAATTCCAAAAATCAAAAAATACAAACCTCTTTTTTATTTCTTCATTTTTTTTTTCAGCATTACGGA
Source organism: Paulownia fortunei (assembly GCA_019321725.1). Classification (NCBI taxonomy): domain Eukaryota; kingdom Viridiplantae; phylum Streptophyta; class Magnoliopsida; order Lamiales; family Paulowniaceae; genus Paulownia; species Paulownia fortunei. The sequence continues at coordinate 6,835,050 of CM033122.1, read as the reverse complement.
AGCCTATTTTGAATATTAAATCTCTTTTGATTCGATTAACTTAAAAGTTTATGATGCAAGAAAAGTGTCAAAAATAGCATGAATTTTATGTTCTAATTTGCTAGTATTCCACTTCATAGGTGCACGACAAGTTGGGATAAGAAGATCACTAAATGTACTCTAATGAATAGGCAGGGGCGGGCGGCGGGGGCGGCCCATCCTCAACTGTATTTTTTTTTTCAATTTGTATAGATTTTATATATAAAATAATTAAAATTTAAAAATTCACTCCCCTCTGAATAATAAAAAAATGTATCTTTATTTACTATTTTTAACAAAAAATAAATTTCTCACCCCCGAATATTCATTTTCTGACTCTGCCACTGTAAATAAGGTATTTGTATTATCGTAATGTTGTACATTTTTTAATATATTTGAATTTTTTTTCTATTTTTTTTTTCATGCATGTGAATTCTTGCAATTATTATAAACACAAAGACAGTCAAAGGTCCATTATGAAATGCTTGATGAGTTTTGTTTTTTTGGTTATGTTTAAAGTAAGGACTAGTACAAACCCCATGTTGCTCAAGGAGTAAAACAAAATTTCATGATAAATGTGGGACTAATTTGTAATATCTTATCTTATTAATGAGTTCTAAGAAATTGTTGATACAGGCGACTTCCTTGATCGTGTGAACGTAGAATTTAAAAACGAAAGATCCTTATTGTGGAAAAGAAAAATTAATGATTACTTGGGCCTGATTGAGCTGGGCCCATAAATTATATAGATTTGGACTAAATATATCCTGCTCTAAATCTTTGGTCAAATTGCTGATGACCCCCTCAGCTTCCACAAATTGTAATCTTCTCCTTATGAATTTACAAATTTTTATAACATGCAATATAAGAGGGTATTTGGTTAAATTTATTTAAAAATCTTATAAACTCTACATTTTATATGATATTTTTAGAACTTTTAAGATGTTGATCTTATTTTGAAAATAAATTGTTAAAATATTTGAATTAAATATTTGAATTAAAATGTTAGTAATGACATATTTGTAATTAAAACTATCAAAATTAAAAGAGTTTATTAAAATAAAATCTAATTTAAAAAAATATCCTATTTAAAAAATATATTGGAGTGAACTTACTTTTTTTTAGCAGTTTATAAATTTTCAAACAACTTTTGTTTGGATCTTTATAAGTTCTTTAAAAAAAAAATTATCAAATATTTTTTAAGAGCTTATAAATTTTTAAATAATTTATAAAATATTTTAAAAAATTTATAAGTTCAGCCAAATACCTGACTCTCCTTTCTGTCAGAGGGATCAAAACTAAATCTCAAATTTACCTTTGTCTTATTGCAAAATATTCATAAACTTTGGAGAAAAAAATACCTCTTCGGAATTAGGAGAAGTGACCCTTTTTGTTGCATTAGCATTTGGCTTGAGATAATTATGGAAAATATGAAACATGACCTAGAATTGACTTCAAGATTCATTGATATTTTTTCCCCTTAACAAATCACCACATTAAGATACACATCCTATTGGTTGTAGTTTTAGCTTGTATTGTGTGAAATAAATAAGGAAAAAAAAATAGATTTAAAAAAAATTAAAAATTTTCATTTTTCTACTTAGTGGAAACACAATTTGACTTTTTCATGCACAATTAAATAATAATTGTGCATGAGAATGTAATAATATCTTGTCACCATATATAGTAGAAAGGCTAGAAACTGTCTATTTATATAACCATTTCCAATTGCCTAAGTTTAAATGGTTCCTTCAAAATATGGTGTAAATGAATAGAATCGAATTGAATATATTACTGTTCAAATTTATTTTATTTTTTTATCAAATTTTAAAAATTATGTTTGAACTTGATTTGATTGTTAATCAAGTTGAATTTAAAAAACCTTTAATCGAGTCGAATACAAATCAAATTTAAGTAACTTAATTTTTTTTACACATTTTTTTTTATTTTTTATTAATCAACTTGAGCTCGAACTGAGTTTTAAAATAAAAAAATATGATTAAATCAAGCTCAAATGATCAATTTTAAAATAAATATAAAATAACTTGGTTTGTTTTTTAATTTCGAAACTATTTTTGACTGTGCTTATGACTCAATAAATAGTTTTTGTGCTGGATATATAAATATTTGAAAATGAAATCCATCCAAGATAATCATTTCAGCAGATGAACTGTAATATAAAGGAGAAAAGGCAAAAGGAAGAAAATAATACTGAATGGACAAAATAATTTGAGTAACTAGGGGACATATTTTGGTGGGCCATTTTGTGGTTTCTTGTTGTGTCAGACACTTCCAAGTATTCCACTTTAAATATGAATTTTCTGATGAGAAAAAGAAGGCATTTGTATCATTGGATCTGCCCTTTGATATGATTTGTCTAGAATTTTAAAAGGTCTATATACTTGCTAGTCAATGATTAATTGAAGAATCATCCTTTTTTTTTTTGGTAGAAATAAAATTATTGTCACCCATATTTCTTAAAAAAAATATTGAGTTCTCAAGAATTATTTCAGTCCCAATCAAGTAAATAACAAGTGAAATGTTAGTATTTTATTTGGGCCATAGCATTTTGGAATATTATCATTATATATATGTATATGAGCAAGAAAATAATATATTTAGCAATTAATTGTGATGCGTATAAAGATCAGCATAATTTTTTTTATTTTTTTCCACATGATTTCTATCGCAAATTTTATGTTTTTATCTCAAATCTTCAATCCATAAAACAAAAGTTTCCTGTGTCACATTTCGACATTCAAATTAGTATTAAATCGATATAAATTTCAAGACAATATCAAAGTATCAAAAATATAATTTAAAATAATTTAAACGTAAATAAACATTCCCACGAAAGAGAATACATATTTTCATTGAAGAGATCAAGGTAGTTACATTGTATAATATATATATATATATTGTTTCTTAGTAGACTAGAATACTAAATCTCATGATTATTGTATATCTTTTAATTTGTGCACTAAAACAACCCTTTTCCTTAATTAAGACCCAATATGACCTAACTTGATTCAATCGTTCACGAGTTCGACTCAACATCTATTAAGCTCAATCACACTTAGAAATAAATATGATGGTAACAATAATATTTTTTTAGCAGGTAGTTGATCTCATGTTCTAAGCTTCCAGAAATGGAATATTGGTAATAAACAAAGTTCTTGTCTTCATGATACGATCAACTTCCATTGGCCATTTTTGGGAATCAAGATTCGGGCCGTTATTTTTATATTCCAGATACATTTGTCTGAAGTCTTCCAGCACAAACCAATTCTTCACCCATAATTCAACTAAAATAACCTTGCAGGCCCATACATGACATATTCAATAGGAAAACCTTGCATCATTATTCCCAATCCACACACACATATATAGAGATATATATATATATATATATATATATGTATGTATTTGTGGTCCAATGTTTATGTAACCATCAGAAACTGCTTTCATATTAAACTTGATCATATCAAAGTTTAATTAGCTAATTTCAGAAGATAAATTGCCAAAGTTTTTGAAGCCATGAAATATATTACATAAAAATGAAGCTAGCTTTTTTAGGGGCAAAAAAGCAGTATGCACTTTATTTTGTGATCACGTACTAATTCTTGTGAGATTTGATCAAGATTTTCTTCAAATAAACAAAAAATTATTCTAAAAAGTACTTAAATATAAATTTTTACTCAAGATTTTCATATAAAACATAGTTAAATATATACAAGTTTTTCTACTAACTACCAAACATATAGAATTGAATAAGATTCTTCTTTTTTTAACCTGTCACCTAATCCTGTGTACCCCTTTTCAACGAAAACGTAGTTGTATATTATTTTAAATATTAAATTAAATAGAAGAAATATTTTTTTCGCTTTTCTTCTTTCCATTTTCAACTTGTGGGTTCTTCAACCTTCTCGTTTTTTTTTCTTCCATCATATTTTTGCCCAGTTTGATCAAACCCTAATAAGTTAATGCAATTGATCACTCTTTTAGATTGTATATTAATTACGTAATAAATATAATTAATTTAAATTCAACCAAATTGGATTCAAAATAATTGTCCTTCATAATTTGAATTTCCAATTTAAAAAGGTGACAAGAAATGGACATATAGCTTAGTATTGGAGACAGAGACAGTCCACCAACACACCAACTAGGAGTAAGGCAGTATACATAATGTCGGCCATAAATGTGTTTTCAATAGTCAAAGGCAACATCTCTTAATCATCCAAACATAAGCAATTTCCGGCTTTCTTCTAGTTTCTTGTGAGATTCTGTATCAGACAAAAAGCCCCACCAAATAAAACACCTTTTCTTTTTCACTTATAATTATATATATATATATATATATATTCATGGGATTAATATAATATTTGGTCACTATATCATAACAATTTAGACAACTAAAAAACAACTTTTTTTAACATTGATGTCTCATGGCCGACCTCTACCAACTCTATCCTCTCCAACCGTCGCCACCATCCCTTGGGATTTTTCTTTTTCTTTCTTTTTTGTTTTTTTCTATATTTTTTTTTTTTAACAACCACATATGTATAAGGATTATTTTGTTTCATCATCTCAAATTCCCAATTAAGGGTACAGTTGGAATTGAGGAATGAAGTATAACGACAAATCTGTGGTGCATGATCATATAACGAAATCTTTAATATGAATTAGATAGATGTATACATTTTTTCATTTTTTATTTTTTTAAAAAATGAAATTTGAATTGATATGGAAGAAATTTATATTATATCGTGTGTAGAGAGTGATTTGTACGTATATAGAATGAAAAAAAAAATTCACTTAAAAAAGATTTTTTAAAATTTAAGGTTGAAACGTGATTTAATAATGTCGAGTCAACGAAGAATTATATTTTGTAGTGGGACACCTGCTTGTCTTTCGTACAGCATCATGAACAAGTTTCTCTATGATTATTATGTAATTTTGAAGGTTGGAGGTAGGCCTTTTTGGCAAAAATCTTTCATTTTCAAAACCGTGTAATGCCTCGAACTTTTATGGCTTGGCTATCTTTGGGATGTGGTGCAATTTAATAAACCTGCGGGCGTTTTCCAACGTTCAGTTGACAAAAGCACGTTCTGGTGCTCAGTAGGTACATGAAAAATCTCTATCGGCCTAGGATCAATTGTCAATAGGTCCCTCAACATTCAGATTGTCCGGGTGATAATGCCCACATATGTATACCTTCCCCCCCCCCCCCCCCCCCCTCTCTCTCTCTATCTATATATATATGTGTGTGTGTGTTTGTGTGTGTGTGATAAAGGAGTGTGTAATTATAAATTTATATTAAGATAAGTGGTTTCTAGTTTTTCACCAAATCAAATTTCAAATGCTATATTCCTTGAAAATCTCAAGAGTATAGGAAAAAAGAAAGAAAAAGGAGAAGAAAATTCATGTTTTTCGGCATAATCAACTTCTAATATAGTTAGTGATGGAGCAGGGCCAACAGCGCGGTCACTCCAACTCAACCAAATATTTAAATGAGTATAATTTTTTTATATAAAATTATTAAATTTTAGAAACTCCAACTCAACAAATTTTTTAAATGAGTATAAACTTCTCATATAAAATTATTAAACTTTAGAAACTTGTACCTCCTAAAAAATTAAAAACATTTAGTTATCTATAATTTTTTTTTTAAAAAATAAATCTCACTCTTCGAGTGTTCATTTTCTTATTTTTTGATATTCAATTTTTGGTTCCGTCCCTAAATATAGAAAAATGCAAAAAGGTCACTTTTTAGAATTAACAATTTAAATACTATTCTGACTATGACAACAAATCAAAACCAAATTAACAGTTTAATACTACTAATCTGACTATGACTACAAATCAAAACAATATTAACAGTTTAGATACTACTTATCTGACTATGACTATAAATCAAAACCACTTCGCACATAATGTTTGACATCTACAAATGAATAAGTTTTTTCAAAGCTATGTCAAACTGAATCCAAGGTCTTTCATGTTGAATGAAATTACCTGACACAAGAAGTGTAGATTGGTCACAGTAAAAACCTAGATATAACATAACATGGCACAAAAAAATAAAAAATAAAAAATTAATTACTACCATGTTGAGAAACTTGTTTAAGCTGAGTATGTAGAGGTGCCGAGAAGTTGATTAGGTATGCTCTTTGTAATTCAAGAGATTTTTATAAGATGAATCCCATCACATAAATTATTGTGATTGTTAGAGAATTCAAAATTTCTAAATATGTATTTACTTAAAATCCGCAATGACATCCTCTCCATCAAACGCCATCAAACGCCGTCCCCCTCAACTACATAATTTTTTTAAGTTAGTATAAACTTTATATATGAAAATATTTAATTTAAAACTTTGCTCCGTTTTAAATAATTAAAAATATCAATTTATCCACCGGTTTAAGAAAAATAAATTTCATTATCTCAACTTCAATTTTCTAGCTCCGTCCCGTTCATTACATAATATAATTGACAAGTTGGTTAAATCCCTTAAATGATCAATACCCCATCCAAATTGGGTGTAAAATTACAAACTAGAGTGATGTGCCTAGGCCATCCGACCAACATCTCCATCACAATATTTGTAATAAATAGGATCTCAATCCGTCTCTCATGTATTAGGTTTAGAACTGTCTTCTACACATTATTGTACAATATATATTACATTATAAAAATGTGTGTATCCCTGTTGTTAAGAATTACTCATTTGAATAGAAATTAATGCTTAATGATGATGATGGTAATAAGTAATATTTTTATGCTTTAGGTTATTGCTTCAGCTAAAAGGGACTCCAAGAACGATTCGGTTTGACCAGAAAATTTCTAAAATTTCGGAAAGGACTTTTTGTTGTTGTTGATATCATGATTCAACCTTTTTGTCCCTAACTAATTGCTTCCTTGAATCTCTTCTCCATTGTGTCATCATCAAATTGAATTTCCACATTACAAAAGAACTATATAAATAAATTTAAAAATTCAAAAATTAAAATCACTCTCAGAAGTCAGAACCTGAGATATTATTTTTCCATGCACCTATACTATATTAGGGCAATGATTTTTCTTTATTTTTTCATAAACTGCACACAATGATCAAAATATATATATTTTTTCAATTTCAAATTAAAATTCATCTACTACAAGATACTTCTGCAACCCTAAAAATCGTATCAGATTTAAGCTTTCTGAAACGAATTGAATCTTCTAAATCAATCCTTAAATTAACAGATAAAAATCCAATTTCGCTCATGCATTACATGCATTTGATTCTTCCTGTCCGTTCGTGTTGAGCAGAATTTTCTGTATGTAAACAATGATTTTCTTTCCTTTTTTGTTTCTCCATAGAAATAATATCTTCAGAAGCTTGTCAAAAGAGGCTCCATAGACTTTCCGCATCAGAATTTCCCGGCGAGTCGTCCGACGGCGGCGACGCCATTCTTGGTGGGCTGACGAGCATTCCCTCCGCCATGTCCATCAGCAAATTAGGCATTTGAAACAGTGCCTCCTCGTCGATAAATTCATGCTCACCAGTCAACGTTTCTGCATTAGAAGCAGATTCATCATTTACCTGCTGTCCCCCAACCGCCGCCTCATCTCCGCTCTCAGGCTTCATCAAGGCAGCCGCACTGGCCGCTGCTCTGCGAATATCTGGTGGTGAAGGAGAAGCCGGGACTGGATAAGTGCTAACATGATCGGGGAAATTCAATAAAGTATCACTACCTTTGAGGGCCAGCGCCGCCACGTCGTAGGCGGCGGCAGCCATCTCTGGTGAGGGGTAGGTGCCAAGCCATATACGGGTAGTCTTCTTTGGCTCGCGAATCTCAGAAACCCATTTTCCGCTGCGGCTCCTTATACCGCGGTATAACGGGTGTTTTCCGCCGGTGGGGCGGCTCGGTGAGCTGCCGGAGGAAGTGGAGGATATGGTGGTGGTTTTTTTAACCTTTTTGGGAGATGGTAGTGATTCACTTCCAATGCTCGGTTGCAAATGCTGTGATTGATCCCTTGGTGGGGGCACAACACTATCGGCTGGCGTCGTCGTCGTCGGAGGCGGCGGTGGTGGTGGAGGAGGAGGAGAGCTAACAGGTTTCTGGTTAGGGTGTGGAGGATGGTCTTGTTGACTCATGTTAGGATGATGTGGAGAGTCAGCCATATATATTTATATGCGTACATATATAGTGGTATGTAATAATAATTATAATTATTACCACTACAAAAATATGTATTTTGTGTTGGTACTAATAGAATTAGAGAGGGGGCAAGCTTTCGATATATAAGGGGAAATATAAAAAGTGAAGCCGTGGGGAATTCGTGGGTAATTTTGGGGTATGAAATATGTGAAAATCAGACACACACAGAAGCACACGTATTAAGACAATCTAGTTATTAGCTGACACACACACACACACACACACACACGTATAAGGAAAAAAAGCTATTTATTAGCTGTTTTCTAACATATGCACACATCTATAGTTATTAGTGTCTTCAAACTTATGAAAACTGCATAAATATCTAGTCCACTATTCTTTTGGCATGGTGTGTAGCCACTTTTTGAAATATTAAATACTCCCACTAGTCACCTTTGCCAAATACATGCTATTGAAGTGGTGCTGCCTCATTTTCTAGGCTAATTGAAGACAACGTGTGAACCAAAATTATAATATGTAAATGTCTCAAAAACTTGTTCTTTGTATGTAAGAAAGAATAAAATTCATAGTTATAGTTTTTCCCCGGATAAAATTATCGTCACAGATACTTTATGAATAAAATTTTATATAAAATAAATAATTAATATAATGTAATAAATGATACAATTATCAACATCTCTACGAACTTGCCTAAAAAAGACATGTCTAAAGTGTACAAAAAAATTTCCAAACCTATTAAAAGAAGAGAAAGGCTTAGAGTCAAAGTAGAAGGGAGGATTAAAGAATTGAGTGTGATAGATATTAAAGGGCTTACCAACGGGTGACACTTATAAATGTGGAAGCATTTAATTCAAAACCTTGAGGCAATGGCTGAAGCAGTCCTAGGACCATATAAAGATATAAACCACTTTGAAAGTCTTTTAACTTTGTTCACAACAGAAGAATATCTGTTTATATGGTCTTAACAATTACTGATAATATATCAGTAGGTTTACGCTCCTTCTTTTAAGGCTAGTTCATATCAGGTAGACGGCACTTCACATCTTAAATTTGATTATTTTGGTATATTATTTTTTAAAGATAAATTTTAAATATTTTACCATCTTAAATTTTATAATTTTGGTATTTTATTCCCCCAAAATAAATTTTAAACACTTTACCTCGTCAATTTACAATATCTATTTCAGATCAATTTTTTATATAAATACTTTTCATTAGCCTCCAGCTTACATTTTTTTCTCATTTTTCATACAAAAATCAAGAAACATGCATCATATTATTTTTATTGTTACTAATGATGAAAATACGATAAATAGTGGTACTTTGTCAATAATATTATGATAGATATTACTTACAGTAAAAGTATAATACTTATCGTGTTTTCACCATTGCCAATAATAAAAAAATACTACGATGCATTTTTTTTACTTTTATGTGGAAAGATGGGGAAAAAATGTGAGATGATGACTGGCGAAAAATATTTTGATGAAAATTTGATCGAAAATTAATAGAGAGCAATATGTCATAATAAATATAAGTTGATGGGGCAAAATGCTTAAACTTTGCTTTTAAGGAATAAAGTGACAATATGATTATATTTAAGAAACAAAATATTTAAAATTTATTTTTAAAAGACAAATATATCCAAATAATCAAATTTTAATGCCATTTACCCTTCATATAATAACTCTATCTTATCATTTACCAAAAACATTAAAAAACTCAATAGAGATTTATTAATGATAAATGGCATCTCTATGGTTCATTCATTTATTGTATTGTTGTTCAACGGTGTAGGCAGAACAATAGGGTCAATATTATACTCTCGAACACCCAACAAGACTTGAACGTGCAATGTGGTTAAATTTAGAAGTCCAACTAAGTTTGCTTATCAAAGTATCAAGAACGTATCTTTCTGATTTTTATGGAGTATTTTTCTGTCACCATTCATTTTACTATCAGTTCTTTTATTTGGATTCGAGGAAGGAATTTGAATATAAGTATTTTAATTGATTTGAACATTTAATGAATATTCACAATAATAATAAAAAAATTAGCTCAAAACGAGTGTCAAATGATTTGAAATCCATTATAAATTGAAATTATTCAAACAAAGCTAATGAATTTATTAATACGAATCTAAAATTCTTATCTTCAAATCGTTTGATCCAAGACCCAATTCAAATCTTAGTGTGTCAAGTAATAAATGGTTGGCTAGGTTTCTATAATCATGAAATTTTCTACATGAATGCTTTTAACACAAAACAAGCAAAGTTATGATATCTAGTCTCTCTTTGATGTCTCCTTCTTTGTTCATACAATCATACAGAGAATATGTGGAAGAAACTATACTATGTTTGAATTCATTTTCATTATTATTTTGGGCAATATATATTTTTTAAAAATATTTTGAGAAGATTCTATTTCGGAACGTATAAGAAGTTAAATGTATTTGAACAAGTGATTGCAAAGTTTGATCAATTGAACTGATAAATTAATTTGATATTTTACTTTGAAAAAATATGTTTGAGTTATTTGTTTTCAAATGTCAAATAAATAAGAAGTGTTTTATGAAAATGAGGTTAGGTTGAAGGTTTAATTTGTAGATATTGTAATTAGGGTGTAGGGTTTGCAAATAGCAATGCTTATTATAAATATTTTCTGAAAATATCTCATGGGAATAGGGATTTCGTGAGGATGGGGATTCCAATACTAATATATACATCAATTATGTATTTCGGAATTGACTTATAATTTTAAAAAATGATCATTTCATTATCATTCTATTTTTGTTAGTACCGCTATATAATTAGTGATTATAATTTTTCCGCTCTTTGCATCGATAACATATTTTTTTAAAATTAGGATCATATAGTAGCCCTAAGAATGTTATAAAGATATAATTAATTAATTAAAAATGCATAATACAGAGACCACATGTTGAAACAGTTTGCATTGATATAATTCTCTTTCAGTTGATATTCTTTTTGGGCCCTCTTTATTCATGTTTGATTGGTGATATATATATATATATAGTGTAAGAAAAGAATTCCATAACAGCCAAAAGATGCCTCAATCCTCAACTATAGTTGGTACTTGGTACAGCAAAACAAATGTTCTTTGGTCTGGTGGCTAATTTTTAATTCTGTGGCTGATATTTAACCAACGAGGCTTTAGCCCTTCCCCCACAGACTTCAAAACTTGGTTGGATATATCAAAACAAAAATCATGTAGATGTCACTTCCCAATTTGTCAAGAACTCAACTGAAGTTGTACGCATTCAAATTATTGGATAAAATATATATGTAAATGCCATCATTTCATATATATATATATATATATATATATATATGGACATATGTGTGTGCGCGCGCACCCCTTCACATGAAGATTCAATTTTTTTGATGAAAAATATATATATGAAACTTCATTACATATGAAAATTTTGTCATAAGTAGTTGAGTAAAAGTTTAATTAATTTAGAGTGACATTACAATAGTTATAAAATTTGGTGACTTTACATTTCCTTCTCCCTAAGTAGTCAAAAATTAAAACATCTTCAATAATAGATATATAAAATTCCAATACAGCAAATAAGGTTTTTAGTGATAAAATATTTGATCGTTAAGAAGATAATATTGATCGCGAATCAAATTTAGCAACAAAATATTTTTATCGCTAAAATTGTCGTTATAAGCGCATCGCGCCACAAACGTAAATTTCGTTGCTAAGTTAGCGATAAATTATTTTGTGGCTAAGACAACACTTTTTCGTCGCTAACATTATTTTTAACGACTAATTTTTGAAAATTTTTTGTCGTTAAATAATTACTAAATATTTTTTTAAAAAAATATTTTTATTTTAGCGACGGATTCTAAAATTATTTCGTCGCAAAATTATTAAAAAAAATAAAAAAATACCTTGGCAGCGAATTTTATTGTCATCGCTAATTGAATTAATAAATATTTTTTGTAAAACTTTTAGCAATGAAATATCTTGATTTCGTTGCTAATGCTCAGACTTTTTTTTTTATAAATTTTCTGTTTATTTCAATCATTTCCTCATATTTTTACAACCTATTTTTCAACACACAATAATCACAACCACAACCATTAAATTTCCAACAACAAATTAAACACAATAAAACGATACATTAAATATAAATATAATAAAATATCTAATATACACATTAAATAAAATACAATAAAATACAATCATATATAGTTAAGTTACACTATAACTGTGGAGGCAGCGGTGGAGGTGGCGGAGCTGAGGAGGATGGGGGCTACTGGACGAGCGACTGTAGTAGACCTGCAGCTATCTTCTCAAAAGTCTGTATCATCGCATAATGGTTGACTTTCATCACTTGTAATTCATTACTGGTGCTGTGTAGCTCATTCTGTGTGAACTCCAACTGCTCCCTAAGTTGTGCATTGGTCGGTCTAGACGATGATGCATACGAAGAAGTAAACTTGAGAGGTTTAAGTCCATTTCCAAGCTCACGTATGTACTCTGAACGTGTACTGAGGACCTGATCATACACTCTATCTGTAATTTGTATGTTATTTAAATTGTGAGCATCATTCCCGGTATTTTTCTAAGTCTGTGTCTAACGGTACTCCTCTCGAAGTCGCACCATTCATCATAAAATTAATAAATATGTTCAAAACTAAAATATATAGTTCAAAACATATTGAAAAAAAACAACTAAATGTATTCAATACCTACATATGCACTCTCATCTTTCTTTCCTATCTAGCCTTTCGTAGAGCTATAGTGTGTTTCATTAAGTACAGTGATCTAGTCCTTTCTACTAGATTTTATTGGGTTCGCGCGATCTCGGGAAATGTATACGTAGCGGAATTTAAAATTTTTTAAAAATATAAATATACATTACATTACATGTAATTAAAACGAATCCCGAAACCTTTTCGCAATTACTCAGTTGTGTGTTTTCTGATAGTTAAAGTAAGAAATTTTCAAAAATTCTTACATTTATTTGCATTCCAGCTGATGTAGGGATTGAAACGATTCAAATCGTTATCCCTGTATGAAAGTATCTCCATGTTCTTCAATTCAAATCCCCTTTGATTGAAATCTGATTCACTTCTAGGATTCCAAATGTTATCTCTCTAATGGTATCCACACATTGAATGCTCACTCGCAACCGAATCCTATGCTAGTAGTTTTTGATTCGATAATTCTATCCCAAAATAATTTTATTTGGAATAAGAACACACTAACAATTAGTGTTTTAAGTGTTTAATTTAATTCTTAATTCAATAATTAAATCAAGAATTAAACTAGATAAAATATTGGTGAACTTTTGGAAATTGAAATGAAAGGAGGGATGAATTTTTGGGGATAAAAGAAAACTATTTTTTTTCCACCAAAATTTGCAATTAAAATCCCTATAAAAATATCTAAGAAGATTATCAATCAAAACTATCACAAGTTCTTTCTATATAGAACTCTTCTTCCTTTCTTATCTCCAATTCTTTTGGTAAATTTTTTTATCCCATAAGAACTTTTCTTTTTCCTTATTATCTCATAAAAATTAAATTCTCAATTCAACTTCCTCTAGAAATTGAATTCCCAATCCAATTTCTTAATGGACTTCCTACAAGCCCACACCTAATGGGCCTAGACCTAAGTAATCAATTAGGCTATACTTTAATTGATTCAATCAATTAAATTAATTCATTTAATTAATTATGTCCATCTTACTTAATTGATCCAATCAATTAATCTAATTAATTAATTGAATTAATTCCACACTTGAATTAATTTAACTCTATTAAATAATCATATTAATTAATTTAATCCAACACTTGGATTAATTTTTAGGCTAGAAATGGACTAGTCCAAGTTTTGTGTGTGACCCCTTAGGTTCACTTTAAACTAGTCATGGGCTCACAACTCTTGTGACTTAGTTGAACAATTAATTGTTCTGATTAATTAATTCTCTTGGAATTAACTTATTAATTTTAAGAACCCACAAGACATGGAAAGCATCTAACAATGCATCATGACTCATAGTCTAAGGTGAATGTGCGAACCTATTTCAATTACGAATACCATGCAAGTATGATCCTTCCGTCATCTAATTTCCTGATTGAGCCTAGGGCATGGATGTTGAGTCGAAATTCCATTAACTCAATAATTATGTTTTCATTTCTAGTAGCTTGACTCGATGATAAATAATTAAAAAACCTCACGTCTAATTTTCATCCAACCTTGATCAAGAATTTTAGAATTAAGTATAGTGGAACACATAGGAGATTCACCGATTCATCTAGATAGATGATGGATTCTTTGTTGTCTACTCATTAATCTCCATATATGAAGATGTTACACCCAATATAAATCTCTTATGATTGTCATGCAATCAAAAAATACATTAAAGTACAACATGTCATACACAAGGTTACCATGGTGCCTCAAGTCCAAGAACTAATTTTTGCACTATCGTAACGAGAAAATTCTCATTCGATAATAGAATATTTCCAATTAGAAATTTTCAAGTGGGGTTGTTCATTGTACTTGTTTCCAACAAGCACCCGCATATATACACTAGTGTCTCCACACCAATACCTATGCAACGAGGTATCCTCCTTTCAAACCTGCATCGTATGCGCAAGTATCAACGGGATCAATGATGTCTCATCTCATTGATCCTTAATTTGGAACGTTTTAAGGTCACAACCTTAGAGGCATATTCCACGATCACCATCATATGCGCAATCATACCCCATAGCTATGTGTGATTTAAGGACTTTATCTAATTTTTATGATGAATTTAAGATAAAGATTGCCATTTAAATGATATTAATATAAATAAGAATGATTCACAAGAGTATAAGAACGGCCAGAACAATTAGCATGCCAGACATTACTCTAACAGATTCATCAGCCTGCAAATAACATTTCATTAGATTAAAGTCGAATCAAATAATAATTTTATTGAAACTAAATATTTTATACTTACACCGTCGTAACTATATTGTAGAAAGAATTTTGAACCTCTACAATGATTATATGGCAACTTAGCACGATTTGTGGAGTTTATTTCTGAATATTTCTGCAAAAAAAAAAAAAGTTAATTACTAAATATAACATTTAACTAAGTTACATAACTATATTTTTAGTTTTTGTAATAGTGAAAAATCAATTTCAGACTATTAAGCTATATTTTTAGTTTCTCTAATAGTTGTTATATCATGTCATTATCTTATTTTTGAAATGTATTTAGAATCTGAATATAAAAAAAAAATTAAATTTTTTAGACAATTTGCATGGATATTGTAAATATGATGGTACTTGTAGATGATCCTATTCTAATTTTATGTCTAAGAAATTGGGGAGCAATGAAGGCTTGGAGATGACTTTGTTGCTTCTCTTTTCTACCTATCTTATCTAATTTTTAGTCAAGGTCCATCAAGAATTTACTAAGCACGTAAGGATTTATGTATTCAACTTTATGATTCTTCATGTTTTTACTAAATTACTAAGATACTTAAGAGACTTAAATATATCTAAGTAAAGAAACAAGAAATAGTAAAGATGAATAAGACGATGATAGTAGATAAGTGACCAAGTGTAATACATAGTACCTCATTTAGCCACCATATTAGCTAAAAAATGGTCAAATACTATTACCTCATACAATATACTTAGAATCTATTAATATAAAAATTACCTTAAATTCATCATACTCGAACAATTTGTATAGATACTTCCAATCCGCCGAAATCTCACACAAATCATTGGGCATTTATTTTAATCAATCATCCCAAAATGGGTGCATGAAACTCTTATAGTATTTGTGTATCTTCTGGCGGTGGTCGCAGTATCGGTTACTCATTAGTTTATCGGTCTCCTTCCTAACCGACTTTAGTCCTATGCCAAAGTGTATAGTAAATATATCCTACAAAGAAAAATAAGAATTTTTTTCAACATTTAACATATAAATAGAACTTAAACTGATAAATACAATTTGAATACTTATACTAACAAATAACTGATAAAAAATAGGCCATTTTTGCTCCTTTGTAATCTTTTTCCAATCAGTCACTTACAGCGGTGCAAGTTTCTTGACGGCGACACCGAGCTCGATCATAAAAGATGCTGCATTTGTACCTACCGGACTGCCATCACACTTGTGAAACATAACTGGTATCTTGCCCCCAACTTCTAACTGGTGTCTGAACCTATCTCCATGTATGACTCTAGTATTTCTACACTGTTTCTACATAGGAGTAGCAAAAAATTAACAAAAGTATAAACATAATTATTATATAACAAAAATTATTAAAAGATATATAAATTGAAACGAACCATCAGATATACCTTCCTCATATGCATGTCTGCAGTAGCTGGATTAATAACAGATTAATCCTCGATCCTTTTTGGTGGCATGCCTGCTAATTTATTGATTAGTAATGACATGTATATAATTATTTGGATTAATATTAAGCTATTTAAAAATTTATTGTACATAGTAGAACATGCAACTGAGTAAAAGGTGAAATAAATGATGCAACAACGACTAGCGAATGACTGGAAAAAAAATTTCAATTTATTAAACTCAATCAAAATATATAAATACCAGTTATTTAACGAGACCATGCAACAACTAAGCTAATAATTAAAGACATCTTATAAACTCTAAGGGCTTTTTGTCATCTATATATGCATAGATTACACAAACTTCATATAGCTAGCATTTTAATTAAAAGGATCAGGAGATTAGGAGATTACAACTAAGGTAGTTACAAGAACAACTAAGCAATATTCAATCACTAACATATTGTTCAATGGAACTAATGTTGTAAAAATAATTAACACAATGAAGTAAAATAAAGTTGATAGTTGATACCATCAAATTAATCATTATCATCGTTAGATAGAAATATTTGTACTTCTCCTTCATTATCTAATTCAGTGTCCTCGTCCTCATTATTAATGAAATTATGCATCTCCTCAGAGAACCATGTTTGTGTATCCAATAATTCTACATGTTAAGGTTGTATGTCTGTTCTGCAAAGATGTAAAATTTCTAAAATTTCATGAATCGTTAAGCTTATCTCATCTGATGAAATTTCCTAATTAGGCTCGTTGGAACTGCTTTTAGGTTCAAATTCCTCGCTATTATCATTTTTATTTTCGGTAATTTCATATATTTCTCGATGTTGCACCTTTTGCACAACTTTCCAAGATTCTCCACGCTTTATATCATCCAAATAATAAACTTGTCTTGCTTGAGTTGCCAAAATGAAGGGGTCATCCTCATACCATATTTTAGACGTATCAATACATGTAAGACCGAACTCTTGTACGACTGATTTCTTTTTGGGGTTACACTAAAACTAATCACACCAAAATAAGTATACCTTACATCCTGATGCGTAAAAAAAATGAACAACATCCTTCAAAACTCCAAAAAAATCCAAATTATCACCGTCATCAGATGATGGTACCCTAACCCTACCATTTTAAGTGGTCCGACGAGTATCACGAGAAATTGAATGGTACCAAACATCATTAACAATACAAGCATTATATAGTCTAACTTCAGCACCAGGTCCTAATGCAAGAGAGTATAGCTCATCTGTGGCCTTCAGATCTTTCAAAGTTCTTAGCCTAATGATTTTATTCCTAAACCACTGTGGAAATTCCACCTTGTGCTATTGTAGAATGTAGTTTAAAGAAAATTTAGCAGAAATAATTTGCAAATGTTCACTGTACAATAATATATACAATTATTACAACCTACAATCAAAATTACGAAAAAGAAAAAAAAATGAATTTGAAAACTTACTTTCTTTATCGATCGATTTATTTGCAGTTGTTGAGAACATACCAGTGTTCTTTCTTACGTAAAGTGGGAGACAGTTTATGATTTCGCTGACAGTCCATCGCTCTTATTTGTTGATTGAAAACACTTAAGGTGAATGAAATAGATTGACTAACATCTTTGTTCCATTCCGGTTTAGTAAATCTTGTTTCAATTTGACTCATATACAAAGATGAGAAAGTTAATGCTTCATTCACAACATATCCCTTCCTAATAGATCCCTCTAGTCTTGCTTTATTATGAACATACTTTTTGAGTATTCCCAAATATCGTTCAAAAAGGTACATCTATCGTGATGAAACTGGTCTAGCTAATATGGCATCACGGGGTAAATGAACTGTCAAGTGAACCATGATGTTAAAAAATACCGGAGGAAATATTCGTTCCATTTTACACAAAATGAATATTATATCCTTTCCCATTTTACTCAACTCTGCAACATGTAAAATTCTTAAAGTGAGTTTTTTGAAAAAATCACATAACTCAACAATTATGTCACACATGTATTTTGGTAAAAACTTTCGTATGGCAACTGGAAGTAATATTTGCAAAAGAACATGACAATCATGCGTCTTTAACCCATATAACATTCCATCATTCACATTCACATTTCTTGAAATATTTGTTGCGTAACCATTGGGGAACTTCACAAATTTTAAAAATCGACAAAATTCACGTCTTTCTTCCCAAGTCAAGGTGTAACTTGCATGTGGTTTATTAACTATGTCCCCACTCTGATTCATGTGTAATTTACTCCTTATACCCATATCTTGCATGTCTAACTAAGCTTTGACAGTATCCTTCGACTTTCCATCTAAACTTAACAAGGTACCAACCAGAGCTTCACATTTATTTTTCTCAATGTGCATGATATCCAGATTATGTCTCAACTTCAAGTCTGATCAATACTCTAACTCAAAGAAAATCGACTTCTTAACCCAATTCGTATCACCAACCGAACACTTTCATTTTCCAGTCACTGCAGGATGTTTACCAAATATCATTTCAGGCAATGCATCTAACTGAGTTAAAATCTCTGCATCACTAAAAGTTCGTGGTAGGCTTTCTTTTTCAAACTTTCCATTAAAGCTCTTATTTTTATGCCACGAGTACTTCAAATGTAAGAACCGACGGTGTATTGAATAATAAATTTTACGGCATAAATATTGACTCATTGTATCTTCAAGACATATATGACATGCTTTATAATCCTTAGTGCTCCACCCATACACTATCCCATACGCTGGGAAGTCATGAATTATCCACATTACAATAGCATGTAATCGAAATACTCGTTCAGACGATGCATCATATGCTTCCATCCCTTCATCCCATAACTCTTTCATTGATTAAAGGATGCAAGTACACATCTATTTTTTTTCCAGGTGCCTTGGGCCTAGGAATTAAAAAAGACATAACTATGTACGATGGTTTCGTCATTTTCCATAGGGATAAATTGTACGACATTTGACATGTTTCCAAACGGATTAAAACCATTAGTAGCCAACCCCAAATGAACATTTCTAGAATCATTTGCAAAAGTTTCATGCAATTTATCAAACTCTTTCCATGATTTAACATTAGTTGGGTGTTTCAATACCCCATCTATTTTAACCATTTTTTTCTTATGTCATCTCACATCTTTTGCTATATGTTTCGATAAAAACAACCTCTTGAGTCTTAATTTCAAAGAAAAATATCGAAGCACTTTTTGAGGGATTTTCTTCTTCTTGGCGTCATCATACTTATAGCGGGCTCAGTTACACATTGGACATGTATCCTTGCCCTCGTGATCATCTCAAAATAAAATGCAATCATTTTTATAAACATGTATAGATTCATATCCCAACCCTAACTCTCTTAACATTTTATTATCTTCGTAATGTGAGTTAGGAATTGCATTCAGTTTTGAAAATGCTTCTCGTAATAATTTAAGCAACATATCAAATGACTTATTGCTCACCTTCATGTGCATTAATTTCACTAAAAACTAAATGCAAAGAAATTAATACAGCCTAAATACAACTTTCGTTCTGTTTCTTCAAACATTGACATAAAATTTTCTCCCAAATCCTCTGCAGCTATGTTCTCATTATTATCCTCCTGTTGAACCCTACTACTATCAACAACTTTAGCATCCCTTAAGTCATTTAGCATATCAAAGAAAGTGTCATCTTCTTTATCGTCACTGATATGTTCAACTTTATTTACAGGATCAATATTAACAATTGGTGTAGTAACTTCTCCATGAAAAGTCTACATTTTGTATAATCTAGAAATCCCCCATCTATAAAGGTGCCATCGAATGTAATCAAAATTAAATTGATATAAATTCCCATACTACACCTTCGACAAGGACAATGAATCTTCGATACCTCAAATGTTGTCATATAATTCTTGACTACGTCCAAAAATTGATTTAAACCATTTATGTATTATGAAACCACTCGATTCTGATTCATTATCCAATTTTGATCCAAACTATATAACTTGTTGATAACAGTAATTAGATAATTTATTTAAACTATTTATGTTCATTAATGACATGCATTGCTCCCACTTCTCCTTTCAATTTTGGTAAAGCTCTTATCCCATTCAACATCGTGTACTTATTTATGGTTTTATAAGTATGACCACTTTGTTTCTTGCACATAAAAATTTCGACAACATCTCCCCATAGTTCTCCAACTACACATATTACAGTGTACCCGAAGAATAAAGGGAAATACGAACTAAAATATTAATCACGTACAGAGGACAAATAGCATACTAATAGAATTACAGTTAAGTACACGTTCTCAAATTATCTGAATTGAATAATTCATAATTTAATATCAAATTTTAAAATCATTAAAGATTTTAAAATATTTTGATGCTAGATTTCAAATGGAGACTAAGACTTTTAAATGGATATGCATGATAGATATGTACGGTTGTTATTTTTACACTTCAATAAATCTAATATGTATTTGAACTTTCAATTTTTTCATTATAAGTTATTATCATTTTTTGTTTCAAGAGAACATATACTCTCATAGATTTCATGATTCTCAAAAGTGCCTAACGAATAAAGCAATTTCTTGAATTAATAAGCTGAAAACTACACGTAAAAATTATATAAAGCAATAAATACTCAATAAAAATAAACATGAACAAAGATCATTAATTGCAATGTTGCGGCTCCACCCAATCAACGGAAAAGTAGACATTTAGAGGCAATCATGATCAATGGAGTACTGGACATTAGATAAAACAGATGATGAACAGTTTTATTTCACTAATGTCAAATCTTTTTGTTTTAAACTGCAACCACTAATGCAGACATCACAACTTTCATAATAAAACGCAATTGTCTATCTGCGCTTACATGATGGCATTATTAATCTAATTATTAATAAACTTTAACCTCTCTTCATCTTTACTTCTACATCAAAATAGTAAGCTTATACGTGGGCTGACTTGGAGGATGGTAGCAGGCGGCGATGGAAGGTGGCTGATCGACGCGAGAAACGGCGGACAAATTTTAGAAAAGTGAAGAGAAAAAAGAGGTCCGCGAATTTTGCCCTAAAAGTTAGCGACGAAAACGAACAATTTCGTCCCTAACATAGAAAAAAAAAATTCATTTTGTTATTAAGTTTACCGACGAAGCCCATGCAAGTTCGTCGCTAAAACATAAATATTTTTAAACTTTGTGAACGAAACTACAATTTTTTATCGATAACAAAGAATAACCTTAGCTACGAAATGTACATACAAAAAAATAATTTTATTTTTATAACATTAGCGATGAAGTCTTTCAAACTTCGCTAACATAGAACAAAATTAAATTTATTTTTTTATTAGAATATTTGCGACGATATTTGTTTAGCTTGTCGTTAATATTAATTATTTGTTTTCTTTTTTCCTGATATTAGCGACGATTCTGACGCATATCGTCACTAAAATGAAAATATTTTAGCGATGCTTTTCTATATATCATGGCTAACATATAAAGAAAATATAAATATTTTTTTTTTTCTAATTTTAACAACATCATTAAGTTGTTCGTCGCTAATGTTTATACTTAGCGATGAATTTTGTGTTTCGTCGCTATTGCTACTTTTTCCTGTAGTGTTCCTAGTCCCCAAGCATAATATTCCTGTTTATTTTTTTTTCACTTGTCGAACATGAATGTTTTATGCCAAATATATATTTAAAAAAGTATTTTATATATATTTGACATACATTTATAATTTGAAATATAAGATAAAACATCAAAATAAAATAAAAAATTCAAACTAGTAATTTTGAGTCTTATCATGCATAAATTGATATTCCTATGTATTCATTTTTTACTAATTAAAAAATCATATAAAACTTAATTTGCTTCCCACGTACACAGTAAAATCTACTACAATTTTACCAAGTAGCTAGGGAGGCACAATTTCATCCCTCAAAAAGCAATTATTTAATATATTTTAAATAAGCAAGAATTGTTGCAAAAACTCTATAATTATTTTCTCTGTTTTCTCCTCTTATTTTAAAAAATAAATTAATGATTGCAAGTATTAATTTAAGCTTCAGGATAATTAAAACGAATATTCATCTAGTTAATGGAAAAAGGCATTTTCACGAATAATTTTATTTGAAATATACAAAAACACACAACAATTATTTTTTAAGAAGATGTAATACATTAGCGGTGATTTTAAATTTTTCTGATAAAATTTATAAAAAATTGACGAATGGACTGCTCTTAATGATATATATTACGATGATAATAAATAATAGCATTTCATCATTGTTGCATTAGGTCAAGTATATTAGTTTTTAAATTTTGTATTTATTATTGTATCATTGTATATATAGTTTTTATATATTAATTTGCATTGAAATTAAAAATAGTATTTGAGATATATTATATATCGAAATAGTACGGGATTTGTACTAGTATTTCAGATATAATACTATTTATTAAGATTTTAGTGGTACAGATAAACTAAAATCTCTATGAGATTGTTATCTAAACAAACTCTGTTGTAGAGAAGGATAAAGTAATCTTCCAAGAGATAATAATCTAGGAAGATTTGATCTACTGTATTTCCTATATATATAAATATACCTTTTGTAGGTTAGATTGTACGTTTGTTTGCTACGTTCCACTTTCTTTCTCCCACCTCCTCTTCTACGTACGTAGAAAAAAGAACCAAAAATGGCTGGAGGTGTAATCATCAGTAAAGATGGTAAGGAATATCCAGGAAAACTCACTTGTCAAGTCCTCGTCACTTGCGCTCTTGCAGCTATGGCTGGTTTAATCTTTGGTTACGACATTGGGATTTCAGGTGATCACGAAATATATATATATATATATATATATATGCTTTCTTTTGTTGCTTATACACACACTTATGTGTGCTGTTGTGTGTTTTCTTGATTCTTAACATGGTGGGTGGGTACATGCAGGTGGAGTGACATCTATGCCTTCTTTCTTAAAGAAATTCTTCCCCCGTGTATACCGCAGAGAGGAACTGAATGTTGGCAGTGCAAATCAATACTGCAAATTCGACGATGCTAAATTGACACTGTTTACGTCTTCCCTGTATTTGGCTGCCCTTTTGGCTTCTTTTGTTGCTTCCACTATGACGAGATTGCTGGGCAGAAGGTTCTCCATGCTTTTCGGCGGATCCCTCTTCCTCATCGGGGCAATTATCAATGGATTTGCCCAGAACGTCGCCATGCTTATTGCTGGCAGAATGTTTCTTGGTTGTGGCGTTGGTTTTGCTAATCAGGTACCCCCATAACAAATCTTTTACATATACAAGTAATTAAATTTTTTTAACCTCCCTGATGATAACATATATTTGTGCAGTCGGCCCCAGTGTACCTCTCTGAAATGGCTCCATACAAGTACCGTGGTGCACTTAACATGTGTTTCCAGCTATTTATCACCGTAGGAATCCTTGGTGCCAATCTAATTAACTACTACACAGCAAGGATAAAAGGTGGTTGGGGTTGGCGCATAAGCTTGGGATGCGCTGCTGTCCCTGCCTTGTTTTTCATCGGCGGCGCTATATCCCTCCCCGACACACCTAATTCCCTGATTGAGCGCGGCAAGCAAGAAGAAGCCCTTAAAAGGCTGAGAAAGATCCGAGGGATTGATGATGTGGAAGAAGAATTCAATGACTTGGTTGCTGCCAGCACTGCCTCCAAGAAGATAAAGCACCCTTGGGCTAACCTCTTAAGGAGGAAGTACAGGCCTCACCTGACCATGGTCTTAGCCATTCCTTTCTTCCAGCAGCTCACCGGCATGAATGTTTTCATGTTTTACGCCCCCGTTCTGTTCAGGACCATCGGTTTTGGAAACAATGCTTCGCTCATGTCCGCAGTCATATCGGGTGGTGTCAACTGCCTCGCCACCCTGGTTTCCATATTCTCGGTTGATAGATTCGGGAGGAGGGGCCTCTTTATTGAAGGGGGCGTTCAGATGTTCGTTTGCCAGGTAAAAACATATTGACTTAGATTAAACTATTTCTAGTTTTAAAACACATTTTGAAATGGGTTTTTAGTCTGAAATTTATTCTTTTCTTTTCGTCTCAGATTGTTATTACAGTATGCATTGCGCTGAAATTTGGACTGAATGGAAATCCTGGTGAACTTCCCAACTGGTATGCGATGATAGTGGTGATAGCCATCTGCGTGTACGTGGCCGGATTCGCATGGTCTTGGGGGCCTCTGGGGTGGCTGGTGCCGAGCGAAATCTTGCCCCTGGAAGTTCGATCAGCTGGACAGAGTATTAACGTTGCCATGAATATGATCTTTACATTCTTCATAGCTGAACTCTTCTTGAAAATGATGTGTGCTATGAAGTTTGGTCTCTTCATATTCTTTTCTGCGTTTGTGTTTGTGATGACTATTTTCATCTACAAGTATTTGCCTGAGACAAAGGGCGTCCCGATTGAGGAGATGGCTGGAATTTGGAAGTCTCATCCTGTCTGGAAGAAGTATGTGACTGAGGATGATGAAGAGAAAGATAGCAAGGTAGATGTTGAGATGTCTGTGGAAAAAAAGAACATCGATAACGACCCTTGACGGAGGTGAAAGCCCCTTTTGGGATTTTAATTTTGTGAACATTTGGTAGTTTTAATTTGTTGTTTTGGGTCTAGGATTGTTATTCTGAGTTTCGTTTGTGGGGTATTATTATTAGTTTGAAAAACTAGTAGTTTTAGGGTTGTTTTTGGGAGTTTTGGGATATCTGGGTGAATTCTTATTAATATCTCAAAATCTCCTTTGCAATATTCTTATGAATAAAATGAAATGAGGTTTGTGAGTTCTCTTGCTCTAGAAAAATAAAAAATTCCAATTAATTAACATGTCAATATATGTCATTCGTGGATAATGGGAAATACTATTGGAATAACATGAATTTGAGATTTCTTTGGGGGAAAAAAAAAAAAAAAACCCTCCATTTAAACCACCAAATCATTAGCAGGCCACAAAATTTTATCATGCTATTAACATAATTTTTTTTATTTAAATGTATTTAAATAAGGAGGCCACAAAATCTTATCATGTTATTAACATAATTTTATTTATTGAAATTTTTTTAAATTCCTCTGCATTCAACTAATAGCATTGCTAAAAGTAAAGCATTCAATAATAGTTATTGGGCTTCCGATTTGAACATTAAACACGCAAAGTTATTCATGAAAGGCGAAGAATAGCTTATTGGGCTTCCAATTTCACGGAACATTAATACACATACCTTGTTGGGCCTAGTAGTCTAGATACATGAGATTTTTTGGAAAAAAATAAAAATAAAAAATGAACATGATTTTTGAAATTAAAATTCTCAAAATTGAGTCTCATACTTTGTAATACTCTACTATATAGATGAAATGTGAATAAAGTAAATTATTTTTTATCAGCATGAAATTAAAAAAAAAGAAAATTGGAATCAACCAAATTGCTACCTAGCTAGGTGCCGAAATTGGTAAAATAATATCTATTTTTGGACTAAATGTTAAAAATAATAATATTAAAGATGAATATACTTATTGTTTTTTACATATAATTTGAAATATACTATAGTCAACAATCAAATAAATAGACAACAATAGATATCTTTAAGACGAGCTTCTTTTTTTGCGAATTTCTTTACGAGATATAAATCTACATATAATTAAAAATATTGCTTATTATTATAGTTAGCCTGGCTAATTTATTGATCCCACGTGAGACCTAGCTAGATCCTATAGTGAAATTTTGAAGCACGTACAAATAATTAATATTATTTTTTTTAACAATACAAATAATTTATATTAGCCGAATCATCCTATAGTGAAATTTTGAAGCACGTACAAATAATTAATATTATTTTTTTTAACAATACAAATAATTTATATTAGCCGAATCATTAGTTATTTGAAATAGGCCTACACGTGAGATACGACCTACTTGTTTCATGATTCATTCCCTAAATCACAAAGAACAAATCATCTTAACTGTTGATTTCTGTTAGCTGCTTAAATAATTCATGACCTCCACATCAGCAACATCATTGATGTTTAATATCTTTTTCTTGGGATACTCAATACCCAAATTATTATTATTATTATTATTATTATTATTTATTTGTTAGATTTGGGCCCGAGTCAAAGTTTGTAAAAAAATATTTATTTATTTTTTTGAGTTTGTAATTGTTGAGTTTATTAAATATATTTGCCCTAGTGGATTTATAATAGCCCTATAAAAATTTACATCCATTAAAGATGGAGAGTTATAAATCTCGAAGAAACAAAAATACTAATTTTTGCCTACGCAAGGAGACAAACCTTAGGCTGCTGACTTTTAAATTATTCTATTGGTAGGGAAGATAACGAGTTCGAGTGAAATTTGAATTTGTTTTGTTTGGGGCAGGTTTTTAATTAGAAATAGGTAAATAGGTTTTAGGGATGCAATGGGATAATCACCCTATTTTAAAATAAAATATATTTTACAGAAATTATTTTCCACTAATCTTTGTTTGATTAGGTTTTGATAAATATTTTGGGAAAAACTCATTTTCCACCTAATTCTGAAAAGAAATGCTCGAACTCCACCCCAAATTTTTGTTTTCAGACATGGACCCGCCCCATAAAAATATATATATATTTTTTATTATATATATTTATGCGATGTATATGAAAAAATATATATATTATATATAGTCACATATAAAATATAATATAATATTCTTGTAAATCATAATAATAATATAAAATTAACAAACAGTTTATACTATAAATATATATAAAAGCAACAAATATATTTGAAATTTTTAACTTTTCAAAAACTAAAACATGTATATATAATTAGTTTTTTATTAATAATATTATTTTATCATATTTAGAAAGTTATTATGATATTTTTTTAAAAAATATATTTTTAAAATTATAAAATAAATTTAACAAGTCTAACTTAGTGAACTCGATTCAAAACTGGTCAAGTCTAGATCCATAAAAATCTTGCCAACTAGGATCTAAAATTTTTGTAAAAACCAACCTAAAACTAAATACATTACCATTCCTATAAAATATAACATAAATAAATATTAAAAAATTAAAATTACTCAAACAATCTCAATAAATTTATAATTTTAAATAATTCTCCAATTAAAACACAACCTTACCTAATTCAATAACTTCAAGGCAAAGATAGTTTACACCTTTCTTCAACTCCAAGCTCCTCATAACTCCAAGCTGGTCAACCTCAGGTCTGACAAATCGTCAAACCATAGGCTTTCAGAAAAGAAATTGATCGAGGCACGACTTTATTTCGCAACACGTTTGAATTCCTAGCCATCTAATTACTTGTAAGTTTTTTTGTTCGGCAAACATACTTTTCCAAGCTCTCAATTCTAAGAACAAGCAAAGAGTCAACAATCCAATTGAGTAAAAAAAAAAATTTTTTTACTTGTAAATATTGAAAAAATTCGAGCTCCATACATTAAAATCAAATCAATGAAAGTGAGAACTGTTCCTTAATTTTGGTACTATTTTTTTACTAAAAATTTGTGTCGGCTACCACTTCTTGAATTTTTTTATTTCTTTTAAATGTTAAATTAATGCATATTTAGAAATTGTTGTAGTAAGAACCTGTAACAAAAAGTTGAATATGATGAATTTAGATAATTAATTAATTAAAAAATGTTTTGACAAAAGTGTGTTTGAACTTTAATACTTGTTAATTTCAAATTCGTAGGCTGATTCGATTTTGAATTTAAAATAATTTAATTTTTTTTAATTTTTATAATTCAAGACCCATGGTCAATTTTCGTCATGAATCGATCATCAAATAAATAATAATATAATAATAATTTATACACACATAAAGTAAATATTCAGCATGTTGATTCTTGTCAAAACACAATCGCACATTCACATAAAATCTAAAAACAAGATCTAAAAATTTATTTATAAACGATCATACTCGTTAAAAGTTAAAGTTATACTTAAAGAATTCAATTCAACGAATCTTCATAAAATGTCCCTTTACCTCTTGGGGGCTAAATACCTTATTTTTGAATGTTATATGGAGAGAGAGACCAATCCTTTTGAGATTATAGTATGCCTGAATTTGTCGTCGGCCATTGTCATGGCGTGGACAAACATGAAATTAGAGGTGCAGGCGGGGATGCCGACAAAGAAGCGTCGTCGTATTTGGTTATTTTTTAATGTTGTCAAACCCCCTTGGATTTGATCATGTGCAGTCCAGTCCATCCATGGAACCCACTTTCTTGTTTCTTTATTTTTAAGTTTTCTTCTTTTTTGGCAATATCCATTAGCCGACTACTCAAACGAGGCAGAACTTTAGGGGTATTTGGTCCAATGGGATGGTAATGAGTCCATTTCAAATATGAATAGGCGGCACTATTTAAATTTTAGATTAGATTTTAAAAATTATAAATTAATTTTAGATTGAATTTTAATTTTTTTATTTTTAAATTCAACTCATTTAGTTTTTATATAATTTTTTAAATTTAATATATATATATATGTATTTACATAATATTATTTTTTTAATAATATATATTTTTAATATTTTTACATTATAAAACGAATCTAACGAATTTATGGAGAGAGCGGATCTTGAAATTTAATAAATCTACCACATTGCTATTTCTACCTTTAGATTATATTGATAAACTTGTTCATCCATCCAAAATTTTTACTATTCCTAAAAGTATTTTAGATTTTTTTCTCCAAAATTTTTACTTTCTTTTGTATGTTTGTGTTATTAAACGTCCAAAAAAATGGAAGAAATCCAATTGGAGCATTATTTTCATTATTTACATGTATAATAAAAAAAGTTGTGTGAGGAACGTCGTACAACTTATTTATTTCTATTTCTAAGACAATCCATTGATTTTTGTTTTGTTGAAGGGCTGCAGAGTCATTTAGGACATGAGATTAAAATATTTAAAGTTAAAATACTATCCGACTAAAATAATTTTAGAAATCAATCTCAAACTCGGGCCTGTATTATTTTTTCCCTCTTAAGTCAAATCCAATTTATAATTTTTTATTAGCCTCAACTTATATAGGCTAATTTACATGATTTCATTGCTAAAAATATATATTTATATAAAATAATATGAACTGAGCTAACCGCAAAAAAAAAAAAAAAAAAAAAACTTGATAACTTTTTCAATAAAAAATTTGTATATTAATTATTTTTGTTCAATATTGTAGAGATCTTATATTAAATGAGAGTTAAGTAGAATAAATATGACGTCTTATCCTTAAGACTCAAATTCATTTTGAATCGATTTTTATTTCGCTTAAAACCCTAAAAAAATTTAACATTTCTAAATAATTGATTCAATAAGAAAACGGCTCAAATATAAACAAATTGAATAAATAAGTTTCAAAATATTCTCAATTTAAATTATAGTTTTACTCGTAAATCAATTTAAATCGACTTATTGTAATATAAAAAAATAAAAAATAAAATTTTTATATTCGACAATATCTATACGAGTCAGACCAACAGTCGGCCTTATGGTTGAATACATGCTGTATAGCGGCTGGCATGATAGTAATGAAGATTAAATCAATTCAAATATAGCAGTTTCGTTTTCTTAAATTCATCCATAGCTCGGTTATACCACGTAACTCCTCAACTTTTAGTCAAATTGCCATTTAAGTCGAACATTCTTTCTTTAAAAGCCCTATTCACGCCGCTGTTCATCCCTTATCTTTTTGAATATATCTGACATTGTCGTATTCATTTTTCATTTATATGTAAAAATATATATATATATTTATATTACGTGAATAAAAAATATATGCTTAATATATAATATATTGGGTGGAACATAAATTTAATTTTTTATCAAGATCATATATATAATCATTGTGGATTTGATATGATTAAACAAAAAAGAATTAACAAAAAAAAATATATATATTATTATATACAAAAACTGTCACATATGGCAATTTCATGGCCATATGCTTTAAAGTTTGTTTCCATCAACCTTTTTTTTTTTTTATTAAATTTGCTTGGGGTTGACAAACTAATAGCCCAAAAAACGTTATTCATGCTACAAATAAACTCAAGGGAATAAACTCCCTCAGTCTTTAACCATGTTTTGCAGGCTACATAGTGTGACGATTATGGTCGGTCACAAAAAGGCGAATCTTTAGTGGAATAGTCTCTCCCCTGAATGATCACAAATAGAAATATTTGGGGAAATTTAGAATTAAACACGTTGGACATAGAGACACTAAGTATTTCATTAAAAATACACTGTTTTCATAACAGCTCATATTTAACTCGTGTAATACTACTGTTTTATTCGAGATCATTTTCTTTTTTTTTTTATTGTTTTGTTTCTCTTTTTGATATTTAACAAAAAATATTATTGTATTATTTTTAAGACGTCTCTGTACAAATTCATAACAATCACATCTATCAATGTGACAATCCTCGTGTGTGTTAATGTAACAGACCCCGTGTGGAGATTTTCGGAGTTCCTAAGAATCACACGATTCTTTTTTTTTTTTTTCTATTTTTTTAATGAAAGCTTTGCTGGCAATTGGAAGGTCTATGCAATTTGTGGTCCAGTCAAACTAGATTAGCAAATGTTTTGTTTTCTTAAAAAAGCCGTCCGCGGACAAATCAAATTTTCTTCACATCCACCCCCACAACTCAATTTTTTTCAAAGAAAGACAGAAACCAACAGCAAATCTTAAGGGGAGGGTGGTAGAAAAACACCAAAAACATTCAAACCCCAAATTATAACCCCCCCCCCAAAAAAAAAAAATTGCAGCCATCAAACTCCCTTAAGGAGTCAAGCCCATAAATTAGTGTTGGTTTTATCCTCTCCAACATGTTCTAAATTCTATACAAACCAACTCAAAACCCAAACCCCCTACCAAACTGAAAGAAACCCCCAAAAAAACCATGTTGAATCCATTGGTTTCCAAAACTCCAACATGCTCAGAAGATCATCACAGCACCAAGAAAACTCATCTCTCCTTGGCCCTCACAGAAGCCAAATCCATAGCCAATATTTCTCTCCCCATGATCCTCACAGGCCTCCTCCTCTACTCTCGCTCCATGATATCCATGCTTTTTCTCGGCCGCCTCGGCGAGCTGCAGCTAGCAGGAGGCGCGTTGGCCGTCGGTTCGCCAACATCACCGGATACTCCATTCTCTCCGGCCTTGCCATGGGAATGGAACCTATCTGCGGACAAGCTTTTGGAGCCCAAAGGTTCAAGCTTCTTGGCCTCACCTTACAAAGAACAATCCTTATGTTGCTTTTGACATCAATTCCCATTTCTTTTCTATGGCTCAACATGAAGAAAATACTGCTTCTTTGTGGCCAAGATCATGATATTGCAATGGAAGCTCAATCCTACATTCTTTTCTCTCTTCCTGATCTCATTGCACAATCATTTCTCCACCCTCTGCGCATATACCTCAGAACTCAGTCCATAACAATGCCATTGACTTACTGTGCTGCTCTGTCTATTGTCCTGCACATACCTATAAATTATTTTCTTGTCACAGTCCTCAATCTTGGGATCAAAGGGATTGCGCTAGCCGGTGTTTGGACTAATATCAACCTCGTTGGATCGTTGATCGCCTACGTTGCAATGTCGGGAGTGTACAAGAAAACATGGAGTGGGATTTCCTCAGAGTGCTTAAAGGGATGGAAATCACTCGTGAGCCTGGCTATTCCAAGCTGCATTAGTGTCTGTTTAGAATGGTGGTGGTATGAAATCATGATCTTATTATGTGGGCTACTGATAAATCCTCGCGCAACCGTTGCATCGATGGGAATTCTTATTCAGACCACTTCCTTAATCTACATTTTCCCATCTTCTCTGAGTTTCGGAGTGTCCACCAGGGTTGGAAACGAATTGGGAGCCAACAGGCCTAGAAAGGCCAAAATCTCAGCAACAGTTGGTTTGTGTGCAAGCTTCTTGCTGGGATTTTCAGCTCTTTTATTTGCATTTACCGTAAGAAACATATGGGCTAGTTTATTCACTCAGGATGCAGAGATTCTGGCCTTAACATCATTGGTTTTGCCCATAATAGGTCTCTGCGAACTCGGAAACTGCCCGCAGACAACTGGTTGTGGGGTTCTGAGAGGAACAGCAAGGCCTAAAATGGGGGCTAACATAAACTTGGGGTGCTTTTATCTGGTGGGAATGCCAGTTGCTGTTTTGTTGAGTTTCCATTTTGATTATGATTTCAAGGGATTGTGGATGGGACTTTTGGCAGCTCAGGGCTCTTGTGCAGTGACCATGTTGTTTGTTTTGCTTAGAACAGATTGGGAACATCAAGCATTCAGAGCAAAGGAGTTAACTGGGAAAATCAGCCATGAAGATGAAGATGTTATTACAGAGGGTGATGAAATTGTTGATTCTTTGGGTTCATCAGAGTATACAAAGCTGGATGATTCACCAGCTTAATTTAATCTTCTTGATTCATCGATTCCTTTTTCTTTCATTTTTTTTTTTTTTTTTTTTTGGGGGTCATTTTTCTATATGTAAAGGATAGGAATAGAAATATTAGAAATGGGCAGTCCTTAATTAGTTCTGTTTTTTAGATGCAAGTCAAATAGAGGAACAAAGATTTTGTTGTTGGTATAGTGTCTTTTTCTTAGCTTGTAGAATTCTATCGTACAGTATAAATTCTTCATGAATCACAGCAAATGGATACTCCATGTCTTAAAAAAATATTGATTTCTTTCATAACTGGCGATTTGGTAATTAAATCAAGCACATTTCTTATGTGATATACAATAAATGCCAGTTGACCTAAATATATCTCTAAATCCATAACTGCTTTTTGGGTTGCAATTTGATATTGCTTCTCGTCTTTTAAATTTATCAATACATGTTAAATGTATATTAATATATCATTCAATACAATGATAAGATACAATTTTAATTGCAACAGAGGATCCATACAATTATAAGATACAATTTTAATTGCAACAGAGGATCCGAAATGTGTATATGACAAGCACACCTATTTCCAATCTATCCAATTTCGACATCCCATTAAGTTCTTCATCAAAAAAATTATTTTTTTATGATTTTTTTTTAAGAAAATTCTCAACGGATCGAACATGAGATATATTTTTTATTTTTTGATAATTCAGATTCTAAACTTCGCTCGACTAATTATAGAAAATGATGGTCTGCCTCCTTGGTTCGCCCTCCATATAAATCTGATGCGGTCATAACCTATACATAGTTGGAGCAGAATTTTCGAATTATGGTTAACCCTCCCATCAGGTCCCCTTTTAAGTGACGCGTTAGAGACCCAAGAGGACAACATAGGCTCGCCAAAACTTCTGCATCCACCAAAATTCAAACCCTAATACTCCTTGTTATCCTCTAATCATCTTAGCCTTCTACAAGTACTTAGATATAGAACATGAAGACCAAACTTCAAAATTACCCCACACACCTTCTTATTACATGGTTTCATTGCACTGGGGCAAGTTAAAGTTTTAAACTTTCCAAGTTTGGAAACGAGTGGGGGGTGGGGGCATAGCCAATTGGATAATAGTGTCATGGACCATTCAATCTTCTCAACTGCCGGCTTACGTATGCGAGTAAACAACCATCTTTTTCACACACACAGATAGAAAAAAAACACAGAATCTGTGTTTGAATGTCCAAGGCATGGGTTGCAACTATGCACGTATCTGAACAATTTTTGTAAACATGCGTACCTGAATTTGGACTTTTTCTCCCAAACTTCCCCCACCAACTTGTCAAATAAATTGCTTACTCCATTAAATGAAGGAATAATTTCAAAGCTTCCACTTGCATGGCCTGTAATACTAATCCAACTTTATTTTTACTATATATATAAATATATATATATAAAGAGGGTGGGGAGGGGGGTGGGTTGGGGGGGAGGGGGAACCTTTATATTGTAGAAAAGTACCAAGTGGCCATCACGAGAGAACTGTGTCATTTCATGTCTAGCATGTACTTAGGAATATGCAAGAAAATTTTTACTTGCAAATTATGCTATAAGCACATGCTTAAGATTTTGAAATTTTCATTGGTAGTTGCATCTTGATATGATGAAAGAATATATCATTGTACGAATTACAGATGCATGTTATTACGGCATGAATTTTTTTAAGATTAGTTGATTTGAGTGTCGATTTATATGGTTTATTAAGTCGAGAGATTCAAACTAATTATATTGATATATTTTTTAAAAATTTGGCATTATTAGTTCCATCTACGAAGATGATCTCTCCTCTTCTCTCCAATTTTTTTGTTAAAACATATTATTTAATAAATAAATTCAAATAAATACATTGAATAATTAAAAATATATACATACTAAATCAGTAAATATTTTTTTTTAATTTTATATGTTAAAAATGTATTGAATGTGCTATCAGTGCTAGTAAAAAGAATTGAAGGTCGAGTCTTCAAAATTACCAAATTTGAAATGTATGGATAATATAGAAGAGTTGTCAAATTCATGATAAAGAATACATATAAGTACTCAACAAAGTAACGTTCTCCTAAAAATGGACTTTGACAATTAGCCCAGGAGATAAGGCCTGAAAATATTGAACATGTAACGAAGGTAGGGAATAAATTCGGGTCAAACAGAATTTTATTTAAAAAATTTAAAACTCCCAATAAAATGATGAAACCATTTACTAAATAATTGAAAAATTAAGAAGAAGAAAAAAAGTGTTCAAAAAGTTCCCAAAATGGCTGAATTTTAACTTGGAAAATGATATAGGTAAAGCCCAAATACTCTGCATAAAAGGTAGATTTGGAAATTCTACCCAATTAGAAAGTTATATGCTTATTCAAATTAAGGTGACAATTTCTCATTCATGTGGCGTTTGATATTGTCAATTGTCAATGCTCTAGAAATATGTTGGTATACTTTAGGGGTTTATGCTGTGCATATTAAGATTTGCCAGCTAATTTTTCGGCCTAAATTTATGCGACCCTAGCCTAAGTCCCATTCAACAGGTATAATATATGTCATATATTCGGTATATTATCCGTCGAGTATTGGGATAATGGACAAATATTTTATTTTATAAAAAATAAAACGTTTGTTCATCATTTACGTATCTGATACATTCTTTATTGAGTATAATTCAAGAACTACACTTCCGACAAAGATTAAAACCAAACTTTGCAGACTATTTGGTTGGTATGAGTTGGGCATCAATCAAAATCTATTACCCTCAAAAATAAAAATAAAAATAGCGAAAATACTAAATCAATTCATCCCACTAAATTTACATGTCTCCCTTTGAAAATCATACTACACTATCGTACTATATTGTAACAAATTAGGCAACAAAGAATTAGTCACACAACATGCATGCCATGTTTTTATTATGTATTACCTTTGGTTATGGTTTATTGTAGCCTATAAAAAATTATAAAAATGAAGCCCAATTGCAAAATTAGGGTGTATTTTTTTTTCCATTTTTTATTTAAGTTCCAATGCAATAAGATCAACTAATTATTAACTCAATTTGGCACGAGTATATGCCTAAATCTGCACACAACAAATGTGATAGCATCTTCTCATCAAGTCATTTAAAAAATTATTTCATTCGAGTCTTTATTTTTTCATCGTCTCTAAATGTAATAATGATCCAAAGAACCAAATGGATTGAGTTTTCACATTGTCTCACCCGTAAGAGACTTCAAATAGCAATGCTACTCAATATCTCTAGCCATTTGCCTTTATGGCTTCAATGGTAATTTCCTTTTTCAAAATAAATAAATAAATAATTATCGATTGACCACATGAAGACTATTTCGAATTGTAATCTCGTGTCCTCCTTCAGATTGCTAGTCTCAATTGTATAATTATTTATTGACTCGTATTTATGTTCGACAATAAAATCTTTAGGAAATTCACATACTTAGATTGTATTCTTATTTCATTTATTTATTAGAGTGTCCACCGAGCTAAAATTTTAAATGGTGGGCAATCAGAAGGGTGATTATATTTTATTTATTAACTTCTTGTGTTGAACGGTAGAATCTAGTGTTTTCTTTACAAATCTAAATTTGAATCTTATGGAACACACTTCCATGTATAGAATATTATGAATTTTTATTGAAAGTTATGATAAAATAGTGGTCAAGAAATACAAAAATAATTAATATATGGAATAGTAGATAAATGTAAAAAATTTAGATAGAAAAATTTAGAATTGAAAGTAAAATTTCAAATGAATCCATATAAAATGAATTTGAAATTCACCACAATAATTTAAAAAATAACTTAAAATATAAATTTAATAATTTAAAATTTATTGTATTATAAAACTATCCAAATAAATCTAATAATTTTATAATTATAAATTTAAAATTCTTAATTTCGAATTCAATAATCCAAACAAAGTCCTATATTTCTGGAAACACTCAAAACTAACGTAAAAAATTCCGCACTCTTTCTTTTCCATTTTTTTCTCCATGCATTACCATGAATGCAACAGCGTATTGAAATCCTTCATCTTTGAAATAGAAAAAACTATCCATGTTCTTGCATTTGAATACTTATTATTAAACAAAAAATCAAATAATCAAAAGACAATAAATTTGAAATTCTTAAAACACTATTAGGAATCCTATTTTATTTCAAAGTCACTTTATTTAGCAAGAATCCAAGGTGAAAACATGCCCAATTTGTCTAGTCCATTACTAAATCCCACCGGAGGGAAGTTCAATTACTCCACAAGGTGAAATAAATTTAGTTCGATTCTTATTTCTTACATACTTTTGAGATCATAAAAAGTCAAGAAGCCTGAATCATTCATTAACACAACTCCACTAACAAAATAACTGCACACAAATTGTAACAAAATAAAATGATAATCAAGGGTAAAAATAAGTTAATTCACCGAAAGAATCACCGATATTATCAGTTACCACCAAAAAAAAAGGAAAAGGGTCACAAAATTGGTTGCGTCAACAATAATACAATATTTGATCTTTACGTATACATTTAACTTACCTATTAAACATCACACTCAAGGCTATATATGGCACATCTATTGTTCTCACTGCAAAAACAGGCAACAACATCGACTCTCTCTGCCTTCATATAGAAGTACAATTTCCAGGCGCTAAGAAAGTATTGACAACTTCCTAACAAAACTTTGTGGAACTTGAGGATTGGATTCTACCCACCAGACCCGTGAAGAATTTGGTTACTCCATGCTCCAAGAAGCCAAAAAATATTTTTCTACTATATTCCGCCAAGGGAGAAAAGAGCACAAAAGCTCAAATAGTACAGCCCTGTACAGCAATCCAAGGTGTCGGGCTACAGCTTCTTGTTCCCAATAAAATCCTATTCCAAGAAACAGTCCACTGGAAGCACAGCAGTTACAAAACTTCAAGCTTCAATGAGAATGTGCCGGAAAACATGACTGACGTGTGTTCTAGGCTGAAACATGGCTCCACAACTATCGAAGACATGTTCAAAATGACAACAATACAGATGCAGACTGAATGTATACCTCTGACGCAGCTAATCATGGAAGATCATCAATAGGATAGGAGAAACATTCACTACCACAAGGATTACTATACTTGATACTTCAACAGCTTGTCTTTCACAGGTGGCTCCAACGCAGACATGCATTGTTCCCATGCTCCATTCTTAAGCATCTGGTCGTTTCAAGTTATTTACCAAAGCATCAGTTTTTTGGTTATCCCCTCTTAGTAATCAAATGCTCAATAGAAATCAATATTCAAATGCAAACATGGCATTTGGGAGCATCTAGGGAATCAAGATGTTGTCTGACCCCACAAAAGGAGGGTAGGGGAGAAGAATCTTTGCTCATTATCGAACGTACAAGAGATAATATGCTCCATTGTCCAAAACAATTTTCCTTATTTAGCCTAATTATTTTCTCATCTCTATGGGTTTTTACCTACTTAATTGGCGTTACATTTGTGTTTAGCCAACTTTTGGTCATGGGCTGGGGAATACAACAGGTGAGGAAGTCACGTTCAACAAGATTCTCTATTAAATATTTTCTACCAAGTAATGAATACAGGTCCCCATACATTCACAAGCAAAGGAAACAATCTATCAAGGAACTTAAAATATAAATAAGGAGCCACTTACTTGTTTATAGCCGTGCAACACTTGGCAAACTTCATTGTGCAAGTCCTCACTCCTTATTTCCTGTGAAGAGGGCACGAGATGAAAAAAAGAACTCATTTTTACTTCTTTTGCATAAGGAATACTAGCCACCAATCTGATTATACATCACTTACATGCCAACTTGCAATAGCCTTGCACATGAAAACAAGAGAATTCAAAGCCCCAGATGGGTTTGCTCTAACCTGCAAGCCAACAATAACACAAAGTGAATGACAATATAAAGATAATGATGGTCTGAGTCCCATTGGAAATATCAGAACAGCAAATTTTTACCATAGCACATAAACCTCTGAAAGCATCTTCTTTCTCTATATCATCACGTATCCTATCACAAGTTCACAGACAATGAGAAGTATGGACCAAAAAAAGGTACTGATTTACCAAGAAAAAGGTCAATCATAACCTATGATGTTAATGCTTTGGCAGTGTGCTTAAGGGACAAGATATTGGCATGTAAATTGAAAAAACAAGTACTATTGTCTGCTCAAAAAATGACCAAAAAATACATTAAAGTAACAAAGTAGACATGTTTTCCAGTGTTCTTCACAATCACATTCAACATTGTTTTTCAAACATCCACTGAATTGCATGAGCTATATATGTGCACTTTTACTCTTTCCTCTTCAATATCATGCAATTAGGTTAAAAATTAGCATTTCTATATACATTGAAACACCATATATCACAAGTAACGAGGAAGCAGAAACTTACACGGACAAAGCAATACACCACGGCTGCATAAAATGCTCCATGTGGGGTGAGACGAGCTCTGGACAAACCCAACCAAGTCTTCCAAGCGTAATGGCACTATTTTCTATGAGAGATTTGTTCAGGCCCTTCACAAAGAAAAAACAACGATATAGGAAGACCAGTTCAGATATACTTGCTTTTCTCAAATCTTCCTTCGAGATGAGTTGCATGGCACAGGAACTACATGATGTTACTCTTGATTCTCCATTTATAAGCCACACAATGAACATGATTCTACAACATATACAAGTTCAGGGGCAAAAGTACATCTGCTATCCCATGACAAATTAGCATTTGTCTCCTCCCCTATTGTTTGCAGTTAAGAGATTTTTCATAATAAATGATCTACTTTACTTGGTCAACTTTATTTAAAAAGTTTCCGATCCTAATATTTGTTTTTACTGAATTGACGAATAACAAGCCACGTTAATGTAGAA
Organism: Paulownia fortunei; assembly: GCA_019321725.1. NCBI lineage: Eukaryota > Viridiplantae > Streptophyta > Magnoliopsida > Lamiales > Paulowniaceae > Paulownia > Paulownia fortunei. The sequence continues at coordinate 6,795,154 of CM033122.1, read as the reverse complement.
AGTCTAGTCTTTCTTAAAACATCCCTGAAGGCTAAAATGCAACAAGCGACATGACCAACACTATATCCAAAATCTTGTTTCCCTTAGGTTGGGAGCTGGATTAAGTAAGGATAGAAGCAGTGGCGTCCAATTGACCCAAAAACAGAAACTCCCCAACCCCCAAATCCCCGCCCATAAAAGAATAGAACGTAAGTCGCCCATAGATTCCAGAGTCTAGCCACAAGCAAGTACATTGAAAACAAGCAATCAAACACCAAGGATGGAATATCACCTCAGGACGTTGAAGTATAGGGACCAAGCATGAGATTACAGTCAGAACTACAGGAGACATTTCCTTGTGAACCTGAAATTTAAAATATCAAATCACAAATGTCAAGCCTCATCTAAGAACAAAATACAAACTGGAAAAGTTCTATCCACCCACAATTTGGTGTTGAAAAAGAGATGATAATAGAGATACTGCCAAACTAGATGAACACCATAAGGAACCAACAACCTCAAATAATTCCAAACACAAAAAACAATCACCAATTAGAAAAGTGAAGTGAAAAATGCATAACTGATGAGGCGTATAATATGACATATTTTGTCAGGGGTGCTATTGCAAACAAAACGTGAAATGGGAAAAAAAGGTTTTAACACTACAAGTTATTGCTTGAAGAGTGAAGGATCCAAACACACAAACTAGTGATGTTTGCACTCAGGGAATTACTACTATGGTATTACTAGGTTGTTTAATGCATTATGTTACTTCCAACAGTTGTTAGACAGTAAGATTGAACATATATATAATGGTAAGGAATGTTAATTTGTTCCTATATGCTACATCTTACAGCACATCCTTCCAGGAAAATCATATTTTTCAATGAAGATACTGTGGATGGCACCTAAGAATTGTATCCATTTTCCATTTTTTTATCTGTAATAACCCAACCACTTTTTCAACTTTGAAAGTAATCAAGCTTCACGAAGACCTCAAGCAATGCCTTTGTCCCCAGCTCCAATAATAGAAAACTCCTTGCTCAAATCCCACGAGAACCCAGAAGCTGGGGGCATGTCTGCAGTTTAGAAGGCTAGCATCCTATTGTCCCAAAGAATCACTAGAGAGGAGAAAATGGAAATAGAACAAAGGTTCTTTTCATATATTGTGATACATGCCTTGCCTTCTACCTTTACGGAGAAAGTATTCCTATACACATTTTCCAGAAAATGACAAAAAACTTTCAAATGCATGCAACTGAATCAATGTGATATAGATTCAGATTGTGCTTTTTATAGAGTTCATAATGCTAGCTCTACGGATATCAAAAATACAATAGAATCATTATCCTCAAAGAAACCAATTATCCAATTAACTGTGATTTTAGGTTGAGGTTAATGCACAAAAGCATGTCTAAAGGAGCCCAACTGCCAAAAATAGAACACAGCAATAACTGAAGAAAGTTGAAAAATATTTAATAATCATGCTTGACACTGATCTTTGTCTTTATTCTGTCAGTCATGATGCTGTGAAACAAAGGACCATACCTTCATTGCTAGTTCTCCAATAGCCCAACATGCATTGTTGGCAACAGACACAGTTTCCTTCAGCTTTGGGGTGTTCTGATAAGAGCATATATTAATTAAATGATGGGTTGCAAAACTATAGCTATTAAATCAAGAGTGATGGTTTACTAACCAATTGCTTAGCAGCAACATCCAGAAATTCAACTAAACGAGAATGCAAATGCACTGGACAAACCTATTCAAATCATTAAAAAGAACCCTGAAAATTTGACCGTACTAAAGGATAACTTCTAGAAGATAGTCGGAAGTTCAAATGGGGGAAAAGTGGTCTTTATTTTTCAACTGACTTAAATGCCACTCAGAGAGGGAAGTAATAGCTCTCAGAAAGGCATAATCAGTTCATGGTACATGGGCCTGGTTTAACAGTTGAACCCAAGCTCAAATAAAGCCATTCTAAACTTACTCTAGCAAGGTCTCCAAGCAGCGCAAAAGCACTTTGTCGGACGTCATAGGCATCATCCATACAACATTGCAGCAGCAAATCCCTTAAATTACTTTGTGAAACCTACAACACACAATTATGAAAGGGAAAAAGATGTTATGAACGTTGTGGAACCTAGAATACAACATACAAAAGGAAAACAATGTGATGAACTAAGTATTGATGTTCGAACTATTTTAACTGTTAACTTCAAAGAAAATTTGACGACATAAGCAAGTAGGAGAGAGCATAGCATTTTCAAGACTGTTACAAACTTTAACAAAGAACTGTGCAACAGGAACCACAATTTAACATTACCATGATACCAAACTTATACTTAAAATACAGATGAATGAAAGAAAGAGGATAAGGGCTCCAAATATCATCAGCTTCACAGAGCACCAATACTCTCCAGTAATAAGGTTCTTCCATCTTCATTTTGCTATTAACATTGTTCCCCAGACTATAATTGTATAAAGAGCATCATTTGTAACATCACTCATCCATCATAGAATAAGAGGAAGGGAGTAAATAACTGAGATCACTCTTCAATAACTAGCAACTAGTGACAAGAGCAATCCTCTGCAAACATGCAGAATATGATGCAGTATTTTGATGTAAGACATTAAGGCAAATGGAAGTACCAAACTCTCTATTCCAGGACCAAGACCCTCAGCAAGTCCAGAGAGAAGATCCAAGGAGCAAACAATGAACTCTTTATCATACTGTGCCCCAGCTGAAACAGGATCGACCTAAAGCAAACTTCCGACACTCAGCCAAGTTACCAAAATAAATAAATGCATGAAATTTGGTCAGTTGCTTGAATAGAGTCACAAAAGAACAAAAGTAGAACCACACCTTTACACAATGATTACTAAACAGAGATGGTAGAACTTCATATATAAGAAAAAATTTGACCATCAAGTAGATGGGCAGAAATTAAAAAAGCAGTTCTGTATTCACCATGCAAGAGTGGGTAAACTTGATAGCAATAAGGAAAAGCAAATTGAGATTAAGGAAATATAAAGAAAACAAAGTCAAGTTGGGCCAATAGGTTCAAATTAGCAGCACATTTGTCAAATAGCAAGGCTCTAGAGACTATTATAAGTCTGGGCAAGCATGTGTCTAATGAAAAAACAACTGATATGGCAAGATAAAATAGTGATAGTGGAAACCATATCTACATGGCTAGAAGTAACTGTTACAATAATATCAATTAGCAAAACAATGAAGCTACTGACTCAGTGAACAAATATTGTGTCAATAAAAACCTTTGCCAATTGTTGAGTCTGGATGCAGTTTATGCACCTCTGAAACACTGGCTGAGCAAACTGTGAAAATCCGGTACCCAGTGCCTGAAAAAAGACCATATTATTTACTTTCTGATCTGCTGTTGTGCCTCACACATATATATATGAAATAAAGCGTTTACTCAAAATTCCACAGAATGTCAAGAATAATCTCCAAAGGCCATTGTAGAACGTGTTTAACTTGTTGCAGTACATGCATGATAAGTGTGTCCTCCATAAGATTCAAATTTAGATTTGCAAAGAGAACACTAGATTCTACAGTTCAACACAAGAAGGTAATAAATAAAATATAATCACCCTTCTGATTGCCCATCATTATACAATTTTAGCTCCGTGGACACTCTCATAAATAAATGGAATAAAACGTTGGCACGCCTCTGAATTACTAGTGATGAAGAGTTGTCTTTCCATCTTAAGAATACAGGCTAACAATTTGCAATTCCTGAAGATTTTAGCGTCGAACACAAATACGAGATGATAAAAAATAATATGACAGGGACTAGCAGTTAGAAGCACGTATCAATGCTTTTGCAAGCCGCAAGCGCTCATTATCATAATACTATATGGATCATAGGCAACATATAAAATGTGGCAACAATTTCAGGCAGTAGTCAACCAAACCTTACCTACAAATATTATGAAAATTAAATAGAGTATTCTCTTGACGTAGCAGAATAGTTATAACTTGAATGAACTGAATATGCTCAAAGACAACTAGAAATACCTGAGCTATAGATGTAAAACATTCCAAAAGTGGGAAAAGATCTTTGTCGGAGTCTGAAAGTTGCTGCCACTTTGCAATCAATGGGGGCATCAAGATTTCAAGATATTTAGGCTGGAATTGTCAACAAAATGAGATTAGCAATATAATTTGTTGATATAAAGATGAGAGAGGGGAAAGAAAAGCTTTTCCTCCAATAATCATCAAGGAAAGCATAATCAGAATATATATAAACGCAAACCCATGCAAGCACAATAATGCAAATTAATTTTACCTGATTCAGTTCCCCTCCAACAGCATCTGCTAATGTTCCAATAGCATCATATACAATTCTAAGGTTCCGCCTCTGCAAAGAAAGATACTTATATTATACTAGAAAAAACAAAATGGGAAGAGCAGAATAGGCACTGGAAACAGATAAGTGCTTTTAATGCGTGATCAAGGTTCATTCCTAGCCAGATAGCACGAAGAAAAACAGTGAACAAAAGTAACACAAGTCAACCTGATATTTCCCAAAGGCCCACATTAAGTGTTGCAAAATGATATCCAGTCGTGGTCCCAACTCTTCTGCAGCCTCCTGCATATACTAGAAAAAGTTTTGGGATCATCTTAATTAAAATTGAGCACAGTTAGGTTAGGAGGGAGGGAGAGGTTAAAGAGACCTCTTCAAGTGTAGCAAAAGCTGAACAAGCAGCCTCTTGCACCCGCTTATTATCATCCAATATTCTTCGTAATAGTCCCATAAGAACTTTATCAAATTGGTCATGACCTTCTTGATGAGCAGTAACCTAGAACATGCAGATAAAGTGTTGTCAATTCAGAAATGACCTAACCACATCACTCTATTGGTGAATCAAGAAATTCTAAAAGTAATAACACCATGGAAACTAAGCAACCATGAATCCACCCAGTGAAGAGGCACAAGAACAAAACCCAACCATTTCAAAGCTAAAATTAATTGCTGTTATATGCTGGTTTCCGAGAATCTAGATCCAGTAATCTCTAAGAAACGTGTAAGAGGCATTATAATCTGACAAATGATCATAAAATCCCAATAAAAAGAAATAAAGATTGAGTGTCGAGCAAAAAATTGAAAGTCAACTGAGGTTAATATTGTCTGAGAGAACTCAAACCACAAGTGTTATGGCAGTGCAATTCTAAGTCCGACAAAAGTGATGGCAGTGCAATTCTAAATCCAGCAAGGGCTATCTTCATTTCTCTTCACTTCAGTGTCACGCTTTGAGAATTCAATTAGAAGAGATGTTACTAACAAATGGATAATACATAGTGCATCGCCGTTGGGCGTGTAGCAGGTGGCCTTGGAAGTCCACCCACCTGTCACTCATTAAGGAGGGTAGAAGGGCTCATCTGTCAAGTAAATACCCGCTGGGAGTAAAAGCACCTATGACTCGTTAAGGAGGGTAGCAAGGCACATTTGTCAATGATATATGTGCTGGGAGTAAAATCCTATGATACTGATAAAAGCAAACAAAAAAAAAAAAAAAAAACAAGCAGAATGAAGATGGGTGACTTTGCCACAACTAAAACAAATAGTCTCTACAAAGTAAGAGCTCCATTTAGTATCATAGCCCTTATAATTTATTGTGTTGAATTTGAATCTATACAACTAGATAGCCTCCGAAAGTCGGTGTTGAGAACACAAGTAGCTGCTGTTAAGAATCTGTTATCTAAAAGTATGTGGCAACCCATGGGTCTCATATTTAATAATCATCACTTGATTATCGTCTCCAACTCAAAATCAATTGCACTTGTTATGCATGCCTGACAATGTGATACTACAGTGAGTTATACACCATTATCGAAATATCCGAAGTGAAACCAACCAATGGGCTGTCGATAAGAAAGTTTGCTGAATAAGCTAAAGAATGGTTTCATATTGCTTGGGAGACTTAGAGAACACAAGAGAAAGAAGGATTAGTAATCTAGTATAAGGGGAACTACTACCAATTTATAATTTACGCAAGGATTCACATTGAAGTTAGTAAAAGGGGCAAACCCGAGATTATTTGCATATGCTCAGCTTCAAAATGTCTTTTAAGCATAATTATGACTAGGCTGGAGCTAATTATAACACGTTTCAGCCTTAAATTGGATAAAACATTCAAATAACATAGAATAGGTTCCTGAGGTTGAACTTCTAAAGTACCTATGTTTGCAATTCAGAACCAATTTAAAAACACTTAAAAACCCATACTCAGGTCATAGGAAAACATATTTCACTTTTGTAACTGGGAAAGCTTAGTGAGAATGAGTATGTAAGATGTCAGCCCATTTTTAATACTGTTAATACTATTAATTGCGTGAACTAGGAACCTAGGCCCTGTGTAGTTTATCACACAAGTTACCCATATATCATAAGAATTAAATGCTTGTTACATGTATATTCATCTACATATAATGAAGAGCCAAGTGCGAACTTTAACACACACTCAAGCCAATAATCAAGTATGTGAAATTTAATTGTTCCAGTAATACTTGGAAATCTGAAGTGCGCCAAAATCAGGCAAAGGTTTAAATTCAACACAAATAAATCCACCATAGTTTAAGAAATAATGGTCACATGGGACCCTTGCCCTTCTGCATGAAGAGTTCAATGCTTTCATAAACAAATCTGATTAGTTTCCAACATACACCTTTTGGCTGTCAACTTCATCCTCAACATTAACTTCACATGTAATGTTCTCATAATATATCAGTATAAAATATCAAGAAACAGGTAGGAAGTTCTATGAAACATACCGGGCAGCCACAGTTTTTCAAAACATTATGAGAAAAAATAAGATTGTAAGTAAATTTTCGAAGGGAAAGCGAGACAGTTTTAATTTATTACCCGAACAATGTATTTGCTGAAACGCGAAAGTGTCCAACAAGAGATGCTTCGTATCAAAGGAAAGTTGTCATCTAAGAGTGGAATAAGAAATGCAATGATCTGCAGAATAAAAGAAGATAAGCATCTATCCATACAAATCAGGTTGGGGAAAAGGATAGCGCTATACTAGTCGTCATAACTTTAACTTCTGAATATTATAAGAACCATACCGAATGAAAAAATTTCCAAATAGGATAAAGTATGCACAATTACACACGACTGGGATAATAATGCACCTAAAGAGCCACGAAGTTTATTTGGGAGAGGTAATCAAACATCAAGGTACAATAGCCACTGAATAGCAAGAGAAAAAAGCATCCACACTGGAAGCACAAAATAGAAAATATGGGTCATATGGTAAGCAGCCTTTTGGTCCAAAGAAAGGAGTTTATGGTACAGTACTGTACCTTGAGAGTGTTTGATTTGATTCCTTAGCCTTGTTGAATTGTGGTACCAGTTGTGCCAAAGTTTTTATGAGAGTCTGTTTAGTGGCTAGAACTCCATTTAGATTATCAAATTTAACGTCCAACAGAATTCATTTTAAGTCAGGTTGGCTCCAAGGCCCCTAGTGTGCAATGTTCATGCTTGGCGAAAGTCTTATCATTCTATGTAGGTGATGTAGGAGCAGTAATTGAAAGACAAATCAATGATTACATTTTATGATATATTTAAGTGAATACCCCTTCTTCACTGTCTCATTTCATCCCAACATAGGAACATCTCAGCAACCACATCTCTCATCATCGCTATCAGGTTCAAAACCTTTCACCTCTATCACCCAATTCACTTCTCACCCACTGAATTTCAGCCTTTGTTTGAGCTTCGTTGCTTCATTACTGTTCATTGCAGGCGTTAAAGCCTTGCTATCGAGAACTAACTGCCCTGCTTCTCCTCCTTACGTCTACAGCTACACCTACTTGGATGCATCCTTTCTTCACTCTAACTACTATGTAACCAATCCAGAACAGATCCAGTGATGCTACTTGACAAGTTGTTGTATGAGACAACTACCACAAGACTCACTTGTGGTCTCTATAACTAACTTGAAGCAACCAAGATTTTAATAAACCATCAAAACTCAAGAAAAACACTTAAAACTTAGGAGTATAACTTTAAGACACACTGCTCCAGGTTGACCATCAAAAAGACTATTGGATTATTTAGAGGCGGTTAACTTGGATCTTTTATCAGACAACAAAGTCATATTATTTGAATGTTTGAAAATCACAAAAGACATAAAATAAGATCAGTTCTACATTTCACTCTTCATAGTATGACTGTAACATGGTGTCAAGCTATTTCTCTAACAGGTCAGATCTTGCCAGCTATGATCAACTTCAGGGAATTTGGCCAAATCTATCTCATGAATACTTGCACTGTTTAGGGAAGAAGGACACATGAGAAAGAGGGAAAGATTATATTTTCCTCTTTCTTTATGTAATTATGTTCATCTGGGACTAGACAACAAAAAAGAGAAACTCCTCACCCATGAATAGAGCATACAAGATTTAACTACATTGAATCAGGTTTCTGATAACTTTATTCAACAACTAAGCAAAAGAAAATATTTTTCTCCCTTTCCATGGCTTTAACTCCCTACTAAATTTCTCTTCAATTTCAACATCTCCTAGGACTTGAATTTTAAGAATCAGGATCCAAGTTAAATCAAAAGAACTAGGGGAAAAAAAATAATCATAAACAAAATGAAAACTATAACAATACAAAGCAGCTCCTTTAGATGATGACAATGTAATCCATGGCAAAAAATGGCAGAGCAAAAATAGCCAAAAGAAATATTAGCCATGAGCAAAGCAATTGCTACCCAGTATTAAGTGAATTCGCGATTCCTCAGTTTCTTTTACTTCCTAGGAGGCCATATGAAGAGTCATACAAGATGAATATAAAAAAAAAAAAAAAACATGATTTATTTTCATTCACAGCATGAAGCATGAGGCACTCCAACCAAAATAGTGATTCATAACTTGGACAACATGAGACTGCAAACTGTCAAAGCCAAAAGGAATAGAATGTCAATGACAAAGTTCACAAGCGCAAGGAACCATGGAAAACAGAATAAGCAAAGTACACTAGTAGTTAAAATGCGCACCCATGTGCTTTAAAGCTCATTTGCCATCTTCATTCTTGGCTAATCAGAATCTAGATGTAGACTTAAGTTATTTCTGACCAATCTTACTGATATATTACCTCAGAGAGATGAGGATAGAGGCCATTAATGCAGCCCTCGCCTATGGCACCAAGCGCTAAAACCGCAGCTTCCCTGTCTTTCCAAGCTTCATCACCTGTAGTTGACAACTTTGACTGCAAAGGGAAGTAAATGCAAAGGTTTTGTAAGCTTGAGACTTAACAAAAAACAATGAATATAGGATCTGATATCAATTGGAATACAAAAAAGCGCAAGCATCCATCTTTCCATTCTTATCATGCCACATTATTTTGTCACCAGCTTCCACCAAAAATAACTGGAGACGAAGATCCATCTTTTATTTTTGGCCTTCTTGGTAATAGATTTGAAAACAACACACAAAAGGGAACTGAATTACTTAACTCACAGAATCAGTCAACTACGTGTAATGTTCAACAACATAATTGATTACTTCATTGAGAATCTTCATTTATTCACAGAAACTACAGCATTGTACACTCCTGAAAATATTCACATTATATCTGTAAATGACTAAAAATTCCCACAGCCTTTGTTCAATTTGCATAAAACAATATAGGAAAGAGTGTGTTTGATACATCAAAGATGTGAATATCCCTCATAATATGCTTTTAAACAGTCTTACTATGCATTAGTCAAAAACTTGTGTCCATTGTCAAGCAATGAAGCCATGAAGCAATTACATCAAATTTTTCAGATAATCTCTGTCAAATCAGAGAAGAATGCCAAATCAAGTTCCATAAGCATACTAGAAATGCGCAAGGGTTCTTAGAAAATCAAGGCAATGCAATGATATTCACAACATCCAATATATGGACACCAATGCACAGGATTACATCTAACAAGCTCCAATCAAGATTCATATAAAATAAAAGATTCAAATTTATCAACCACTCTTGAACTCAGCAAATTCGAATCAGGATGAAAAGGAACATATGCACTAGAGAAGGTAGAAAGCAAAAACAAAGTGCAGAAACTACACTACTTCAGAAGCAACTTTACCACCTGCACAATGGGCATCAAGGTGGGTAAGATCTCATCTCCAAACACATTGGAAAGAAAATCCAGAGCAGCTGCACTGCATTTACGTAAATTCCAAACATTTACAATGTCATCATCCTGCAATTACAAAATCCGAGAAGCCACATCAAGAACATTGTACTCAATACTTATAAAGAATACTAATCCCAAAACTCAGGCAAAATGCAAAGGATCAAGGATCTGAGAAACAATGGATGAAATTAATATACATACCTCATCTTCTCCATCCTCCGATCCATGAAAACGTGATGAATGAAAGCGAGGCTTCAGATCCTGCATGAAAAAATTGGTATGAGGAATACAGGTCAATCTGCACAGTATATCCAAAGCAACATAAAGAATTGAAACTGAACCTGATCTCGATCTGGAAGAGATCCATCCTCCTACATTGACATGGTGAATAAGAAACAAACAGCATTAATTTTTTATAAGACAGTTGAATTAAGATGGGTTCAGAAGATGAAACAGACAATAAACCTCAGCTTCCAGAAGAGATTCATCATCATCAGCATACGCCATGTTTGAGAGCAAAATCTACAGAAGTTGCATAAAATAATTAAAATATGTAAAACAATTGGCATACAATTACATAGAGTCAAACTGTGATTGCATCATGAAGCATACTGGTATAAGACGTGGTAAAAACTCTCTCAGGTTTTCAGGTGGCAATTCAGCTTCGCAATAAGCGGACCTGTCAAAGAAATGTGAGCTACTTAAGTACAAGAACAGAGAAGTCATAATTCATGAGTTGAAACATGGCCATGTCAAAAAAATGAACAATTAGAAGTACAAACGAAGGCAAAGAACAGAAGCTAAAATTCCTGCTTCTATTTGCAAGACGGCTAATAACTGAAGGCATTGATTCAATCGGCCACATGAGAATTAATCATTCATAATGATGAGTTTGTCATAGTGATACATTATAACTCAAACACCTAACAAAACTGTTTGGACATTTAACCTTACAGTGCACGGAGTTAATCAGTGTAGGGCCACTAGGCACTTCCATTAAGGCTGGGTCGTCTCATTCATCCTCTTGTTTCAAGAAAAGGGGGATGTGAAATTCACAATTCTATGCAAACAAATTTATTAAAACACAAATTGGGTATAATCTACTGGGATATGATAATCAACTAATGGACATGAAACTTCTTATTGAACATTGCAGGTATCAATAGGCCACATGAGAATTAATCATTCATAATGATGAGTTTGTCATAGTGATACATTATAACTCAAACACCTAACAATTGGACATTTAACCTTACAGTGCACAGAGTTAATCAGTGTAGGGCCACTAGGCACTTCCATTAAGGCTGGGTCGTCTCATTCATCCTCTTGTTTCAAGAAAAGGGGGATGTGAAATTCACAATTCTATGCAAACAAATTTATTAAAACACAAATTGGTTATAATCTACTGGGATATGATAATCAACTAATGGACATGAAACTTCTTATTGAACATTGCAGGTATCATATCTAGGAATCTTCCCTATAAATAATTCAAAACTTCTGCATGTATGCATTTATACATAGACCCAAAATTCAATGCAACCTACAAAATGCTCAATAAAAAGTATGCTGGAATGGAGTGGGAATGGAATGGGCATTCCCCCGTCCATTCCTAAATACATGCTTGGTGTGTTAGGAATACCTATTCCCAAAGGAATCACCATTCCTACAAGCATAAGTTTAGCCATTCTCTCCCTCCCCCATGGATTTAGCCATCATTCTCAATCACTTAGGAATGAACCTCTATTTATCTTTAAAAAAATTATCTTCATAAACTAAACAAAAATGTTTAACAAAATTTAGAAATGAAAAGGGGTCAGGTCGGGTTTGCCAAAACCCGACCCTCAAGATTTTTATGGACCCAAACTCGCCCCAAACCCGAGAGTCAATTGATTGGACCCATTAGACTTTATTTATAATTCTAAAAATATTAAAAATAATATCACCATAACTTTCTAAATATAAGAAATTAATATTATCAACAAATAACTAATTATTTAACTTATATATACATGTTTTAATTTTTAAAAAATTAAGAATTTCAAATATACTTGTTACTGTTATATACTTAACTATTTATTAATTTTATATTATTATTTTAATTTATAAGAGTATTATATTTATATTTTTTATGAGTATATATAAGATACATATTATATATATATAAATATACATCCCATAAATACATACATAATAAACAAAAAAATATATGCAACATTGTAAGCGATCAAGTTCGGGTCTTAAAACTAAAATTTGAAACCCGCCTCGAGATCTATTTGTGATTTTAAAACCTACTCCAAGCGAGGTGGTTCGACTTGGACCCATTGTATCCCTAATAAAATTGAACCAATACAAAAAAATATTTTATTTTTCTACATCGTCTTCTTCAGCTCTTTATCTCAATCCACTCAATAATAAAAAAGAATATAAAGTAATTTTATGTGTAGTTTTTTGTAGTGAAAAATATTTATATCAGTGTGAGATTTTATCTATATTTATATATATACATATATATTAACACCGACTAAACTCATAACAAACACACTATGCACAATTCTAAAAAAATTCTTCTGAAGAGTGATTTAGTCATCAAAAATAATTTTATTCCAATCCTACTATTCATTTCTAATTACCAATCATAGGATTAGAATCAAGCAAAGAATGGCTATTTCATTCCTTGTTTATTCCTTTTACATGCTCATATTCCTATCATCATTTCATTCTTAATTTCGTTCCATTCTATCTAATTCAATTCCTTCATACCAATCGCCCCCTAAGGGACTTAAGAAGCATCCCATACTTTTGAAACCAAAAACTAAACATTCATATAGCCAACAAAAAAATTCCCAATCAAAGTTCTTATCTAATCTAAGCACAAAGAAAGATTTGATTGAGGTTTGCATAGTAAAAATAGGATTTAAAAAACTGAACTTAAGAGATGCCATCTCATACTAATTACCAGAACTCAAGAAATTCCCAAATTTAACTACAGTTACCTACCTCACCTTTAACACCAATACATACAAACTCAGCCAGAAACAGAAGAACACAAAAAGCAAAAGATTTTCAACCATCCTCAAAGACATAATTCCTTAAGAGAACCTACCAAGATATACAGACATGTAGTCTAGGAAGCAACAACTTTACCAAAATTCACAGGCTTCTAGAGCCACTTCATCATCGGGGTCCTTGTTGACTAGCAGCATATATTCGATTACGTTCCTTAAATGTGGCTGCAGAATACATGGAAATGATATCAGAAAAAGTAGCAGAAAAACGTTTTAAATATTAAGGATCGTTAGCAATAATAGAAAAAATCAGCCGTGAGGTAAGTATCTGAAAAGATGTGGGGTTGTTGACTTCTAAAACTACACAGCACACTAAGCATTTGAATAAGTGGGGGGTGACAAGAAGTAATTACCCACCTCCAAAACAGCAGAACGAACTTCAATTAGCTGAACGAACGCAGCACATACCTGTTCAGCACAACAGAAAAATAAGAATCAGTAACGTAAATTATTCAGTTCACCATAAGTGAGATGACAGAAAAGCCCTCCAAGTTATGGAACAAAAAATAAGTTATAAAAGATGTGATTCATGTTGGAAGACATCAAGGGACAACCAGAAAAAGAAAGAGATGACTACATATTTAGCATTACATCAACCAAACCTACACTCAGTAAATGTGAACTAGGACATAAGTAAACTAGATTTGCAAACAATCAAAATCATGAAACATAATACACCAATATAAAGGCAGATTAAAATTCCAAACACATACAACCTGATACAAAAAAAGAAAAAAAAGAAATAAGACATGGTGGCAAGACAAAAGGTGGCCAAATTTGACTCTGTCCACAGCAAAGGTGCAGAAATCCTCCAAGTTTGTACAGAGCACAACCTCAAACAATATAAAGAAACAAATGCTAAATACAGCAACATCCCAAAACAGGACAAAATAAATACACCAGAGCGGCCCCATCTGCCATAAAGTATAGCTCACAAGCAATACGCTCAAAATCAGAACTGGCCAAAAAAATATCTGGGCCTTAAACAGGGTTGTTAAGAAGTTTCGAAAGCAAAACTCTTTATGACGACATGAACTCAGCCAGCCTTTTTCTGGGAGAAACTTCAAACTAACAACACATGCTCCCAAACGCCCATTTTCATAACTACAGAGCAAAGCTCCACAAGATCAAAGGCTTCATTTCTCACTTCACTAACTAAATAGAAGTTTATAAAGTTATTCTATATCTTAGCTTCAACATCTGGTGGTGATTGAATTCGCAACCCTTCAGAAAACAACTAGCTAAATTAAGCACAAAATCTGGCCGGCCAAAAAGACATAATGGTTTGTCTCGTTCAAAATTCTTTTAGTGATGCAATTATGCTTATAAGCATCATTAATCATCTAAAATAACACAAGAAATAAGGAAAGCCGTAACATGAGGCTAATAAATCAATTCAGCTAAAACAGCAAACAAATATACAAGCAACAATATCGTTGAGGTTGGTGACACTGGCAATTATATATTAATTACTGTTAGATACATCTTTTGACAGATATACAAATGGAATATCAACTGAGAATTTCTTACCAACTTCCGAACCTCTGGAGCAGGGTCATTGGCAAGAACAAACAAACCTTGCAAGTATTTATCCATGGACAAAATAAGAACCTGCAAATTTGTCGAATTATCAAAATAAATTTCCGTCACGTTTGAAAAACTAGCCCAAATGGGGGACTGGAAAATAATGATATTTGGCCTAATTGAGCTTACTCACCGTAGGCATTAGCATAATGTACTGATTCACCGAACCCAAGGAAAGTTTTCTTAGTGTACTATGTGGCGACTGAAAAAGCTGTTTGCATAGAAAAAGATAAAGAGAGAATAAGATATTATGAAGTCTTAAGTCA
Source organism: Paulownia fortunei (assembly GCA_019321725.1). Lineage (NCBI taxonomy): Eukaryota > Viridiplantae > Streptophyta > Magnoliopsida > Lamiales > Paulowniaceae > Paulownia > Paulownia fortunei. Next base: position 6,780,093 of record CM033122.1, on the reverse strand, counting down.
AAGATATTTCCTTTTCTTTTGTGGGTGGAGGCAAGGAAGAGGGATATATATATATACACACACACATTCATAGAGAGAGAGGGAGAGACAGAGACAGACAGACAGACAGACGTGTAGCAAAAAAGAAATCATCAGAACCTGGAGAAATCTCGGAAGAAAAGCATTAATTGGTCGTTCAGATAATCCAGAAATATCAGAATCAAGAACTTGGGGAGCATCTTCACAAATCTACATTCAAAGATGTCATTAGAGTATATTTGCAATTTACAAAATCTGTATTCAACTTCACATTCAAAATTGTAGACACTACATATTCACCTTAAAATTTCTATTTCTAACTGGCGTAATCTCGGAAAAAGGGGTAAAAGCCCCCAAAATGAAAAAGAATTATGCAGCTTTATGTTTAAAGGACTATATTTGCTCATCACTATTAACATTCCAAAAGATAATCAGAATAGACAACTGCCTTTATAAGTTCTTGCATCAATCACATTGCATCCAATTAGGCTACAAAGATCATTAAAAGTAAAATCTTTTTAAGATAATCCAAAATAGCCCGTGAAGAGCTTTTCAGAAAACAACCCACAATGAAACAAAAACCAAAAAGTGCTTAAATAAGTGATTCTTATATAACCTAGAACAGCTATAAATGCATACCTTAGATAACGCATCCATAGCACCTTCAATGCGATTGACATCATTACTATCTAAGCACTTGACAAGCGCGTGTAGCAATTCAGGCCATCCTGCAACTCCACCAATCTGAACAAAAGTACTAATAATGGTCCCAGCTGTAGATCTGATTTGCCTATCTGCCGCTCCCATACAAGGTAACAACTCCGACTTTATGTATAGTTGGTTTGCTGGTGGCATGGTATTGAATGCACTTCTAAGGTTATTTTTCAGAAGCAAACCTGCTGCTTGTCTAATCTCCACCGACTTCCCCTGTTATATGACATTCACAAACAATTACATTTCCTAAAATAACACAAATTCCACTCTAAAGGCTTGTTGGCATCAGAATTGTAAATTTCAGTATTTGTTGACAAGATCTTGTCAATCACACATCAATAAGCCGAGGTTACAATATCATGATTCAGAAGTTGCAGAATGCTGACAAATTTAAACCATACTTCTCCTACTATTGCAGTCAAATTTACACTACATTAACCGACTAAGCAGTTATATATTTCAATATAAGCTCACAAACCACCTATTTTCTGTTCCTTTTTCCATATAATTTGCCTGTCGTTCCTTAACTATTTCCAAATCAAGGTAAATAAAAGGTTTATAATCTCATAACATTTTCCATTATCCTTATTGTCAGTTCAACTTCCTGCACATTCCTTGAATGTAATGGTACAACTCCAGGATAAAAAGGAAAATAAATTTTAAAACCAACAAGAAGTTCTTTTACTCATTTTTAATCACATTCATGCAAATTATAAAGAACCCATTTACTACCGGTGTTAGAAAGAATTTCCCAATAGATTAGTTCATACCAGCCAAACATAATCAACATTGTCCAAAAATCAATGAATCATCTTAAACCCTAACAGGCCTAGACTTCCAAAAATTAAAACTTTTCTCCACGTGTTAAAATTATTCACTCTAACTTCAACACATCTTAGATTAAAAAGCATTAATCAACAAACTCAACTAATAATAAGTAATATTCAAACTCTAATCACCACTAAATTCAAATATAAGCTAATATCAAGGGTTTAGAAAACAAAAAATACCTCCGCGCGCGCGAAAATGAAAACAAGGTAATTGTTAAAGTCGGGGAACTGAGAGTAGTGCTGGAGCCTCTGCCAAATCATCGACTTGTCATCGGAGGTGGGAGCCATCTGCTGCTCCAGAAGCCCACAGATCTCCCGCAGACCCTCCTCCTGCGGCTTCCACGTCGACGCTTCGCCACCGCCGTCAATCGACGCCATTCTTCTCTTCCTCAAACACAAATTAATCCGATTTCTTCAGTTTTTTAATAAAAAACAAATAACTGATCGGAGGGAGTAAATCCCTTGCAATTTTCCGACAAGAATTTAGAGAGAAAAAGTACAGAAGCAGAGCCGACGACGAAATTGAAGGCTCTGTTCCGAGGAGGAGGAAGAGGAGAAAGACTGAAAATAGTACAGAGAGATTGGGGTCTTTGGCTTTGCGGAGGTGGGATCTGGTGCGGGAAGCTGTAGGGAAAAGGTGTGGGAAATCCAATAGGCATTTTTCAGGCTGATTTTATTTTAATTTTGGTTTCAGTTTCTTTTGTGCTGTGGGCCAAGTGGGCGGTGGATTGTGGGGAACAGATAAACCAGTCTGAGTTGTTAGGTTATTTCCTTATATTATTTTTTATTTTTTATTATCAAAGAAAATCTAAAAAAAAAATGTATAAAGATTAGGATAACTAAAAAAAGTAGTAGTTCTGCCTTTTTTTTATTAAAGTTGGACCATTTGAAAGCTATTGTTGTTGAGTTTTTAAATTGTGGTATCCTAAGCTTGTTTTAAAATTATTTTTTATATTTACATATTCGACATTTATACTCTAACTAAGTATTGGAGTAAATGTCCACCATTAAAAACACCCATAAATAAAATCGATCGTACGGTGTTTATAGTGTACACACACTTAGGTCGGTAATTTAATATGTAACTCCTATACGACTCAACAACACACTTTAATCAACCTATCAAACAGCATTTTAATACTTTCGAGAGAATCGAATTCTCGACCTACACATTGTATCTCAAAATAAAATAAAATAAAAATGATACATTTTCTTTTTATTATCTATCTTATATTTCATTTTATCCATAAGGTTAACATAAGTTCTAAAAACAAGATATAAATTAAAACAAAAAAGAAAATGAACAAAAAAGCCAAACCTAATAAGAATTGGACTAATATAATAAATGTATGTATGCTAGCATATGTTTGGGTTATATGTATATTTCTGTATGTATGTTTAAGTATTTTGTGCATATGTATTTATATTCGTAAAATACTGTATTACGTCTATAAATTACATATGAATAATAAAAAAATATTTATATTTTCTTTACACATTCTAAGCGAATAATCATTCATATTTTTAATTTTGAATTATTTAATTCACATATTATAATTGACTAATATACAAATATTATATATGCTATACTTATGGACCCACTAATCACAAATTTTACTTTTTAGTATTTTTTTTTAATTTAATAATAGCAATTGAGCGAGTTTTAAAATGAATTTGTTAAAATTTGAGATTTATTTTATTAAAATTATTTTTAAAAACTCAAATCCTGACCGCATCAACCACCCATCCATCGCGGAAAAAAGAGAGAAATTGCCCCTAATTAGCTTTTGATGAATTGAATGCCATCAAACACTATTAACTAATATGAAAACTACAGAAATACCCTTATATCCTCTTATAAAACACACACTTTGGTCCATTTAACTCCCAATTTTATTCATGCTTTTATATTTTTCACTTTTTGTGCACCATATTTTAGTATTAGTGTGTGAAAAAACATGAAATGCAAAATATTTTTGGGAACGCTCAAAAGATTCTAATCCTAATCTTTGAAATGGATAATTTCCAAAACAGAAAATATATTATAATTTACCCAACCAATTATTTCTATTTTTTTGTAAATTTATCAATATTTATGACGTGGTATTACTTTTTTTGAAAGTTGAAACCCCTAACTGAAAGTCAATTATAATATAGTAAGTGTTTGTTTTACAAAAAGTTATGAGAGGTGTCAGGAATATAACTAACGAATTTTCGTTAATGTTCAAATCAATTATAAAGCGAGTTGATATAAGCCCAATAATTTGAAAATCGATAAGTGGTTAATGAATTGAATACATTTTAATAATTAATAACGGAGGTATTTACAGTGCTAATATGAAATATTTCATGGGTTTGGACCTTTAAGTTTCTATGACTTAACTGAAACATTATAACCCAACTTTATATATTGATTTGTACATAAATTTAATTTATTATATTCGTTTTGATTTATAATTTGAATTAACCTTTTGAGTTTAATCTATTAGGCATGTTTGGAGCACATAACTCATCACTTTATAATTTAAATTGATAAAATACAAAGCCTACAAATTAGTAATCAACCCTGAAACCTAAAATTGTTATTCTTTTAAAACAAAAAAATTAATATAAAGTAAAGTTGTGTAGATCACAATACTAAACAATATTTCTTAAAGTTCAAAATAAATAATTGACACCAAATCCAAACTGATAATTCTTCAGAAAAAATAATTAAAAGATTGAAAGAATACAGTAGATGATATTTTTGAACTTTAAAATTAACAATATTTTTTAACTTTAAAATTAACAATCAATAATATTTTAAATAAAAAAGTAGCTTTAAATTTCTAAATTGAGATACCCAAATGCTCTATTAGAAACAATAATTGATTGTCAAAATTGAAGCCCAATTGATAATCATACCAATTATTTTTAACATATTATTTCCTACTAATATTTTTTGCAAAAAAAGATCATTAAAATGAGAACATTGGTATGAGATATTCAAAACACATCAATTTATTTCTCTCTTTCCATTGAAAAGACTCACAGGGGCACAGTTTCATTTTCTTTTTTCATATTTTTATATATTTTTACAAAACATAAGTTATGAAATAATCATTTGCAGAAATTATTGAAATAATAAGTTGATTATAAAAAAAACATATAAAAAAAGAATAATATAAAATGCACATTTTAAATATTTTTGAAAACCAAAACGAAATCAATCATCCTTGTATTATTGTCAAACATTCAAAATCAAATGTTAATGTTATCTTTTTCATTTTTATTATTATTTTTAACAAATGCACACTAAAAGAGTTCATATTACATAAGAAACATATTCGAATAATAATTTTTATCATTATTTTATTATTGTTACTATATTTATTAGTGTTACCACATCTATTATTGTTATTATATTATTCACAAGCAATATGATTGGCTACCACATTAAACCTTTGACTTTAAGTAAGGGATTAGAATTATTACTGTTGATATCTCCACTACCTTTTTATCTGCAAAAAATTAAAGATCAAAGTATTTTTTACTTTTCAATTAAACTTTATGATTGTCAACCTTCCCGTTAAAAGAATTTTGTGATTTTTTTATTTTTTAAATCAGTGAAATATATTAATGACTAATTGAGTAGAAGGAAGATTCATCTGTCAAAAAATTACAATAAAAGAGAAAAATTAATCCAAAATTATATTAATATCACACACTTTTTTTTTTTAAAGAATCCAAACACAATATTCGAGTCTTGAGGTCTCAAGTTTTCCATTTTTTTATTTTGTTAGTTCAAAGACAAAGAATTAAGCTTTTAGCAACCTCAAAATAATAATATTGCACAAAATGGATTTTATTACGAACATGAGAAACAAGAAATAAATATTCAAAATACTAGAAAAAAACTGAAGTCCAACTAATTTATTAAAAAGGTAGAAACTAGTTATAGGTCACATGGACACTTTTACACTTAGAGACCTGTATAAATTGGCACAATCCAGCAAGTATTTGCTAAATAGATTCAACCCATATTGAAACTAAACCATGAATAAATAAAAAAACGATGGCAAAATTTAATTTTAGATTTTGTTCTTTTTTGTCTTCCCAAATCCCAAGTATAGTGGCTTTATGTGATTTAATAAAATTTAATAAAATTTTATTAAATTTTAAAAATTGTATTAGAGTTTGATTTGATTATTTATAATATCGAGTTTGAACAAATTTTAATCGAGTCGAATACATATTGAGATCGATTAACTTGAACTTTTTATAAATATTTTGTCATTATTTTACTAATCGAGTTGAATTCAACGTGAGCTTCAATTTCTTAAACAAAAAAATATATACAAACTTGATTTGTTATATTTAATAAATCAAGCTCGAGATTTCCATAGACTATAATTCAATCTTTTTCACATGAATCTACAGTCCAAATATAAGGTCAGAATCATTTTGCCAAGATTTCTTCTGTAATTATGGTGCTGTGGGGTTGTAATTTTGCATTACATGTCATAATCGTTACTATAATTAAACCAACTTCTTCTTCTATCTGTCAATCAACATAGACTTTTCCATTCAGTGTAAAGGGTCACAAGCAGACATGACAAAGCAAGTGGCCTCCTAATAATGATTAAAAGCAAATAATAAAAATAACTTGTGGGCTTGAAAGTCAAACATGTACTATATTTCTTTATCATTTTTGGAGTAATTAGTTATGTATTGCCAAAAAGATTGTTTGTCTTGGCTGGTCTAATGCAGCATCAACAAGAAACAATGGAATCTTGTGCAAGAGATTAGGTAATGATGTTGCCTTCATTAGTTGCACCAAAAATAGAGATTATTCCCCACTAAACAAAAAAAGTTCAATCTGTAGGGCCTGCTCTAATGTTCCCTTGTGAAAAGAAAGAAAGGTAACTAGAAAGAAAGGTAACTAAGAAATCCGAGTATAGAGTCAATGAGCGAGGCTTGGAAACAATTTTAAGTCGGGTATTGAAATAATTATATACGTTGGATCTAGTTTTCGTTGTTTTTGATGTTGAAACGAAATTATAACTAGTCTTTGTGCCTTTTATTTATAAGAAAACATGCCATAAGGCCTTCAACCTTCACTCTACACCAATTTTTATGTACAAATTGGAAGGAAAGACCACCTTGATATCCACATCCTAAATAATAGACCATACAAATGCCAAAATTTGAGTACAGAAAAGAATGTAAAATTATCAGGGATATATCCCAAGACAATCCATATTTTTCAAGATAAAAAAAATATATATATATGTGCATATTTTATACCATTTTCATCACATTTTATGCAGAGAACAGCTCAATTAATTTTTTGCACTGGGATTACTATCAGCACAGCAACTTTCTTGAACTGATAAGTGATTTGCACCTGCATTATTGATTGCCCTGATCAGAATGTTTCCCACTTTGTTGTTACCACTACTGGCCCTGGATTAACCCTCTCAGTGAAATTCCTCTGCTTCCTCTGGTGTTGCTGGTTTTGAAAAGTTTTCGGTGTCTGTCCCGTAAAAATTTGGTGTTGCTGCTGTGATGCCACTTTGGCTAGGCCAGAATTCCTTGTTTTCAGCATATCAAGAGTTTCAATGTACATCTGCACCCTCTTCACCTTCAAGCCATTTATTTGGTTCAAGAAAGTTAAAATATTTGAAAGATGTAATTTGAGATAAAATAATTTGATCAATCACTTATTGTGAGTAGCTACCTGCATCCTTCTCTGCAGTTTCACATCTCCATCAGCAGCAATCCCATCCAACTTTATTAGCTGTGTCATCAACAATTCAATCAAGTTCAATAAAACTGTCTCCACAACTTTCTTGCCTCCATTAATTTCCAATTCAATGGATGCCACCTACCAAATACATCAAGAACAACCAATCTGTCGGTGAATAACTAATCAAGAAAAAATGACCCATCTGACAAAAAAATTATGCAAGAAAAAGAAAGTCTGTCAATGAATAAGTAATCAAGAAAAATAAACATTTCTAACCAAAAAATGATGCTGGAAATAGAGAATTCTATGAATTTGCTATAAGAGATCACCTGTTTGGCAAGCTTGTCAACTTCAAATCTTATAGCCGCAATGTCCTTTGATGCCTTCTCCATTTTTGCATTCTTGCGCGATTCAACACACCGTCGCTCCCTGCTCAATTCATCTTCAATTAACACAATCTTTGATCCATCTTTCACCCCAGCAGTATCAAGAAAAGCTTTTGAATCTCTCTCCTTTTCCTTGAAAATCAACTTCTGATCCTGTGTGTGCAATCCTGTTGGCCCTGCTAGCATTTTCTTTAATTCCCCTGCACCCCAAAAGTCAAATCCATCTATGAATACAACAATCAAGAATATGAAAAGACTTGAGCAACTTGTGATAACAATATTTACCAAAACTGGCTTGAGAACTGATGATGACTTCATGATAAGATGAACCATATTTCACTTTGACTTTGATGTTTGGAACAGGATTGGAATTATGATTGGAATCTGAAGTTCTCTTTTGAACCAACATCCCTCCAGGCCTGACCTCCCACCCTGCAGCAGCCTCAAAGCCACCACCCCACGACCGGAGCCGGCTTTTGCGGACGACAAAACTCCTGTGGCCTTAGGCTTCATTCTCAACATGTAGTCTTTATTCATGATGGTATTTTGGGACACTTTTATAGTTGTAAAGATGGAACAGTATATGAAAAATGTGTTGAGAAAGCTTGAAAATTTTCTATAACAAGAAGGGAGGCAAGAAGTTGATGAAGATAATTCTAAGTGCTTGTCTGCTAAGCTAAGAACATACCTATGTATGAAGAAAGAACCAAGTTCTGACCCACTATGTCAGACCAACAACAACAATGTGGTCTTTATGTATACATACAAATCCCTATGACTAATGAAAAACCCATCAAAGAAAACAATTCTTCTGTTGCAAAATCCGTGTTCAAGTCATTTTGGAGAGTTTTCAGGGAAGTTTCACAAAGAATATGATAATGATACTTACAGAATTTATACATATATAAAGAAGGGAGTGGGGAAGAAGAATGGGAAGATAGGGGTGGTTAAAGGGAGAAGAATATGTCTTGGTTGGGTTGTTGGTTTTCTTTTTCTTTTTTTTTCTTTTTCTTTTTCTTTTTTTTTTGGTTTTGTGTGTTTGTGTTTGGTAGTATTTAGTTTAATTGATAAATGATGAATCTCATTACTGTATGCACATTATAAATGACACATATAAAATTATAGCATAAAGGGCAAAAAGCCAAACTACAGAAACAAAAAAGAGGGGATTGCTTTCATGTTTGCATTAAATAGTTTTAATGGTGGGAGACTCGGGAGGATTCTTACCCTTTTGGCTTTTTTCACTGTTGGATTCTTTACTTGGATATGCCTTCTTTATCCAGATTAAACAAAATTTTTTATAAATAAATAAATATATATGTGTGTTGGACCATGCATTTTCTTGAAAATAATATACTTCAATTATGTTAAATAGGCATATATATATAAGTAATTTAGTCCAAAGCGCAATGTTTGCCTACATAATTTCTCCCCCTTGATTTGGGACCATTCAGACTTACAGAAATTCTATATATAATCCTATCATATAGAGAGTGGTTAATATCCTGTTAATTTCCATTTGCAATTTCTCCATATATCAGCCCACTCCTGTGGACATGGACACCTATATGCTTTTTACTCATTTATCCGAATCCATCACCTTATCCCTTTATTCCCATCACCATCTACATTCTAGCCTGGATAAAATGAAGAAAAGAAAAAATAAAATGAAAAAAGCAATCCAAAACAATACAAGTTCCTAAAATCCTTGTCCAGTTATAATGGATATGTAGTGTGTGTGACATAGTCTTCAATTTTGTCCATATATTTAGGTATCTAATCAAAATTGATGTATAAAAGTCATGTTTTAACATTTCACCCTTAATACTTAATTTTATATAAGCAAAATGACAAGTTTCGTATACATTTATTAAGGTCATGATTTGACTTAATTTTAAAATTTGGGTCAACTCGATCCTTCACTTTTGATTATTTCACCTAGCTCTAATAATGAATAGTTGACATGTTGCCAAATATCCAATACTTACATGCTCCACGCATGATCAATGCCTATAAATACTCTCCAACTGTTACAGGGTAAGTTAATTTTTAATCTTCTATTTATATATTTGGTATTTAACTTTTTATTATTTTTTAAACTCGATTTGATTTAAAAATTAGAAAATTTTAGCTGGAGCGATCATCCTAATAAGCCTAACGTGTCTTGGATGCAAATTAATACAAACTTGTGTTATTCAAACACCATTTGATTTGTTGTAGAGGTCGAATAAAATTTTGAACACAAACTACATCAAAAATGTTAATCAAATATGCATGCATGGTTGAATTTGTTAAAAATAGACAAGAATGTATGGTACTTTATGTTCAACAAAATTATCTCATTATAAAATGTTTTTAAACTGTCTTTTGTCTATTCTTGCTTTCTTTCAGCTTTATTTTCTCCTTCTTTTGATGTTGGGTAGAGTGCAATGGTTCAGTAGTCTTACGGACACCTTTGAACTCTTGCATGATCGGGCATCAGCCTTTTGTCCTAACAATCATTGCATAGGATGCAAAAGAAAGAGCCTAAGCCAATAGTATGGGAACCAATTTCTTGAAGCAACTGTTTTCAACTTTGGTGATTCAAAATTGAGTAAATGTTTGGTGATTCATCCCCAGACAATGCATTCCTTCAATGATTGTGTGGACATTTCTTAATTTGGGAAAAAAGAGACTTAAGAAAAGCATTTTCCTTTACTAGCAAAAACATGATCTCACTTAAGGTTCTTTCACTGTACACCAATAATGGGTATTATAAAAGTATTTCATGCCCTAGATTAGTAACTTTCAAGAGAGTATAAAACAGGAAAGTTTCAATTGCAAGTATATTAACAAAAAAACATTCAAATCTATTCACTTGTTTTCATTATATCAATTCAAAAAGTTTGTCGCTTTAATTAATTTTGATTTTTACGCCACTTTTTTATTTTTACATTTATAATGTACATGATTTGTCTTTATCAGTTTAATCGACTATATATTAGGAAACTTTTTTCCCGCACCAAACACTAGTCGCCATGACACATGATATCTCATTTCAAACCTCTACTCCAACGTAAAATGAGTCCAAAGATTAACCATTACACTAATAATACTTCTAGAGTGTTCAAATTTTGTGCTCTTTTTCCTCCTTGTAAGAAAAAAGGAGGAAAGAAAAGAAAAGTGAGATGAAAATGGGAAGGGGCACATTAAATGAATTTATGAGTGCCTCCAAGCAAAGGACAAAAGAAGTGTCAATTAGGAGGAAATGGGGCTGCCCTGGATGAAGGCACACTGAGCCAGAATGCCTTCCTTTCATTGAGAAAAAGGCACAAATGTAAAAGAAGAACAAAAAAGGCCAGCTCTTTGTTGGGTCACCCACACTTAGAAAAATCTGCCACCAGTCAGCATCTGGGGGATAATTATAAGTTAGTTAGTGGTCAGTTCAAAAATGCCAGAGAGACACTGATGTTAACACCCCCCAAAGCAAACATCACAAGTGAATTCCTCTGTGAAGTAGCCATCTTTTGCACAACTTTACAAATGCCTGTGTCTCCCCCCACCCATTGAAGTGATGGTTTCCATATGCATTTCTTGGGATGCTCTGTGCCACTTTGAACTAATGCAATTATTTTAAATTGACCCCATTAATTGCCCTGCCAAGTTATCAAGAACCATAGACTTGATATGGGGGTGAAGTTCTTTTTTTTTCCTATTTTTTATTATTTTTTATTTGTTCTGCCCCTAGTTATGGGCATGGTTGTCTTGATGTTGATAATCATTTCCATGTCCACTTTGTATTTTTAACTTGAAGAAGACAGACTCCTTTTCCAAATGGTAAGAACTAAGGAGTTTTCTATGATGGTTGTGGACTTCAGATTGAGTAATTTTACTTGCTATCTTGAGCTCATTCAATAGTCTTTACTAGGATCCTAGATTCTGATAGTTTAAACATCTACTTCTAACAGTTCAACCAATCCATTCCACCACAAAGTTCACTAATTAATGCCTAAAATAATCACTCTTTCAACAAATCACACTCAAATAATAGTCTCTGGTTCATAGCCTCCACCCAAACTGCCAAGTCATTTAGACTAATCTTTCCATTAAAACAACATCCACAAAACAACAACAAATCCAACTTATTTGCAACATATACACATTACATGTTCACTGAAAAGGTTTACCAACTTCATCAGATTAGCTAATAACGTCGTCTTGCTTGCAAGAATTGTGGGATAAACAATTAACGACAACAACGTGCTCCAAGTATATTACACCTATCACTTCCAACATGATCAAGGGCGAATAGATTCCTAAATTATTGAAATAATAATGTGGAGTAAGAGAAAGAACAGCTCTTGGGACTTTTTCTTCAGCTTATCCAACGAGTAAATGATGAGGAGAGAAGGTGGGGTTGAGGCCAGTTCATGGATGGAATTGAGAGAAGGACTGAACAATAATATGGGACTTGGGCACATGCATGACTAGTGTTTATAACTTCAGAAACAAACAGGTTTTTAGCTATGCAAGAGTGGTCCGGAATGGATGATTACATTGAGAAAATTGGCTTCAAAGTCAGCCCATCCAGCTGCCTTCTTTCAGGCAATGTTTTAAGACACAACTAACAACGTAGGGTGGACTGTTGGTCCTACAGAGTACACGCAGGGCTCCATTCATATTTGACAAACAATTTTCAGTGTAGTAGGGTTCTAATGTTGAGCCAATCGGGTTGCTAACAACTTTTATATTATGTCGAATTTCATTTGTTTTGTTCCCTCTTTCCTCTGGTTCTTTTCAAACCAGCCATTATTTTGGTGCGCTCGTGAAAAGGAACAGAAACCATGATGTAGGTTAAACGAGCCGATTGATGAGGGAAGTTACTGGTTTGGTTTGATTCATGCCATTACCTATTCTTTTTGAAAAACTTGCGTGATTTTAAAATCTATGGTTAGATTCTCATTTGAACTTTAATCATAACTAAAAACCTTTTCTTGTTCGATTCCAACTCAACCTGATTAATTAAAAAAATAATAAAATATTAAATTATTAGAACTAAATTCGTATTCGACTAAATTAAAATTCATTTAAATTTAACTTATTTAAATACAATTTCAAACTCGATTTAAGCCAAACTTATATTATATGTCTCAACTCTATTTATTTACAACCCTAAATAGACATAATTCTGATTTAGGAAATTTTTTACCAAACTTATATTATCTATCTCAACTCTATTTATTTTCACCCCTAAACTGACATAATTATGATATAGGGGAGCTGCCAATGAAATATAAACAAAATAACTAGGTCTCCAACTATCCCAAAATTATAGAACATTGAGACATAATAAAGTAGTAATAGAGTAATGTGAAATAACAGATCAATGACATCAACTAATAAAACATTCTGTACGAAAGAGTTTCAAGGAGTTCCATCTTTTCTTTCTTTCCTTTTCCCCCCTGAACTCTACAAGTTTTTCACTTTCAGCAGCCGAATCAAAGAAAAATCGACTGACTAGACCGAGATTGGGCCACAGGCCCATAACATATGCACAAAGTATCAACCCAAGACCCAATGGGCCCCAAATTGGGTCGTGTCAAGCTCAACCGTACAAGCCCTTCAAGTATGGGTGTTCTTAGGGTCTGGGTAGGAGTAAGGCAAAATCCTACCCACTGAAGAGCCTGGTGGGCCACATTGCAAGCTGAGATGTCTACAAGTTTAAAAACCAAGTAGGCTCACTAAACTTCCAATGCACACCATGCTGCCCCAGAAGTTCACAACAACATGCCTTAGATAGTGATGGGTATTTCCAATATTGCCCTGCCACTAAAAAGAAATCCCAAATAAGACAAAGATCCTTATCTTTATGCAGTTTAAAACTCGACCCAATTATCCTGTTCAAAGGCATATGCTATTTACCTATCCCTATTCTAAATATCCCTTCATAGTATCGAAAGTTAAATTATTGACTCAAGCATCAAAAGACCATGTGTGTAAATCAATGCACACTTCTAATTTTAGAAAACTCAGATGGAGGTCTTGGGGACCCCTACGAAGCAAGTACCATTCGACCCCAAATCAGATAGGCTACTAAAATGATAAAGGCAAGAATTTTCACTTCTGCAACATATTTCTTCTTGATTTTTGTTCCACTTAATAAATGAGAACTTGGGCTTGAAGACAATAATGATACAAAGTTAAATCCAATACTAGTCATATGCTTCTTATCGACATGCAATTACTCTGTAGTATGTACACGCCCCGGTTGCGGAATCGTAGGAAAGCCGTTCACCTTCATATTGACCACTTCAAGCCAACACGGAGTGTGTTCTTGATGTAGGTGAAGACATTCACAGCTGATACTCTGTATTTGACCGTAATTTTCTATTCTCCCCTTCTTGCATATATGAATCGAGATAATCATACAGTTACATTACAAGACTACATTATTATGAAGATGATCAAATCGGTTAGATAAAACACGAACAAAGCGATGATTCAAATTATGATAATCGATTGGAGGCTCGACCATCTTTGTTATAAATAGATGTTACTAACTACAAAGAAACAAAAGATGCAGAGGAATCAGAATTCTACTCTTTCACTAATATCATCCCAAGCTCTTAAAAAAAAGTCACAAGATGCAATCTAAATCTCACTGATCTTTCCGAGCTTTTGATCTGGCTGGCCTTGCTGGCTTAATGATTTTGCCTAGCAGGATTAAGACTATTGGAAGAATGGTTCCAATGTAGTAGACACTCCCATATGCAGCTAGTGTTTCATGCAGGCTTAATACCTGTGTATGGTACAACATCATAGTCACTTAGCTAAAAGTTAAATTAATGTTTCTAAAGCAACATGCAAAAGTGGAGAAAAGAACTAACCATGAAACCAACACTGGAGTAGTTCAGAACCAGAAGCGTGTAAGCAAAGTTCAATAAATCAAGCAGCATTTTAAATAGAGCTGCTTGGCTGGCTTGCTGCCACCTGTAAAGAACTGCTCATAAACCAAAGAAGTTAGAAGCAAGGCAATCAAGAAAATGCTTAACCATCTCAATGAAGTACAATTAGCATGTTTACAATTCTTACCTCTTGAACCAGCAATCATTGTAGCAGACTGAACAAAGAATATGATGTACCCAGGATACAATCCCTGTGAAACAATGAAATTATTTTAAATCAGTAGTTATAATGCTAATTTTAGTTCACTCACCTATACAAATCCGTAAGTAATAGGTGGAACTACACTCAAAGTAAAGGGGGCTAGATGACTTGGATAACACTATTAAGCATTTTTGCCAAATTTGGCAATTCCACCTATAACGGCACTATGTGTCGAATACAAATTGGAAGGAGCAATTCTAAGATTTTTGCAGTTCAAAACGATATCAAGAATGTGTCTCTTGAAGGAGAGTGTGCTGGCATAGTGATCCATGGTCGGTTCCTTTTCCCTGCTTTTGCACCTTTTTTCACGAGATAGCATATTTTATAAACCTATGATATATTTATAGCATGTAAATTTTCTAATATGACAGCTTATCACGATTTGTTCAGTAAATTGCATCTGTTTAACTTATGTTAACAGAATTGAGGCAGTACATTTGTTTAGAAGCATTACTTCTCATGTAATATTATATCTCACACGGTGCCACATACATACACTAGGCGCCAACCCAAGTGGTCTTAGAATTTAAAACATCTAACATACCTTGAAAACCCATTGTCAACCCAAGCCATATGGTTCCTACTAAACTTGACATCCCTAATTTATTATATGGAAATGCATAGAGACACAAAATCGTACTTCAATTGTGAACTTATTTGCTGATTGATTTTCAGGGAGTGAACATACCAACAAGCGATAATAAAAAGAAGGCAGAACAAATGCATGGCACAGAACTTAGTGGAAAGAAGGATAGAGTTTATACTTACATGCCACACTGCACTCACAGTTTGAGTAGCCAGCAACTGGAAGAAGCCTGGTTTCTTACCTTTCTGAACCAGCCTCTCATAGACATCTAAACAAAACAACAACAATTAGATAGATACAAATTTATCTTTTAGATGATTAATCATAATGTATGGCCATAGCATAGCCAAATCTCAAGCATATGGCAACATTCCTAGTGAATCAATAACACCCAAACAACCACAACCCGCAAAAAGACCTTTAACATTTAACTGTAAACCAATCTAAAAAGGTGAACAAAGTTGTTGAAGACTTCAGTTGCCCATAAGAAACCAATTATAATATTTCAGCATCTCAAGTTGGGCCTGGCTATGACAACTAATACCCTTCAGGCAGATGCTCCTGGGTGTGCCGAGCCACAGTTGAAACGTGGTGTTTGGACAGCAGTGAAGGTTAAAAGATTTGAGCTGTATCATTACTATCAACTATCCCTTCGGTGCAATAGCACAAGCTTGGTCCAACAATTTTTATCAAGCCAAGGTTATTCTTTCAACTCCAAGTCGGTGCAATTTGCAGGGAGAGGATTGTTGGCCATGCTCCACTAGCAATTTCCATAGTACCTAAAGCCCAGGGTCTAGGCCGAGTCACAGATGAAATGCGGCCTTGGGCAACAAAAGATCAAATTTTACCAAAATCTCTCCCATCAGGCATTCACTACAGACCACTGATTTAGTGGGCATGACAGATGATCATTGATTAAGTGCAGGATTATAATGATTTCCCAATCCGAAACATTAACTTGACCAGCCAATAATACATCATATCTACAATAAAATCTGTTCCAGGCAGAATCAACCAATTATTATTTAATTAATAGTATCTGAGCCATTTTCCTAGATTTGATCAATATTTTCATCAGCCAAAATAAGAAGCTGAACCGCAGACCAATCTCTATCCAATTCAAATAATCACCTATAAAAAATAACGAGCATCGACACCTTACATGTATATAAGAATGCACATGCATAATTCTTCTAACAACAACATCAAGCATAAATCATCTTCTAGGGATCTTGAAAAGCTTGGTGTAATCATTTCTGGCCATCCCTCATTTTTCCTAGAAGGTCTGCCTACACTAGCAGGTTTTAATCGGTAAACTCTATTTATTTAGACATCGATAGCACACAGGAATATGTGTCTTTATGTTAGTAAGACTTGTAATAGGTGTTTTTAAAATCTAGAATTAGCTAAGTTTACTAATGACTGAAAAAAAAACATTAAATCACCCCTTATGTGCAAACTAATATTTGCAGCAAGATCCTTGACATATGGCTTGCTATCGGTTTCATACTCCTGCTCCTTTCTGACTTGATCTTAATATGATATGTGTCATTTATTTGCACGGTTGTTTCAACTATAGGATTTTCTTTTATTGGCCAATTTTTTGACAAAAAGAATGGTAGTTTAATTGGAATATATGATTATCTTTTGAGACCTGCCTTATTACTTACTGAAGAATAAAACTGAGGATTATTTGAGCATGATAAGATTGCGTAACCATGATAGATACTCAAACCAATAAGATGAATATAGATCCTATAGGCTATGTCGTGGGTGATCTCGTGCCACTATCATATATGGGTTCATATCAAGTGCCTCAATCTCCCAAGTTCCAACTTCCACTGGGAACTACCTTAAGTGTCTAAGAGACAGCGAATCAGGTAGCCCTACATGATTGAAAGCACACAAGGGCGGAGGCACACGCTGTAAAGTATGTTGACAACAAAAGTGAGATTAATAATCTTAAGAAATTTAAGATATCACAAATCTATGATAAATCTCAATATTCTCAGTTGATTCCAAATAAGAATACAAGTTAATTGGGTAATATATAAATAACAGAATAAATGGATGCTTGTTTTCAACTAATGAAATAGTTATGTAGTTAAATGAAAACTGAGTAGCATTCAAACAATGGCACTTGGATTCCAAAACCTAAATAATGGCGAGTTTTCATTTTTCTGTGCCCACAATCCAGTAGCAATCCAGCAAACAAAGTACCAGTCAAGTAATTATTACTTCATTAACTACTTTGACAAAAAGTTCTGATATCCACCAAAGCAACCAACATGGAAAATCTGTTCTTTTGACCTCTTTCTTAGTGTTTTTTGCTTCTTCATTTATTTATTTTTATCTGTGATCCTATGCCATATCCTTGCTGCGTAATCTCATGCTGTCCGCCAACAGACACTCTTATGAAAGAAGTCTAGCCAATGTAACAAAGCTATTTCTAGAGATAAAGGACAATTTGGTCCATATTTTTTATGTTGCACAAGCCTAAGTACAACCAATACACTAGCTAATGGTCTTTGTCCAAAAGCTTACATTAGTTAGTGAATCGAATAAGAATTATTCCATATGTAAGATGTTAGGCTCAGATGATTAGCAGTGAAATATAAACGACTATTGTCTCAAATCATGAAATTCAGTCAGATGACAGAAAAAATACAGATTTAACATAATTCAGAAATGAAGAAATTCATAGGCCTAATGTTAGTAAGTATCTTTTTTCTGTCTCCAAAGTGTTCATATTCAGATTTTATTTACTATTTCTTCCAAGTATCTTGGATATGATCACAGAACTCAAATTAGGAACTGTAAACATTTTTTGTTATGAAATAAGGAGAGGCACAGACAGGATACACTTTTAAAGAGCTATAGCAATGAAATACATCTGTTATCTTTTTCTATCCTTAAGAAAACCTGTAAAAAATCTGCTCGATTAGCCATGCTTGTCCTTAAGTCTTAGGTCTATTTTAAGTCATGCTTATATAAAAAAGTGGTTTTTACTTTTTACTTGCAGTTACAGAAACCAAACAGGAAATGGCTTTTCATCAAACACTGAAACAGAAAAACAAGAAATAGCGCATAAAAGATTACTTTATCTATTATGGTCATCTAAGTCTAAATTTGTATTTAAAACTAAATAGGCCATGATCTTCTAGCTTTGCATAAAACTCGTTTTCACTTAGTTGAAATGCACCCAATTGTCATTAACAGGCTTATAAGTAGCTCATTCTTTGAACCAGAAGAGTATGCACTTTCAATTAAAGTTAACTTACAGTGTCTCAGCCAGGTGCTGACTTGAATATTCCACACAAGTGGTAACTGAACAGAACTCTTAGCCAACTCAACACCTAAAATATCAACATTTTTTGCACGGTCCCATCGGGGTTTGGGTGGATTCGAATCTGTCCAACCACTGAATCCCAGGCCAGAAATAATAATAGAAGCTTCTGAAATGGACCAAATAAAATAATACTTCCAACGAGCAGTGAAGCCTGACATGTACTGGTAACTTAACCGTTTCCAGAACCCATATTCTTGGTATACTGATTCTGTAAATCGGGAAAGCGGGAAATGTGGTACAAGATACAGATACAAGCCCATACAGAAAGCAGCTTGCAGAAGAGCCCTGAAAGTTGCCCAATAAGGAGAGGGGGACAATCCCTCCTCTGTAGGTTGCCAGATCTATCAAAGATAATATTGGAGCTGAATTAATAGAAGTGGTAGCAATGTATAACACATGCAGAAGCATGACATATGAAAATAAATACAATACCCCTTTCCTCTCAGTCCATTCAAGATAATCTTTCATTTCATACACGGGACCAGCAAAGTGACTTCCGCAACAGAGACAGTACCCGATGTACTCAAGTAATGATGGCAAATTGAGCAAACGATTTTTCTTTTGTGCCTCACGTAGATCTTCCTCTTTAAGCAACCCATCATTGTAATTAATGACACACGATATGATTTTCAGTGTTATCACCATCAGAGCTCCTGCAAATTGTGAACACAAAGAACATGAACAAAAGCCTCAAGCAAATGATGAATTTTTTTAAACAATTACATATTTTTGACAAAAAAAAAGCTACCCGAGTTGATAAATTAAAATGTATGAGCTTCAGATAACAAAGACACATGCATTCACAACTTTATCAATTTCAACGCATCACAACTAATAGTTATCCAATAAAGTAAAATGTACGAGCTTCAGAAAACACAGAAACATGCATTCACAATGTGGTCAATTTCAACACATCAATTTTTGGAGAATCCAGTGCATCAGACAATAATTCCAATTATTAACAATTGGACAAGGTTCTCATCAAACTGACCGTGAGACATAGAATTGGGCCTGATATAGGGTTGTGCAAAAGCAGCCCTCGAGTATAAATGCTGTGGAATAAATATTATGGTACTTCTTTAACAAAGGAGCTTTCTCCTTGAATTTTTTTTCTCTTCTTCTTCAAATAGAATATTGCACGTGGAAAAAGGTAAATTTAGTGTCTCAGTAACTAAAGAGATGCCTACCACTCATCTCTGGAAAACCGAATTTCAATATATGACATGAAATTGTTTGCATGTACAGATAGCAACTAAGAATCAACTAGCGAGAATGACAAAATGATTAACCATCTGAATTTTTAAGAAAATGTAAAAACAAAAATCAAGCGAAGAATGTGCTTTTGTGCCATCATTACTAAATACATAAGTATAACAGAGATATAAAAAATTGCAAATACAAAATTGCATGTATCCCAATCAATACATATGTAGACATAAGTTCATATATGGGGGGCGTGTATCCTAATGCATACTGCAGTTGCTCTCCTCTGTTCAACTTTCTATCAAAAGGTAGTGGATTATGAAATGAATAAAGTTGAACTGGATGCCGTATACATAATTACATTAGTACATGTATGCAAAAGATATGTTTTTCAATGCATTCTGAAACTATGTGATTGAAAAAAATTCTTCCTCGTGGCTTACACAAAATTCCACAAAAGCAGATAAACATCATTAATGGACAAAGATGAAATTCTAGTACAATCAAATGAAGAAAGTCAAAATGCAGCAACAGTAACTGAGATGGTGCTGACCTGTAGCATCTATACCTCCTTCCTTCCATGCATCCCCACTCATGTAGTATACATGGCTACACATGTATACCAATAGTCAAAAAAATATTCCATTATAAAGGCATAATGTGGCAGTATGAAATAAGCATGGAATGTGATTGTTTGAATGGAACAGACAAAAAATATTACACTCTAACACCATCTAATAACAACTAATCCAAATTCAAATTTCAGAATAAGAAAAGAAGTGAAATGAATGTCACTCATAAATTATCACTAGGGGGTTTGAACAATTGCCGCCACCAAATTGAAGGAATTACTAAGAAATCTATAGCCTGAAAAAAGGTACAAAGTCCAAATAAGAAAATGAAAATCTTAATTTTTTCCACAATTCAGAAAACATAATGCACTCGACCCATATTTCCTTTTTCTTTAAACTAATAACCATACTACTGACAATAATTGCAACAATAAAAAACAAACAACTCTAAAATTTGAACCTTTCAGAAAGCCAAACACAACATCCATATCAGAACAAACAATTCCAGAAATTAAAACCCAAAAGGTACCATGCTTGAAGCGAAAGCAACATACAGATCGAAAAGTAGCGAATAATTCAAAAAGCAAAGCCAAACGTACCATCCAATGAGGTATCCAAATGCCAGAAAGAAAGTAATAATCCCACAGTACTTTCGACAAAGCACCATCGACGCGTATCCTAAAAGCATCGGCACGAGAAAATGCAAATTCGACGAGAATCCAAACGAGAGGTACGAGAGAATCGTCCCAGTGGCTGCGGCGTAGAGGTGGCGGGCCGTGGGTCCGCCTGGGACGAACCGGTGGAAGAAGCTAACCGGAATGGTAGCCACGAAGCATAGCAAGAAGCGGAGAACAGGGACTGAGACTCCGATAGCCGACGCCATGGATTCCATCTCCGGCAGCTGCATGTTGGGTTGAGTCGGGTGGGATAGTCCGCCGGTCAATCTGAGTTGGTCTCTGTGGTTCAACTGCCGCAATGCTTATTAGGACAAGTAGTTGTGTCTGAGAGGTATGTAAATTTTGTTTTTTCTAAAGAGAGGTTTTATAGGTGAGGGAATGCAGAAGTCACGGGAAGGGACCAAAAAAGTAATTCGTTTGGTAATCGGCCGTCACGAATAAATTATTTGGAAAAATATATATTGGATAATGTATTTCAATATTTTATTAAAAAATGTAATATATTTTAAAATAATTTTTAATTATAAATATTTTATTAATATTATTTTATTATAATTTATAGGAAACGTTTCTTTTAAATATTGTTTTATTGTAATTAGTGAAAATATAACAGAATATATGAGTTTTATATATTTCGTATTTTAGTACAATAAAAATATTATTACCCAAAATGTAAGTGATAAATATTTTTTTATCTTGGAAGAAGAAAAATAATTGGGATAAAATGAAATCAAACATACCATGAAAATTTGGGGTAGAGGTGGGAGGTTATATACTATCTTACTTCTTTTGGCATTTAACAACTAAAATGTCAAAATTTATTTAAATAAATATACTATAACATTTCATAGCAATGGTTGTTGATTAATTTGAAATAGAGTAATTTATATCATCATGTACAAAAAAATTATTTTTATATCAATTCAAAACTACCCAAAAAATTTTATAAAATTTAAAAAGTACGTTGAACGTCTCATGACTATTATAAATTTTAAGAGAATGTCTTTGAGGAGGTGTCTTTTTTGTGATACAAATGGATGAATAGTTAACATATAAAAAGCATCGAAAATAAGATTTTAGGGTTGAAAAAATCTTCTATTTTTATTTTTTATTTTTGCAAATGATAGATGGTAAAGAAATGAAAATTTACTTATTTTATTTCGTTATGATTTTTAAGGACCAACACTTGAATATGTCATGCTCGGATTAACCTATTTTATAATTTAAAAAATATAATATATATATATATATATTTTAAAATAACATCACTAAAATATTTTAAAATATATTAAAATCATATTAAAATTACTGCATTTTGTCTTCCCAAATTTTACGACATTCTCACTTTGCCACCCAACTTAAAAAATAGGGTTAATTTTACTTTACCATTTTACTCTTTTGTACTTTTAATTATTGCATTTTATATCCATTTATTTTTATTATCTCACTTTATCCTTTTCTATTCTTAAAAACAATCAAATTACCATCACATATTATTTATAGTAAAATTATTTTAAAATATTTTAAATTAATAAACTTGTATTTATATTCTAATTATTTTTTAATTTAATTAATTAATATTAATATTAATATTAAATTCATTTGAAATTTTATTGCACTTAAATATTAATGACTATTTTTATTAACATAATTCTTATTGAATTTCTATATTGTGGGATATTTTTTATTAACTAATATATTTTACTTATAATTTTCTACTCATCATAAATATAAAAAAATATAAAAATATATTTCTAAATAATATCTTGTTAAATACTTCAAATATTAGTAATAAGTTTTTCAATATTAATAAAATTATCAAATTTTCATAGAAATAATATTAAATACAAAAAAGTTATTTTTAAGTTTAAATTAATACTATTACATAAATTATAAATAATCAAATTATCGTAATTTAATAGATATTATATTAAACTTAAAAAAATTATATAGTCATTTTAGTATTTTATTTTACTAGTATTATTTCATAATAATGATAACATAGTTTCTATGAACTTAAGATTATTCCGTTAATAAATAAAAAATTATTACTCATATTTTATGTACTAAATAAAATATTATTTAAAAATATATTTTCTAAATTTATAATTAGTAGGAAATTTATAAATAAAATGCAATAGCTAATAAAATATATGCTACTATACAATAATTTAATAGAAAATATGTTAAATTAAAAAATAACATTAAAATATAAGTGCAATAAAATTTTAAAAAAATTGATGTTAAGTGTTAATTAATTAAGTTGAGAAAATTATTAAAATTTAAATATTATATTAATATTTAAATATTTTAAAAGTTATTTTACTGAAAATATATGTAAGGGCAATATGATTATTTTTCAGAGAACGAAAGGCTAAAATAAGATAATGAGAATATGGGTGTAACGCGAGACAAAATGAGAGCGAGATACTTGATAGTATAAGGAGATAAAATGATATTAAACAAAAATACAAGAGGGTGAAATAGAATTAACACTAAAAATAATTAAAAAAACAATATAAGATTGTGAAATTATATCCTCAAATTCTAGCCATTTAACTTTGTAACTAGTATCGTATTAAATTAAAATTATTACATAAATTTTCAAATATATAGGTAATATTTGAATTCATTTTTATGCATGTTTTCTATTTATTTTTTTCTTAAAGAAGTTTTTATTTGCTTTATATGCAAAATTGAAATGTATTTGAATAAATATGTTGTAAAGTTCGATCAATGAAATTGACATATTAATTTGTTTATTTTTAAAAATATTATTTAAAATGAGATATATACTTTTGAAAATAATGTATATACTTTTGAAAATAGTTTTTTTTAATTAAATATTTTAATAAAAAAAATTCAAAATAATAAGCAAAACCACATTTTCGGTTCAAAAATTGTGAATATTTTTATGAATCTGATCTTGCCCATTGACTTATATTAATCTATTGTTATTTTTTATGTTGATTTTTATGAATAAAAGTATTTTTATAAAAATAAAAATTAGTCTAGTTGCTTGAATCATCCTACAACGTGAAGATTTCAAATATATACCACGTAAATTTGAATATGCTATAATGCATTTTGAAGAACAAATTAGTTTAAAATCGATAAAATTAGAAAAAATAAAATATATAACGATTTTAGTGCAGTTGATTATTTTTATATTTAAATTTTTATTATTACTCTATATCGATATAATAATTGCTAATTTATAGTTATAATTTATTTTCAATTTAAGATTGGAAAAAAAGTATTTTATACTAATCAACTTCCTTGTTCGATCAAAGACAAATAATTAATTTTTTTTTTCAAAATAAAAAAAATCAAAATATCAAGTTCATTGATCAAATTTTACAACGTATTAATTCAAATACATTCCAAATTTGAATATAAACCATAGATATCTTCTAAAAGTTAAAAAAAAAACAACAACCAAAAAGCATACACCAAAAATGAATTCAAACACTACCTATATATTTTAACAGCTATATAATAATTTTAATTTGATAGAATATTAGTTATAAAGTTAATGATCAGAATTTCACGACGCAATTTCATAATCACATGTTATTTTTTATTATTTTTAAGTCTTATGGTAAAGTGGCAAACTGACAAAGTATGATAACTTTCTTATGTAAATAAGGTTTTGCTCAAATGAAAAATATAAAGCCTAGTATTCTATTATAACGAGATATTTGTTTCAACCCTAAACTATAAATATCGACATTAGTTTATTCTATATTGAATTCATTTGGTGTGTGTGTATATATATATATATATATAAAAATATATATTAATCGTCATCATTAACCACTTGTAAATGTAAAATTCATGTCCAAATATTTTAGAATTATGTTTGCCTTGAAGAATTTTAATTTTGAGAAAAAAATTTAAAGTTAAAATTCTTAATTCATAAATCCTTCAATCCAAATACAATTAAATTTCTTCCCCATTTTCTGCATTTCTCTTATTCATTTTAATAATTACACATATGTTATAATTAGTTTATTTTAATATTATAATTAAACGAGACAAGATAGTTTGTTGGCAAACACGTTACATATATGGTCTAATTGATCATGAGTTCGAATCACCTAAAGAAAAATGATGAGCCAAACACTATATTCCTTTAAAAAAAATATTAAAATTACTTGGATAATCGAATTTCATAATACGAGCAAAGACACTATTTGCCTCAATTTTTGGTAATATAGCTAATAAAGAATCATAAAATATGAAGAATCCATGCAAGAATAACTACTTTTCAAGTGCAAAGGCAAAGATTGATGATATTCTTTGAACATAGAAAGTAATGGTCTTATTTGTATGTGTTCTTGTTAAGGCAGCATCTATACCTAGGAAGGGATTGGTTGTAATTATATTGAATTACACAATTAGCCTTTATATCACGTCAAGGGTACATAAGACCAAAATCTATAACAAAGTTACTTTAAAATAGTGATATTTATACTCAGTTGATGTACGTAAGTTTGAATTTTTTATTATAATTTTTTATTATATATATATTATGTATATAAAATATTTTTTAAATACATATTTAAAATTAATTATATATATATATACAATGCATATGTGATATGTAATGTGTAATATAAAATATACTATATAATTATAATAAAAAATCAAAACTGCACTTTTTGGCCCTCTACAAGAAACAGTTTCTAGTTGATAAAATAGTTTTAAAATTTCTATTTTAACTCCAGCAATCAAAGGATGAGAAAAACAGAATTCAAATAAAAAACAGGACGTAGAGTGGAGAAATGTAATACTTGGACTGCTGCTAATCACATGCCTCAATTATACTGATAGGCCAAGCTACACTTGTCAACTGGGCCACATTGGGCTGGATCGGCCCAGACTCGTGTAGGCCTGCTTGAGAAGTGGTCTGTTAAGTCCAGACCTGATTATGAAGTAATTCGAGTTGGGTTGAATAAAAGTTCTACTAACTTTTAGGCCCCGTTCGGGCCACTAGTCTCGTGCGGTAGGTTTGTCCCCTAGCCTGTCGGCTATATGAACTGGGTCTATAGATTGAGTTTATGGGCTTTTTTTTTTTTTAATAAATTCAAATATATATTTTATATCATAATATTGGATTGTAAATTTTATTATGATTCTAAATTATATCTTAAAATTAGTTATATTCTAAAGTTCAGTTTATAAATTTAAAATTTTATTATTTAAAATCTATTATCCTAAAATTTAGATTTAATTATTATTTAATTATTTTGAATTTATTACTATAAATTTAAGTTTTTATCTTGTGAATTATTTATAAAATTAGTATACCTTATTTTTATTTGATAATTGAGTAATACTAAGTTTAGATGTTAATTTTTCATTTGATATATTAATTTGTATATATTCATTTTAAGTTTATATTTTAATTTTCATGACTTATTTTAGTTAATTATACTTAATACTATTTTATTTTGTCATGACTTAGTTTAGTTTATTATACTCAATACTATTTTATTTTGTTATTAATAAACTTACTTTTTAACTTTATATTTTAATTTTCATGACTTAGTTTAATTTATTATACTCAATACTATTTTATTTTATTATTAATAAAGTTAGAAAAGTAAGTTTATTATACTTACTATTATATTATTCTAAATTTATATTCTTATCTTATTAATTATCTTTAGTATAACTAATATATAATTATTTAGTTGATTATTTTAAGTGTATCATTCTAAGATTTTGTTTTTGATTTTTAATTGATGATTATTCATCATGTTTGGTTGATATATATATCCCGAGATAACATTTCAACATAATTAAAGTTGGCCTACTGGTTTAAACCTCTTCTCTCCTTCCATAAGTCTTGTGATCAAAATTTTTTAGGAAAAAGAATGTTTACTTGGTTAAAATAACATAAATACATAATTATAAATTATAATATATAATAGTATGGCTCGTGACGGGTGTGAGCAGGTTTTAAATTGGGCCTAATTTAGATAAATCGATTCATGGATTAGGTTGGATGTTATCAATTGAACCTATTTTATATACTGAAAACTGACTTAAGCAGTTTATAATGTTTATGGGCCGATTATAAACTAGTTTTTAATGGGCCAATTATGAGATGGGTAGGTTAGGCCCAATTCAATTGACAATTATAGCCTAAGTTCAAATAAATATAGGTCTAATATGAGGTCCAATAAATCAACTCTACTTTTCTACTATTAATGGATTGAAATGCTGCTGAATCTAAAGTCCACGAAATTGATATAAACTTCGAGCTTATGAAAACTTTACAATGGATTATAACTCCAAACCTATGAAAACTTCCACTTAACTACTATAAATATCCCATAATTTCATAATCATAAGGTACACAATTAATCAATTTTTAAACACTCTCTAGATTACTGACTCGAACTCTTATCATCGCAACTTCCGACACTCTTAATACTTGCAGCTACTTATTCAATTTTAAACTTTTCAACTTTACAATTCATCAGCTCTATAAGTATAATATGATTTTCATATCATATAACTCTAACGAAACCAATTATTATTATTATAGAAAGTAAAATTATTTTCTCAATTATAATACCCTTTTTTTTTTGGCCTGTGAAATGTTTCTTTCCACTAATAAATAGACTTAGATGGCTTATATTTATTTTGGTGGACCATCATAATGTCTTTATGGGAGATTTGCTCACCATCTCCTCAACTTTGATGCTTTTACACAGGGATGGTAGTGCGTTGATTTGAGGTGGATTTTGAAATCCAATTTATTAATATTTATTTGATGGATTGATCAATTAAACTCGTTCCATTTTGCTGTTTTTTAAATAATAAAAAATTATTTTTACAAAAAACATTATCATTTCTTTTCAAATATTAGCAAATAACTAATTATTTATAAATTTATTTGTGCATTTTTTAGTGTTTAAAATATTAAAACCCAAACATTTTTTTTTACTTTTATATGCATTGAAAGTGTAAAGCTATTTATTAAGTTTGAATTATTATTTTAAATTATAAAAATATGATATCATACTTTATACGTGAGTATATATATACTATACACATGTTATTCCATATACAAATTGTATAAATACATCAATAAATACATATAATATTTAATGTTTTCAATATTTCCAACGTTGAAAATATTTTCACAATTTTTTTTATAAAATAAAATATATTTGGATTAATTATGTTTCTGTATCGACTCTTACGCTTGAAAATGAAATTGAATTAGTTTTATGATATTTTTTGCATGAAAAATATATGAAATATTAATATATTTGATAATGAGTTTTAGTAAATATATAAAAAGACGTTAAATTTTTATAGATTTGAAATAAATTTAAAAGATAAAAGTAAGTTTTATTTCTTATCAAAATAAGTAAAATAAATGCATTTTTAAGTTTTAAATAATAAAAAATAAAAAAATAGGTATTTGAAAATTAGATTCAAGACTCGTTTATGGTCCAAAACCTTCATCAAATGGGATGATTTTGAAGTAGGTTCAAATTTAATCCAAATATATTGTGATTCCTACTTTTATTTTTGGCATACATTTCTCATTGTGATATTTCTCTCTACATTGTTTTTTTTTTTTTTCAACACACACACACACACACACACTAGAGTTTAAAAGTAAAAAAATAATAATCAATAAATTAAAAGAGGATGAGGAAATCCCAGCAAACTATCGTCGTTGTTCCTAATTCAAACACACCCTCTTCCTCCCTTCCTTCCGCAGTTGTGAGTTCAACTCCATTTCCACCCTCAACTTGAACCATCCCAAATACTGATCTAAATTCAAAATGCATTTTATTCTGTGTGTCCCAATTTTAAGATTTTTATATTTGTCAACCGAAATAATTTTTTCCATCATCTTCTAACTTAAAATAACAATAATTTTTATAAAATTTAAATAATAATGTGACATTACTACCTTGTCAACACTTATATTGAAGACAATTTTATAAATATATTAAAAATCATTCAATCTACATATAGGGATGGAAGGGGTATGGTAAAGAATAAATTATTTATGATATGTGGACGATGAAATTGTCTTGAAATATTTTTTTATAGTTATAAAATTTTATTTCCCATAGGTATTTAATATCTAAAATATTAGGGAAACAAATATCTAATCAAGTTGTATTGCTTCAGGAAATGTATTTTTATTTACTTGCACATTCCAAATTAAATATCAGATTTTATAAACATTATTTGATACATCTGTAGTCGAATTTCAAATTACACGAATCTTTAACAAATGATTACATAAAAACAAAACTAAGAAAAAAAACAAATTTCAACAACTAAACCATTTAATCCACACCAAACTTATTACAGTAATATTAATCATCAGATTATGAAGAACCAAAAGAAAATAAAAAAGCAAATAATAATTATAAAAAAAAGGCCAAAATACAATAAATGGGTCACTGTCATACCCACAAGTAAAACAAACAGAGCGTTACCAGATTTTGTCGGACTCACACCGCAAACCCGAGCCGTTACAAATTTGGTGACACCAACCCGCGTGACGCGTGTCCATATTTGTCACAACCGGCGCTGGCATGTCAAAGGTGGCCCACTTACTGGCACCAGGCGGTCACCCTCCGTGCTCTATTTCTTCCCGCGAACTCGTATGAAAAACAAGAAACGTTCCATATTCTCAGTCCTACACATACTAGTGCGAAATGGCAAAGGATTTTTGAAGCTTGAATTTCTGAGGGTATAGTCATAAAATGTTTACTTCTGCATTTTTTTTTTCAATGTGAATTGGGTTTTCTTTTTTATTTTAATCTTTTTTCTTTGTTGTTGATGTATTGGTTCTTGGTTTTTTTTTTTTTTTGGGTTGAATGCTTCTACGGGTTTCTACTTTGTGTAACGAAAGAACAAAAGAAAAGGGGAAAAAGAATTGGGTGGAAGAAGAGTTGATTTTTGAAAAAAAATATAAAGGGTCCATTTAGTTTTTTGGTTGTGGTTGATGTGTAAAAATGTGTGCAAGATTTTTTTTTTTTTAAATTTCTTTGAGAGTTTTGAGAAAATGTAGTATTTGTCCCTTTGCTTCTCTCTCTCTTTCTCTTTCTCTGTGTCTCTCTGTTTTAATTTTTTATTTTGTGGTTGGACTTGGCATAGTGTGTGTGTTTCTGGGCTTGCATGTGTGTTAAGTACGGTGAGCAAAAATCAGACTTTTCCCCAAGTGTTTGTTTCTTCGTTCTTGGTCTGAGTATCATTTTGTTTTCTTTTGATAGTTATTTCTCTATCTTTCTTTTCTCTTGTTGTTCTGCTTTAGCACATGGCTGTTAAATATGATTGTGTCTACTGGGATGGCTGTTCTTGGGCTTATTTTATAAATGACGCCTTTCCTTTGGGATGACATTGAAATGCTTTGCATGTAATTTGAGATTTTGGCTTCTATTTCAGCTTATTTAGGAGATAAAGTTATGATTTATTGGGGAAAACAGACTTTCAGGCTTCTGTGTGTGAATTCTTTCTAAGTGTTATCACAGCTTTCTTTTATGTCCATCACCAGATGCATGCTGCAAATGCTGAATCCCTCTAATCTCCTCCAACCATTGTCACTCAGGTTTTCCTGTCTTTATCAGATCGAAGTTCCTTTATTGAGTGCCATCACATTTATATTTCATCTTTAGCATTACCTTTGACCATCTTTCTTGGATCAATTTTATGAGTGCATATCCTTCTTTATTGTTATTGTTAGTTCTTCAATACATTGACTGATTCTGCACTGTATTATCACTAATGGATTGCTACTTTTTGTCTGGAATGAACTTAAGGATTTACTTACATGGCTAATTAGGGAAAACTCTTATATGCACTGGGTGTGAGATGTGAATCATGCCACAACAACTAAAGTGGCTCGTTGTTAGTATCATTCAAAATAGATCCCACTACTAAAGTGGCATGATCTTCACCTTTGGTGTTTTCACACTCATATGTGCATATAGTAATTTTCCGCTATGTGGTAGAATTTTGAACCTTAATTTATGTTGAGCCAAATTAATGTATTTATAGTATTTGTGTGCTCTGTATTTTTAAGAGTCCATTTGATAAAGATAGAAGAACTTAATTTGTTATCTTGGATTCACATTTCTTTAGGATTATTATTCCAACTTGTCAAGTTTCTTGTTGTCACTCTCCTGCAAGAGATGGCTTTGGAGGCTTTTCTGGATTCCAACAGCCAATTGCCAATACCTCTAATATTACCAGTTAATGGGGCTGGAGGAATTTTGGAGGCTCTAAGCTCTCACAACTCACTCAAAAACGAAGAGCATTTGGATTCTATTCTCAGTATGGCCCAACTGAATACAAACTTGGTTTCTGATGTTATAAATTTAACAATTCTGGGAAAATCTTCAACTTCAAGATCTGCTGCAGGGCATGATGCTACTGTTGCAGTTGCCAACTTGACTCACCCAACTGGTGCTTATTTGCAGAGTCATGGCAACACTAATATGGAGCCTTACATGAGCCTACCCTCGTCCCCCATGTCATTTTCAAACAACAATCCTGTGAATGTTTTTTCTAGTAGTGATACACTTTTTCATTTATGTCAAGGGGGACAAAAAGAGAGAAAAAATCAACAATTAGGAAATACTAAAGGTTCTACAGATTTATATAAGACAAAATTACAAACTCGTCAAGATTCACTTCCTGTTAGAATAAAACAGGAGCCCAGCACTCTTACTCCAATTCTAAAGAAACCAAGACTTGATGTCAACCAAGAGAACATCCACCACCACCAGCAGGAGATTAGTCAGGAATTATTATTGAAGGAGTTGCAAGACTGCAATCCACAACTAACGGCAATGATCAAGCAGTATAGACAGCAAACTCAGCTTCAACCACCAATTTTACATTCAGCTCCACAGCTTAGGGGGTTTCACCTGCAGCTACCAAAACAGCAGATGGGAAGTCTTCTGCAAGACCAGGGTAATCAACAAGTGACTTTCGCACCTTTGCTTGATGGTGGTATTTGTTCCCGGCGATTCAAGCAGTATCTATATCATCTGAGGAACAATATACATGTTAGTTACTTTTTCATGGCTTAACAATTGCACTTGTCTTCCATATGCGCCTTTTTATGTATGTTAGGTGTTTCTTAGCATCCGGTTTATTTTCGTTTGCTTCTCACTCTATCAAATTCCGTGATTGGTGTAGCTTTTAGAAAAGAAAAAAAAAATAAAGCTGTTACTGTGTTTTCAAAGATCTTGATTTAACAAACTGTCTTTTTTTCCTACAGGATAATGGCATTGCCTACTGGAAGAAATTTGTGTCCGAGTATTATGCCCCTGGTTCAAAGAAAAGGTGGTGTTTCTCTAAATATGAAAATATTGAGCTGCACACTACTGGTGTTTTCAGCCCTAAATCTATGGTCAGTCGCAATGAAACCTTGCATTTCTTTTGGAACCAAATTTCATTTTATTTGTTTCCTTGAACTGTTTTTTCCCCCTCTTGCAGCTTTGATCTAATTTTGTATGTTTCACTGGGCTCATCCTATTTTAATTGAGTTTCATCTACATTTTGCAATTTTTTCTAAAAGGAGACTAGTTGTTTGTTTCAGGAGACATGGGGTTGTCACATATGTGGTTCGAGATCAGGGAAGGGACTTGGTAAGCAGGGAATGTGGCCTTCAATACTGTGTCTTCCCAACTATACTTGCTCATACACTTTCAGTCTTTGCTTCTGGTGGCTGAACAGTTCTTATTTTTGCTGACTTTTGAACATGCCATTTTCCATTTGTATGCACTGTATATCATAACCTTGTGGATGTAGTTGCTCTTTTCTTGATTGTCAACGATACATGCATTCTGAATATTGTGTTTGATGCAATCTTTATATGTTTTGTTGCTTTGCATATGTTTGTAGACAATATTTCTAGCAAAACTGTACCCTTGACTGCGCATAATTTCTATTTCTCTTCTCCTTTCGTTTAA
The DNA here is from genome assembly GCA_019321725.1 of Paulownia fortunei. Classification (NCBI taxonomy): domain Eukaryota; kingdom Viridiplantae; phylum Streptophyta; class Magnoliopsida; order Lamiales; family Paulowniaceae; genus Paulownia; species Paulownia fortunei. Next base: position 6,746,915 of record CM033122.1, on the reverse strand, counting down.
CTTAATTCGTGCCTAATGGTAATTAAATTGTGGAAATCAGCACTTGAGTCATTTTTCCTCACAATAATGTTCCTCTCTCTCTCTCTCTCTCTCTCTCCACACGCACACACAATCTGTCCATGAAATATATATAGTTCTTTTTGCCCTTTGTGGCCGCTGAAATTGTTCACAGATAGCATTTAACAAATTTATCTGTACTTTTCTTCTTGTGATTTGGTAGAGGCAACTTTTGACATATTTCCTAGGCTATTCAAGATAAAGTTTGAGAGTGGTATGCTCGATGAGATTTTATTTCTGGATTCGCCCCGAGCATGTAAAATTTCATCTGGACTGGTGCTGGAATACAGGAAAGCCATTCAAGAGAGTGTTTATGAAAAATTTCGTGTTGTTCATGAGGGTAAACTTCGCATTGTTTTCAGACATGACTTGAAGGTATTAAGTTTTCATGATTCAAAATCAACAAATATTATGTTGTCATTGTTTTATATATTTAACTTGGTGCCAAGGCTGTGGCGCTATGAGTTGAGTTGTATTCATTCGATGGTTCGTTGCTTGAAATTTCACAGATATTATCTTGGGAATTTTGTGCCCAAAATCATGAGGAATTTCTGCTCCGTAGTTTGATTACTCCTCAGGTATCCAATTCTGTTTTTGGGCTGGTAAATGCAGCTTTTGATCTATGACTTGCTCTTGCGACTCTCACACCTTAAAGGCTAGACGAACATGAAACAAATGATAAGTTTGTTGTTTCTGTTTTAGTTTTTATTTATGTATTTATTTTTTGAGAAATACATCTTATCATTTTGAAATCAGTTTCAGGTTCTTTGTTTTAATCATTTCAATCTGGTAATATTTTAAAATGACAAAAAGTCAACAATCAAGACCCTTTGTACTGTTGATGTTACATGGGGTTAGAATGGCTGGTCAAGTTTGGATATTTACTTCAACTCATAACTATGGACGTTTTGAGTTTTTTTAATTTAGCAATAAATCATGGTGATACTGTAAAGGACCAGGTTGAAAGCATGAATGGCCTTCTTCAAGTAAACATGTAAAACAATTAATTAGTATAAACAAAATTTAATTGAACAATGCAATCTAAAAGCATTTGCATCTTAGTATTCTAACTTATGTACAAACTTAAATAATCAAGAAATTATATAACACCCATATAATGCATTTATGATAGTTAAGAATGAACTTAATTTTCTAAGTAGAAAAATTAATTTTCTAAAAGATATCTAGAATTATAAAATTCATTGATATCATTTATGGTTTGTCTGGTTAAATAATTAGTTACTCTATATTATTAAGTTCAACAAAATTTTCAAAGTTTCATTATGTTAGAACTTCAACATTTTCTTAGATATTTTGAAAATGAGGGGTAAACTGAGAAAGAAAATACCTGTAAGTGTTAGCCCGTTCATAGAGAATGTTTTAGTGGGTATTTTTATAATTATGGGTATAATGTTACCATGCATATAATTGGAGGGACAAACTATAATTCAATTTTTGAACCTGAGATTTTACATGCAAAATGTACATGAACAATAGTTTGTACGTCCATCTACATCCCACTTGTTAAAAGAAATGGTCTACCACAATACTCTTCTAGGCTTTGAAATCACTAAGCTATCCGGTCCCCTACTTACTGTATATTAGTGTGTTCTGCAGCTGTATTTTTTTTCACTCTTTCTTTTATCCCATTGGAATTTTTTCATGTTATGACTTTTGTTTGGGCTATGTTCAATGGCAATGGGGGCGTATCAATTTATGCAATACTTTTAGTAACTGAACGGGAGTATTTGGAAGACATCATTTCTTTTTGGATATGATGATTATACGCAACAGATTGACATAAGTGATAAGGAGCCACAGCAAAATGCAATAGGATGAAAGCTTTTTCCCTCAGAAGTGCTATTGTTTGGTAGATACTGTAAAGCATCTAATATTCCATACCAAATAAAATAATTGATGAAATTTTTTGTACTTGCAGGTTAATCAATTGGTTCAGGCAGCTAAGAAATATCAAAATGACACTCAGAATGGTGCATCTTTTAGGGTCTCATCAGAGGATTTGCAAACAATTTGCGATATGTAAGCTTTTTCCTTTGTTCTAAATGCCCTTTGAGCACTGCATTATGATTTCCGTTGAGGATGATGAGCTTACGTGGAGGTTTTAAGAGCTGATAGTTGACTAACTTCAAATAATATGAATAGAGATTGGGTTGGGGTGGGGGTGGGGGTGGGGTGGGGGGACGGATCTGTCGACCATATGGAATTAATAATATTAAATTACCTGCTTTATAATGTTATCTTTCAAAATCAGAGAGATAAAGAATATTCTTTATTTGAGCAAATTATTGTTGGAGATTTGATGAATTCTCCAGATTTTGTGGCCAACTATAGTTATGAATAGAGTAAGACCACTTCCATTACTGTCTTTGTTGTATTGAAAAGTTAATTTAGCATGCACTCAGTTGAGTCGATTCCCATTACAATACTATGTACATATGTGGTACTTCCTGGTGCGTAACTGAAGTACATTGAACTTATTGGGGTTTGTGTTGAAACTTAAAAATATTTGGTTTCAAGGCTGTGACTTTTACGGACTTAAGATGATGTTTCATGTCTTCGGTGAATTTCTCTTGGGCAGGTTTGTCTCTGCAGCGGATCAACTTTTAAAAAATATGGAACTACCACTGGTGAATGACTTGGGATATCCCAAACGATTCATTAGGTGCTTGCAGGTAAATCCTAAAAAATTTGTGCAGTTGAGAATTCTGCGGCGTCCATCTTTTATGGTTTAATATTTTCAACTGCATCGTTCGCAGATAGCTGAAGTTGTCGATAGCATGAAAGATCTCATGGCATTCAGTCATAACACAAAATTGGGGCCAATCGGTATGTGCTAATACATTATTTAATAGATGATAACAGAGTTCATGTTTACTTTTTATGTTCCACTGCTGTTTGAATAGTAACTGCCTTTGAATTATGATGTTCTTCTAAAACAAACATGATTAGTTTCTGCATGCTCTCCTTGGTGTTTATGCTCATGGGCACTTGAAACGAACTTTGCTTTAAATAATTCGGTATTAATTTATTAGTTATACTTTAGGTTTTTCATCTAGTTTATATCTTCATGATTGTTGCCATCATTTGTCCTTGTAGCTGTATTGTCTTCATCATTGTATATAAAATAGGTTCCACTGACAGAACAAGTAGGCACTGCAGTGTTTGTTTCTGAATTTTGTCCTTGCATGATGATTGGACTAGGTAAGTGCAGTTTTACGCAAATGCCATATTAATGGCAGCTTTCTTTGCACTTCTGGTTTTTTGTGATAATATGAAGTTACTAGCTCTTGTGCAAACGAATTCTGAATATCACCACCAGTTACTGCAGCATCCCCTATCTACACTAAATTTAACATCCTGTTGTAGAGTGCTTGAACAATTACTCTCAAGGCAGCAAGACTGGTAATCAGATGAAGGAGAAACAAGGAATGAAACTATTTGTGGGTGCACAGAATCTACCGACATTCCCTGAGCAGCAGCCTGGTTCTGGATGTCATGCAAATGGCTGTACGATGACCCCAAATGGTGTCATGTCAGGATCAGGAAACTCGGGTTTGGCTTTCATCAATCTTAACCATCAATTGCTTGGGCAAAACTCTTCTACTGCCTCTGTGAGAAGAAAAGGGCAGGAGTCGTGCTTAATGGATCATTCCAACCAGGCCATAGGTTTCGCTCAATCTTTCGACTCCCATCTACACAATGAGGCACCTCCCTACAGCTTGCCAAGGTCCCAATCTTCTACACATGGTAAAAATCCTCATCAAGCTTTAGTTGACAAGCTGCTTCATGAGATGGTGGCTGCCAGCAGGGGAAAGAGTGTGCAGGACACATATGGAAAGCTGAATAACGAAGCTGCCCACAAATCCAACCAAAAATGTGTAACCGGCAATGAGCTGCATTATGGCGAAAGCTCTAATGCTGCTGCTGCACAGGCGAATTTGGCTAATGCATCTAGAACTGCTAATTTCTCTAAGGCTGCCTCTCATGGTAACTTGCCAGCCGTCAGTCAAAATATTACTGTCAAAGCAGAACCATATTCACCAGAGAAACTGCCAGAAGCTTTCCAAAGTTCAGCATCAGGCTTCTCTAAAATTGAGGATTTGGACTGGTGATTTTATAGGTGTTTGCTAGGAGACAACATCCTGTTTTCAAGCGTTTTGTTGAACTCTTCAAGAAAGGGAGGTTTCGCAGGTGAATTACTTTAGATATTTGTAATATATGAAATGAATTTAAAATTTTGTTTCGATGCAGAAACAGCACATCCGTACAAATGTAATGGAAGAACAAAAAACAGTCCGGTCTGGATTCAGGCGATGTTTGTAAGGGGGTACAAGAGATGGAGACCTACACTGGTTTTTGTTTGTTTAAGCATTGAAGCCTTGTCAAATGATCATTTGGTACCTCAGTAGTATCCATATTAATGCCAAAACTAAGAATACTTCTACCAAATAGAACATATTGCATGCCCAAGGCCAAAAAAATTTCACACCTGTTGATTTCCCTAATATTCTCTGTTACATCGTTCATACGAATGCTCCTCGATGTTATGTTACAAAAATTCTAATTTCACCAGCTCTCTGCTCTACTTAGAGATGAGATATATAAATTCTTTTCTACATACATGCCTTCTACTGATACAGACTCGTCGTCTTAGCTAATTCATTTACTGCTCATTGTATGCATGCCCTATCACTACAAGCCCATGAAAGACTACTTCCTATGAAAAGATTGGTTGCAATTAACAACGCTGTAACCTCTCTCTATCGATAGGATATATTAGTACGGAATCTAAACAAAGACCACCTTTCGTGTGCGTGCAATCGATTTGTGTCATTGAGAATTTGACTTTCATTGATTTGCAAGAATTCGTGACAAGAAAATCCCCAGCATGATAATGAATCCATTTTCCTGGGTCCTTTAAGTAGCACTGTTTTGTTGCTTGCTGACCATCAGAAGTTGAAAGCTGGAATCTCGCAGGCTTTTTATCCCAACCATGGACATGCTCAGAATTGCAAAGCCGCCGCCCAAACCTCTTATGTGCACGTCCCAATTGCAATCTGAAAAAGAGGCTGTATGACCCTGCCGGAAACGGGAACTCAATCTCCCCATAAACCTCAAACCACCAGATTTGTTGGAGATATGCAACTGAACAAAACCTATATGGAAGAATTGAAATCTCAGATTAGTGCAGTTCACAAATCTAACCACACACTTGTGTATTGGTTGCCAACTAATGAAGCTGAAGAACAATGCACAAATTCCAGATGTAACCTGAACAAACAGAGGGAGTTAAACCTAGGGTGTGGTCCCTTTCCAGATTCAAAAGTGGCATCTTTCCCATAAATGCGAGGTTAAAAGAAGTTTCCCAGTACATAAACGGCTAGTGGTCCAATTAATTCTATAAGTTGGCAGAACTTTCTCCAAATCCTTTAATTATGTGCGGCTCTACTTTTTTCTTCCCTTCCTTTAGGTCTGATGACAGATAGATATCGCTCTCTATTCCAACTACGAAAATTAGTTCACATTTCAGCCATTTGTTCGTAGAAGTAAAATTAACAATGAATCAGATTCAAGAATTTATATTTCAGGCTCTAAACATAGACATCGAGTTTTTGGGTTTTCAGTCGCTAAGGAAGTAAAGATTTGCAAGGCACCATAAAGTACTTCTCAACCTAGGAAAAATATCTCTCCTGAGTCCTGACAACTACCTATGTGAAATGGTATAGTTCCTCTATGTAGTTCAAGAAAAATGGACATCAACATTATACGCTTTATCAAATAGCACCAAAATTTCCAGAGCAAAAATTGACAACATTGCAAATATAGCATCAGAAGCTATAAAATGAAAATGAATGGCAAAGAACCTTTAATTTGGAAAATTTCATGGAGAAATGGCCCGAAATACTTGGATTTGATCCGCCAATCTAAAAACATATGCATCAAAACACAACGAATCCACCTCAAATTCACTTTATGAAGATAATAAAAAGCACGACATTTCTAAACCCTCACCTCGATTCTTCAGTTGGAATGCGAGTCCAGTACCTCCTGTCGTCGATCCCTGTTATTGCCAACCCATTTGATGATATTAACATACAAGTTTTGCCTGTGGTCTTATCCAACCAGACTTCCTGCACATAATCCAAATGACACAAAGCTCTATTAACAATTATAGAAATTTCAACTTACTCTTTTTTAAACACCACATGTAATCTAAATAAGGGGTATTTCTTTAGATTTCACAATGCTCGAGAAGCCATTTTTGCATAATTTCTTATATATCATTTTCTATTGTGTCTATCTACCAAAATCCTGAAGAGATAATTTTCAGTTAAACCTCATATATTTTAATCAGACTTTCTTTAAAACCTTCTCAAGAAAAATGAAAAATCCCATTGCTTTCGTATTCTAAATTTTTCCAAAAACAAGCACAGCCGCCAAGAAATCATAACAATACACACAACAAATATGGTAATCAGACACACAAAACAAAGAATTGTATGAATTCAAACCAGCCACAAAAAAAAAAAAAAAATGCAAAAGGGCAAAAAGATTAAACCTTGGTGCCACCATCAAAAGAATTGGCCCTACAAAGCCTGGCATAGATATCCCTCTTACACAAACCCTTAGAGAAAACATCATATTTCTCAAATACTCTTGCAATAACGTCTTCATAGTTCAACGGCAGCTTTGATTCCCAAACAAAATCCGCAGACGAGGCCGCCCTAAAAGCCCGGTTCAACATTGCGAGTCTGCATATCTGCGGCGGGTCCAAGTACGACATCACCGATGCCACGCAGCTCTCCGGCAAGTCCCCCAGCCCAGGCTCCGGCGAAGGAGCGGCGGCAGAGCTTCCACTCGGAGCCAAAAATGAAAATGATAAGCCCATGTCCACAGAAAGAAAGAAAATGAAGAAGAAAGTAAGAATTGAGTTTTTTTCTGAAGAAAGAAATGAAAAAGAATGGAAGATGAGTTGCTTTTATTGAGAGAGACGAGAGGTTCTTTGCTAAAACTTGTTTTTTAAGAGTTCTTATCAAAAAATATTTGATATTTTAAAAAAAAAAATTATAAATTTTTTTAAAAAATATTTGAAAATTTATAAATTATTAAAAACTGTTTAAAAGCTTATAAATAATTAAAAATATTTAATCATTTTAAATATATATATATATATATATATAAAATTAAAAAAAAAAGATATTTGAGAATTTACAAATTTCTTTAAAAAAAAATACATCCATCTCAATTTTTTTTAAATAAATTTTTATTTTAATAAATTCTTTTAATTTTAATAATTTTAATTATAAAATTGATATTAGTAACATTACTTTAATAACTTATTTTTAAAATAAAATATAATATTTTATAAATTTAAAAAATATCTTAAAAAATATTTTAAATAAATTTAATCAAACACCCTCGAAAGTCATCATCGTCGGAGTGAAGGGGTGGGGAATGTAGTTCGTGGGAGGATTAACTAAATGTAGAATATATATATATATATATATATATAATTCAATTGTTCATATTTAACTTGATTAATTTTAAAATGAAATATTTGTTTGACTATTAAAAAGGTATTTGAGTGAACTTGTAAATTTTTCAAAACATTTTATAAATTGTTTAATAATTTATAAGTTGTCAAAAGTGTTTGATAATTTTTTTTAAAAGAGTTTATAAGATAAAAAAAAATTTATTTGAGAACTTATAAACTTCTAAAAAAAATATCTCAATTTCAACTTATTTTTAAAATAAGATCTTATTTTAAAATTTTTTTTAACTTTGACAGTTTTAATTATAAAATTGATATTACTAACATTTTGAAAGCTCAATGATCTTATTTTTATCCAAACACTTCAATAATTTATTTTTAAAATAAGATCTAACATTTTATAAACTCCAAAAATATCTTATAAGATATAGGAGTTTATAAGATATTTTAAATACATATGTGGAAATTACAATTCTGTGCTCGTTCCTTAAGGTATTTATGAATCGAATTTGGTATTCTTTAAGTTTTATTTAAAATTTTATTAAATATAAAATTGCATTTGAATTTGAGTTGAGTTTTAACAAACTTTAATAAAATTAAACTTGAATTACTTGACCTAAAAAAATCTCTTTTCATCCTATATTTTGAATTAGAGACACTAAATCGACGTTGACATCAAAATAAATAGAGTTTTAAGAAAAAAACCTATTAGTAGAGGAAAACCTCCTAGTGCTCTATTTTCTTTTCCCATGGAGGCGAACCTAAACCTGTATTGAATTTATGGCTAAAATATTAAGTAGAGTTCGAACCGATCTTAAATTTGATCTAACGAAAAAATATTAGTTTGCAACAGATAGATTTCTTCAAATTACAATATTGAAACTCATTGCAATACATTACTAGTTCTCATATTTGTTTGTTTCTTAAAAGTTCAAATAATGCATTCACATTTTTCTTAAATTAAAATTGAAATTCTCTTTTTGAAAACGCATCAAATAAGTTGGAAGATTAGGAATAATGATCATGTGAATTTCTTAATTGTCATGAGAATAGTTAGAATGAAATATACAAAAAAAAAAGAAAGAAAAATATGCTCCATATTTTCACACATTTGACTAATGAAATGCTTCTCCTATAATACTATATAGTCAATTGTATTCTATTTTATAGATATATACAAAAATAATAATAAATAAAATTTTGTGATGCTGATCATAATTTGAGGGATTCTTTCGACCTTTTTCTTATAAATAGAGGATGTTTTTGAAGTAATTCTTAAAATTTATGATAAATGAGATTCACCCTAATTGATTTTTATATAAATATTTATCAAAATTTCTAGTCCATCAAATACAATATTTATTTAGGGACAATTTAAAAAATTATGGATCATGAATACATAATTTTTCTTATTATCCAACCCCACATTTGGCCGTTATTATCAATTCAATTATCTAATTATTTTATTCCAACAATTAAAGGGTGACAATCTTAATTTTACTTTGCATCAAATAGGAGGGCTGATGCATACAAAATTAAAAATGCTCGTCTGTCAATATGTCTTCCTTGTTTTGTAGCAACTTTTACATTAATCCATTTTTTATACATATTTTCAGACATAGCCCCAAATTTTAGTATTATGCAATTTTTGGTCCTTGTTGCATATAAGTTTCTTAAATCAGGCAAAACACTAGTTTCATGCTTTCTTAAATCTGGTCCAGCACTGAAATTTGATATTTTGATGCAACAATTTATTTTATTAGTTCACTCCAAAACAAAAATAAAAATTAAAAATTAAAAAAATTAAGATACATATACGGAATATGACAACTTTGGTAATAAATAGCTGAATAAGACATAATAAACAACTAAAATACACAAAATCTTAAAAATAAAAAACACTTATAATAATTATTTTTACATGTTCTAGATGTATATATATGTGTATCAACTACTATTACACAACTTAAGCCAAACTCGAACTCCAAACACATTAGTAAATTAAATAGTTTACCTATATAATACTTGCTTCTCCAACAAAAACATATATATATATATATATATATATAATGGTTTTTTCTGTTAGCGTTTGATAATTGTTACGAATTATGTAATTTTTAATATTTAATAAGTTTGAAATTGAAATATAATGATTGATATGTATTTAGTGGGTTATTAAAAAAACTGTACAAATTAAACTAGGTTATATACTGATTTTGCAAGAACTTTTGGGGAGCAAATTAAAAAGTTAAACATGGTTATTTCTGTAATTTTCATCACCAATCCTAAGAATATTTAAAAGTACTTTTGGTAAGGGTCAATTATCATATTATTGAGAATAAGAAGGGCAAATCAGATAGGTACAACAAAAATGCACACTTTATTCTTTTCTTACTATTTTTGTATGTAATAAAAGTATCCGAGGAACTTTCGGCTTCCCATTGACATGTCAAATTCTATCTCTCTACACCTTTATCCCTTTGTGTTGATTAAGAGTCACATACCATTATTCGAATATTGAATACAATATTACAGAAGATACTAGGTTGCGCTTCATGTCCTATCCTTTGAATTATAAATCTATGGTGGGGAGAGGGGTCCTTTATATTCATTTCCAACTTATAATATTAACTCGGAATGTTTAACGATAGAGATGACAACATACATGTTTAAAAGGAATTTGATCAAAATCGAGTCTCAACTTCAAAAATTTTAGGATCAGATTAGACTCGTCTTGGACTTCAACCCATCAGATTAGATATTTATTTTATTATTTAAAAAAATATATAAAAAATAATTCACTAAAATTTTTTAAAATATATATTTTTAAAAAATTATCACATAAATATATATAATATTAAAAAATAAAAATTTAAATGGGACAGGTTCGATGTGAGACAAATTAAAAAATAAAAATTTACTAAGAAGACTCCAAATAGAACAATTTCAAGGTTGAACTCTCGGCAATTCTAGTTAAGGAGACTTCAACAAAAAATGGATTACAAAAACAATAATAACAAAAAATAAATATACAAATTTCATTTTAGTTTAAGGAGTTACTACGTTGGCCGTACTCTTTCAATTTTTTTAGTAAAAAAAAAAGAGAATAAAATTGAAAAATTATAAGATGAAAATACGTCCCTAGTTCAATTATAATAGAAAAAAAAACTTTGAAATTATATATATTTAAGTATATAAGTTTTAAAATTTTCTTTTTTTGGATAAGTAAAATCTTATGCAATTCATTATGTCAAATTCAGTACAATATTTTACAAAATATGAAGGCCCATCACTGTATCAATTATAAGAAAAATTCTTTAATAATTAGAGCTGAGGATTGGACAATATTATGAGCCAAACTATTATATTTTTGATTAAAATTTTAAATTTATTTTAAATAGGAGAGAAGGTAGGGTAAAGACAAGTTGTACTTGTCGAGGCAGCTCAACGTGTGTATGTCAGCAAAACATGTCACCACATACCGTGGTCTTGCCATAATTGACCACGTGGCACGTGGTAAACGTGTACTTTTATAATTGGTCGCAAAATTAGATTAAAGGCTAAGGACAACTTATTTTAAAACATTATTTAGTTTGTTTTACAATTAATTACAAGTTTAGGGACGGTAATACTTCACACTGACAAAGCTAGGTGGGTAATTATAACCTTAAACGGCCCATATGATTTGTTTAGTGTAATTGACATTAATGACATTGACTTTCCAAGCTGAAACAATGACAGATCGATTGGAACTTAGAAGAACATTTCCCTACAACCTAATGAGATGGTATTATTTGGTAATGGTACACATTGGGTAAGTTTGAACAAATTTAATACTTATTTTAATAAAAAAAATTATGATTCTGCCTCGTATTTGTATTCAATAGACATATTTTATTATTTTAAAATATTAAAAAATATATATACATATTTTTTAAAAAAATTACATATATATAATACTTAAAAAATAAATAAAATCAAAGGGATGGGTTTGAGGCAGGACATGATTAGAAAACAAAAATTTTAAATATATTTCGAATATGCTTGTAAAAGTAAAAATTCACTTCAATTGGAACGAATTTGAAATAGATTCAAATTTAAATTTATTCTATCGTCCTCAACTATTATCACATCTATCAAGTTAATTAACATTTGGTGGTTAATTCAATGCATAAGTTAATCAACATTTGGTGGTTAATTCAATGCATACAAGAGTTTTATGAAACAAAAACAATATTGTTTTTCCCCCTGGAAATATTATTAAGAAATATAATTTTCTACAAGAATTCTTGATTTTGATTATGATTTGGAAATTATGAATTTGGTTCGCCAGTATAACTTGGAAATCCTCCAATGAATTTTTTTTGAAAAAAGGTCTCTCTGTGCGTGTATATATTGAAATTGATATTAAAGTTTTAAAAATTACTACAAATGCTCTACTATTTATTATTTTTCTTAAACAGTAAATAATATATTTTGGAGTGTCAATATTGATTCTCTATGCTTATGATGTGGAGCTAGGAATATAAAAGTAAAATCTTTTAATAAAAATAAATAAATAAAGCAAACATCAATAATTTTTGGGTTGAATTAATAGGATACTGCACATATGTAAGTAGACAGCACGATACCTTATCAGCTCTTATTCAGTGTCTTGGCATATATAGATAATTGGACATTGATATCTTGTGGTACTATTATATTATACATCCTTTTTTTCACAAGAGAATCATCCAACCGACAATGATCAAGATTGATAAAATATTAGAGCAAATAAAATTAATTTATTCACTGCATTTTTTTTTAATTTTTTTTTATGTACATGAATTGAATTTAAGCCAATAATAGAATAGAACATTGCCATTTAATTTGAATTTCTTATCAAATTTAAAATTTTGTTAACACATGGTGTTTAATTTTTAAATGAACATAAGTCGGATAAGTGTTAATTGAGCTAAATATGACTTCAGTTCCATCAGTTTCGACCATCCCCATATAACTGCAACATATGAAATATGTGTTGTTTGTAAGAAAAATAACAAAAAATTATTGTTTCAGTCTCCAAAACTAAAGGTGCAATATATAGGGAGTGTTTTCAACAGCTTTCAACTTATGGCTGAAAAAAGAGAGTATTTTTTAATATTTTTAAATATCAATTTCTAATTCTACTTCTACTTAATTTAAATGAAATTTGAAAGTAGGGGTGGGGTGCTTCTACTTCTTTAAAAGTTTTTTTTTTTGCCCTTTTTCCTCAAAACTTTTGTATAATCAAAAAATGTGCTTTTTGCATTTTTATCATTTTATTAAAAAGCTTATATGAAACTACTTTTATCAAACACTTTAACTTCAACTTCTTTTTAGGTTTTTTTTTTTTTTTTCAAACACTAACTACTTTTACTTGACAATCTTTAAATTTAATTATTTCTTTAAAAATAGACGTTCTTGCAAACACTTCCATGGAAGTTCTTACTCAACGTTAAGATTGTAGTTTTTTTTTTTTTTTTTCCTCTCTCTCTCTCCCTCAATCTCTTTTCAAGAAATAGGAAGAAACAAGAGAAAAGAATTATAGTTAATTTAATTAAGTTGTGGATGCCTAGATTTTATTGGTCTAAATTAAGGGTATATGTAAACATAATACGGTCCCTTACTATATAACTTAACATTAAATTTGCGTAGTTAGAGGTCATTATATTTAGGGTTCTAGCATATGGCTTAGTTGTTCTTGTACTTGATTGTCTTCACTCAAAAATCTTTGTAATCATAGGAGCCCTAGATTAAGACAACTGTATTATGGTACGAAACCATCAACTTGTATCAATGAAAGGGTCCAAATATTCGATCTCAAGTTAATAGTCCTGTCGTATTCGGGTTGTTAAAATGTTAATCAAATATTGTGCAATTTCTCGATGTCATTAGTTCAAGTCCCATTCCGATATTTTTCTAATCCACCAATATCAAATACTATGAGAAATTGCAAAATAATAATCAACCCCTTAATATTAAGGTTGGATCACAAATTCACATGATATTTAATTTGATATTTAATATTATTGATATGAGTTCTGTCAAAATATTTCTCTAATCCATCAAAATCAAAATTTAGCGAGAAATTGCAAAATAGCAACACCACCTTATTAATGTTGGATTATAAATCCCATGAAAAATCATGAGTTTGTCCGAGAATTTTTAACCCTCTATTACCTTGTAATATTATGGGTAGTAACTCTATTGCCCTTATCGATCCTTATAATGCTACATTAAATGAATAATACATAAAATATATGAATGATTAATAAATATTTTATTTTATAAAAATAATATATTTATCAATCATCTAAATTCTTGATTAAATAATACGTCAAAAATAGCACTTGCCCTGGATTACACTGGCTGCTACCAAGGAAAGCAGCAACTAGTGTAATCTAAGGCCAATACTACAATAAGTATGGTTTGGATACAATGTAAAAAGAAGAAAAAATGAAAAGACCAATTCCCTTTCTATGGTACATGTCTTGAATTTTTCTATGGTACTTTTACAATTCCGTTTTATTAACAAGGAATTATGAAAAAATAATATTTTTTTATGCACCCTTATCATCTTTTTATGTGGTAACGACTAAAGTCGTCGTTCTATTTTTTTTTTCCTTTAGAAAATCATAAATGAGATTAAATTTGTAAAAGATCACCTTCTTTTCTCCTAAAAATTGATAATAAAAAATATTTTTCAGCTTTTTTCTCGTCGACATAAATTTTTTAAGAAGCTTATTACTTATGTGGATGGCATACGGGGGACACATATTATTAGTACACATTATGTAAACATATATAGTATAAAAATACATAAATTTTAATTAAAGTATTTGATTAACACCTGTAGAAGTACTAAAATACATAGTAGTGTCGTAAAATAATGGATAAAGAAATTAACTTTTAATTTCAGATTTTATCGTCAATGAAATTTTATTTAAGTTGTAAGGGTTCAAGTCCCATCAATATTAGGATTAGTCTATTAACATAATAGTTTTTTTTATATCTTTTTTGATGTAATTATTCATACTTAATAAATTTATTTGATCTTGATGAGGGACGTAATTTATTTATATTTAATGAGTTTGAAATTGCCACTAATTAATCGATTATATGCATTTAATTTTATTTTTTCCTCAAAAGAAGATTGAATCAAACAAATAGAAGAATGAATGGACAAATAACCAGTAGGACCTATACTGAGCTTTCAAAATTAAGAAAATGTCTTATCAAGTGGCCCAGGAGATGACAAAATATCTCTTATTAACGTTGTTGGTTGATTTAAATCAATCAAATTTCTTGTGGCTGACAACGATGTTCTACATGAACCATGAAATTGTACTTAGGATTTATTTTGTCCTTGTCCCATTGTATCATATCATGTCCAATTAAAGACCTTGCATACTTATGCAATTTAAGACTTAGGACCAAAAATATCTTTGGGTTGTTTAATTTTAATTTTAATTTTAATTCATTTTTCCACTTTAGAGTTTAGACATGTAAAGGCACATCACGATAGGGACACAATTGTCCAATTATATATATATATATATATATATATAGTGACAGACTGAAATATATGTTGTCTATTATATGGAAAATGGTTAATGGAGAATGTATTCGTATAGGTTAGACACAACTATAAAGATGCTACTTTTAAGGTATTAATTCATCTCACTATGATGTAAATGATTTTCAAAGAATTAACCTTCAGAATACAAAATTTATTTTTTAAAAAATTCCAAAGTTACACTATTTATAATTTTTCTGGAACAGAAATTACAAGAGTTTTATAAACTAAAAAATTAAAGAAAGAAAGGAAAAAAGAAAACTCGAAGGGAAAAATAATTTTTGTTAACTTATTTTATGTAGAATAAAAGGAAGTATTTATAGACTTCTAATCATTGTCTCGAAAGATCGTAACTATGTAGAGGGATGTCTTTTCGTGAAAAAACATCTGCTCGTTTAAAACTTTAACTGATTTAACTGTTAAGACTCTTTTCTCTTCCCTCTTTCTTTATTAATGTGGGATAATATTATTATATGTTAATACATCAATATATAACAATAGAATACAAAGACAAAGACATTCATGTCGTTGATGTTATTGGACTGATATTAATGTAATTTATGAACTATGGTGTTGCGAAGAAAACAAGAGTTTGATTTTTTTGAAAAAAAAAAATACATTTAAGAAGACAAAAGGAAAATGAATTTAGTTAAGAAAACATTGTTTTGCTTAATTAGTTTTAGGATTTTTTTTTTTTTTTAATTGTTCCTAAAGTTTTAAAATATGAAAGAAGACTTGTTGTATCCAAAACATGTCAGACCCTTCATCGTTATGTCATGTTATGTCAATTTTTTTAATTTAATTTTTGAAAATGCCAAATAAAGAGTCAAACGATCATCGTCTATGTGTCACCATGTCCAATTCATATCCAACACTTCACATGTTACCAGGGATGTTCATTGAGTATTACAGTACCAAATCAAACAAAAAATTCGGTAGTCAAAATATCTTATCAAATACCAAATTGAATTAATTGATTCACTTCGTTAATCACCGGAAGATTTTTGGTATTTTGTTCGATATTTTAGAAATTGATTTTTTTAAAGTAAGAAATATTAAAAAGTTTATATTAAAATTATAATTATAATTTTCAATTTTTATTATTATTTTTTTATTTTTAGCAAGTAAGAAATATAAAAAAGGTATAAAAATAAATAATAGATATAAAATATGTATATAATATTAAATTATAAAAATATATAGAAATAATAATTTGGTGTTTGATACAGGTGGGTAAACCAAAATCAAAATCAAAACCATATTATCACAAAAATCAAAATCAAATACCAAATTGAATTTCAATTCGATTTCGATACATACCTAGTTTTTAATTTCGGTTTAATTTACCAAACTATTAACATCCCGAAACCATAATTTTTTGAAGTTTCCCTACATTATAAACCATACCAAAATGTTTTCAAGAAGATGAATATTCTTTTCAATCCCTTGGATAAACAAGAGGTGATATTATCACTTGAAACAAATTGTGTAGAGGAAGGATTAGAAGAAGTTAAAAGGGAATCCATAAAGCAAACAATTGTCATCACTTCTCTTCAATGTAGTAGTAGTATTTACATTATGTTTTTAACCCAAAAGAAAATTTTTCATGAAACTGTGGGGCTCATGGCCCATTGGGCTTGCCTATCTATATATAAGATTCAAAGCTGCACATTAGTTATGATTATTTTAGGGACAAATTGCTTAATGGTTAGCTGTGTCCAAGGCCTCAGATGTCTCACCATTATGGCCTAGGTGGTTGTATTCCTAACAAATTATACTTATTTTACCAAAAGATTAGTCCATTACAACGGATAGAATCTTTCGTTACAAATTTTATTGTATCATTTTTTACATTACAACGATTATTGTCATATGTATATTTTATTAATAAAATTTTATATTTATATATAATAAAATGTATAAAATTTGCAATATAAAATGTTGGATGCAATCCGAATCTGCGATATGAGACAAAACCAAAAGGATATAACAACTTTAATGTTTAATCTGTGTCCTAAAAATGTTCGACGGTGTTTGGACTGCTAAATAAGAGTTTTTTTCTTTTTTTCTTTTTTATAAAAAAAAAGGGTTTCTCGAATTTGAATCAAGTCAAACAATTAAATTTCACAATATTGAATTTTAGAAAGGCTAGTATTTTTAAACATTAATTTTCCACATACTCTGAGAAACTCTCCTTTATTCTTCAAAAAATAAATTTCTTTTTCTTTTTTTTTTACACTAGTCATTAGTCAATTTATTGACACACACACATAAAATTTCATGAATCCAACCAGCAGAAGTTCGAAGGAATGAATTTTCCACCTCTATTGTGGTTAAGATAATATGATTAATGTCAATTGTCTTTTGTTTGTTAGGAACCTGTGAATCAAATAGCTTATGAGGTTTTGTTTGACTAACTATTACTTTAGTGCTCATAAATTCTTTAATTGAGAGCTAACAATAATATTTGATAAAAAATTTAAGATAAGAGGTTATAAGTTCTGAGAGAAAATTTCATTTTTTCGGTTCATAATTTGTGCTCTATTTGGTTTTGATCACATTAAAGGATTTCTCACATTTAGTTCCCTATCTTTCAAATTTGCTTAAGTTATGGGACGGAAAATATGCTTTGTATTGTTTTATTTTGGTATTTTGAGAAAAATATTTTGGAAGAATATATTTTTGATAATGAGATTGGAGAATTTGTGGAAAATAAAAATATATTTTAATATTTTGTTGGGAAAAAAAAAATGATACTGATATTTTCAATAATAGATATATTTTCAAGATTATTTTGTTAGTTTAATGGGGTATAATAGAATATATAATTATTTAATTAAAATAATAATTAATAAGTATTTTACGAGAATGAAAATTTATTTCCCAAAGCAACATTTACAGAACATATTTTCTTTTTGGGAGAAGAAAAATGTTCTCCAAACACGCTAAGACTTTTCCTAAGCAGGAGATCCCCAAAACTTATTTTTTGGTGATCTAACATCAAAACCATATCATGACATGTAAGAAATTACAATCTCATAAATTCTTGAACCTATTTTATCTAAACATTTCAAGAATTTACATATAAAAAATGAAGAGTTTATAAACTTCAAAAGCATATTATGACATCTAAGAGCTTATAATCTTGTAAGATACTTCAAATAAGTTTAGTCTCAAACGCCCCTGGTGTAATTCAAGAAAAAAACAAGCATCACTTGACAAGCATCAAATTTATTAAAAAAGAATCTCAATCATTGAAATGATCAGTATTTTTCTAGCACATTTTGTTATTCTTGTGACCTAATCATGATGAATTTTAGCCTCTTGAACTTGATGCTAGACTAACAACTTATTCTGCTCACAAGTTCAGCTGATTCTCAAAGAATAGGTACAAAACAAAGGTAAGACTACAAAATCAATTTTAGTTTAAAACATTTGATTTGTTAATGGGTTGAAAAGGACATGATAAGTTGAAATCCTCCAAATGCATTCTCCCTGCAGAAGCAAACCCCTTCATTCATGGCTCAATTCTTGGATACAGAAGGAACTTATTTTCTGCTTTCAGCCCTCATTTTGCCTATACTGTTTATCATCATCAAGCTTTCCAAATCTTGTTTTCTGTGAAATTCTCCACCACTTCCACCAGGGCCAACTCTATGGCCAATTCTTGGCAACATCCCACAAATGGGATCAATGCCTCATGTTACTCTTATCCAACTTGGCCAAAACCTATGGCCCTCTAATGTCACTAAGACTAGGCACTCAGTGCCTTATCGTTGGCTCATCACCGGTTGGTGCTATGGAAATAATCAAAGAGGAAAGATCGGATTCTCTCTGGGAGGTATATCCCTCAGGCCCTTCTCAATCCCAAAGTTAGAACTTAACCAGTCATGGTGGAAGAATGCAACGAATATTGGAAGTATCTATGTACCTTATGCAAGAGTGAGCTTTTCTCCAACAAAGCTATAGAGTCTCAAGCAGCACTTAGAGAGGAAAACATAACTGAATTGTTGAATTTTGTGAGGGTTAAAGAAGGTGAAGTGATCAAGATTCAGAGCTAGTTCTTGCAACTGTTTTCAACAAATTGGGGAATGCCCTGATGTCAAGAGATTTCATTGGCTTGGAGGAAAAGAATGAGGATGGTGGGCTGAAAGGTGTTATAAGGGAAGCTATGGAGGCTGCTGCTGCTCCAAACCTGTCTGATTTTTATCCGATTTTGAGCAAACTTGATGTTCAAGATCTGCAAGAGAAGTCTAATGGCTTTGTCATGAGAATGAGAGCTGTGTGGGAACCCATCATCGAAGAAGAACGAAGAAATGGAAGGGCTAATTCTTTCAACCACCAAGATTTCTTGGACACTCTTCTTGACAATGATTTTACCAACGATCGGATCAACCAATTGTTAACGGTCTGCTGTTTCTCCCCTCAAAAAGAGAAAAAGAACATAGACAACACTGTAATACACTGCAGACAGAAGCATGTTAATTTCTTCTGTTTCAGTACGGGATCAGCTTACTATATGTCCTGTTTCTGTTCTATCCTTTGCATTAATTGGTTGTTTTAATCGGTAGAGTCAATGTTAGAAAGCAACAAGGATCTAGACTTGAAATTTTGGCTCAGTGACATCCTACTAGCATTTGTCCTAGGTTTGCAAAATATTGCCCCTCAGTTGAATAATTGGAAAGGAAGTATGGAATCTGCATTGAGCAAATTGAGCATTCTCATGGTCTAACATGAATCACTACAAACTGTCTACTATATTCTGTTCTTGAAACCAAGAAATGCTATTTTTCTAAGAACAGAACAACCCTTATTTAAAACCAGCATTAAAGTAGATTAATGTCATAACCAGTCATCCTATCAGGTTTCTTACTTTACTTATTCATTCGATGTGGGACACAAACTATAATATCTGATTCACCCACTACAATGTAGCCCATGTCTCGATTGCCACAGGAGAATCAATCCAGAATTGCATTCAACTTGACCTGTAAGTTTATACTATTAAGTCATAGACACACACAAGTTTATTAAATCTTCTCACTTTATTTATTCTTTCGAAACGGAACATGATATTTGATTCACGCGCAACACCCAAGAATTGCCAACTGAAGTTTTATTAATCAGCCCAAGTAATATTTTCTAACACGATTCTGTTCTTGTACCATCTAATGACAATGGCAGAACTAGTGAAAATCCTGAATCCATCAGGAAAGTTCATGAAGAGATTGAGGCTCAAATCAAACCAGACTTTCCTAAAAATTCCCACTCAATCAGCTACCTTTTCTCCAAGCCACTATCAAAGAAACACTGAGGCTACACCCTCCTGCACCACTTCTGCTACCTCACCGCGCTCTTGAAGCGTGCCAAGTGATGAATTACACAGTCCCTAAGAATGCTCAAGTTCTGGTCAATGTTTGGGCTATCGGGCGAGATCCATCTATATGGAAAGGACCACTGAAGTTCAAACCAGAAAGGTTTCTCAACTCTAGTCTTGATGTTAAAGGAAACGATTTCGAGTTTTTACCATTTAGTGCAAGGAAGAGGACCTGCCCTGGCCTTCCCATGGCAGCAAAGACTGTTCCATTGATTCATAATGGTCACTTCCACATGGAAAGTATCCCAAGGAGCTAGACATGAATGAGAAATTCGGTTTCACCATGCAGATGGTACATCCACTCCTGCTGCTCCCCAAGGCTAAGAAATGACAGTTTTAATGCCAAGCTCCTCATATAATCTGTCACCTATATTTAATCTGCAAACTTGTACCGGGAGAATGATATAACATTAGTGTGACAAAATGTTCTTGGCATGAAACATGAACGTAGATGTGGGTCATTCTTAGGAACATCATGGGACATCATCACCATTCATCATCATGTTTCTAGGCCATTAATTTGACCAAAATCCAAAAAAGATTTCTTAATTATCACAATTTTTTTTCTTACATTAGTGCAACTTTTGATAAATGGTATATATCTAGGCCCACAATAGTTTTAAATCGTGATACTTATCAATACATTTATAGATGTGATGCTAAAAACTTGATAGAAGATCTCCTTTGATTGAATGGACGCCTTGACTTTGTAAGATCAAATTCAAACTCTTATTACCTACTCAAACTAAAACTAGATATTTGAAAGTGAGTACACCTTACAGGTTTTGTGGTAGAGTGGAAGCAATAACAAGAGAATCAATCAAGATACGCCAGTGTAACAATTCTTGTGAGCTGTGAAAGTGAGCAACCATCAAATACATCATTATATGATATTTTTTAAAAAAAATTATCAACTATCAATAACAATTTATAAATTTTGATTATCAACAATAACTACTATAAAAACGGATAAATACCCATATATTTGGTGGTATTTGAATTCAAAATCTTAAAATTTTAAGGTCTCAAGTTTGGCACTTAAGGTTAAAAAAGTGAGTAATTAATACTCATTTAATGTGAGTCCAGGTCCTCTATTATAATTTATATTACATCTTGTATTGTAGTTTATTAATATACATCAAGTATATTAATAATATTATTTTATATATTTTGATATATATTGATATATTGCAATCATATTGATATATTAATAATGTTATTTTAAGGATTGGAAGTGACTAATGCCTTTCTTCGGATTCATTTCACCACCATAAATTAAACAAATCTTCAGATGTCAATTTGCTGAATATGTTGGAGAAAATTAGATTCTGTTGCATCAATTACATAATGACAGGTTACGACAAAAGTATATGTGAGTTGCCTAGAAAGTCAAAGAATCTAGAAAGCTTTTGAAAATGAAGGAAAGCCATCAATAATTAGACTAACTAGCTATTAAACACAAGTTTTGTTACTGGTAAATTCTATAAAAATGATCATTTAATAAAATAATAATTCTTGTTATTCAATATAATATTAGCGACAATTTTGACGTTATTACTTATTATTTTGTTACTTTCTTTTTGGTAGTGATTATGAAACAAGTTTGAATTTCTTAAGATCTAATTATATACTTAAACTTGATTAACTATTAAACTAGATTTGATATTTGACCATACATTTTGAAGAATTAAATAGGAATACTGAAGGAAAATGTACCTATTCTACCAAATCTTTTTCTTAGATCTTCTCTTTCTTGGTAGGTTTGGGGTTGGGGGGGAGTTGGGTCTTAAATTAGTATGATAAAAGTATGGGCAACTGATGATGTAGGAAATAACTATATTTGTCTTTTATTAAAAGTAAGGATTTAACTCTTTTATTTTTCATTTTATTATATTGGCTTCAATTTGGAACCTTTACACGTGTTTCCTTTCTCCTATGAAATTGGCCTGAGTTGGGCTAGCTCATTCTAAATTCTCAAATGTTTTTTTTTTTTTTTTCTTTAACAAGTTTGTGAAGATATGTACTTGAAATTACTGTCTTAAAAGTGATTTGTAGTATAATTTCGATATTAAACTTGTAATGAGGGCAAATATCATTTAAAGAAAGTAATTATACACTAAAAAATTCCCAACATCTCACATATTTGGTAGTTTTCCTAGATAAGTTATGGAGTAAATATTGGATGTTGATCACATAATTCTTCACTTAAGAGTGCTGTTTTAATGCTGCAAACTCACTAACAACTTAAGAACAGCTTAAGGGTGAGAGATTTGTTCTATACAACGCTCGCAATAAAAGCTAATAACTTACACTTCAAAAAACACATATATAGCCAAATTTCACTTTCCTAAAAGATGTCCCTTTATTGTGTTATTGTTAAAAAAATGATTTTCCAAATTATAATGAAGGTAGAACAATTACATATTACCTTAAATCTCTATTTTAATAGTAAAAAGCAAACATATTGAGACAAATAAAAGTAAAAATACCCAACACATCCCAAATTTGGGAACGGAAAATAGTACTATAAAAAACTCTTATCTTGTTCAATAAAAAATGACAATCCATTATGCTAGTTTCATTTTTCCACCACCAAATCTTGTCTCCTATTTCGTGTCCAATCAGAAATTGCAGCTTTGGTAACACCTGTACATGGACTAAGGTTGCAGAAGAAACTCTCAGTTCATGTGTTTGCTTCCACTATTAAACTAGCTTGAGTTGGGCTAAAAATTTCCTTGCAGAAAAACCATGGCTCAAGCCTTTGATTCAGAAGGAATTCATATCGTGCTTCTAATTCTTGTTCTGCCTTTGCTGCTCTATTTCATTTTCAAGCAACTGAAACCCTACAATCCACCCCTCCCACCAGGGCCAACTCCATGGCCAATCTTGGGCACAATTCATCTCTTGAAACCATGGACTCATGTTGCTCTAGCCAATCTTGCTCAATCCTATGGCCCTCTAATGCTGCTGAGACTTGGAACACAGCACCTGGTTGTGGGATCATCACCTGCTGCTGCTGTGGAAATCCTTAAGGCCAACGACCGCATACTATCCGCCCGAGCCGTTCCCCATTCTGTGCCATTGACAAGGTCTGAGATCAACCAAATGTCCTTCTGGGCTGATGCAATTAGTGATCACTGGAAAAACATTCGCACGATATGTCGAACGGAGCTCTTTTCGGCTAAGGCTTTGGAGTCTCAAGCACGCCTGAGGGAGGAGAAGGTGGTGGACATGGTGGAGCGGTTGAGGTCAATGGAAGGGGTCGTGACGAATGTTCAGCAGATTGTTTTTGCAACTGTGTTTAACATGTTTAGCAATGTTTTCTTTTCGAAAGATGTTATTGGGGCGGATGAAGAATCAGAAAATGATGAGGTGAGAGGGTTTCTGAGAGGGATCATTGAGGCAATCTCTGCTCCAAACTTGTCGGATTTGTATCCATTTCTGGGGAAGTTGGATCCTCAGGGTCTGCGAAAGAAGCACAGGGACATGTCAGTGAGGATGTGGGCTTTGTGGGAGCCAATTGTTAAGGAAAGGAGAGAATCAGACAAGGGAGAGTTAAGCAGCCAAGATTTTTTGGATACCCTGCTTTCCAGAGGTTTTACCGATGATCAGATCAACAAATTGCTTGAGGTTTGATCCCATCCCAATCCCCACCCACCCTTCGGATCTTTTTTTACTGATTTGAGAATATTGGATGATGCTTATTATTTTTCAAATTTATGTGTATATGAGATAATATTCTATTTCATCTGATGATTTCGCATTATTATGATATTATTAACCAACTCAAATATTATCGGTGATAGTATTCGATAATATCATAAATTATACATATCTTTTAATACACGAATTAGTAAAAACATAGCCTAAACGAATTAGTAGTTTGGTCATTAGTAATTAATGAAATCTCATAGCTAAAACTTAAATATGTATAGAAGACTAAGAGTCAGCTATCATCTAAAAAGCATAGGATAAGAGATCATAATATAATATTTAACTTTTAAACTTTTGTTATACTAAAAGATTCAATTTATATGTACCATTAAGTAGCAAATTGTGTTAATTATGTTTTTCTTAAATTTGTTTAACTTTAAATAATGTATTTGTTTTGAATCATTACATAATATTCTACTAATGTGAAACAAATCAATACCTACCAACTGCTCTTTTCAACCATGACCCCCACTCACCCACCAACCCACAAAAGGAAAAGAAAACTCTAATCTAACATCTAACATGATATAATTAGAAGTAAAAAAATATTCACATAGAGAAACTTTGTGATATTCTATTGTGCCAAGAAATTTGAAATTTGAAATATTTTATAAATGAGTATAATAACTTAGCTCGAATTAATTATTATTGCAAATCAAAAATAAATGTGAAGTCACAAATTATATTGGAGTCTAGCTTATAAGCACCCACCCCACCCATGACCCTTGAGTCTTAAAAACCTTACAAACTTACACATTGAGTTACTGTTAGCTAGTGAATCTAACCCTGCCTACTACTACCACATGCTATCACAGGAGCTGTTTTCAGCTGGTATAGATACTACCACCTCAACAATCAACAGAACAATGGCAGAGCTGGTGAGCAGTCCAGAATCCATGACAAAACTCAAACAGGAGCTTGACACTGCATTCAACTTCAAGAACCTCCACCTGGAACAGCTACCTTATCTTCAGGCCAGTGTCAAAGAAACCCTCAGGCTTCACCCTCCTGCGCCGCTGTTGCTCTCCCACTGTGCCCGCCAAACATGCCAAGTGATGAACCACACCATCCCCAAGAATGCTCGAGTCCTGGTCAATGTTTGGGCAATTGGGCGGGACCCGACGGTGTGGGAGGAGCCATTGGAGTACAGACCAGAGAGGTTTCTCAACTCGACGTGGGACTTTAAAGGGAATGATTTCGAGTTCTTGCCCTTTGGTGCAGGGAGGAGAATCTGCCCTGGATTACCCATGGCTGCAAAGATTGTTCCTTTAGTTGTTGCTTCTTTGGTGTATTTTTTCGATTGGTCCTGTCCACATGGAGCTGTGGATGAGCAGACCTTCCGCGCAACATCACGGATGGTACAGCCACTGCTCCTCATCCCCAGAGGTAGAAGATGAATAGTCGATAATCAACCTATTATGGAATAAGTTTTTTATTTTCTTGAATTTTCTTTGTAATAGTTGTGGCATGTATGTTTGTGGGAATGTTCTTTTTAACTTGTTAAGTCATTTTGGATTGTGTAATCTACTTTATATTTTATTATATACTGTATAATTCATAATTAAATATTTATTTGAAGAAATGTTTATACACTTAAAGTTTGTTTATTATGTCAAATAAAAGAAGAAACAATAATTTACAATAGAGAATTTAAAGTGTATTTAATTTGACATCATAATGATTGTCAATATTTAGAAGCACCTTCATATTGTAATACCAAAAAAATACATCATTAATAGTATTAAAATATATTTAGAGAGACAAGGTTTAGAGACTTACACTTTTATAAGGTGTGTGTTTATTATTGAAATGTTGGGTATAATTTAAAAATACTTTCTTTAATTATTACAAACACTTGTTTATTTCAGATATAGTGTAATCGTTCCCTTCATTCATGAAGCGAATTTATTTTTAATCGAATCAAGTAAATACTTGTGTTATTTTTATTTTTATAATATGTTTTTATCATTTTATTGTCATCGAATTAAACAAATGGACCATTTAATCTAGTTACTAGCCTAACACTTAATTTGATGTGAGAGATACGGTGATTACAAAGATATTAGAAGTCATTCTACCCTAAAATTCTTACCACTAAAACGATAATAAAGAGTTATTTAGGTTTTCCTTTTTGAGTGATTGATTAATGTAAAAATAATGCATCACCACTTATTAGTGTTTAAAGTTAAGCTACGATATTTGAACGACTATCATATGTAACCCAATCCCGACTTGAGTTGAAGCCAAGTTATTGATTGTCGATCTAATCTTCGTGTTCTCAACTTGTGCCACATATGTGTTGGCTAACATGACCCGTTGCTATAAATATTTTGAATATAATGAAATAAAAAGAAAAAAAAGAATACTCCTCCTAGTCCCTTTCAAACTAGGGAGAGGCAGTAATCAAATTCTGAACTGTCTTTTGTGCATCCAATGTTCCAAAGACGAAACCAATGAGTGGGGAGGGCTGCAGTCGCCCTCAATTCATAAATTTTATATATGAAATTTTAAAATTTTAAGATTTTGTCCCTCTTTTAATTTTTAAAAATAATTCTTTATATATTATTTTTAAGAAAAAATAAATCTGGTTCCCTACTCATCTTCATTTTCCGGCTCTATTTTTGAATGTTCCCACAAACCAACTATTTGACACTAAACTGGGTCAAAGCTAGAAGGGCTGACCTTAATCAATCAAAGGAGGCTCGGGATGTTAAATGATTTGAACTCCGAGATACTTAAAAACTATCTTCAAATCAAAGAACCCATGTATAACTTGCTGTAATAACCACACCTATAAAGCCCTTCAATGGTTCATTCTCAATTAGTTTGCTAAAAAGCCAAATAACATATATCATTATGTCTTATTTAAGAGTATTTTATGGTAAGGCTCATGTGAGTTAATCACATATATAACACGTGTTCAAATTTATTGAGGAAGAAATTTAGGCGACAATTTTTAACTTCAATTCAAGTTGAGAAACACAAACTATGTACAAACATCAGACATTGGCCAACCATATGATGTATCAAAATTACTAATAACTGGTGAATTATTTCCGTGTTAATAGTTAAGAAATACCACATCTTAATTCTTGGGACTTTCAATTTCACAACATTATCTCGACGTTCATCAAAACAACACAAACAAAATAATCTAATAACGCTGTATGTCTATTTATCAACCAGTGGTAGACCGAATAACTTCTAATATCATTTGTATTTACAAATAACCACCAGATACATGGCACTTATTGAGAAATGACACTTAGACACATGGTGGCACTTGATTGATAGATTGTTCCTCACAATGGGGAATGTCCATTGCAATGTTTCTAATGCTTTTATATGCCAGCTCATGAATTGCACACTTTTACTTGTTTTCAAGCCGTGGACAAGTTCTTCCATTGAAGGTTACGAGTTTTCTTGTAATTCTATCGTGCCGTTAAGTTTTATGAACTGTACTATCTGCTTGGCTTGCCAAATATACTCTCCGAACTCTATTAAACATGGGGGCTGAGCATAATGGTGGCTGATCCATTTGTGGGCAAATCAGGCACAGGCTGAAACAGCACCAAAATGTCTGAAAAGAGAAAACACAGGCTTAAAGGACGAGTACTAGTCAGGATCTAGCATAAAATTATCTCCGTCATCATAGGTTTGTCTTTTGTTCTTTTTTTTTAGGGGGAAGTGGGTGCGCAGGGGGACGAGGGCCTCAGTCAGGTAATTATGGGGCCGTCTAAAGTTCAAAATAACAGTAATGAGGAATGGTATGAAGGTCCAGCATTTGCGATATAATGTATCGCTTTTTTGATTACCTTTCCCGGCATTAACAAATGTATGGAAACACAATTTCCAAGCAGCCAATCTAGAAACCTTTCCAGGTTCAATTCCAATTGATTTCAGGTATACCAATCGAATGTAAGTCGACATAGCTCCATCTATATGTAAAGAGTCATCAGACGCCTCTGAAACACTCTCTGTTGACAATGTCACCATGTTTCCCAACCAAAACCAACAAACCAACCACCATTTCTACATCTTCACTTATAAAATCAAAGTATATAGGCAAGGTTTAACCTGCAGTCTTAATATGCTATATCAACTCCAGATACAAGGCTTCTTGTTTGCTGGTCAGACCCAATTCATTCAGAGTTGAGGTACTCTCTCCATCACCAAAAGCACGCCGAGGATAAGGCCTCACCTAAATAAGAGAAACATCCAAACAATCAAGACGACCAAGTCTATCATAATACTTCATTATATTCTCTAAATATATTTCTTGTAAGAGTAGAATCATTATCCAATAGAGTACAGGCTAAAAGAGATTATTGATTATTGAGATGATTGGGAAGAAGAACGACCAGCACAGATAAGAAGAGTATGTAAATAGATTTACCAATCTGTAACTGCCAGGTTTGATCCCTCTGCCAACATCAATGAAGTCAAAAAGATACTGTGAAACAATCGAAAAAATCAAGTCAGCTCAAAAGGACTAGACACAACAAGGACATCAAGACATGGCATTTTCAAAAAGACCAAAACAGGATGTTACAAACTTAATAGGTAACATTTTGTTATATGCCATCTAAGTAAATTTTATCAGGTAGCATCCAATCTTTAATAGTCATAAAAAAGTAGTACTCATGTTAAATAAATAAAATAGTAGGTCAACAGATACAAGGGAAAACGAGTATTTCACTGGTTGTTAAAATCAAGTATTGAATAGTTCATGGAACTATGCAAAGAGCAGACACCTCTCCTAATTTCGTCTTCTTTTAAAACTGAATTTGA
The DNA here is from genome assembly GCA_019321725.1 of Paulownia fortunei. Lineage (NCBI taxonomy): Eukaryota > Viridiplantae > Streptophyta > Magnoliopsida > Lamiales > Paulowniaceae > Paulownia > Paulownia fortunei. The sequence goes on along the minus strand of CM033122.1, from coordinate 6,717,866 downwards.
ACATGATAAGATATAGGGTTCTAAGATCAAACTTTGATCTCAAATGAACTCTATAGTGTGTCCTTAATATGTCGAACTGCATGTATTTTTACCACATCCTTAGGATCTCTGAAATTAGAAAAATAATTATACACTTGGCAAGCATGCCTGCACTGATATTCAAGCTCCATGAGAGTCTCTTACCTGTAGCTTGTCCGACTTACGAAATCGTCGACCTCTCCTACTTCCATCAGGCATTCGCACAAGAAGTGTGACAGCATTCTCATCATCTGGTGTTGGTTCCTGAGGAAGGGAAGCTTCTTTGGCTGCTAATTGTCTCTCAATTTCCTGGCCAACGATAAGAAACATGTACTTGAAGTACGAGAATACACAGTATTTCTTACTACCAAATTGTTTTCTAATTACGCAACATCACAAAATATCATAAGAATGAAAATAATATGTAATAACAATTATTTGATACGGTCACTGCCCCAGTTATATGTGAGCTGGAAAGCAACATATCAGTACTCAATGGTTATTTCCAATTTTCTGCTGAATTACAATACAATTTCATAGTATAGTTTGACCCAAAAAGCTATCAACTGTTGAATCACTAATCTCAGCTTCAGTGAGCTTCCAACATTAGAGCTATTGCTGGGCAAGACTACTGCTATTATGTGAGAGAGGCAACCTAAAGAGCGTATACGTGGATATTGGAGAAAGCTGTAATTGCAAGAAACAGGTGATCACTTTTGGAATTGATTTATGAATAGTTGGAGAACCATTACAGTACAAAGTAAGGAACAGCCATCAGAAAAACCCAAGGAGGTGGAAACAGTGTTATATTCAACGGTTAGCACTCATTTATCTTTAAATATTCATATCAAAATCAAAAAGACCATACATGGAGAACAAATAAGAAACAAGTAATGGTGCATGTGAGATCAGAAAAGTCAATGTTCCCCTAAGGGCGCCATGTGAAACCAACAATGTGATCAAGAAAAACGAAGAGGGTGTTTGGCTAAACTTATTTAAACGATCTTATAGGTTCCTACATCGTATAAGATGTTATTGAAACTTATAAGATTTTAGATCTTATTTTAAGAGCTTATAAAATAAGTTAGGATTTCCTTAAACATTTTTTAAAGGAGCTTCTTAATTTTTTTTATAGGAGCTTATAAAATCCTAATCTTATTTTGGAGCTTATAAGCTTATTTTCTAAAAGTTTTACCAAACACTTTAAAATATCTTAGTTTTAAGGAGCTTACAAGCTCACCCAAACACCCTCTTAATATGAAGAAACTGAGGATAATGTTATCAGATAAATATAGAATTAAGGTTGTTTTGGACAATAAATTATCTCCAGAAGAGCTTGCACTCTGAAAGAACTCCTCGATACCTATTCTTTCTTGAACCTCTTGTCAGCATCATTAACTCAAGGAGCACAAAGTTCATTTTGCAAGTCAACATCATATGAGTTTCAATTGAGGAATGGGTTGAAGACCTCAAGCCTGGTGACTTATCTGTACATATTTCACCTAATACTTACTGAACTGAGCTTGACTGGTTATGTGAATATGAGTAACAGCATCATTGTTAACAGATGCAATTCAGTGTTTATGTATAAATTCAAATGGTACAGAGAACGAATCATTTCGAAAGCCTAGATTCAACAAACCAGATGCATCAAGTCTGTAAATAGAGAAAGATGAATTGCCAGTTAACCCGAACTAATATACTGTATTCTTGTCAACTTTATATAAAACCAGTACCATAACAGAAAATAAAAGAAATGCAAAACTCAATTTTATGTACAAGAAATTTGTATGAATAATGAACCACATTACCACACCACAAACAGTTGAACTAATCAACCCAGACTACACTAACAAAGGTTGACACCAGAATAATCTAGCCAGTGCATTTATATCCAGAACAATTAAACTTGGACTACAGATAAACAAGTAGATCAAAGCTATATGCTGCAAAGTGTTCAACAAATTACATGGACAGAAAAACAAAACAATTGATAAATACTCGTGAACATCAGCCAAAATTTGTCTCAGATACATGACAAAAGATGACACATGTTAGGTCTCTGCAAGGGTTCCATTTGGAAATTTGCCTAAACCTTATTAGAAGGTAGTCAATCATGCCCGTGAAAGGTCCATTTGCTTCATATTGTTGCATGTTTTACTCTTACTAAGAGATGAAGCTGAAATTAATGTGCGTGCTTTTGCAGGTTTGGACTGCACAACCAAAAGCCAAAGCTGAATCGATCAGATTAATCTACTGAAACCCATATTCAGTACTTAATATCTCCAACACATTTTGTTAGTAGGGGAGAAGCAATTGCTTATGTACTAATAATGGGTTAGCAGGAATCTCTTTCATGTTAATGCACACAAAATATTACACACAAATGCATGTATCTCAAGAACACATCATGTCAATCGTAGGATGAACACTCACAGAAGCTATCTTTCACTTCATCCATGCAGCTATTAATGCACATAAATGTGTTTTATATGTGAGAGAGGGAGGGAGGGGAATGGATGGAGGAAATAATCTAGACAGCCTGATAAATCTTGAAGATAGAACACGATGTTCTCTCAATGTTGTTGACACATATAGCAAACCCCATCTGGCGTAGATTAGATGATGGCCTTTTTTGTAGATGCTTAAATTAAGTAGATTTTGACTTCTGGCTTGATTGAAACAGAAAAGGTGTGTTTTGTATGGGTGCTTTTACTTCAAATTCCCTAAAGTTTAGCTGGCCAAAAGCTAAAAGCTCCCTCTGCCATGCTCTTCCAACTTTGACATTTTTGTAATTATTGTGTCATTCATTTAGACATTATACCCCCAAAATGTTGATTCATCCCTCCCAAAATTGCCCCTAACTAAGAAACCAACGCCACCAAGCCATCACCTCTGTGCATTACCAATTCGGCAGCCACCTAACCACTAACCACTATCCACCATCTTCAACCCAACCACCTTGCCGCCATATACATACGAAGAAATATATTTTGGGACAATGAAATCAAATCCGAATCTGAGTTTAAATGCGTGACGCCGTGGTTAAGGTTGGGAGTGACACTGGAGCAACGCAGCAGAAATGTTGCTTCACCAACACTTCGGCCGCCACCACAGTTCTGACATTTGTTTGTGTTATGTGTGTCTGCTTATCTGTGTGTTTGTGTGTCTCTGTCCGTGTGTGAGACTTTGTATGTATGCTTCTCTCTTGTATGGGTATACGAGTGTTAATGTATTTATGGTTCTCAAAAATTTCACCAAGTAGACCTTGAGGATCAAGGGAAGAAGAAGAAAGTCCGGGGTGGATCTTTGAGAGTCAGGGGAAACACAAGAAGCATGAATGAAGGAGAAAAAAAGAAAAGCAAAAGGAAGGTAAAAACGAAAAATAGGAAAACAAATTGGAAATAGGTATAGTATTAATTAATTCAATATTATTTTAATGGTCTTTCAAATCATAACTGTAAAATATATTGCTATTAATTTAAATGGAATTATGTCATGTTTTACGATTTTATAATTCATCAAAAAGCACAATGGGAGACAATTCAGTTAAAATAATTATACTTATGGTGTCCAAAATAAATGAAAAAAATTCATCACGAAAGCTTTTACCATATTTTTTTTTGGCTTCTTCACAAAATCATTACTATTTTAAAGTTCGCATTCATTTTAGACACAGTTGAAGATACTATTCCCACTTATTCATCAAATATTTTCAATTTTTTCTTGCAAACATCCCCATTTTTGTTATTTTACTACTTTTCGAGCATTCTCTAAAAAGTATGAGTTTTTGCAAACAATGAATTACAATTTAGAAACTATAAGTGCGGTGCTGTATATTGTACCATCTAGAGCAAAGACCAGCTTAAACAAGGCAATAAGATAACTACCATATCTCAGTGTTAAGTTTCCTAAACATGTTGTCTTTGTCTAGAATCAACTCCATATGGTACAAGGATAGCACCATATATACTGGAGTCTTAATCAAATATTAAGCTAACACACTTATCATGTCAACAATATTCAGAAATAAATTTATTGACAAAACACATTTCAATCAAGAATAAGTATATGTTCAATGCAAGTGCTTCAACCATACGCCAAAATCTTCAACGTAAGGTACCTGTTCCTCTAGCAGTTGTCTGCGGAATTCATCCTCCTTGCGTCTCTCTTCGGCAAGAGCAGCTTCAGCTTCTTCCTTGGCCTTCAATTCCTTCTCTCTGTCAGCTTGTAATGAAGCAAGATATTCATCATCCTGCATAAAAAATCATTGATTTACAATCAAGGGCCAGCTGAACATCTAACCATCACTGAGGCTCATAAAGCAAACCTGTTGTTCTCGTATCAATCTCTGAGCAGTTAGAGAAGGAGATGGAGGACGAGCTACACGCCTGGGGTAAGGATCCACAGAACTATCTAAACCATTCTGCATGAGCTGATGAGGAGCATAAGGAAAATGATATCCACTTCCTTCAGGGATGCCACCAAACATTGCAGCCTCAAGCATTACAGCTTCATCATGTTCCTCAGATGAGATGCCACCCCACTTTAAATAGATACACATACAAAAGCAAGAATTTCAATATGCTTATTCATAAACTAAGGAACTTATTGCAGACGCCTGCATAATTCTGGCCAAAATACTGAATCTCAAGAAAAATGAAGTTACCTCATCAGAAGGGAAATCACTTCCATTGTGCTGTGAATGATGAACATTATCATTCTGCTGAGGACTTGAAGGTGGGCTAACCTCAACTCCTCCAATATCTTGCGGTGTGTCAATAGAACTTGAAGTCACGCGTCTTCTCCTGTGCCTAACTAGTTGCAGCTCTTCTACAACTTCAGTTTCATCTTGGATGGATGAGCTTCCAATCTCCAACTGAGATTGCCTACAGATACCAAATGCTTATGTAATCCGGCATACAGAATACTTGCGCAGATATATTTTGGATACACATGGACAATCTCACGAAATATTTTTAATATTTTTCAATTTTAATACACTGAGGACAAGCTATTAATATAGTGAAGATGCAGGAAGGGGCTCATGGAGGACTCAATGAAAAAATGCATTTGAGTTCCAAATATGATTGAAAAACCAACAATAATAAGGTGACTTGCATTATTTTCAAAAGGATGAAAGTAAGGAAAATATAAACTAGCTAGTAGGAAGAAAAGAAAAGAACATGATCATCTACTATCGTCAATCAATTCTATTATCGCCAGGACACTTCTGATGTACTTTACTGAAATAGACAAATTATTAGTTTTCTCATGTTTAATACTCGCATTTTGAAACCCCTACTCATTTCTTCTTATTTTATAACCTACAATTTTTCTCTATTGTCTTGAGTTTTTCTACTCTAGCAATTAAAATTATTCTGATGATATGATAAATATATTGTATGTTATGCAACGTGTCCCTTGTGTGTTAGTGTTTTGGAGAATAACGTGTGAAACTGACTACATTTTTTCATATCTGCGTCTAAAGCATAAGACAATTATGTGGCATGGACCAAATTATTAGTGACACAAAAAGTATCTACCTTCCATTTGAAGATGTTAATTTCCCCATTTCCTCTGGTGAAGCTGGCTTTTGAGCCTCTAGTTCTGAAGCACCAACTTTCCCTTCCAGTTCCCTGAGTGCTTTTTCTTTCTCTGCAGTCTGGATTTACCTCATGTTAACCACAACAATTAGGGTAATTCAAAATGTTGCACCCAGAGGAAGAGCTTACCTGCAATGAGAGGGAAACTACATGTGCAAGCTCGGCATCTTCTAGGTGAGACTGCACAGGCTGAGGAGTGGGATTCCCAAGATCCTATATCAGAATGATGTTGTTAACAACAATCAAAAATAACAATGTCCAAAGATGATAGCAACTCCTACATTGTAAATGTAGGATACATACAAGATGGTCATATTGTTGATTTGACATTGCTGTGTCCTGCTTCGAAGCCTCAATGGCGGCTCGTATCATTTCTTCTTCTATATCGTTGCTATAGTCAGGCACATCAACAATTGTGGGAGCACTTGGTCCAGATTGCACAGAGCTACCTCGACTCCCCTGCCCATCAACATGTGTAATTGGTGCATTTGGAATATTTTTGTCATTATCATCATCATCTAATATGACAGTCCCACGTATTTCTGGGGCATGATCATGTGAAGTTTCAGTAACATCTTCAATGATAGGAGCACTGGCAGACTGACCTGATGCTCCAGTCTCATCTTTAACCTCAACTGGGATCTCCCTCACCTCTCTTGGATGTGAAACAAAAGATGACCGAGGTGCAATATCAGTACCACTATCAGATGTACTTCTAGTGAAGTTGGGATCAAGAAGAGAAAACGGATTCAAATCTCTAGCAAAGGGTAGTAGGGAAGAAGGTGGTCTGCGGGACTCGACTAGTATTGGATCATCAATATCCATAACGTCATCCTGAGGAGCAGCTAAAGATGCCTCTTGAGCTCTGCTCACAGAAACAAAAATGTGATATAAGATACTAAGATACAGCTTTAATAATTGCACAAAAAAGTTACTTATTATAAGCAAAGAAGGAAGAAACATTAGAGATGACATGAAAAAATGCTAACATGTTTCTATCCCCTTCACTGAAATGTGCATTCACAGCTTCGTTGAGGTTGCCATGGTGCTCCTGCTCAACCAAGGATATATCACGTATCAAGTTTAAATAACAACAGTAGTCTAGAACAACACCTCAACTTTAGAAAATATATACAGGACACCCTTTTCGCATATGGCTTAAGTTATGCATTTATTTATAGAGCAATGCTAGCCTTCACCGTTTTTTCCAACTCCCTTCCCCCCGGCCTAGTTTCACTAAGATATCATTGCAATTTACTCACTTGATGGCTTTAATAAATCAATACTCCAAGAAATAAAGGTGAAGGATTAATGGGTGATATATCAATTTCTCTTATTTGAAACACTGATACAATGCCCAAAATTTTCCCATAGTACAAAAGTAAACAAATACTATAATCACAACAGCCATCGATAAATACATCAATCAAACTGCAATTTACAATCTTTGTACACAATAAGCAATATTGATTTTTATTCAGTTCAAGCTGGCACTATAAGTAGTTGCAACAAGCTGCAGAGAAAAATTAAAACATTTTAGTTTATAAACTCCAATGTTGACGCCACCACAATTGTAATACATCAGCACGTAAAATTAGCTAGAACTAAAGATTCAGAATTCACTCAATTCCAACACCACCGCCACCAAAAACAACAACAAAAAAAAATAACCTAATTTCTCACACGCTAAATAACTGCACAGTCTGCGCTCATACAGTCAAGAAACCCATCGAATTACGGATTGAAACTCAACCCAAAAAACAAATCCGAAAAACTGATCAATTAAGTAACAGAAAAGCATTTAGTACAGTAATTACAAACAGTGATTAATTATGAAAAACAACCTCCAGTTTTTGAATAGCAGCGGCTTCAGAAACGCCGGTGATGCTCATGAAAGTGCCGATAGCTTCTTGATCAGGTCTCGCCATTTTTTCCTAATTATTAAAATTTATTTTCCCAGAATTAAAAGGCAGATTTTTATTATTAATAATTTGTGTTGTGTAAAATGTGAGAAGAAAATTGGATAGGTATATATAAGGGTGAGGATTGAGCTGTCATTTTCCTGGCGAGGATGGGTGTTCTGGTAAATAATAGGAAAGTTGGGGACTGGGGGTAGGGGTTGGGGCGCAGCCTTCTACAGCGTTAAAAACTTCCACGCCTCCTCTTTTTTCTTTTATGGGGTTTAGAATATGGATATCTTGGGCCATAAGTTAAGCTTTAAAGAATATTAGTAAAGGTTGATTTTTTTTTTACTTGGCCCATTAATAGAATTATTGTATAAATCATGCTAAAATTTTATTTGTTCAATAATTAATAGTAATAATGGGAATGAATTTTGATGATGTGTAGTTCAAAATGAATTTTGGTTCATTACATATATATATATATATATATTAATAAAGTCTAGAATAAAAAATATAGTTGTATATGTGTTACGGCATTTTATGTGATTTTTTTATGATTACGTAAATTAAGCAGTATTGAATTATGGTGTGCATCTAAAGATTGGTAGCGTGAAAAGTGATTTAGTTTAAATTTGTGGAAAGGTATATAATATTAAAAAATTCAAAATGTGAGATTTTTTCTGCATGTATGATTTAAACTTTTTTTTTATATCGTGTGTTGTGTTGATGTTGGTTGAGTACGTTGGATTTTGGTTAATTTTATATTATGGATTGCGTTAGGCTTCTCTTCTTTTTTTTTTTTTTATGTTACTTTGATTTTATTTTTATTTTTTTTTAACATCTTCAACATAAATTGACTTGGTAATGTGAATAATTTAATTGGACCCCAAAGTTGATTCAACATGTGACGGAAGTGGGTCGAGTTTGTGTGAACTTGAAACTCGATTAATTTAGGTTTTTAAGTACACATACCCAAATTCGCTCTAAACCTTAATTCAGTGAGTCGACCCGTTAGATTTACTAGATTTATTTTATAATTTAAAATATATAAAATATTATATTTTATAAAAATATTATTATTAAAAAAATTAAAAAATATAATTTTCTAATTACAATAACATATAAAATATATATAATAAAATTTAAAAAAAAAAAACGAATTGGTATGAGTCCAGTCGAGTCTTAAAATGACAAGCCCAAAATTCAATCAAAATTTATTTATAACGTTGAAACTAACACCAAATGGGGCGGTCCGGGTTTTGCATTCCTAAATTCAACCCCAATAAATCTTTCTTTGAAATTAGAGAGAAAACGAGTACTACTAGAATTTAATACCATTCTATCATTAAAACAATGGTTTTATTTTTATAATGACAATTATCAAAACACATAGGTTATGTTTGGTTTATTTTGCAATATTTATATTCATGTTACCAGATCTCAAATGTGTTTCCTTTGCTCATTTCAAAATTTATTTTTAAAAAAATATGTTAAAAAACAGTCATATTTTCAAAAAGTAAGGTTGTATTTTAGAAAATTATATTTATTTTGTATTTGAAACAAATAAACCAAACACTTGATTCTCAACATAATATATCAAGTCAATTTTATTTCTCCATATCACCCAAAAATCTAATAATTTTTTTTCAGAAAATCTTTCTTGATAGGCTCGGTCCATGCTACCGATAATTTGCTTTAACTAACAAAACTAATCTCCACTTTTATACATATAGCAAAACTAACATTTAATCTACCACTCTAAATTATATATAATTTTCTATATATAATAAAATTACCACTTTTATGTCTAGAAATTAATTTAGAGTGGGTTTTCACAAATGTACTTTCATACCTCAAAGTTTATTTAAATAGATTTCAAACACCCTTATTATATTAATATTATAATAGCGTGAGCCTATTATGAAGGCATTTAAAAAAACAAAATCAAATATTTGTTTGCATATGCATGGCTTGCTTAAATGACTATCTTATTTGTATCTCTATTAAACCAACATTATTACATGGTATCTCAAATAAATCATGGAAATTGGATAGATAAAATTAAATAAGCGTAGAGGAAGTGCATAACCAAATCTTGTAGGTGTGCAAAGATGCTAAGTGAGTATTATTTAGCTACCCTGCTAAAATCATTCTGTATGTTGAAACATTTATACATCGTGATAAAAACTAAATGCATAAAAAATTAGTCAAATAGCTAGAATGTTAGAAAAACTTAGAAATGTCGTAAAGTTGGAAAATCAAATCTGCAGAAATTGGTGATATTTATTTATTTTTTAAATCGTTATCAATTAATAATGTGTTGAGTAATTATTTTTTTGTTTATAAATTATGTAATTCAAATTACCAGAATTTAGGATTTGGTCATAACCAACAAATGAGAACATTTTCAGAAATTAAACTCAAGTTTCCAAGACATGGAGGAAAATTCCTCTATAGCCAAGAGTGAACCTCTTTGAATGATTAAATATTAATGTGGAGAGTTTGGAGGTTAACCAATACAATAATTTTAATGAATAAAAAAATTCAAAATGATGAGAATTTAGTGTTGGTTGTATTGTGTCGAAATGATATTGTATTTCAGTTGAAGTGAGCTAAGTACGAAATTAATTTTTTTAAAACAGATTTCGTTCCCTGCATGGTGCTATAGAAACTTGTACGTCTGTCTTTCAAGATACAACACTTATTTATAAAATTAGTACAATAATATACTAATTTTATTGGACGAACAAAAAGTTCGATTGTATACTTATCAACAAAGAATAAGATTACTAAAATATCATAATATATTTTAGTATGAGAGAAAATAGAAAAATCAATTGAATTTGAATTGATTTGGTATAAAGAAAATGGAATGAGAAAGATCTATTTATAGATGTTTAGGTGTCTAATCGTGATTGATCATGTCTTTTAATTAGAATTAATTTGAACCATTGGATTGCATTTCTTAAGATATAATTGCGATTTAGTCGTTCACACTACATCTTTTATGAAGGTTCACAACACTTAACATACACCTTTTACCTTTTACTTATAAATAAATGTGTCTATTTATCATATCTCATCAATGTTAATGAACAATCATAACTTTTCATGCGTATTCTTGTAACCGTTCATATCTATTAGACACATTTTCAAATTTCAAAATTTTTCATTAAATTTAAGACATCTTTTCAAATTTTAAATATTTTTATTAAATTGGATATTTTTCCAATTCACGCCTTTTATTCCAAAATTTAGAATTGAGTCAAACCTCTAACTATAATATAGATTTGGAATTATTTATGGTTTGCTCTCAAATATGCAAGCATAATTTTATTTAGTCAAATTGCTCTAAGATTTAGAATAAGGAAGAGGTGAGGTACAAAAATAATAATAAAGATAATAAAAATTAAAAAATGTTATCAGTCATATAAACTTGAAATAACTACATGAAACTTAATTTAACAATAGAAGGGTGGCAATATAAAGAAATTAAAATTAAAATATCTCATTTGATTATAAGATCAAGGCAATTTTTAGAGAAAAATATATAATTAATTCAAAAAATTTCAAAAAATTACGGAAAGATTACAAGGTAAATTGCTTGAAAATTACATAAAATTACAATAAAAATTACATAATAATTCCAATATTTTTACATAACAATTTCAAATATTACAAAGAATTGCCAAAAAATAAAGGATAGTATCAGTAATTATATTTAGTAAAAAAACTTAGTATGATTGATATCTAATTCAAGTAATGCTTTAATTTGTTTCAATGAAAAATATTTTTTAGTTAATTTCAATGAATAATACTCTTAACTTTAATTTATACCTTTTTTAAAAAATAAATAAAATATACATTATATCTTCTATATTTTGTAATTATTTTATTAATTTTACTAGAAAATTATTGCTTCATTTCTAAAAATTAAAATAATTATATTCATTTTCATTTCCAAATTTTTATTTTCTGTTTTTGGGTTTTGTTCTTCCTTAATTACCAAAATTTTCCATAAAATTTAGACAAACTCCCCAGAGAATTTGCTGTTACAGAAACTCTATAAAAATTTAAAGAAATTCCACAGAAATTTTATAAATTACACAAATACAACATAAATTACAAAAAAATCCAAAAATTCCATAAAAATTCACAGAAAATATTTTTTTTGTTGTCACTGTGGCAAATTGACGGCAAGGACAGTGGGGGGGAGGGGCCGGCAAGGCCTATCTGGTCTCCACAGCCGCGCGTGCACCGCCCCACCACGCTCTGATCTGGTTTTGCTAAACCTCGATCTGGAAAACGGCATTTGTTAGCAAACCGTTGCTCATCTTTCATGGTAGACGGAGTGAGGGAGTGAAAGCATGAGCTTTTCAAATCTCATGCTCTTATCCCATTGCCCCTAAGCATTACGTTTAAACATTATTGTCGCCACCATGAGCCACCCGCCAGTCCATGGTATAAGCAAGGAAGAAGAAGAGTAACAGGAAAGAAAAGAAGAAAGTGAGGGAAGAATAAGAGAAAAAGGAAAAGGGGAAAAAGAAAAGAAAAAAAAAAACAGAAGAATAATTTATGGCCATTGATTTAATTTCAAAAATAAGATTTAATGGTTGAGATGTTCAAGCGTATAACTGATCACTTCATGAAAAAAAGTAACAGTGTTAAACATAATTATACCGAGTGTGCCGATTTTAAAATTTCATGTGGGGTTTTTAGACTATTTTTTCATTACAATTTTTTTTTAACAAATTTGCTAAAATATAGGAATTTTTTACATTTATCCAAAAGTAAATAAAAACAAGTATTTAAATAATTGAATCAAGAAATAAGTAGTGTATTAAGATAAAAGTGGGGAGAATTTAGTTTATTTAAAATTGAAAATTAGTTTCAATCACATAAAGTAAACAAGATATGGATAAATTACGAAAAATTTTATTTAATTTTGTTAAAATGTATATATACACTAAATGACTTTGTTGGTAAAAGAAGATTTTCAATGTAATGGTTTTAGGAATGGCAACGGGACAAACTTAGCCAAAGCGAGATTCGCTCTATCAGAATCCAAATCCAATAAATTAGAACCGTTAGATTCGTTTTATTATTTTAAAAATATTAAAAATATATATTTTAAGTATATATATATATATTTAAAATATTATATATATAATAAAAATTAAAAATTTAAAGAAAATTAAATAAGATAAATTTGGGATGGGATGATTTTAAAAACAAAAATTCAAAACTTGTCTCAAATCATTTTATAATAATAAAAATTAATTTCAATAAAAATAAATTTAAATTTTAACCTGACTTATTTAACATCCCTACGTGGTTTTGCTTGGTACTATATGAGATTGCTTAGCTATGCTAATGATCGATTGGTAGGTTAATATTATATCTTATAAACTCAAAAGTATATAAGATATTTTAAACTAATCTTAAATAAAGAGAGTTTATTAACAATAAGTTCGTTTTTTTTTCAATTTTTTGTTGTAACACCCACTTAAAACTAGTACATAACTAAACTTGATTTAGATAGTATTTGATTAAAAAAATTTATAAACTTTTACATCTTAAATAATATTTTTGAAATTTATAATACGCTTAATTATAATTTGATTAAATTTATTAAAAAATTATTATTTTTTAGATATTTTTAAAATTTATAATATATTTAATTATATTTAAAAAATAAGTTATTAAAGTATTTTGATAACATCAAATAATAATAATTTTATAATTTATATATTAAATTAATTTTAAAAAAACTTTATTTTTTAACATAAAATTTTAAAAGTTTTATAAGCTTATGTATTAAATATTTTACCAAACATTGAAATACAGCGTTCGAGAAAGAACCCAAGCGACTCCGCCTTGCAAACACACACTCTCCGATCAGGAAACCAATCACAGAGCATTTACCAGAGAAATCAATGGAGGAGAAAACCATAACTGGAAGTGAGAGAAAGAAGCTAGGGTTCTGGAAGTGGGGCTTAGATCATTTTCAGATTGATTCTGAGTTACTATTTTCGAAAACCTCAACGCGTCCTCTCGCCCTGAAGTCCCCACTCCGATCACCAGCCTAGCCTGCCGTAACTGCTCCCTGCCTCTCTCTCTCTCTCTGTATATATATATATATATGTATATATATGTGTATTTATCTGTCTGTGTTTAATTCTCTGGTACTGGAATATTTGATTCATTGGGTTTTTGCTGTTGCAGTGGTGGAGGGCTACTGAATGAAGCTATTATCACTGTCTCCTTATTCTGGTTCGTGTTATTTCGCACTTTCAATGCTCAAATTTGTTCACAAAGCGTATCATTTGTCTTGTTTCTGGCTTTTGAGATTATTAATTGCGATAGTAATTTATGTTGGGGGTGATGAGCAAGTTGAACGTACCATTGATCACCTTTATTGCTCTCAATTCTCGTGCCTCTTACAGTGGAAACTTCGATACGCTTGTGGTCTGTAATGCTGACTTGAGTATCAATGATTAATGTTAAGTCGGTCTGTGGAGTTGGACATATTTATCATATTTTATGCAGGTCTGCTCTCCGTCTCTGTTTGATATCCGTCTTTATTAGTGTGTTCTTTGGCCCTTTCTACATGTGTGTACAGTTTATATCAGTAGTACGAAAGTGAGTGAGCAATTGTGAATTTTCAGCACGCATACTGCCCCTCCGGACAAATCCATCAATCCCGCAAAGTTGTATATATCATCCTACATATTGCTTTTGTCTGCCAAACTAGCTTGAATAATGAGACCAAGACAAGGGTATGAAGTAAATTCTATTCTTAAATCTTGATTGTTATGTGCACCATGTAAGTCTCCAGTTAGAGATATAATAAGTGAGGTCTAAGTTAAAAGAGGTTGTTATGTCAATCAATTTTTTCTTTTGTTGATATATTACACCATCTGGACACTTGAAAAAGGGAATCAAGCATTTACTTTAGAATCTTAGATTTGTGGGTGTGTGAAGCTAGGAAGAATATTAGCTTGAAAAGAGATGTTTTTCCCAACCAAATACAATCTCACTGTGGTGTACCCACATCTTTTGTGGCGCAAGACTCGTCACCAACTCACAAGTTGTGTGTCCAGTCTTTTCAGAAAGTGGTGTGGCTCTTTGAGGATTGATGTAGTCTCAAAAACTAATTTGCAGCCAGCAATAACAAACCAACAAGCTTTGTCTTCTCTCACATTAGTTCCTTTTTTTTTTCATTTGCAGCTATGTTGTTTGCCTATGTTAATGTCAGTTGCTTGCTAACTTTGTTAGAAATGACATGACCCTTTTATGCATGGCCAAGCCTAGCCACTTTTTGCAAAATTCCTTTGTCCTAGAATTCTTCAATTTGCATGTTTGACAATTGAATCTGTATTGGTTTCCCACATCTAGACCAACTCTTAGCAACATAATTTTTTGGAGGAAATAGCAAATCTTTAAATAGCTAAAAATGTTAATAACTAAAGTGGCTATGTATGATAAAGCCCTTCAGATTTCAGTTTGTCATTGTATACTGATTATTGCGAAAACAAGAAGTACTGGTTTTACTTCAAATTCATCCATGAATTCTGTTTGCTGCCTATGTCTTCTTTTCTTTCATTTGGTTGTAAAGTCTTGGAATATCATTAAGCTACGTAAAATATCAATACATATTTGGATGTAGTCTGGTCTCTGTGATTGTAGAGCAGTCTTGAAACAGCACATGGTCACAATTTCAAATCTTTGGGCCTTGAAAAACTGTTTGAAAATATAGTTAATCTGAATTAGTACTTGCCGTCATTGCAATCCATTTGTCTGATACCCAAAACACACACACTTTTTACCTTCCTGCTTTTTAATTTCCTCCAGGACACTGCTGAAGTTACTTTCATTTGTATCTAGAGGTTCTGCCATTTGGTGATATTGCTGCTCCTGTGTATTGGTGGAACCATTTCACAATTGTCTCCTGCATTGGTTTTAAATACCCCACCTATTTAACACCTGTTTGTCAGCTTGTCTCTTTGTGGAGCAACTGCAGGTATCAAGTGACCCCCTTTTCTTACTGTTTCATAAATTATGACAATGGAGAAGCCTACATGGTTTTTGTGTTGCCTGTCACTTTGAAGATCTTCAAGTTGAAAAGCAAAATATCTTCTGTGTTTATAAGATTGTCCATCCTATGATCAATAAATTTTTATAGTTGCACCCCTATACACTTCCAAGTCATTGAATCCAAGGTTTCTTGGCCTGACTCATGCTAATAGAAATGTATTATATCTGGTGTTGTGCATTTTTCTTCTGATTATTATTATTTTTTTTTTGGTGTGTGTGTGTGTGGTTTTCATGAGCCGAAGCTGGGTTTAGTGGGAAAGTATTGCTCATCTCTTGTTAACAAGAAAAACAATGTTGGAACTTGTGGTTTAAATCCATTTAGGAATTTTTTTAACCAATTATCTGCACTCTGTTAAACAGTTCTGTTTTTTCTGGTCACTGACTGCCTGGCTGGTGGATGTTCTATTACATATGCTTCACATAACCAGTCACAAGGATTTTATGGTTTCAGATATAAATTCATGTATGATTGAGATTCCATGATATTATCTCACCTTGCTTTCTAAAGCATACTTAATCACAAAACTTTTGGCCAATTAAAACTAATTTAATTTGCAAGATGGCAGTAATTTCAGTGTTCAGCGTCTATGGTATTATGACTGGTAAACTTCGGAGATATCCCTTTCTTTTTTTTCATGTTCACAAAAGCTATCTTTGATTGTATACATATACTATTAGCAATTATATAATAATATACTTCCTTTGTCCTAGATTGACTGTGTACCTTTTTGGTACAGGCTTAAGTAATGCTTATTTCTTGATTTAGTTAATAATTTCCAACATTACCCTTACTTAAAGTAGTGAGATTACTGACAAGAATTCTTGACATTTAATTTTGGGGATGAAAAAAATACCCACCCCTTTTGACTCTTAAAACCTTGAGTAAGTTATAATTTCTTAAACCATACTGAAAGTTTGAATAACCTAAGGTCTGTAGTATGTATTCTATTACTAAAGTGTTCAGAAAGACTACTGGAAATCCTTTTTCTAAATTGTTTTATTGGGTCAGTTCCAGTGAAGTCATGTATTATGAATGAGAGATGAAATGTTATCAATCACGTTTGATCTAATGTGCACAGGACTGGTACCACTGGCTGCTTTTGGGTGGGTAATAGTATCACTTTTGTCTCTCTATCCTTTGGTTGTAGTCATACCAGCATATTTTCATGTCAAGTTTTGTACATGACTGAACACACTTTACTAAGCATGGACAGATGCTAAATAAAGTTAACCTTTTCCCATTCCAGGTAACCTTTAGGTTATGGTCTGGATAGGCCTCCATGAAAATTGTTTCTGTGAAGTAATTTACAAGTTGAAGATGAGAGATCAACTGATCATGTTGAACACACATCACTGAAACCTCATAAATAATTTTTTTCTCCTGGGGGCGAGTTGTTCTCTGCTTTTTGTGGGCACCCATATGGATATCCTACGTGTTAATTTCATGTGCTGTCTGTATAAAAGAGTATGGTGATCTTGGGAGATGTTTAAGAGGTACTACATGATGTTGCAATACATCATTCTAGAGAAAAAATTTGCCTTCTATCACAGCCAGTATATTAGACTATATGGCATTTAAGATGGCTTAATTCAATGATATCTCTCATCATCAATGTAGTAATTAATAGCTCCATATCCTTATGTAAAGCACCCATTTTAATAGAATGACATTATTATTCATGATTTTGGGATATATCTTATGCGTTCTAATCTTTACATCTCCCTCAACAAAACTAGTTTCAAATTGGAGAATTTGATCTTCTCAAACCAATTAGTTGCACTTAGATTTTCATCTGAACGGAGGTGGAATCTCCTGTCTTTGCTGTTTCTGCTATTATAAAATGTCAACTCAGTTGTTTAACATTGATGTTTCTTCCATCTTTAGCCATCTCAGACATATTCAGTTTTGGGATTCCCTCCCCTCCCCCTACCTTTAAATGTGGCGTATTTCTCACCCAAGAGGATCCTCCGCATCCGATTCTTTTTAGAACTTAGTCTTGTAGTTTGTAGCACCGATATTCTTCTTTGAAATGCTTTTCTGTACATGCTGCCTTATATACTGTTACAATTCAAGTTGACAAGAAGAATTTACCCCTTCCCTTACACTTCTATTGCCCATCCAAAGCAGGCACAAGTGTGCTGCTTCATATTTGTGCTAGACAAGTGGTTATTGAAAGATAAATTTGATGATTGAAGTCTTGATTTTTATGCCTAGTTGAGGAACATTCGTTATAATGCCTTCTCACTATTGTTTAATTATTTTTTGTTCCTTTCGTCATTGATGTTGATGACCTGCGACTTGATATAACTTGATATATTTGCTTGTCTGTTTTTTGTGATGTATCAAGCTTTTCAATGTCATCAACGCATTTGCTGGACCTATGAATTTATTCTTACTGTGAAAGATTTACCTGCAAATATAGGTGCCTTATGGTTAGTGGCAAGTGACTTAGTTGTTAGTTAAATGTGCACTACTAAACATAGCTGTTTGATTCTTTTCAACTTCAGTAACATACTTGCCAACCTCATTGCAGGTACTTCTTTGCAGAAGTGTTTAATATCTTCAGGATTTTTTTCCTGATAGTTTTTCATGTGAACATCCTATTTATGATGTTGCCATTAGCCATATGGCTAAATCACAGGCCTTGCTTTTTGGGCCTTTGTTTACCTGGCGATGTCTTGAAAGCTTAAATCTCCTTCAGTAAGTTAATCCGTCTCTTCTTAGAGTCGAGCATTTTTCGATTAATGTGGCAGGGACTCAACATTATCACTGCTGTCCAGTTTTTCTTGTACCCATTTCCCTCACGCAAACCTTCATATTTTGCAACAGCATATAGTTATGTGGGTCACATTAATATTGCCAAAGGAAAATCTTTTGTATTCTCTGTTTTTTTCATGTATAAATTGAGCTTATAACCTGTGACATGCATACAATATACAATATCCATACTTTTTGGTAATTAACTGATTTACCAAGTAAATTTTTGTTCTAAACCATCTACAAATAGAGAACACAATTGAACAATCTGGCTCACATTTGACTAGAATTTGAGTCTCAAAATATAATAATGTGGTGGGAAGGAGGTACTTCCGATAGGATTGAGAAAGGACTTAACTTTAATCTACTTGTTAAAAATACTTATTTGTCAGTTATAATCTGTATCATAAACCTTGAGCATATCTAAAGGCTAAGTTTGGTGCATGATAACTGCTGGAAGTCATTGCCGATGGTTATCTGCATATCTATTTTGGTTCACATTTCATAAGTATATATAGATAAACCTTTGCACTGATCTTGAAGTATGATTCAAATCCATTGTATTGTGATAATCACAAGATGTTGCTAAATGCTATTCTAGCAAAGTAGTAACGGAAAGTTACTGCATAGGAGAATCGGAACAAATTGCCATAACATGATGAGTCATCTTTGTATCTTCATTGTTCACACTATTGTATCAGTTGTGTGTCTCATGTTTTTCTTAGGTATCAAGCTTTACAAATTCGCTCAGTCTTACTTCCAGATATTAGGCTCTTTTCTTTTTGATAACTCGTGAACTATTTGAAGTTTGTATCTTAGTTCAAACCTGAATCATTAAAATCATCAAATAGTCCTTAACATACCACTTTCATTTCAAGATTGATTCCATGATAACTACCACTTCTCCACACAAAGTGATTCAGAAACTTAGCACCACAATGGGACATTTCAGTGTTTATAAAGTTACACAATACTTCATTTCTCAAATCTTGGATTTAGGCAAAAGCAATTGAGGTTCATGTTCCCAGGCCCTATTTATGACTGCGTAGCTGTCATGCAAAATAGTCCTTGTTTTCAACAACATTTTTGGTCTTGTCCTAAAATGCGCTGCCCCATTTCATGATAGAAATTTAAACGAAACTTAGTAATTCGTATTTACTTTGATGTCAAGCCTTAGAACATATGTGAGTTTGATCCGACTCTGTTTGCTTCAGACTCCTCATGAGCTCTTTTACAACTTGACCTTTCAAAGGACATATGCTTTTACAATTTGATGCTAGGTAACTGTAGGCGTTATTGCCCACGAAACAGTGTAATTTGTAAACTGATTTCTCTGAGTTCTATGAATTTCAGTATAAATTTGTGTGAGGAGAGGAGAGGAACATACACAGATATCAATGTTAAATTGATTTTCCAATGCTAATTTGGCTAACACCTTTTAGGTGAGTCGTAGTGACACAATTTGTTTATTTTTTGAGGAGATAATGTACGTGTCAGTGTTATAAAGTTTGTACTTAGTAGTTTATATATCTCCTTGGAATTAGCAGATGCCCACTTTTTTACACTAAGTATGAACATGGGGTTCAGCGTTTACTTAGGGGGTTTCCCATTTTGGGCCAACTGTTTCAGTTTAATTATTACTCTATTTTTCTAATAAATTAATTTAATACATTATTGTACCAGATATCGTTTAATAAATAATTAATAATTATCAATCAATAATTTTATATGTATATATTATCAACAATTAATTATTATAAAAGCATATACTACATGCCCATGCAATTCAAATCTAAAACCTTAAAAATTTGAAACTTCAATTGAATTACAGTTCATCGGCCAATAATTATTATAATTAGGGATGTCAATTAGATGAATCTCAATTCAAATATAATTTGGATTTAATGTAAAAATCATAATGAAAACTATTTTTTAGTTGGATTCAAATCTAAATTTGAATTCTTGGATTTTTACAGAATAACTTAGTTGGATCCGAATCTGATGTCAATTGGTTAAATCCAAATAAATGTGTCGAATATGACCCATCAATAGCCTTAATTATATTCCTTTATTGGTAGCTTCATTTCATCAAGTCCAAAATTAAATAATTATTTTATTTGAATAATATTCAAGTGAACGCCATTAAATTTCGATTGGAATTTTGAATGGCTCAAAATGCGTTAACGTGGCATCAATCTCCATTAAAACTTTTTTTTTTTTCTAAAACTTACTTTACCAATTTTTTTATATTTTTTATTTTTGGAAGATAGAAAGAAAAAGCTTTATCTCTAATGAATAACGTGCTTAGCAGTAAAAATGGTCAACCCTAATATTGTGGGGAGTCCGGCAAAAAGTAGACATCTTTTCTTTTTTTATTATTTTAGTATAAGATATATATTTTCTGGTAAATCGACACATTAATAAGCTGTTAAACAAGAAAAAGTATAATGTTTGAACCAATTATTAATCTAGAATACTTGGAAAAGTGAGATAATATAAAAAAACCTGCCAAGATTAACGAGTTGACTAAGTACAATACTGCCAAATTAATGGAATTAGGATGGTTAAAATTGCAAAAGAAGAAGAAGAATAAGATAAATTAAATTGTGAATGTTCTTGGTATGAACATAGTATTTGATGTCAAGGCATAGGGCTAGCTTTATTTATTTATTTTTAAGTCTTCATAATTAATCTAATCTTAAGGTCATAATTGTCATTATTTAAGTATGGACACTAAATACACTTCAAGAAAATTTTTGTGATTATATTTATGTCAAAATTATACTATGTATTAATATGAAAGTTCCGAAATTGATTCATAGGTTCCACACACATGATTTTCTATTATAAATTTTAATGTATTCTCTTATATTGTATTGATCTTCCGTCAAATCTTATATATATATATATAGTATATATACAATAATAATTAATATATTATAATAAAAATGCAATATGTTTGTAATAGAAAATCCTACTCGGTGGAGTTGGGCTACAAATTTTGGTTCTCCTATTAATTCTATCACAAAGAATTTTCCAATATTATCCTTCTAACGGGGAGAAGGTGGAAAGGGTTTTTAGGAGGGTTTTGCGTTATTTTACTGTAATGTTCTTGTGACCTTTCATTAGGACAATGTAATTTTCCTTGCTTAGAAAATGGTTACTATTATAATATATATATATATATTGTGCTTAATATTTAAATCAAAACCCCTTTTTGGTTTTAAATTCAAAAGTATCCAGCTAGCTTTACCTAAAATAAAATTCTCTTTCTAACTTTCATAATTGGCCCCAATCATCTGGTTGATAAATTGATGCCACTTGACATTGAAAGGAAAAACCATCAAGAAAATCAATTCTCATGCATATAGATTCCTCAAAATAATTCACTTTCTGTTTACATTTAAAGCCAGGAATAATTTTCTTCAATGTCTCCCTCACGAAAAATCTAAGATCCAAACAGAACATATTTTTTTTCTTTTTTTCATTATAATTCCAGATACAAAAAAGAAATTGAAATCCCACTGTGGGTCAATCTCAAATTTAAGTCCAGGTTCAAAATTTCATCCCCTTCAAGAAATTTACCCCCTAAAGATACTCACATCATTAGTATCTCCAGATTTTTGGGCAAAAGGCACTAGGGTTTTTTTGGACAATTGGAAAAGCTCATAAATTGCTGCATCTTTCGCCTATTGACCAGGATCATTGTCTTAATTTCTCCAACAATCCATGCACAAGACAAAAAGGAACTATTTTCACTCCTCAATTCTCTCCTCCTTTGAATTAACTCTAGAAAAACACTTGCTCATGATCAAATTATTAAGCCTATATTACTACAATTATTATCATCACATGCATCATAAATCATCCAAAATCGGTACATATTTGAGTTGTATGTGGACCACTTAAAAAATGTCGAATAAACTTAGTTAAAACATCATTAGTCTAGATTTAGTCGTGCAACAGCTAAATTACCAACAGAAAATCAAGGGAGATCATGAAATTCATTAATCTTTAGGAAAAAGCAGAAGATTATGATTTAGTAAATAAATGCTTCTTGATTTATGGAAATCTATATCTTAACTACTTGACATATACTTCTTTGCAATATTTAAGCATCTTAAGTGCTAAGAGTCTTGAACTATGAGAGAGGAATATTCTCTGTAAAAGTGATTTTCTTCTTCATTTCATATTCAATGAAAAACACTAAGATGGTCAATATTTGGCGATAATAACTACTCAAAATGCTGGCATTGAACAATATAACCGCGACATCTCTATAATGAACTTAATGATTATTCATGCATCAAATAGGGCAAAATTTTGGGAGCCCACTAAAAATTTCCCTATCAAAGAGTTTTACATGTATCAATTTATTTCACACTACAGATACCCCTAAAACTATTAAACTTGTATGCTTGCGTTTCCAAGATACATGCAAGCACCTACACACACACACACACACACACACACACACACATATATATATATATATATAGATATACGTATACATATGTATTTTACATTTGACACACACATAAATATGCATCCTTTACAGGTAGGTCCAGAGCAGTGGATCTCTGCATCATACCCTCTCAACAAGTGGGACCTCTTGCCTCTTCAACCAGAGATGAGCAGCAAGTCTTTAAATTATTATAAAAAACCAATAATAAAAACGCACCTCTTAGGTCCAGAGAATTTGACTTCAACACCACTTTTTATACTCTTTCTGCAGAGAATTCTTTATTGTAACAAGTCTCAAACTAAGAACTAATTGAGCTGTCATTGTTCTGCATTCCCTTTATGGAGACATTTCCAAGCTAGAGGCCTTGCAGTTAAGCAATCCATGTCACCCTCTGAAGCAATCCATCCACATATGACAATTCTGTTAAATGAAACAACTTGTAAAATAGAAAACCTTAAATCAAATCACCGAAAGGGATAAGTAAAACATAGGTGATTAGATGAAGAATGTGGTACAAGTGTACAACACAAGGGTCTGATTAATTAAGCACTGGTAGCATAAGTCCCTTTGTTGAAAACAAGACCCAAAAGCCAAGAGAAAAAAAGAATAGAAGACGACAATGAATTTGTTTTTTACTAGAAATAGTTGAAATACCTCTATAGTTCAAATTCTCATGTTTCCTTTGACTGTAAAGGCCCAATTACTGCACACGAGTGTTGAGGGGATTGATACAAAAAATACCAGACAAAGTTTCTTGATCAGTGTGCACAGGTAACTCAAGGCCTTAATTAATGCCTAAATCACCCGATGGATGAATCTTGATCCTATAGTATAGTGAAAATTTGTAGTTAAATATGCAAACATAAACTGCTAATAATGGCTGGTCATACATCATGATACACAGTAGCCTACCTACAATTAGTCGTTGAACGAGTTTAAGCCCGTGGCTCAAAGGGGTGGAGGGGTGGTGCTCTATGTGGTTGAATGGTGATAAACTCCACCTAGCTTGCCTTATCTACAATGGCATGTTAGAGAATGTAGATTTCGTAAAGTAGTAGATACAGTAGTTGTATGGAAATCTAGAAGACAACATTTTTATGCCAATGCTGATGTAAAGAAGATCCAGAATTTGATACGAGATAATGTACAGCTAAAGAAGATCTAGGATGAGATCTAATTCTCCAAAAAAAAAAAGAACAAGAACAATGAATAGGAAGATTAAGGGAGCGAGGAACTAGTATTGTGGCTTTAACAAATCTTAGATGGCAAAGTATTTAGCACAGATATAGGGAAGATTTGCAAGTAAGCTGACATCCTTCAAATTCTAGTAATTTATGTTTCGTATAATTGTTTTAGTAGGTCTGAAGTATCTATAGTTAGAACCAATACTTTCTTAAATCTAGGGAAGGGCATCCTGATTTTGCTAAATCTAATCAAATAAGATAAAGAACAAGAACAATATTTTGTTCATGCGCCATTTTAGTTTTCATGAGTATTAAAAGCTAAAAAATGTAGGCATGAGAAAGAGAGAGAAGGGGCGGGGGGGCAGTATCCTGTAAGCTTCATCGTCATGCTGGCTTTCTACATATATTTTTTACATGTGTTGACGAAGGATAAGGGGGTGCTCTAGACAAAATTATTCTAGCTATTCTATTTGTCATTTACAAAATTATGTACAGCTTTTAGAGCAACCAACTCCAAAAAAACAAAGTAAGCCAACTTTAAAATTGTTATTTTAACTAGTTGCAGATTCTTGCCTGCCTATTTAAGCAGTTCTCCCCGTGGATATCAGATACATACCAGCAACTTCTATTCAACCTTGTCTCCACCTTCCCCATTTTCTACCTTAGTTCTGATTTCTTGCAAAGACAGGCCTATACAGTTCTCTTCTCCTGGAAATTTATATTGCTATAACAATTCTGTTCGGGAATATTCTGTACTTTTTGTCTTGAAATTTCTATTAACAATGTTTTCAGTAGTTTTCTACATTGGAGTTTTATTGATGATCACCATTACCAACTGGCTTTACAATTGGAGGAATCCCAGGTGCAATGGAGTCCTCCCACCTGGTTCAATGGGCTGGCCACTCCTCGGAGAGACTCTTCAGTTCTTTGCTCCCAACACTTCTTCTGATATTCCTCCTTTCGTAAAGGACAGGATGCAAAGGTAATCTTACAGTCATCCCAAAGATGTTCAAATAATCATAACAATGCAGTCAATCCATCAAAATTGTTTTTTATATCTTCCAAATCATATGATGTCTTTGGCTATTTCCTTTCAGATATGGGCCTATATTCAAGACTAGCTTGGTAGGACGGCCGGTAATAGTATCCACGGATGCAGATCTTAATTATTTCATCTTTCAACAAGAGGGCCAATCATTTCAGAGCTGGTATCCAGACACCTTCACTGAAATATTCGGGAGGCAAAATGTAGGTTCTTTGCATGGGTTTATGTACAAGTACCTTAAGAACATGGTGCTGAATCTCTTTGGCCCAGAAAGTCTTAAAAAGATGCTTCCAGAGGTTGAGCAGGCATCAAATAGGAACCTAAAAAGGTGGTCAAGCCAGCATATTGTTGATGTGAAGGAAGCAACCGCACAGGTAATTAGGAAACATCTTATCCTCATTAGGTTCCCCAATGTTTATTCAAATTAGACTAATATTCTCTGTTGTGTTTCTCCCGCAGATGATTTTTGACCTGACTGCAAAAAAGCTAATCAGTTATGATTCAGAAAAATCCCCTGAGAATCTAAGGGAAAATTTTGTAGCTTTCATACTGGGGTTAATCTCCTTTCCTCTGGACATTCCTGGAACAGCCTACCACAAATGCTTACAGGTATGTCCAAGACTGTGCAGATAACATAATCATAATACAATGGCATCATTATTCATATAAAAAACCATAATTAGCTAACTCGCTACTTTGATCAGGGGAGAAAGAAGGCAATGAACATGTTGAAAAACATGCTACAAGAAAGACGAGAAAGGCCGAGAAAAATCCGAAGTGATTTCTTTGATTATGTCTTGGAAGAACTTCAACGAGAGGATACAGTTCTGACAGAGGCAATTGCTCTGGATTTGATGTTTGTGTTACTCTTTGCCAGCTTTGAAACAACCTCCCTGGCACTGACTTCAGCAATTAAATTTCTTGTAGACCATCCATTGGTTTTGAAAGAACTGACGGTGAGTGAAGATTAACTACTCCCAACCGAGCAACTACAACAACTCTGATGCTCTTATTCCAGTTAACATGCTCTAAATATGTCTCAGGAAGAGCACGAGGCAATTATTAAAAGGAGGGAAAATCCAGATTCTGGACTAACATGGAATGAGTACAAATCAATGAAATTCACATTTCAGGTGAGTCTATCAATGTCTAATTTTCCCTAAAAAAAATTGGCCTCATTTGCAATACTTTGTTCACTAACAGAATTAAATTGCAGTTTATCAATGAAACAGTGAGACTGGCAAACATAGTACCTGGAATTTTCAGAAAAGCACTGAGAGAAACCAAATTTAAAGGTGTGGATTCAAACAGGAATTTATTCATTTTTCTTTTTCCCGGTTGTTTCATAGAGCATACCTTAACATTATTTTTTGTGGTGCAGGATATACCATTCCAGCTGGTTGGGCGGTTATGGTATGTCCTCCAGCTGTGCACTTAAATCCCACCAGATATAGAGATCCCCTCGACTTCAATCCATGGAGATGGGAGGCAAGTATTTCCACAATATCACACTATATCTGACTGACTTCATGCCAGCTCTTAATCATGGAAGAACTGATGCCTACAGGGAATAGACACAAATGGTGCGTCAAGGAACTTCATGGCCTTTGGAGGTGGTATGCGGTTTTGTGTAGGAACAGATTTCACAAAGGTGCAAATGGCTGTATTTCTCCATTGTTTGGTAACCAAGTACAAGTAAGAATAAAGCATGCTGTAACTCTTCACAAACTGTATGTAGAGCACGGAGAGATGGCTAACCCATTTTCATCTGCCAGGTGGAAAGCAATCAAAGGAGGAGACATTCTTCGAACCCCTGGTTTACAATTTCCAAAAGGATTTCACATTCACATCTCTGAAAAGGATAACTAGAAGCAGGGGTGTCAAATAAAGATGATACACAGGCAAGTCATTTGGATGGCTAAAAGCATGAACCCAGGGGACTCCAGCTCTGCCTTCCCATGGTGCAGCACTGATATACTCATAATGCCAGAGACTTTCAGTATGACCTAAGCCAATTGCAAGAGGGACATAAAAATGACCTCTCTCCTCCAGTTAACCAATGTGAGGAAATTTTGCTCTGAATGTAACAAAATTTTGGTTCCTATACATTATCCAAAAATAGAAAGAGGTAGGCCTAGAAAAACAGAGAAAAAAAAAAGAACATTCATTCAGAATATAAGATGCGCTTTGTCAGAGTAACTATCAGATGGTAATATATAAATCTTCATCATTACTCTCTTTGCATCGCTGCTCAATCACCAGAATGTTATTTCAAACTGTGAACAGAATTTTTAGTTCTACTATGTGTTTTCCCTCACATTCGTCTGGAGGAAAGGGAGAGGGGTCTTATACTACCAAGGGAAAACCAAGTAGTTATAAGATAGTGCCATCGAACGAGATAGGTGTTTCAAACTACAAAATCAAGCACAGTTTTCCAGCTCATGTTATTCTCTTCGTTTTGTATTCAAAGTAATATTATATGCGTCTTCCAATATAAAGTTTTTGTGCTTTACTTGTACATGGTCATCATCACAGTCCCCTCTATATATGGTAATCTCTGCCAGGGGTTTGCTTTTCTTTCTTCGTCTTTGATGTCTAGTACTGTTGTCCTCCCCTCTGCTCAACTGAACTTGTTGTGATGTGTCTGAGCTCTTGAGTCTTCTATGTTTGTGCTTTTCCTTATGAACACAGTGAAGACAATAATGGTAATGGCTTTCCTCTATCAGTGGATGTGCCTGTGCTCACTCTGAGTAGTTCGCCTTTTGAGTAAATCATGCCTGTGACGCCTCTTTTCATGCCTAAGATTTTTCTTTACGTGGATGACTGAAAGATCAGCATCTCTGTCATGCTTCCATATGTCTCCACTTCTATTAATCCACTCATGATCCTTTTTCCAGTCATATAGAGGATCAAAGAGTCCTTTCAGATGAAAAAGCCAGAACAGCCCAACTGCAACTTAGAAAGACAAGAGAATATCAAAGACATTGTCCTCTAAATTCCAGATGCTAACTCATGTATTAGAAAATTCCCAGTAACAAAGCATGGGACATGTTAAAAAATTTGCTAAAAACAGACCGAACATCAACATCCAGCTCATGCAGATATATCACAATATGGCAGCTGAAGCCAAAAAACCCACAGCACTTCTTCTGCATAACACAATACTCACAGGAACATCGTCAGATGTGAACTTAAAGTCTCACTCTCACATTTGTTGATATGTGTATGAATGTCTGCAGCTGTATCATGGAAGCAGACAATCCAGAGCAAAAGAACTTGTAACTTATAATTGGCAAACCTCACATAATTCTCAGAGAACTGAGAATAACCTCTCAGTTCTGAGAAATATAAAAATTAGCAACAAATATGCTTACATACATGCAATCTAGTCTATCTAGATACATAGTGGCAATAAAAGCACAAGTGACAATTTTACTGCCCTTAATATTGAACATATGTGCAAACTCACAAACAGAAGAAAGATATATTATTTTCTTTCTACCAGATGTATGCAAGATGTCCTATTGAAGATATGTTCCAATTTTGAGCGATTTCACTTTTGAGCAAAAGATGGTACCTGCAACTTTTTCCAGTGATGAAATCTGCCAAACCAGACCATAACATGCTCCACAGCTCCTAAACAGATTCAAAGGAACTGTTTTTGGAGGTTGAAATGGAATCTGAATAATGGCCATGATTGATGTAGATAATTTAGAAAGATGAAACCATAATATTTGAGATAATTGCAATTTGGATCCCGTATCTTATGCCAGTACCTTTTTAGTCCTATAATATCAAATTTGGCCCTGTACTCAATTTGAGGACTTTAGTTAGGAAAATTACAATTTTCATCCTATATCTTAGGCCCACACATTTTTTGTCCTATAAGTTGTTATTCAATCAACTTTAGTCCATTATCATCGTATTTTACTCATTTTGAGGACTTTAGTTGGAAAAATTATAAATTTTTAAATTCTTACTTACACATAATAAAACAAAAACTTAAGTTTGTTTTGGATAACAATTAGGCATATTACCTTTTCCCTCAATCTAGTTATATTCTAACTATCTTAAATGATACATTAATGTAAATTATTTCTACTTTAGAGCTACTTTAAAACACTTTATTTTTCATAAAAAAGTTCTTTGATTTTATGTTGTTCTTTTTTGGATTCACTATTCCCCCTCATCCCTTGTTACTAGAGATCGTCAATTGTTTTGAGCTTAGCGTCAATCAATTCACTCCTAACTCATTCATGTATTTCAAAGAGTTTTTGCATCACTTAAAGAGCAAGATCTATTTGTCACCTTAGATATTTTTTGTACTTCGTTCTTTGTTAAGAGGTCCCCGTGAGTCATATTTTCTTGAGAGGTGTGTTGTATCTAGAGAACCTTGGAAATTAAATTTCATTTATATGAGGGACAATGGTGGTTTTTCTCTTAATGGAACACCCCCCCCCCCTCCCACACACACACATTTGCATTGTTAAGCTGACCTTTGTGATTCCTTTGAGACACAGGGGTTTTTTTAATATACTTTTCTATTTGTTTACTAATAAGACATCTTTCAGTTTATGTTTTTGTCATTCCTTTGCTTGCTTTTCTTCCTCCTCTTTTCTTTTTTTTTCAGTTAAAATAATGTCTAAATGGTTTTCTCTTTGTTCATTTGTGTTCTTGTAGGGAAAAAGATTAGTTTGCAGGAACTCCGAGCGCACAAGAGCTCGAAGGGTGTTATTAGATTGCGCCAATAGGAGGACTAATGATGGAAGTCATTCTCTTCCTCCCCCATCTTCTTTAGGCATGAAAAGCGGCCTATTGTTCTTCTCTTGCAATTCCACCTCTGAAGGTGTACCAAGGATGATCTCCCTGGGATGGCGTCTTATCACAGCAGCAATAAGAGGTATTTTTCAAATGGCGTCAATCGTTAGGAGAGCATGTCATCTCTCCGTGACATCAACAGACTCAGAGCATTATTA
Source organism: Paulownia fortunei (assembly GCA_019321725.1). Lineage (NCBI taxonomy): Eukaryota > Viridiplantae > Streptophyta > Magnoliopsida > Lamiales > Paulowniaceae > Paulownia > Paulownia fortunei. The sequence goes on along the minus strand of CM033122.1, from coordinate 6,687,813 downwards.
GCAATTATGATATTACACATTTTGATCACGTCAGCTTCAAGACTCTTCACATATAGCGAGTCCACTAAGGTAATTGTTTTCTCATTTAGCCTGATCATATCTTTTGTCATGCACATTCTTTTTTCCTTGTCATTTCATCTCATTTGTTCTTTATTCCCCTTTTCTGGGATTGCCACCCTTTTGAAACAACAAGAGGTGCCTCGTCTTGAGGCTTGGAGAAGAAACTTAGTCTAGAGAATACTAATTTCAAGGAGGAACCCAAGGTCATGGCCAAGGATCATGAATATTGGATGTTGGATTGCAAGAAGGAAGTATCTACTCTGAAGAGATTCCTAGAGTCCTCGAATGGTTAAACCTTCTTATAGGGGCCCAACATGCACACTTGGAAGAGTTTAAGGAGTCTACTGCCTTTTGGGGATTGATCTTTGAGAAGGCTTTTGAGATTTATAACCAAACCATCTTAGAGTGTCGGTCTAAACTCAAGGAGACTGGCCAATTTCCTAATGAGTATTTAATGTTCCTCAATCATGATGTTTCCAATGAAGAGTTTGAGGGTGGTGGTGATGTTGAGTTGATTGGGGCACCATCTACTGGGTCAATGGGCCTGCATTACTATTCAAGGAGCAAGGTTCCGGAGGGTGCATAAGATGATGGTGGTTGACAAGCTCCTGCTTCTTAAAAGACTTAGCCTCTCTCAGCATGCTTTCTTATACCTCATTTTTTGTTTTCGTTTCCTTTTTCAAATCAAAAGCTTTAGACTAAATCCCTCGAGATAAGAATTGGTTTTCCTACTAGGAAGCACCATGACTTTCATAACCAAACCAATTCAAAGCTACAAGAGAATAAGGAAATCTTGATACACTAGTTTACCAATGCCAGCCTCCGCCCATATGGAGGTGCACACCCATTTAGGAACATATGTGAACGCAAAATGTATAATGATTTATTTTTACGTAGCAATAGAAGCTTACTTATGCTGCTTCGGCTGAGGATGAGAGAGCAAGTTGGCACAGGGGCAAATTTACCTAGCTCAGGAAAATGAAGAGGATAAGTAGTTTCAACTATGACAACATCTCCTCTAACCATCAATGAAGGAAGAACTCTAGGGAATGAAGAAACTTCTGGATTTAATGTAATGCTCTTCATTATTGTTCTTAGAATAAAAAACCAAACAAGAAGAAAATCCACCTTATTCAATATTTCCTTTCATGACACACAGAAACGGAATCTGCTTGGCATTTAGTAAAATGAAATTTTATGAAATTGATAAAGGAAACTATTGTCTATTAATTTGGTTCAGAATCAAATTCTTCAAAATGACCACATGCACTTTACTAATGAAGGAAAGTTCAAGATAATACATAACTGGTGATATGATACAAGTTGAGCCCCAATAGTTAGTGAACATTCCTGCTAGTACACAGCCTTAGAGGAAATTTTCCTTTATCTGCTTCTACACTTTCCATACTTAATATAAGTGCTCTCTACCAATTATCATTCTTTCAATGTAACTAAATGCTTTCTTCTTAACTTAACTCTTTCAATTTTCACCTCTCTCTGTCTCTTTCAACCTGATCTGATGTTTTCACACACTGGAAGGAATTTATACAAATCTCCTAGGCACCTAATACCACCCGGAAACTCTCATGTTTCAAAATTAGATACTAAGTTAGAGAAAACAATCAAATCCAACCAAGACAAAATGTTAAATAAAACATGATAATTGGAGGGAAAGGCACATCACAAAACTTGCCTCTCACGCATTTTAAAATATGCTCTGGCGTCAGGCTTATTTGCTATTTTAACATAAATTTCTTCAAGATTATAAGCAACATCCTAGAAGAGAAATTTATGTCCTGACATATCAGATAAAAGAAATCATCATATTTAAGTTTGTATGCTTGTGGGCAAGTGTGTGCCATACTTCTCCCTTATTTTTCCCCATATTTTTCTAACATAAACTAGCTTCGAAAGCAGCAGGGTAGAATCCCTACTATTGGAGCATCCCTAGGTCATTATGACCTTGTTATCACACCACTCTTGACATTTCTCACAAGGGACTTCTCAAATCCACTATTAAGATACATGAGAATAGGTTAAAAATCCATTCTCAGTAAATTTGAGTATTTCATAGAATTGATTGAGTAAAGAATAAGTTGATTACGTACGATTTAAAAAAGAAAATTGTGCCATCATTTATCTAAAACATTTTACTTATTTTACATACTCGTATGCATGTCAATTTGTACAACGCATAAGCCGCGGATTTAGTAATAGATATCACCGGTGGGACTCAAAGCATACGCATTTGTTTGGTCGAATTCTCCTCCGCTTCTACTATCTCCGCCACCGTCGATGCCTACCTCCCACTTGACATAGACATATAAATGTTTGCATGCAAATTTTTAGAGAGAGAAAACGTACCGATTCATGGGAATAGCCAACTCGAGAACAATATTGGAAGTGCAGTTGAGCCCATTGGAATCAGACACTTCTTCGCACTTCCCCAAATTCGATTTGGAGAGGATTTGAGCAGTAGAAGCATTATTGGAGAGTGAAAAGAAGGTTCTGGCCATTAGAATGAGGGATTTCATGGCGGAACTGAATGAACTTGGGGAAATGGAGAAATGATTTTTGTGGTTTGAGAATTTGGGGCATGAATATGAAATAAAAAGGAAAACGGTTTTGGCGGGCGACGGTCGACGGTCGAGGGAAGGGAAGCTTTTTGCAAATGAGTCCCTAGATTTCATACTAATTCTGAATTGATCCAATCAATGAATTGAAAATATTGTTTATATCATCAATAATCCAAACATTCAATGAAGAAATAAAATTGAATTTGCTGCAGAGAGGGCTAATGGAATGTCTTTGAGCAATAAATTTGTACTTAATAGTGTGCTTAATTTTATAAGATATACTCTTTATAGACCGGACAGAACTAGAAATAAAAATTAGAGAGAGAAATAAAAAATAAAAAAATATTTTTAATATTTTATAGGGACAAAATTTAAAATTAATATAAATTATATATATATAATTTATATTAATTTAAAATTTTACGAATTAAGATGAAATGCCTCCCCTTCTACTCCTTAACTCTATCTCTATTTATAGATTTACTGTAATAATTGTAATATACAGAAGAATATAAATATTATTATAATTTTCGAAAGAAATGAACATTTATTATTTCTCTAACAAGTGTAATAAATTAAAAAGAAAAAAGTGAAATGCAATTTGAAAAATAATAGAGAAGCCGATTAGAAAAATGAATTAATAAAGGAATGAAAGCCGTGGAGCAAAAAAGAGCAAAAAAAAATAAAATAAAATAAAAATAGTGGAAGATAAATTATCCAACACACGTTACAAATTACACAACCCCATAAAAAAAATGCCCATATATTTGAAATAATACATATATATTTGAAAGATTCTTTTAGGTGTATAATAAACATGTATAAAATAAGAAGTACAGATTTGTTCAACAATAGATTATGAGGAAAACATACTATTTTTTAGAACTTTGAATTTAATGATTATTGTTATGCTTAACTTAGACAAGTGACCACAATTATCAAATCCATTGTATTGGTAATTCATTCTTAAGCCTTATTAGTACCTCATACGTGGATTTTGCAGAGTTTGAATATTGTAATCAATATTTAATATTCTATTACAATATTATTAATACACGTTAAATATATATTGATGGTGTTATTCAATATACTTAAAATATATTAATGATATTACAATAATAAATATAATATCAATTATAATAAAAAATTCTTGAATTTTGAGGCTAAAATTACTATTTTTTTTATTTTTTACGTTGGCATTTGGATAGCCCAATTAAATCCCCTATTCCCTAATATAAGAGATTGCGGGTACAAACGGCTGGGGAAGAACCGTCGTCTGCAGATTTCAGGAATCACGTTTTTCGATTTTTTCAATTTTTTATTTTTTTTTGAATGAGCAATTGGATTCTATCCACAAATATATCATAGTCCATCCGAATAAATTCTCAAAAGATAGGATACAATCTATTCCTGTGGATCTTTTAAGGAAAATTACAAAATATCCCTTAAAATAAAATTTTAGATCAAAAAAATTTATGGAACCATTTTTAAGTGTAAAGAACCCTTGCACCAACATTTCATTTCAGAAAATACAACCATTACTTTTAACCCTATTTTTCAATAAAACAATCCTTGAACTTCTTACATCAAGATTTTTTTTTCATTGATATTCAATTTTAAAATTAATTTTAATTGCATTCATTTATTTGTAGGAAATTCCTTACAAAACTTAATTTATAAACTTTGAAATTTTTTAATCTTTTTATTTAGTTCATTAAATTTTAAAAATTAAAGTTATCTATACTATAACTCATATAACTAAAAATTCAAGAAAAATACTTTTCTTCGCAAATTCTATTCGTTGAAATTACAATCATCATTGGGAACAAACCAAAAATCCTTCTAATAAAAAAATCAACTAATAAAATTTCTTAATTTTAAAAATCCAATGATAATTTAGTCAAAAAATTAACCACTAAATTTTTTGGAATGAAAAGTTAAGAAATGGGTTTTTTGAATTGAAAAATATTTTTTGCTGCAACTTTTTTAATAGAAAGCTCATTTTAAGGAGATTTTAGTAACACAATTCAAAATCATCAAACTTCAAATATTCATTGAAAAATTAGCCTATATTTTGTTAATTCATTGCCTGGTTAAAAATGCAGGTTGCAAGACAGTAAATTTGTCCAGCAAAATTGACTTCCCAAGCAAATACATTGTTCAACAGCTAAAACAACTAGCCAATTGCAAACAGATAGAGAAGAAAAATTTTTGTCTTGCCAAATTTAGTTCCAACCAAGGAGAAACACAGTTCAAAAATATAAAACCATCAGCCAACTAGACGTTGCAGGACTCAACGAAATAAAACAGAAATCAGCCACAGACTACAGGAAACCAGAAAATCCAACCTGCACCACAACATATACATCTAACACCAACATTGCTTGAAAAAACTAATTTTATGACACATCAAGCTATCAGGTCGAGCTTAAAAATCGCACTTCTCTGCTCCATTTTGTGTGCGCAACCAAACCAAATGCCCCCCCACCCAACAAAAAAAAAAAAAAAAGAACGAAGGAAAACGCCCCAAGTATTCACATAGAAAATGTCAAAAGTAGTTCCTTTAATCCTTCAATAAAAGATGCCCAAAGGAAGCGGGGGATAAACAGGGGTGTGGTTCAAAGTACAGCATATAGCATTGCACAAGATTCTGTACTGAAGAAATATAATTCTAAATTAGAGTTGAGACAACAAGGAAGACAGAGAACAATTATGGCTACTGCTGAGGGAGTGGAGGCCTTTTCTCAACCATTTCATATTGCAGGACAAAGTTATCCTGCATCCCAACAGAGAAAAAATAAGTAACACCACTTGTTCCAGAAGGAAATTCAACATACATCCAAAATCTAATGCCAAAAGATATTGCCAATCATGTACTGCAAACCTTTCTTGCTGTCTGCCAGGTATTGGGATCGAAACAGAAGTAACAACCTCTCTCATAATTGTTTGTCTTGACAAGAGGTTCCATATTCTTCACCCTGGTGAACCATAAGCGGAGCTCTCTGTGGTAGAACCATCCTCTATTATAACTGCAACGAAATGTAAAACAAATTGAGTGATTCCTAATGGGCTCAATTTACATGTATATAAGCTATAACTTTGCGATAATATATAAGGGAATCCTCACTCATTCCCAAAAAAGTATATGCTTGCACTTATTATCCACCCGGAAGTAATCTACTAAAGCTGATGATTACTATAGCCTTTATCTTGATGACATCGGTATCACTTAAATTTTTTTTTAGTTCTTTATTCCTAAAAATTTCCATGAAATACCACTAACAGCCTGGAAGGTCAAAATGCACTTTAGTTTATTAAAATAAAAAATAAGAACGAAAAACTAAAAAGCAATAATCAAGGCAACTCTAGACTGAAAATTGGGTCCATTCAACTAAGCATTACATCCTGCAACCAGGGGTTACCCAAATTCTGGTGCTATATTGAATCTCACAATTGAATTGTGTGTTTTACTAATTATGCAACGACCAATCCAATTTATGCTCTTTCTTCATAACCTTCTGTAGTAGGCAAATTTCACCATCTCATAAACATTATAGTTGTTTTATTTTTTGTATAGGTAAGCAAGTAAGTCCACTCAGGTTTATACAAGTAGGTAAAGCCATTCCATTTGTCGGCCTTAAGATTCTCAATCCAACTACATTTATCACGCATTCCTCATGATTCTCAGCTGTCATGTACGGATAGCAGAGCATGTATCTTTTACGTACAATATTATTGTTCTTACATTTTGCACAGAAATGCAAAAGTATTTTCCCTTTTAATTCCAAAATCCAACTATGATGGTTTAGTTAGTTGACAGGCATTCTTGAGCACATTTTTAACACTTTTTTGACCATATCCCAGAAGCATAAGTGTAAGTCAAGAATAGAAGTAAAAAACATAATGTAATAAACAAAAAAATGTGCATCCATAAATCAGCATTCCATATTAATACAACAAGTAATTCTTCATTAAGATTTCGGCAAAAGTTCTGTAAGAAAGAATTCTTTTTAATTGTACAAAACCTGAAACTAAGTTCGCCCACCAAATTGAGGTGAAATTTAACAAATATCAAGCACAGATTTTATACAATGAGCTGGTGTTACATCATAAAATGGTCTAAAGTTATCTTGTATCAAAACTACTGAAAAAAATGTCATGTCTATTTCCTGAAGTCATTAAGCAAACTGTCTAAATCATTCTACTTGCACTTATAGAACAAAATCCCTATACTAATTACAATTTTCCCACTCCCATTGCAAATGCCATCTAGTACAATAATATGCCTGGAAGCCCAGGTATACCTTTAATCAGCTTATTGTACCAGGTAACTAAACTGCTGTACATATATATATATAGCCTTATGGTGCCAAGAAAGGGAGAGTAGAAATGAGGAAGAATGAGACTTACAGTTCATTTGCTGCAAAGAGTTGTGCCTCGTCTTTTGGCATGCTTAAAGATAAGTAATAAAAATCACACAAATTAGTACCATCAAGACTAAATACTAAATTGTGGGAGAGCCTGAAGACCTTACCTGTAAAATATATAAAACAATGTTTCTGGCCTGAATCTTGCAAAGTAACTTTGCTGCATTAATAAATGTTTCATCAATAAGTAAGGGTGGTACATAAAGATATCCTTGCATAACCAAACCATAAGAAACATAGTAAAACTCACCTTCAATGGAGGAGTTTGTTTAGCATAATAACACTCAGGAACATTGTACTCTGGCTCTCCTCTGACAGGTTCATCAGACCAGGGAGACGCAAACTTCTTGTGAAGAGTCTCGGATGAGTTTAAATTCAGACCAAGAGTTGTCAGATCAATTCCCAGAGCAAGAGAGGTCAAAGCTGGATTGACCATTTTTATGATGCTTAATAAACCAAGCATCCCATATTGATCAGGTACACTTTGAGATCCCTGCGTGGATTTCATGTCTTTATCTCTAAACGGATTGATGAAACGAGATTGGGACTGCTGGAATTGCTGATACTGCTGCATAAAATGATCATAAGATCCCAAGCAATTAGAAGTCCCAAACATATCATCGCCAGCCCTATGATTTGGTACTTGGTAAATGATGTTTATCAAATTATAAATCTAATAAATCCTCATTTTTTATAACTAAAAAGAAGGAAAATAACAAAAGTTATGATGAGAAAAGTTTCGAAAATAGATATTCAGAAAATTATTGAGTCACATAAAATTAGTATTGTAATAGGAAGCACAGTCTGTGCCATACCTCAGGACCATGAAAATGAAGATCTTGATTGCCTGATGATAGATAGGAAACCCCAGTGCCATTTATGGACGAAGCACGATGTTGCTGAGGATGATGTGATGAATATGAGCCCCCAAAATTAAAACCAGAAGACCTTCCCATCTAGAAAACAAATGCATTTAATCATTAGGTGACACTCACAAAGTTCCAAGTGAACCACATCTTCGAGTAACTTACAGATAATTGCTGAGACTGCATTAAATTTGCCATACTGTCATGGATTTGTTCTTTTTGGTGTGCGTTTATGGTATATTCGGCATTACCGCCAACGTTAAGACCACCTGCATAACACAAAGGCCAAATGGGTAGAAAATAGTTATTGCGTTCTCACGAAAGGGCAATTTTGCCATCCAAGTAAAAATATTAGAACCAATATAAGTGATCGTAAAAGTTAAAAGAAATATCATTCAGATTATAGTAGCAGCTGCATCTCACTTTCTTGGCAAAACCCTCAAAAGTATATAGGTTCAAACCAAAACTATTCCAAAAAATTATTTTTCAAAGCAAAATACTCCACAAATTTCAATTTCAAACATAATTATTCCATAAATGTAAGTATTAGTTAATTCCCCCGTTGCCTATTTAATGTCCTCATGACATCCTGAATGACAAATTAGCATACCCTTTCCTCAAGTATACATTATACATTTATTCTTATGCAGGCCAATCTTAAATAATGCATGTGACCCAACATATGAATATATATCTCGTGACAGTAGCAAATTGCTAGTAAAAGAACCTACATATTGCCTAAATATCCAGGAAAAGTACTATAAGAAAGGACTTCAATTATATCTTAAATGTATGCTAGTGAAGGAAAGTTCCAACTACCCCAACCAAAAAGAAGAGAAATTTTGAAAAAGAAAAAGGAAAAAAAGAAATGCCATGGCAGAGGAAATATGATTCCATTTTATGACTTGTCATTAAGATCGAAAGTTTCTATTAACACAATGGTGTAAAAGGTACTGTAGGAAGATATGACTAACTTTGATTGTAAAAAGCACATGATAATCTAATTGGAGATAAAAGTCTGTTAGGAACCTGTTTAAGGAAAGTGGAAATTATGCGGACGCCATAGAACTATGTAGACTTTCAGTGGACAATTGGGGGATTATCTTAAAAGAGCTCTAGTAAATGACTCCCAATATAAATGGTAAACACAGAAATTTGAGCACCTTTATATCCCGGCAAAGCAGGGAAATCTTCATTCTGAATGCTGAATTCTTGGTTCTGTTGGGCGAAACCAATGTTATGCTTTTGCATCAAACCTTCATGGTAAGAAATATCAAACATCCATTATACTGACTCGACAGAAAAGCAACAAAAAGATGCAATTTGATTTGCTATTTAATTGCATTACCTATTTGACCATGAGAGCCACCAGCGGAAGGAGGACGCCCAGATAGCTGAGGAAAGTCATTTACATCAAAAGTAGCATTATCATGGGCATTTGAGTCATTTAGTAATGCCATAAAACTAAAATTGTTATTCCCAGCTTGAAATTGGTTTTGGGAGAGCGGCACACCAGCACCAGAATAAGAATTGCCAAGCATGGATACCACCTGCGGAGCTGAAAAATCTAGGTGTCACTTAAATGACATTAAAGGTCAACCGAAGAAATTGACGCAGATATGTTGCGACATTTAGTTTAACTTTTGAGTTCCATGTCCACAAATTTAACACAAACTTGTCTCAAGCATGATACAGCACAAATCTTTATACATGATTCCATGGAAACTGAAAATCCAATTATAGCATATGAAGAAAAGTCGCCACATGCACCCAAGCACATATAATATTACACCTCTCAATTTCTAATTTTGAAAATTTGAGCAACTACTTGGATCACCCAGTAAAATGATGTATAAGCAGGCCCAGCAGCAGATCATGTTCAGGACACAACTGCATTCCAATGTAAGTTTTTTTGCCTTCTTATTTTAAGTTATCATCAATTGCAATTGCATGCAACTGCCGTCAAAGCTTGCATCCAGCAACTTTGTACATTGAGAAAACAAGAATTGACAACTATTTACCAGTCAAGTTCAAGCGAGAAGCAAGACCAGGGATGTTTGCCACCCCAGTAGAGCTTCCACCCCTTGAAGTATTGCCTCCACCCACAAGACCACCTATAGAATTTGTAATTCGCCCTGTATTTCCCATATTTGGAAGAACACCTGGGCCTGAAAGCACACAATTGCAGCAATTAGAGACCAGAAAATCCAGAGCATGAACGCTGCTTATGCAAACTACATAAACAAAAGATCAAACACTCATACCCCCAGTATTTGTAACACCTGAATGTCCATGTGAACTTCCAAGAGATAGCTGCATCGGAAGGTCGGCAGCAGTCAAAGATTTTTTTTCCCAATAAGTATAGAGTGAAAAAATTGCATCACCATGCACATAAGATTCGTACACATACATGAAAGTATTTGAAGGATTGATCTCGTCGTAGATCTAGGTAAATGGCTATACCTGAGAAAGTGCATTAGGAAGACTATTTATTGCATATCTCCCATTAGACACACTTCCTGGAGCTTGTTGGACACCATTTGGAAGACCACCAAGGTTTGCCGAATTTCTTGATGCATATGGGCCTGGCATGTTTGACATGTTGAAGCTACCGTGGATGTTGTGAAGTCCTTGAATGTTTCCTGGCAATGAGACAATTAATTCATTATTTTATATATCTAGAGTAGAAATAAATCTTAGCTCAAGCAAACTATAGTGTTTACCACCAGACTGATTTAAAACAGCACCGGAGGAACCAGACTGAGCAGAAAAGGACGTTGCGAAAGCTCTTCCAGTGTTATCTGGAAGGTTTGAGTTTGATCCATTCAATCCCGACTGCATCCACATTTTCCATGTAAATTTAGTGACAACATAATTCAAAAGAAATACAAACCTAGTAAGCTTTTCTGGGCTTCTCAACTATTTACCATTGACTTAAACAAGAAGTAATCTTCTGTAGGGAAAACAAGGGATAAAAGTCAAATTGTACTTTTCTTTTCTTTATTTTCAAATGTATCATGACATAAACATACATTACCAAATTGACAGGCACACAAACAATAACCAAGTGAACAGGAAAGAAGAAAAAACTTACACTGAGTATCCCTGACATTTTGATTCCTCAAAACAAAAGGCAAATGGTCATTCTTCTTCCAGGAAGAGCACTTATTAACTTTAATAGCAACTTTTATGCCAACCTGATGAAGAAAGGAATGAAAAAATATTAGAGTCTGCAAATGAAAAAAATTAGCCTGCTAAATGATTGACCCTTTCAAATTTTATAATTTCATTTGATTATCAATGCCATGCATATACTTTGAAAGGGGAAAAACAATTGTGGAAAATAATCTCAAAAACTCAGGCTAAAAGCAGACTGAACTAGGTTCCCTATGTTGAGATAATTACCTCTCTCTTGAACCTCACTTGTATGAACTAGAAACTACTGTAAATGATACCTCGTCATCAGATTTACTAAGAAAGGAATAAGGGAGAAAGGACAACGGAGGGCTACATGGTCACAACAATTAACATGCCTGAATCACCTAGAATTGCCAGTGTAATTTCTTATAACCCTCAGAAGGAAAGGCAGAGCCTCCATTCCTCAGCAGCGTTTATGGCAATGATTAGTAACCTCGGCATTAACTGCAAAAATTTATCTGGTTGCAGCAATTTGTCGGTACTTCCACGTTACAGGAGTTAGGACATAGGATTAACTAACTACGTATAAAGCATTCTGTTTGCAACTAACTCAACTTGCTGCAATACTTGTTCCACAAGTAGGGAAATAAAACCTCAGATCCTCCCACACAATCATGTACGAGATATATATTTTGTCATTTAGTTGAATTTGATATACAACCATGACTTGACCTTTGGAACCCATACAATTTATCATTATCATGCCAACTGTTTCCTCTCAGCACATGTACTGCAATAGTAATGAAATTTTGTCCATCTGGTGGAACAAAGCAAAAAAGGAAACAGAACAGCTATTGATCAAAAGATTACCAAATAAGCAAATATTTAAAATCACCTCCCTGATCATGTTGTTTTATTACATAAATGAGTTTTTTCGAACACTCTAACACCGCTCATGTTAGTGAATCACATCCATTATCTTTTTTATGCTAGCTAGACAGATTTGATAGTGTGATTTTTTAACCTTCACACAGTCAAGCAACGACAACCACTGTCTTAACACAAATGAGGCCTACAATAATCACATATCTTGGAAGCAGAGAATTTTTTTAAATATTTTATTTCCCATTTTTTAAAAAAAGAAGCCTATTTATTTCTGGATCAAAAAGCACTAAGATTTCACTTCGTCATAAACCTTTGCTCCTAAAGACAAATTGATTACTATCTAAACCAGAGGGCTTCATTCAATGATTCTAACCATGACCAATCCACAAGTCATTTCTTCAATTCAACCAAATCCCAAAACCTCGCATCCAAGTGAATGCAAATCTGTTTCCCCATCATTTTTCCCCCTCAATCTGTGAGGAAAAAAAATCAACACACCATCTAAGTAAAATTGAAGTCATTAGAACTCCGATTCTAACGCATGCAATTGCTAAATTAAGAGCCACAAAATCCAATAAAACACAAAACCCATAAAATTAAATCGAGACTCAATCTGAAAAATACAATCAAATGCATGCATGTTCACATCTGGAGTCAAAAAACCCTAAAACACAAATTCCATCACGAACTCCAAATTCGATCGGCCAGTAACAAAAAAATAATAATAAAAACACAATCAAACAAATCGCATTTACCTTCAGAAAATCAACCAAAAAAAAAAGACAAAACAAAGTATCAATGTAATGTGTATATAGATATTGATGAGTTCAATTAACTGAAGAAAAGTTTTGATAAAATGTTGTAGAGTGAGAGATAGTTATACGAGGCGCTCCGGGGGGCGTTGTGTGTGATAGTAACCTGCTGGAGTTGATGTGAGACACTTTATTTATATAGGTGTCCGCCTCGCAATTGTCTACGGTGCGGGCGTTGTACAATTCTGACAATTCTTTCCTCCCAAAAATATTAATCCTCATAAAATCACTAACTCTTACCTAAATTTTGATTGAAAGTTTCATGTTTTCTTGAATTTGTCTTTGTGGTATTTCTCATTGCTTTTTTCTTTTACAAAACAAGTTTAATGTGCATAATTTGATCAAGTTTGTCAATATTAAATTATAGTCCAATAAAATAAATAGGTTAAACAGGTTCAAAATACGTACTTAACTCACAAAATTCAACTTCTATAATAAACATATATAAATATATATTCACATCATTTTACAAGATACTAGATTCATTTTGGCATATTACTTCATTTGATATTAGCCTTTTATTTATCTTTGATGTAATTCTAATTTGAGTATTGAAAATTATCTCGATTAATATTGGAAATTATCACGAAAGCTCCTTCATCATTTGTTAATATTCTAGGTGACGAATAAAAATCATGAAAAATCGACTCTTGAAAATCTATGAATTCTGAGGTTGGACCACGTCAAAATTAAAGAAAATAAGATGCAATGACTATAAATTGTTTGTATTCGTCATTTTACTTACCTTTGCATATAATGACATTAATTTTTAACTACTAAAATTCAAAAAATAAATAAATTAAAGGTGGATTACTATTTAAACCATAAATTTATGATTTTTTAAGTCAATAAATATTAAAATATCATTGTATATTTTATGTTTGAACAAATAAAATGAAAGTCGCTTTAGAGATTCAACCCTTCCAAAAATTAAAGGGGGAGGGGGGAATAACTAATAAGACAAACAAAATTAAATATCAATATTTATACATATCAAGCCAATTAATATTATTTATAGAAAGTAAGTGATGCATAAGTTTTTATATCGATATTATATTCTTTATACTAAAATAGATAAAACCATTTAGATCGTATGAATTTTTTAATTTCGTTCGAATTTAGAATTTTCAAAAGATACTTAATATGGTGAACAACAAAACGAGCAACACTTATTTACCATGACACGATACTTTCTTCTTTCTTTCTTTTCTTATTTTTATTTCTTTTTGTGAATAGATTACATTACATCAAGAATTAATATAATTCAATAATCTATCTTTAGCATATCTCAATAATCTGTTACGAATAATTTTGTCATTTGGTTAATATACCTACTAACACTATTTTAGAGCTCTTTTTTCAAGTTACTCAGTCAAAAGTGAATTCATCTTTACTCAAGGACCGTGTATAGAGTAGTATTCAAGTGAAATTTAGATTGAACTGAATTAATATTTATTTCATTTTTTAAAAAAAATTAGCTTTCGATAATAATTATGTTTTAAGATAAGGCCAACTTGTTGTGTTGCTCTAATAGAATAAAAATAAATATAATGAAATGTGTTTTCTCCAATTTTATTGAAATTAAAATTACTAATTATCATATATACACAAAAATAGAGAGCTCGTTTAGTTATGTTTTTATTCTTATTTTCAATTTTCAGCATTTTCAGTGGAGTTTACAAGGTTGTATTGATTTTTATGCACAAGTTGAGAATATGTTTGAATGAATAATTTTTGAAGGAAAATTATAAGTATAAAAATGAGAATATGTTTGGTTGGTTATATTTTTGTATATTTTCCTGCAAAAAAATTGGATAAAATAGAGATTGTGTTTGTTTTTATAATTTTAGATGGAATTATTTTCATAACTTATGTATATAATAATATTAGAAGTTAGTAGTGTAAAAGTCCACTTTTAATATATAGTTTAAATATGATAAGTTATTAGCATGATATATTGATGATGGTTCAACTGAAATGATATTATTTAAAAATAATAATATAATAATTGATAGTGGTGAGGTACACTTTGATATTTAATTTAGATATAATAATTTATTGGATCGATGAGTAAGTAGCGGGTCTCACTGAATTAATGTAGTTGGAAAAAAAATATTATATAATCAGTCAGAGTTGGTAATAGTGTATCCAACTTATATAATATAGGTTGAAAATTAATAATATAGATTTGAAAATTGTGAATATAGATTTGTGAATTATTTTTAGTGGGTAAATGAGAATGATAAATAAGATATTTTCAATAAAATTGAGTGAAAGGAACATGATTTCAATGCTACAAATAATATAAAATTGAGAATGTGGATTTGAAAACATAAAAAACACGAGCCTAGAGATTATAATTCATGCCATTCGCTTCATTAGGGATGTCATGACCTGGACCCATCACAAATCAATTCCATTTGGGGCGAGTTCGGGTTGAATAAATGGATAACGGAATGAATTGAATTTAAATTGAATTGAAATAATACTTGTTTCATGTTTTTTCTTTAAATTAGCTTTCGATAATAATCATGTTTTAAGATAGTGCCAACGTGTGTTGCGTTGCTCTAGTAGAATAAAAATAAATAGAATGAAATCTGTTTTCTCCAATTTTATTGAAATTAAAATTATTAATTATCATATATACACAAAAACAGAGAGCTCGTTTAGTTATGTTTTCATTCTCATTTTTAGTTTTCAGCATTTCCAGTGGAGTTTACACGGTTGTATTGATTTTTATGCACAAATTGATAATATGTTTGAATGAATGATTTTTGAACGAAAATTATAGGTATAAAAATGAGAATATGTTTGGTTGGTTATATTTTTATATATTTTGCTATGAAAAAACTGGATAAAATAGAGATTGTGTTTGTTTTGGTAATTTTAGATAGAATTATTTTCATAATTTATGTATATAATGATATTAGAAGTTAGTAGTGTAAGAGTCCACTTTGAATATATAGTTTAAATATGATAAGTTATTAGGATGATATATTGGTGGTAGTCCAACTGAAATGATATTATTTAAAATTAATAATATAATAATTAATTATAATTGATAGTGGTGAGGTACACTTTAATATTTAATTTATATATAATAATTTATTGGATTGATATGTAAATAATTGGTCCCACTTAATTAATGTAGTTGAAAGAAAAATATTATATAATCAGACGAAGTTGGTAATAGTGGATCCCACTAGTATAACATAGGATGAAAATTAATAATATAGATTTAAAAATTGAGAATATATATTTGTAAAGTATTTTTAATGGGTAAATGAGAATAATAAATAAGATATTTTCAATAAGATTGAGTGAAAGAAACATGATTTCAATGCTAGAAATAATATAAAATTGAGAGTGTGGATTTGAAAATATAAAAAACGCGAGTCTAGAGATTCTAATTTATGTCATTGGCTTCATTAGGGATGTCATGACCCGAGCCCATCACAAACCTATCCCATTCGGAGCAGGTTCGAGTTGAATAAATGGGTAATAGAATGAATAACGAGTTCTTTTTTTTAAATTCATCGGATTCAGGGCCCCGTTCTTTTTCTCCTCCAATCCTTACGTCTTTCATTCTCTATCCCCATGACCACTCCACATTTCAAATCAGCTATAGTTGTTTGTGAGCCCGGAATCCCACTACACCAGCATCACCCACTAACAAAGGCTTTAGATTTTCTCTTATCTAGCAAGTGTTAATATATATTATATACTTCTGAATTATATTTGATAGGATCTTGTATTTAAATCTGTGTATTTAGGAAGATGAAAACAAAAGTAATATAATTGAGCAAAACTGCCCAAAAAAGATGAAAATAAACTAAAAGTCTTAGTTAAATCAATTCTGTCGTACGAAAAAAGTTGAAGAATAGAAGCTACACATGAAAATTTGGTTTAAATTTGATTTGAACAAATTTAATTAATTATATAATAAGTATACTTAATTCGGAATTAGAAAAACAGGAGCACCTGAAACAAGAAATTGAAAAGGAGAAATTCTCTATCCTTTGCCCTTAGTATCATATTTGATAGATAGAATAAAAAACTCAATTCTATAGTACAAGTCTAATTCCATATGCCCCAAATAGATAAGTAAGATGCCATTTTTGGATTTTAGGTAAAAAAGAAAGAAAACAAATTAAATATAAAAAACCAAGTATTAAATACTCTTATTTAAAATAGAAATAATATTTTTCTTAATATTTTTCTCAATAAAATTTAAGTACTAAATAAAATATGAATTTAATTCAATTATTGCATTTGAATCTGCATTTAGTATCAGTGGGAGAATGGTTAATCATCATAGTAGGCTTCATCCAACTACTTTGGAAGTATTGATGTGTGCTCGTCGTTGGTTGTTGAATGAGGTAAATAAACTTATAATTCTATTTTTATCATTATATTCTATATATAGCATTTAACAAAGTTTACATAATTTATTTGTTAATTGTTGTCGGAACTTGTTCAACACTTGATGGTACCAACTTGTCCTACAATACTTGACGAGGAAGAAAATGATGAATAATGTATTAGTGATACATTAATTAATTAATTTCATTGTGTTGAATTATTTGAAAATTGGACTATATATTTTGATTTTATTTTATTGAGATTTGTAATTTGATGAGTAATATCAACTCTTATTATTTTTATATGTGATTTGAGGGCTTGTATTATTAACTTTTTCACTCTAGTTGTTTCTTTTTCTCTTTTATTTGAATAATTAAATTTAGATTATATTTAGGGAGTTTATAATATTAAGAAGAATTTTTTTATTTGATACTTTGATTATAGGACTGTAAATTATTATTGTAATTAGTAGCAAATTGACCTATATGTTGTGTTAATTTTAGCAATTTTAATTATATGATAGGATTTAAAAAATTTTATTGTTTGCGTTCTTATTCTTTGATCAGATTTAGAAGATTCTGGAGATTCCATTTGTAACTACTAACAGGTTTAACGGGTTAGACTCGTCGGGATACGGGTCCGGAGGCGGGGCAAGGCGGATCTCAAGTTTATATTTTTTTTGGTAGGACTAATCCCGTATTCAATCAAACCCATATCAAATCCACGACGTTGACATCGCTTCATCTTGTACAACATTAAGTTATATCTTATACAATTTGTAGGGTACCAAGAGAGCCAATCTCCACCTTAGGCAATAAGCCAATACTTTGTGTGATACTTTTGGATTTTGAAGTAAATCTTTATTTCTTTGCTCATATGGGTATTTTGAATATTGAAATATAATTTTTATATATTTTTGCATATAAATGTTATATAATAAGTTTGTTTGAGATCTTTACATATTTTTATATATTAATGTGTAAAAAATTATTCTAAATTTATGCCCATCAATCGAAATATAGTGTAATACATTCATGAGATTAACTCAAATCAAGCATAATTATTCTGCTCATAATGCTCAAATTTTCATATAAACTTGAATATTGAAATTATTATTGAGCGAATTGAATTTATTAAGAATGACAATGAGTGGATTTAGAGAGTGTTTGCTTAAACTCAAACGCAGTTCATCAAGATTTTTATGAACCCAACCCAAATTAGCCGAAACTTGAGATCCAATGGTTTGGACTCATTTGACCCGAAATCCACTTTAAAATTTTAAAAATAACAAAAAATATATTTTTAAAAAATAATATCACATAACTTTTAAATATAAAAAGATAATGTTATTATTAAATAACTGATTATTTATAAATTGATATTTGAATATTTTAATTTTTAAAAAGTTAAAAAATTTAAGCAGACGTGTTACTTTTATATTTATTTAAAGTATAAACTCATTATCAGTTTTATATTATTATTTTAAGTTATAAGAGTATTACATTTATATTTTATATGTGATCAAATATGTAATATACATATATATATATATGTATTACGTGAATATATATGTAACAAATAAAAAAATACATATTTTTACTGATCAGCTTCGAGTTGGAAAACTACAACTCGAGAACCCCCAATTCATTTGTGGTTTCAAAATGCTTATAGCGGATCCAATATTATCCAAAATATTTCAATGAAATACACAAATGCATATTTTCTTATATTATCAAATTGAGGCTTTTAAAATAGAAATATACAAATATTGTCAAATGAAATGCTGCTAAATTTTTAGGTTAAACATGGACTCAAATCATGCTTTCCTCCAAAAAGCATAGACTTAGTCCATATTCTCTCTCTCTCTCTCTCTTAAATTTATTTATTTGAAAAATATGGGGGTATGGACTTAATCACACATGCACTTTTATTTATTAAAATCACTCAACGATTTTTTATTTTTACCAAAAAATTTAACGGTGTTTCATTTGATGATATATGTATAATTTTTTTATTTTTCATGATAAACTATAAAAAAAATTGTGACTTTAGTATCTAATATCATTGCAACACTGGTTAAATTACTAGCTACTTTTAATTAATAAGTATGATAAAAATAGTTGCTTGAAATCTTATAATGTTTAAGACCAATGAACCAAATTGTTAAAATTTATCCGTGAAATATTGGACACATATATGCTATATGTGTACAATATGATATTTGGTGTGCCCAAAATTTAAAGAAAAAAGAAAATTTTGACTTGATTTTGAACGTGTTCTCGACACATTCGAATATATATGATATTTTTCAATTTTTACAAAGTTTGGAGATATGAAACAATTAATAAAAAGTAAAAAATTCATAATATAAATTAAAAAAATTCATATTACCTTGTCTTGATTTATTTCTCTCTCTTTTTTAACTATTTCTCTCTGTCTTTCTTTTTTTCAGAGTTAAGACTCTTTTTTATTCTATAACACCCCAATCGACAAATGGAGATGTCGAACATTATTAGAACATGAATGATTTTCTCTTGTATTACTTTCTTTAAATCCATTATTAATACATGTCTGCATATATGCACACCCCACCCACCCACCCACCCACACTCTATATGATGAGAGACGGAGTAAAAAAATTCAAAGTGGGGGATGAAATTGAATATTATCTTAAAAATAATAAATAAAAATATATTTTTAAATTTTTAGAATAACAAAAATTTAAAATTTAATAAAATTATGTAAAAAATTTATACTAAATTTAATTTTTTTTGGAGATGATGGGCGACTACCCTAGTATTCCCCGTGCTCCGTCACTTTATTAGACAATCATATTCCATATCCATACAACTATATTGGTATACTTGGTGCAACAATTACTCCTTAAATATATTTAAAGCACTCAAGTATACTTATTATGTCCACAATTGAATACTCTTATTTTTTTTTTAAATAATATCATTAATATACATTTAACATGTATTGATGGTGTTATAATAAAAAATATAATATTAATTACAATGAAGAATCCAAACTGTTTTTTTTTAAGCTTTTAGAAATAACGTTTTATTCCTATAAGTGACAAATTATTTTAAAAAATATCCTTTCGTACAAAGTCATGACATGACATTCACATATCCTGATCCCAAATTTCAAGATTTAAAAGGTATACATATCCATTTTTTTTAATTTTTAATTAAAAAAGTCATATAAATTCAAATACCAAATATTTAAAATTGCAGAGAGAAAAAAAATTGAAACAAAAGGGTATTTAGGCAGTTGAGACTCATAAAATCAACGCCTTAAGAGATTATTAATACGAAAGTTTTAAAACCAGTGAATGTTTGTAGCACTTTGCCATCACTTTCTCACATTTATTACTTAAGAATAATCAACATGTAATTGATTACAAGCAACTTCATTAATCCACTCAGACATTATTAACATTTGGGTGGCAGGTCTTGCTTGAAAATGAGAGCACAAGGGATGATGTTATTGTTAATACTATAAAAATAAATGGAGTATTTGCAATGTATTGACATGAGTTTAGGAAATTACATTTCCAAGACTATGGTAGATATTTTACAATCCAAATGAAGGGCAAATTTGGAATAACACAAGGAATCTTGTAGATCCATATTGAGTTGGGTTTTGCTAAAAATCTCATCATATCATAACCCAAGATTCATCTCTTTGAAGTTTTTAATAATTGCATTATGATTTTAATGTGGCTCAAAGTTGGATCTTGCACGATTTCTAATTGAGAATATTGAGGGTATTTTTTTATTCGAAAGAATACAAAAACCCTATTTTTTTATTTTTTTTTGTATTGTTAATTCGAATTTCAATTTATAGATGAGATCAAAAGTTGTAAGCTCCTCCCATCATTTCTCATATTTTATGGTTTAAATTATTTTTCTTTTAAAAAAATAAAACTCCAATTTAGTACTTATCATTGGGTTTTCTCTTGCCCTTTTTTTACCAATAAAGAATGGCTATTTATAGAGGAAGTGCTTAACTTGATGTGAAAAAAATCTCATAGTTGTCTATTGCCTAGTAACTTGACCATTTTCCACATTGGGGAAAGATATCCAAGGAGCAATCTTTTCACCTTTTTATTACTTATAATCAAGATATTCAAAAAAATTAAGTATGCAAAAAAAAAAAAAATCTTCTTAAATTCGAAGTCATCCTAAATCTGCTTCGTTTTGTATGGGTCTTTAAAATTATAAATATTTTTTAGGCGAATTTTGGATTTTTATTGCCAAACGAACCCCGTTCCAAACCTAACTCCGTTTGATTTTTATTTATTTTTCAATTCATTATATATGTATACTTAAGTGATATTATTTTTAAAAATATATATTTTTTAAAAAATTTTAGTTATATTATTTTTAAAATTATAAAATAAATTTAATTGGTCCAAACCATCAATTATTTCAAAATTTGACAGGTTCACCTATTAACATCTCTGATTGTGAAGTACCACATGGACAAAAAGGCTCCATTGTTACCTTTTAGAATTTCTATCATCAAGCGATTTAAGTACACAATATATACATATATATACATATATAATAGAAATTCATTCTATGTAATTTTGGATAATTATTGAATGATATATGATAATATTATCATTTTTTGACATTATTAATTGCAACCGTTTATTAATATCTTTTAACATGATAATAACCATTCAACCTTATATTTTTATTTTTATGAGGAGAATGTTTTGAGAAAATTGATTAGGGATTATGCGAAAAATGAACGATTTTTGATTTTATTTGAGGAAAATGACATATTACTTATGGCATCACATTAATTTTTTTTATAATTAGTGTATATTATTATTATATTAAAATGATGACCAAATATATATTATATTATTAAGATATGTGTAAAAGTATATATAAAATATATACAATAATTAGAATATATATATACATGTGGAGTAATGATTGGTGTTTTTTAAAATATTAAAAATGTGTTTTACACTTTAAATATTTAATTTCCTTTTTAAAACTGCAAACACTCGCTAAAAATAAGGCAAAACATAGCGCCAATTTCTCAATTCCAAGAATTTCAGGATGGAACCCGATCCGCCCACAAGCTTGAGGGCCGCAATTCCAAAATTGTCCTGTAATTTACCTCCGCCATAGATCAGTTTGGGTAATAAGGCGGCAAGTGCCACGTGGCTGACAACCTTTTGTCCCACGACTCCCCCGAGTGCAAAATAATATATTACTGATTTACTACCACTTTTTAAATCAATAAAACAAATGTTTTCTACTACAAAGACCTTTGGCCACCGTTCCACTCCATAAACCATATGCACGTTTCACACCACCACTTCCACCACCAGCTCCACCGCCATGGACGGCGGAGACGAGTCGCGGGCGAGCCTGTACCGGGTCCTGTTGGATCGGTTCCAGAACCTGGAGGCCAGCCACCAGAGACTCAAAGAACAGTTTCAAGTTCTCTTGCAAGAGAAGACTAGGAATGTTAGCAACAAGACTTTTCAAGAAAAGGACATGTTGTCAGATTCAGGATATGTGACGTCATTTCCCGGCTGGGGATGCCTTCTGGGGGCCTACTTTTCGGGAAGTCCGTACAGAAGCGTGTTGGAGTACATGGGTCATGCAGTTCACGTCAGCAGAACTGGCTCTGGGGAGATCATTTATTGGTATTTCTTTAATCTCACGAATTAAATTTAATCAATGATTTTTTAACAAAATTACTATCTATCTACTTATTCATTGTTTGATTTATTGCTTTAGTGTGTTTATTATGGGAAGTTGGAGTTACTGCAACCATGTTTATATATAGTTTGACTTGGATTAGGCCAAATACAGATACAAAAGTCTTTTCTCCCTTTTTGAAGAGGTTGGTCTTGTGGGAAATAAAAGGGATTTACGAATTTCAAGTTGTAGATATGGTGGGGGACTACTTGCTGTAGTCTATACTTTCTTGTGCTATACATATTATGTGTCGGAGAAGTCTTTATCAAAAAAAAGATTTGAGTCTTGTTTCTGCAAATCTTTTGGGCCTTTGATTTTGATGTGAAGTATCAGGCGTTGGATCTTGTTTCTGCAGATTTTTTGAACCATTGATTTGATGTGTAAGTATCAAGGCAAGGACTTTTTGCCACTTGGCTTTTTGTGTCTCTCTTCGACTGTCTTTTGTTTGATCTTGAAGAGAGGTAAGGATTAAGAACCACAATAGGGTAGATTTATAGTCTAGTAGCCAATAATTGATGGAAGTAAAGTACCGGACTTATTCTGTGTACTTTACTTAAGCCACGTTTCTTGAGACTAAAGCGCCACACAGTTGGTGATATTAATTTCAGTTGTTTTACTATTTCTGTCTTACTTAAAATTGTTAGATATTTAAGGTGGTTTAACTTTACCAATTCTTTAGCAAGTATGTATTGTCATGATAGAAAAACTGTAAATGTTACATATTGCGAGGATCCCTTGTTCAGCTCTAATTTAGCTTCTGAAAAGACCATTTGAGAGAGGTCCGAGGTTTAGTGCCACAGATTAGAAGAATTCCCACTAGAAAATCCACTTCACTTTTTATTATTGTTTTAGTATCAACATAAGCTAGGGAAAGCCTGATATAGACTACTTACTACTTATATACTGACGTGCCCCAAAGATAGTTGGTGTACTTCAATAACCTAAGCGTTGATCTCCGCCTTCAACTCCACCAACAACGGTCTGGAAAACAAGCTCTGGGCTGGCCCGGTGTAGAGACTTCGACCCCAAGTGTTGTTTGAAGAAAAAGATAAAGAACAAACAAACAAATAATATATGTGTGTAAAGTGTATAGAGTGTAACCTTTATCTTAGACTGATCTAGTACTATTTATAGATATCATAGGAAGAGTAAAGAAGGGATTTCAAATCTTAATTTGTTATAATCGCATGGTGCACGTCACGATTTTCCTAATTTACCCTAAATTAGATTTCTTATCTCTATCCATAATTGACCGTTTGATTTTGTCATTTTACATGAATCATGCATAACCTAATATACATAAGTAAGATACATAAGTCCTAAAGGATGAGCTCATCTGTCCTATTCGAGAGATAGGTTATGCAACCCTTTGATATGCAGGTCCTGAAAGATGAGCTGACCCGTCTTATTCTAGGAGTAGCTCACGCATGAGTTCAAAATGTTCGACTGTGTTTTCTGAGTGCAGATTGTGAATACAACCATTATCAACACAAACTCATTGTTCTACGATTTCCATAGATGACCTTCCTACGTATCCAACCAACTAGGCTATATTTCTGATCCGGTTTGAACATTTGCTTTAATCATTGAGTCTCTGACATGACCAGAGCTCGAACTAATAGAGTCAGACCTGATCTAGGTCACGCCACTCAGGATGCTTGGATTTGGCACCTATTGATATTGCATTTAAATTTGTTTCCACTTTGATGCTCTAGCACTCCCACTCTTTTCCACAGTTCTAACCTCACTCAGTGTGGTGTTTTGTTCATATATAGTTGTGGGAGAGTAAGTCAATTATTAAAGCTCAAGCATTCTCGAGCAATTACTATTAACCAATTTTATTAGCTTGCATGTTAGATGAGGTAATTCAGTGTAGCTCTTTTTTTCACATTTTCCAGATATTAACTGGTTGATTGCTGTGTTTTCTTAACACTGCTTTTTTAACCGAGATTTCGAATTCCAAATGCACAGAGTAGTGTGATTGTTTCATAGATTATGTTGGTCACCCTAAGTGAAGATCTACCACAGGATACAACTGATACTCAATTGGCCGGAATCTTGAAATTTAAAATTTTTGGATTAGATGGTTGCCCATATTTTGAAATCCCTCATCTAATAAACATGTAAATGTTAACATCTGTGAAGCAAAACCTGATTAATCAATGTGTTGTGTATTTTTTGGTGTTTCAAAACTTTATGTTATGCAGTCAAGGATCAGGGTAGTGCAGATCAAAACTTTATGGTAAAACTACACGTTCAATTGTGATTCCTATTCTGGAAATAAATAGAAACTGTTCTTGTTGAGAAATCTGTAAACGTATCTGCAAAAAACAGTTTTTTGCTAAGTTGAGTTAATTGATGATCAGAATGTAGTCTCTTCATCCTTTTTCTTTCTTATTGGTATAATGACCTTCTTTAAGGAGATTCAATAAATTGACCTTCAATTGTTACTTAGATTACTTAGACTTTGTTCTTCGGGCATAAAAGTTTATTCATCTTTCCTAGTATTATATGAAATTTGAATTCTTATTCTTGTTACAGCTCACAACTAACTATATGGAAGGCACAATAGGTTATGGTATTTAAAATCTAGTCATGCAAACTCCTCTAAAAGAGGAAATAAGGAGGAAAATCCTTGTGAAGAATGCTCCGGTGAAGATTATTCTTCTAATTAGAAAATCTGTTAACTCCAACATCTTTATGCTAATGAAGATAGGACAGCAACTCCTTGCTTGTCTAAGACTATAAGCATTTATGCTCCATCATTTAGCATCTCATAAAGAAAATATCTCATGTTGCAGGAATTGTGCAGCTGAAAAACTTTATGGATATAAAGACTATGAAGTAGTTGGACGGAGAGTTGTTGAACTTCTTTTTGATGAAGAATATCATCCTTCAGCTCTGGCAATCATGGAGAGGTTGAGCACTGGGGAATCTTGGTCAGGTCAGCTCCCTCTCAAGAAGAGGTCTGGTCAAAATTTCATGGCAATGGTTACAAAGAGCCCATTGTATGAGGATGGCGAGCTTGTTGGGATTGTCAGTGTATCAAGTGATGCCGCTGTATTTAATGACACAAACTCACGAAATATGAGAACACATCAAGATCTTGCTAATGAACAATCTAAATTTCGTAGAATAAATTTGAAGAAGATCCAGTGGCATCCACAGCCACAGATTGTCGCAATGCCCCAACTTCCATCTTCTATTTCCAATTTGGTGCTTATCATTATGTTCCTATTGTCTCTATTTACCTCATTTTTTTTAGTCCCCTTTTGGAGAGACATTACACTTTTCTACTAATTGATCAGGCTTCAAAAGTTCTATTGCGGAAACGTGGGGATGTTACCTGTGAGACAGGTAGATCTGCAAGAGAGAGCGAGGAAGCTGAAGTGGAAAGTCAAGATGCGAAAGCAGATAGACCGCCGAGAGCCCCTGTAAGTTTTAGTTCAATTGGTGAATTTGATGTAATTAATTGGAAGTGAAATGAATAAAAACTATGATTGCTGCAGATTGCAAAGCGTGCTTTCAGTTTGTCCATAGGGAGGAGCAGAACTGAAGCGATGAGCTCGGAGAAGGAAGAATCAACATCTGAATTTGCTCAGCCTTCAAAAATTGTATTGTCTATTTTCCATTTTCCTTATGCATTTTGCATATTAACCTATATCATCTATTTGCTAATTAGTTTCTGAAATATATCTGGATGGATATTAATTTAAAACATTCATCGCGTCTTCTGTCAAACCTTTTAAACTGGGGAGATGGCACAACCTGATATCTAAGATCCGTATTATTTTCATTCTAAAGACTAACTAGTTCAAGTAGGTAATTGCAGATTAATATAGGTATTCCTAATTAAAGGACTCAAATGAATGAATAATGTACTTTGCTGTTTGCAAAGAGTTTAAATCTTCGAAGCAGGGGCAGCATCTTCAGTTTTCTCCAATATCCTTAATGCAGTTGTAACACTTCGTCCAATGTATCCCTCTCCAGTATTTATTTTTCTTTTGCATTACAAGTTTCAAAGCAATAGCATGCTCAAGTTTAGGCAGCCTGTCCACTCTTGTTTTAGTT
Source organism: Paulownia fortunei (assembly GCA_019321725.1). NCBI lineage: Eukaryota > Viridiplantae > Streptophyta > Magnoliopsida > Lamiales > Paulowniaceae > Paulownia > Paulownia fortunei. The sequence continues at coordinate 6,660,878 of CM033122.1, read as the reverse complement.
GATTTTGAGATGGATTTTATATAATGACATATTTGGCGTATCCAGTCTGATGTATAGTGATCTTGAAGAATCAGTGTGTATAGCTGACTGAATGGTGGTATATATGCAGTAACTATATTTCTGATAAACCTTGAATCTGAAACTATAGGCAGTAAAATTCTTCTCAAAGTTGCAAAAAGGGCCAATCAGCAACTTAGAGAAAGTCATGGATGAGAACATTCAACAAAATGGTTCAGGAGATAATCCAATGAGGAAGGAGGCAGCATATGAAACATGTTGCCAGAGAGATCCAATGGAGAGTACTTCTCATATCTGTAATTTTGATGCCAGCAATCACACGGAGGATGCTCTGATAGGAACTTCTAATGCTGTAGAAAGAAAACACCCAGTCATGCATATGAATCCCTCAGTTACTAATGAGAGTTCCTCTGGTGGAGCCTTTTCAGGTGCATTTCAAGGGTGTTTTGAAGTGCATAGACCTGCTGAAGAGTTTCCAAGATCATGTTTCCAATCAGATGGAAGAGAGTCTGTGGCCAATGTGCCAAATGTAAAATCAGTGGATTCAGAAGATGCATCTCCTAGTCATTCAGATTCTCATAAGATTCCAAGTTCAGGGGAGAGTTTTGGCAGTGGACCTGGAAGCTCATCAAGCAAAGGTGACAATGATTTGCACATGGTTGTGGATTCTGAGATTCGCTGGGAGGATCTACAATTGAGGGAGGAAATTGGGCAAGGTAAAGTTGAAGTAAATTGTACCTAGAAGCTTATATGTGCATTCCAAAATTGGGACGCCATCATATGTACTAGTCAAAATTTGGGGCCGTAGAAGTATGGTTTCTTGATTAGTAGAGGATAGATAATTATTTTTCCATGCATCAGCAATGTAACATTGAACACACAGCATATTTTGTTGGTCTTTGAGATCTTGACTGACTTTGATGTAACAATTTCACCTTTCAGGTTCGTTTGCAGTTGTGTATCGTGGAGTCTGGAATGGATCGGTATATCACCAAATTCATAAGTTGCCTAAATACTCTGAAGAACAACAGATAATTATCTCATCCATGATGCGTATCTATTTTCTTCATATTTTTCAGGATGTTGCAGTTAAGGTTTACTGTGGGAATCAGTACACTGAGGGGACTTTGCTTGACTACAAAAAAGAGGTAGCTTAACACTCTATAAAACATAGTGATTGTTTGAAGTGACTTCGCCAATCCTAACTTTAAAATTCATCATGTTCTTCAGATTGATATAATGAGAAGACTTAGACATCCAAATGTATTACTGTTTATGGGAGCAGTGTGTACAGAGGAAAAACTTGCCATGGTCACAGAGTATTTGACCAGGTATGTCGAGCAAGCTTTCTTACATGGAGGATTGAGAAAAGAGGCTTTCTCTTTTTCTTTTTCCTTTATTTGTTTTTTTTTTTGTGGGGGGAGGGAGGTAGTGGGGAGGGGATACTCTTACTGTGTGATCAATAGTCAAGCAATATCCCTTTATGTCCATTTTTGAGGCTTTCCTTGTCAAATATACAACATTCACGGCCACATGGGTTGCACTGAATATGATCAGGGGAAGTCTCTTCAAAACACTTCATAGGAACAACCAATCATTGGACATCAAACGACGTCTGAGGATGGCTATTGATGTGGTGTGTTCTCTGCTGAAGTCGATCATTTTCCTTTATTTCTTTTGTATTTGGAAAGCTATATGTATCAGCTCAGTGGAAGTTGCTCACCCTCTTTCATCTTGGTTACAGGCCAGAGGCATGAACTATTTGCATCATAGAAAGCCCCCCATAGTACATAGAGACTTGAAATCTTCAAACCTTCTTGTTGATAAAAGCTGGACCGTCAAGGTAGTCTCCATGGATATTGGAATAATTCATCAGATCATATCATTGATTGCATCCCAAGGATTTAGAAAATTCCATTTACACTGCTTCTTTCCAGGTTGGAGACTTTGGCTTATCAAAGTTGAAATATGCAACTTTCTTAACAGCAAAATCTGGAAGAGGCACAGTTAAGATCTTCACTTATGTCCTCATCCAATCTGTTCCATTCATAGATGTGATGTGTTTCTTTATCTTGCCTATGGCTTTGTTTTGTGCCTCGTCTAATCTTAGTATTCTGTGGAAATTCTGCAGCCTCAGTGGATGGCACCTGAAGTCCTTCGGAATGAACCTTCAACAGAAAAGTAATCCTCCATAACTGATTCTTCATAATTTCGCATAGGAGCATATACTTTATACAAGGTATCAACTGCGATGGACATGTTGGGGTGGGGTGGGAAAGACTCGCAAATATCATGCATCACCACTTTTCCTTACAATAAGTCTCGTGGTATTCTTAATGCCAGAGGTAATTTGCTCGTATTGAAAAATCTAATTTGTGTCCAAATAGTATTTTCTTCCTTTCGCCAAAGTAGAAAGCTAGCTTCAGGCAAAGCCATTCCCATCGTTCAGAATCCAAGTGCCTGGTCAATTCACATGAAAGCCTCTGTTTTGCAACCCAAGCAAATGCACACTCGATAGAATTTATTGCCAGAATAATATGCCAAACGGTTTGCTATTTATTCAGATTTGCTCCTTTTCAGTTGCTTTCTTAAAAACATAGCATGAATTACCGAGTACATATCAAATACCAGATAAGAGGATAAATAACAAAGAAGCATAATGATAAGTATCCATACATGAAAAAATAAACGATGTGTAATGGATTATATTTCTGAAACATGTGACATCATCAGTAGTATTAAAAGGCTTTTGTTTTCTTGAATTACATATGTATCTGACCTTTGAACAGGTCAGATGTCTTCAGTTTTGGTGTCATCCTGTGGGAACTAATGACCGAATGCATTCCATGGAGCGACCTCAATTCCTTACAGGTAACTTTCCTCCGCTCAACCTTCGTGTGGCAGAGATGGTGTAATTTAGTTGTTTGCTCTCTTGAATAGTTACAGTTGGCATGTTCTTGTCACCTGTCAAATTTTTGGTGACCCCTTGAACATGTTTATAAAGGTTGTTGGAGTTGTTGGCTTCATGGATCGCAGATTAGACCTTCCTGAGAACATTGATCCCCAAGTTTCTTCCATCATCTCCGACTGTTGGAGAAGGTAATTTATCAGTTGACTCTATTGAAGTTAGTCATATCTAGCTATCGATGTGTCAAAACCAAAGTTATGATTGACTGAATTGCAACTTGCTAGCAGCAACCCTGAGGACCGTCCGTCATTTGAAGACATCATCCATAAGATGACAGACTTAGTCCACACAGGTGCTGGAGGGACAGCCACAACAGCTTCCACGCCTTAAAATTTTTGTCGTGACTGCCTTAAAGACTAACACGAATAGCAGCTCTCTTCTCAGCCTTAATAGGAAAGAAGTAAAAATTCCAAATGCCTATTGTTTCCTTAGTAGTCGCTTCTTCTTCGCCTGTTTTCTTTTAACTCTTTCATAGATCGAATTCCCCCCCTTTGAGCTGTAAATAGGAATAAAGATACTCCAAAGTTAGTTTCTCAAGGGGTAGAGAAAGGCATGGAGCTAAGGGGAAAAAGAATGATGAAGAAATGAAGAATACCTTACATGAGTAGACTAGCATAGATAGCATCATTCTGTTTTAGATAGTTCAGCAAAACTGAAGTTTGTTTTTGAGTTTTCAAATCAATTCTGATTTCTTGGCCTGAAGGGTGATTGTACATTTTCTCATTGTTTGTGATCCTTTTGTGGAGTGGATCAGGGTGACTAACTTATACTGCAAGATTGAGAAGATCCAAAAGTTGTTCAATGAGCTCTCTTGTGAAAGACATGGAAAGGTGGCCTTTGGTTACTTGTGTCTTCATGCAGGGTTCAAGGTGTCTACCGAGTCATTTTATATTAGGCCTAGTATGTTGTGGATCAAACCTTTTTCCGCCATTGAATTATATACGTGGGTAGGGGGTGAGCCACTCGCCATTGGATTATGGAGGACGTGTTTCGCCACGTCCAATAATATTGGATGTACCAAAAAATGTCACATACTCACCTATACTATTTCAAAGTTGACTAGAGTTCAATGAGATTTAACAAGGAATCATTTTTTTATTTTTTATTTTTTATTTTGGGCAATTGAAATTTCGAAGGCGGGCTTTTGAAACCATTGTCTCAATTCTTTGGGCTTGGCATTCTTATAAATAGGAAGCCTTTATATCTTATTTATTGGGCCGCAAGAAAGTCACCTTTTTTAATTGATCCATACAAATCAAATGTATTTAATTCCCAATCAAGTATATATTTTATATATTTAACCTTTTTTTTATGATGTTAAAAAATAAAATACTAATTGGAGATTTGAACAAACGTCCAAAGCACAAATCGGATCCCCAAGGCCCACAAACTATGATTTTCAATTGGATATGTTACAGGTGGGCCAATAGAAGTAAATTATGACATGTGTCAGCCCATACTTTCAGACTATGTGGACCTAACCGAAAAAAATATTAACAACTGGGTTTGACAATTTTGAACTTAATTGAGGCCGTTTAGTTTTCACTTTTAAATTCATTTCTATGTTTTTAACATTTTTAAGGTGAAAATATTTTTATTAGATTTTTGTATAAAAATAAAAATATATTTAAATTAATTATGTTTATATATTGATTAAATAATTTTAAAAATAAAAATATATTTATTTTATAGTGTTATCTAAAGTAAAAAATTGAGATACAAGTTTGAAATTGAATTTTTTTAATTGTATAAAAATACGTAAAATATTAATAAATTTAAAAATAGATTTTGTACATGAAAGTAAGTAGTATTTTTGATAAACATGGTTGAAATAAATGCATTTTTAAATTTTTAAAAAATAAAAAAATACCCGTTGGAAATGAAAACAAAAGGGCACAATATATTTCATTTTATTGACCGATGGTCTTCTATTCCCAATTCCCTTTATCAGACCTCTTTCCTAATTGTTTTCACGCACTGCACAAGTCCACATTAGTCTTTTTGGCTAAAGATGTAGAAACATCTACATTAATTAGCATATAAATTAATGTTAATCACAATAATATTTGATTGATTTATAACGGTAAACCAATTTTAATCAAATGTTGTGGTTCAGGAGTGACCTAATCCATGAATGAGATAATTATTACTAAACGATTGTTTGAATTTATAAACTTTGTAATATATTTTATCTAAAAACTTATTTTTACATCAATAAGATTGAATTAATCCTTTCATTATAAGATAATTTATTCACGGACTACTGCTATAACATTTCTAATTGTAAGTCGACTCAACTCGAGTGAGTTTAGTCTTTAGATACCTCGAATTCAAATATAAATGTTTGAAAGCTCATTGACTTACAAGTCTTTATCTTGTTTTATTGTGTATAATTTACATAACAATACAATAATTATATTAAAAATAATCAAAATAGTACAATTACATTATTCTTAAAAAGGTTATAATTGTAAATCAGTCGAATCCTACCTTTTATATATTTAAATTAAAATCCAATCATAATTTATAAAATTTAATAAAAATCAAGTATTGGCACTTCACGATCAACTAAAAGTGTCGTAATGGAGCCCCACGGATAAGTGGCGTAGTGGACAACACTTTGGATACTAACATAAAAGTCGGGAGTTCGATTTCTCCTAAAGTTTAAAAAAATTGTTTCAAAAGTAAATTCAAATGTGTTGCTGTTTATCAAATTATCGATTTACATGTGTATATATTATGAATATCATGCAATCGATTTTATTTAATAAATTATTTTAAAAATTGATATTTACTTCAAAAATTTAATTGAACGCAAAATTTTAATATCATAATATAATAAAAAAATAGCGATGAGATGGGAATGGAATACATGTGATGACATGATATGAAGAGAAATCATCACAACAGTCCTATGAAGTCCCTAGTCCCCTGTGTGGGGGTGGGGGTGGGGAGGGCAGACAGAAAATGGATGCACGTGATTTTCGATTTACAAAAATGGTAATAAAAATAGTACTACAATTTCTGTACTTAGCATTTCTTGTTTAGTGTTTTCAACTCAGAGAAAGAAAGAGTGAGACATGAAAAGGGCAGAGACAGGCGCAGTGGGGCGGCTGAGTTTTTAACATATAGACGTGGATTAGGGTACATAGGCATCATTTCAAGGTTCACGAGATCAACCTTTTTACCTTGCACTTTTCTCAGTAATTTTTAGGGGTATCGAGTAAAAGTTAACAGTGAAATTTATATAATAAAATTTTATTATATAAATAATTATAATTGTTTTAAGATTTAAATTATGAAATTTTCTAATAATATTAATGTGCCAAATATTAAAATAATATTAGTATCTCTAAAATATTATTAAAATATTAAAAATATTTTAAAATTCATATATTTTTTTTATCTCGACCCAACTCGACCCGATATTAAGTTCGGGTTAATTCGATCTCCCAACCATCGATAAAGCGAATCGATAGAACGTGTCAGTTAATATGATCATGACATTTAAACCCTAACATATACGGCCTACAAAAATTAATCAATATAAATATCCAGTACACATATTTCATAAGGTAACTTTTACATCATTCACTCAATTCGCTTATTAGTTACTTTTAACCTTAAAAACTGACAAATTTAAATATTGGAGGGTTTAAGTTGAGCGATACTCCAACGAGCCTAACGTGTCTTTCTTTCATATCCTTCTAAGTATTCGAGTTTAAATCATCTCTACTTAAGTCAGGTACATTAATTTTACTTTTAAATTAAATATTAATTGAACATTTTGAAGTATTATTTAGAGGTCTCGATAGTTACGGAGTTCCGAACAATTAAAATTATTTGTATGTTTTGTAAAATTCGTAAGGATTTCTTTATATAAATAGTTGTGTGAGTATTTTGAGATTTTGACGTTACCCACTTTTTTAAGAAAAGATTGTATATTATGGGTTAGATTTTCATTCTTTTTTCACCTCACCATTAATTTAAAGAGTATCCATTGGTTAAATCATTTCAAATAAATTAATTGCAATAGCTGCTTATTGAAATTAAGAAAAATAAAATAAAATAAAAATTAAAGAGTGATATGTATTGCTCTTCTCTTAAACGTCACAAAATAAAATTTTGTATTTTAAAATATATTTTTTTGAATTATGTTTTGTTAAAGTGACAATATGAAATATGAAGAACTTTTATATTTTTAGTTTTTTTTTTTTAATTTTATGAACCATCAAAATGAGATGAATGGAATATGTTTATCTTACTTGTTAGAGTGCGTACTTATTTCTTTTGGTTTCATTTTAACAATTTTGTTTTTATGTTTAATGGCATAGATTAGAATGAGATTATGTAATTAGTGTCCAGCTTAGGAGTAAATTGGAAAGTGAAAATGTATTTAAATCAAGCATTTTCAATATATAGAGTATTTTCTTTAAGATAATAAATTTGCGAAAACAATGAATAACTATTCAAAATAATAATAATTATGGGTTTTTAAAATGAGCCAATTTCTTTTTTAGATTTTCTTCAAAAACATTATAATAATGGAAATTAATAATCAAGAAGCAAAACATTTCGACATATGGGCTTACAATAAATCGGCAAAAAAGAACAAATTTTCTCTCAAAATGTATTATGGTATAACTCCTTACTTAATCTTTTTTGCTTATTTCATTTAAAATTGAAATAAAAAATTGTTACTTAATTTTGTAATTAAGTAAAAAAATAATGTTAATATAGTATTAAAAATATATTAAAATAAATTTATATAGACAATCACAATCATTAATATAAAAAGTCACTGCACATTATTTGGGAATTAAAGTCCGACAAATTAATAAATGGGCTGAATTCGTCTTTCTTTGACTCCGGCTGTGTTCCCATTGGGCTGATTTATTATTATTCTCTTCAACGACTAAATTTATTATATTTGCCCCAAATAATTATAAAATCCAATCACCTACAATAGCACAACCTTATTAGAACAATAGTAGAATATACAAATTAAATTAAAGAAAATATATTTATTACTCCCACCTTCTCACAAATAATAACTTACTGTTGACTCATTATAGAATTTTAAATGAGAACTAAAAAATAAATAATATATATATATTTATTTATTATCCTAAAAATAAATATATGAGAATTAGTGGTATTACATCGAAACTATAATTTTTTAAAAAAATTCCATCTTACAAAAATAAAATATGAATAATAAACTTTTGACATAAGAAGAAGTTGTCTATATATATTGAAAAAACAAGTACAACAAAATTTTTAGCCTACTTTCCAGAAAAACAGTATAGAAACAAAAGAAAAAATATTCAATGAAGGCAAATTTGTGTAGTTACTGAGGATATCTGCATTCAGACACCTTTCCATACATTTCTTGTTTATAACTATGCATAAACCAAAGTTATTTAATAATTATGAAAACTTTGGTTGGTAAAAGTAATAATTATGAAAACTTTGGTTGGTAAAAGTAATAATTATGAAAACTTTGGTTGGTAAAGTAATCTATTAAAAATTGTTTGTTGCCCTTGTTTAAATTAGATTATCTTAAATACAATAGTTTTGTGTGATTTGAATGAATAATTGAAAGAAAGTAATATGTAAGGTATATGAAAACTCTCAAAACCCCATTTTATTTGGATAGAAAAATTGGAGTATAAGGTCCAAAAGACACAAAAAAAACTCAATTGTATTTTTTATTTGTTGTGTTAATCATAATATAATTTTCTCCAACTCTATTTTATTGTATTTATGTTCATGTAGCTTGCATATTTCTCATGATAAAATAAATTATTTAAATGTTTATCTTCTTCTTCTAAGGCAATGCTTCCACCACTTCCACTAATCCAAGGAACTCTAATAAATAAATAAAAATTAGTAATTTTTTAGATATGAGCAATTAAAAAATATATAACTTTTGTTCTTGCTTTCTACTAACTAATTGAACAAATTTTCAAGTTTAATTTATCAGTAAATAAAATTATTTAAATGATTTAGTTAGTTATCTAACACCAAAAACAAAAGAGAAAATAGTTACTTTATAAAATTAGAAAAATTAATCTTTCAATTCCACCTAATGTACTTAAAATTTAAATTTTATTCGTCACATCAAACATTTTGATGAAAAAATACTATACTTGCTCCATGTAAAGTAAATTCCGCTCCCATTTTATATTTCACTTCCATTTATCCCAATTGAACCAAACAAGGCCCGAATCTTACAAATTAATCCCACGACCTGTTTGTTTGCTTACCATTTTTATTGCATATTAAGATTAGATTATAAATATTTGATTTGATTGTACTAATTGAATACTAAATAAAATTGGATTTTTTTTTTCCAGTTACTAGAATAAATTTTTGAGAACACAACAATCTCCGCCAAACATGTCATTGGACATTGAGAACATATCCTGGCGTACTTAGTATTTATGGCCCACATAAACACAAGATTTGATTATTCATTATTGATCATTGAAATAGTTTATGACAACCACACAAGTTTAAATTATTTGTTTCTATAACTAAGTAATCCCAAAATAACCACATAACCTAATTATATTGCTTTATGATGAACCATATTCCATAAGATTCAATAAACTAACATGGATTAAAATTAAATTACCGTCCGATAGGTTAAGTTTATACGATCAACAAGTCAACAAAAAATAAATAAATTATAATGCTTAAATTAATCTCATAGAGATCAAAGATCAAGCCCACATGCTCATGAAACTCAAATGGTGTATGCACTATTACATTCTCCCACATTTAAAGATACTCCATTTAATATTTGAGTACTCATTTTCTCTAAAGTTCTATTATTGATTTGGACGTCAGATGAATGTTTCCGAGCTAATCTCGAGGATGGAGGGGTATCTACGAACTAAACTCGAGAATTCATAACCATTTATTCATGTTGGAGGTAAAAGAGTCAATTCTCGATCATTCGCATAAATCCAAGATACAACCACCTAACGTTAACCATATCAAAATACTACTTTAGTAATAAGCAATCGGCTTAAATAAAATTTATGCCAATAATTTAGATTAATTAAAATTTGAAAATGTAACTAATTAAAGCAACGAGCAAACTCAAATTCCCAAACACGAGTCATCAAGAAAATTTTCAGTTTTTATTTTTTCATACTTCATAATTTGAATTAAAAAATTAAAAAAAATATATACTATGGAAAAAAAAGGTTAGAATTAGAAAAATAATGACTTAAGAAAAACTAGTAGTTGTTGCATGTGGGCAACTGGCTGCCATAATTTTTGCAGATTCTTTTTGTCAGTTTTAAGTAATGACGTACGTACACATTTCTTCTTGTTTTTCTGCCTGCAGATTTGAAGAATCCAAACACTACCTCACCTATTTTTTTTTTGTCACCATTGATATTGTTAATGATTCACCATTATTAAATTGATGAAAATATAATGTGTCACTGTATTTCTATTTTTTCTATTTCTCAATTTCAACTAAAATTATTTTTATAAAATTATGAAGCATACTATAGCTATATGGACTTTATTCTATACACTCTCGATCTCAAATTGAATATTCGTATTTTTAAAAATATTTGTGAATAATGTTTTATGTTCATATAAAATGGTAAGTTTTTCTAAAAATATCCTACTACTCTTTTTGTACAAAATTTATGACTTTAAATTTTGTTATTGAGGCGCCCCAAAATAAGATTTAATTTTTTAAATTTAATATTATTTTTTTAAAAATTGAACTCTCAATTAAAACAATAATTCCATAAAATTAACTTCCAATCGCTATTTTGAAGAGTAATATAAAAATAAATAAATTTTTCATTGCTTTAAATCTCTCATAAAACTTCAATTGGGATCAAATGGTGCGTTTATTTTGGAATAGGAAAGTATTATTTAAAGTAATCATCCTAATTAAAAATATGACATCACTAACTTTTTACCATCAAATATCACAAATAAAATATAAAAATTCCAAAAAAAAAAATCACTCTTTTAGCTTTTATTAAAAATCTTGTGCCAATTTCCTGAAATATTCAAATTGAGACAAATGTTTGGTATGTAAAATGTTGGTCAAGTTCAGTCCTTTGCACTATTTTAGTCTAAATTATCAGACTTATGTGACTGTGACATTATTTAGACTAATATGTGAGTTTAATTTCCCAATACCTGATTGATGTGATGAGTCTCTTACCATCACAACTGGCATGCCCTGCCTTGTCCTGCCAAAATTGAGATTGATATATATTTTTTTAAAAGGGATATATAGATTTATTTGAGTTTTATTATATTTAAATTTTAAATTTAACATATAAACATAATTATATATTGGTATTAAATACTAAATAGAAGAAACTGTCACATAAGTAGATTAATATATATTAATCAAACTTAAACCAAAATCTCTTAGAGCATTAATTTTATTTATTTTAAATTAATGAGTTAAAGCAACTTATTAATAAATACCATATATATTCTTATTGATTATAATTAGAGTCAACTACGAGAAGTTAATGTAAATTATTTTATTTTATTTTTTTAAAAAAATAAAATAAAATTTTTATCATTTGTGCAATGTGGTATTGACTAACATGACGAGTTTCATTTATATTGGCCGATACCCACTCCATCCCACCCTACTCAAAGGGATGATTGAGTTGGTGGAGGAAGGTTGCGTGGGGTGTTATGCTCCGAATTCGAATCATCTTTCAATATTTTTTCAATCGAATTTATCGTATTGAGCTTTTCTAGTACGATTTATCTGATTAGTATGATTTGCAAGTTATTGTATCAATTCAAAAATTTACCTAATATGCATTTAAAGGATTGGACGGTTAGGAATTCTCCCATCGTTGTAGAAAAAAAAAAAAAAAAGTTGATGAGGATGATGAGGCACAAGGGGCGTATAAGTCTTTTCGCACTTCGACAGCACTAAGAGCTTTTTGACTCTCTTTTTTCTTGATGGGTGAGTGAGACATGTATAGTTTTTGATCAATCATATGATACCTATGTATGTATAAGACCTTGACATGGGCGGTGGACAAAAGAGACCCCTAAGAATTACATAAAGTATGACTAGATTTTTTTTTGGAAGAAACTATTGAAAATTTGACATAACCAGAATAAGGTGTTGAAATTGACATCTTTAACCTTAGGAGTCATATTTGAACCACATTTCTGTTTTCAGCGCTTTGGACGTCTAATTTTGTATCCATCTACTACGATTCACTGATGGGTTGTGACGACCTCAAAGATCACTTTGAATTTAATTTTGAATTTATTGTAATTTGTAAAAATAATATTTTAAAATTAAATTCGATCGATCGAACATTTATTTTAATTTACTAAGACACACTAATGGTTTGTGACGGCTCCAAAGATCATTCTGAATTTAATTTTAATTTTATTATAATTAGTAAGAGTATCGATTTTAAAATCAGGTTGAATGATTCACACTTTTGTTTCAATTTACTAAGACTCACTAATGCGTTGTTAGGACTCCAAAGATCACTTTGGACTTAATTTTTATTTTATTGTAAATTCTAGAAGTAATGTTTTTAAAATAAAATTAAACCATTCAGTTCGATGAATTTAATTGTAAATTGGTGGTCGGTTCGATCTGATTGAAAGTTAAAAATAAAAAAAATCGATCAATATGATAAAAGAAAAACTAAATAATAATATAGTAAAAAATATAGTTCATTTTCATCAAATCGATATTACCAACGATTAAATTGATCGGATCAGTTGATTCATTGACAAAAATAAAATTAATTTGATCATCAATTCAATTTGAGGTATAATTACTTCTAAGTTGTGTCCAAACATATTATTCAATTATACACAAAAAGCTACAAGCCTATAAGATAGTATATTATTTCATGAAACCGTAATTTCATAAAATATTTTTTGGGTAATTAAGTATTTATTTTTTATGAACAAAAAAAATAAATCTACAAGGTCGTTGAATTAAGTCTAATGAGCCTATTTGAGAAATTTTTTGGATTCTCAATGAAGCTCGCTATAATCATTATCACTATTATTTTATTTTAATACCCATTTCATTCCTTCCAAATTATTAACATTACAACATTCAAGACTTCTATTCAGAAATTTAACCGAATAAAAATGTTGGAAAATTAAAAAAATGACCAACTAAATAGATTAAAAATTAAGCTACTTTGTGATATCTCAATTGGATCGCACCCCAAAATAAAAATTTCATTTTTTCTTGTAATAAGATAAAAAAATAAACGTAGTAACAGTAAAAATATATTTACTAGACCTCATATTCCTTCCTCAGTAGGTACAGACTACACATTAATATATAATAAATGCATCGCTAATCCCAAATTTAGTACTCACAAAGTTAGTTAGTTAAATAAGAATGAGAAATATTTTACTATTTACTACTTACAAATTTATTATGGATTCTTATTTAAAATTATATTAAAAAGTATAAAAGTCAGTAGTAATATAAATTTGTGGATGTAAGAATAGAACATGAATATATAAGAATTGTCAAAAAAGTTATTTTGATATTATTTTTATAAAATTCAATCTTGTATTTATTTTAAATTAAGTAAAAAATAGTTTATATATATCACTGTACTATTTAATTTATACTTCTCTATAATTTAGAGATGATTATTTAATAATCTTTAGTCTTTAATATTTTTATATATTTTTAATATTCTCAGTTTTTATTTGTATAATTTTCAATTAATACTTTTTTTATATGATTTTTAGATTTTAAAAATATATATGTTTTTTTTTAAAAATAAATTATGATTTATTAAGGATCTATATATGTACATATTGAGGGGTACTGAGCCTATAGACCACCATTTCTTTCGTTCCTCAAATGCAATGACATTAATGGATCGAATGGGTTACAGTCCACCTTATTAAACTCCCCACCATTTTTGTTTCCTACCCCGCTTCACACACACACACAAGTTCTCTCGATCTCCTATCTTCTTCTTCTTCATCTTCTTCTTCAAGCCATTTTTATTACTGAATCACAAACACAGATGGGCAAAGCCTCCAAATGGTTCAGAGGTCTCCTCGGACTTAAGAACACCGACCCCAACCAGAACCAGGCTCAGAAACCGCCGCCTAAGAAGAAATGGAGTTTTGCCAAGTCCCACAAGGAAAAAGATGGACAGAAGTCTCAGCAAGCCGTTGTTCCGGGTGGCGAGGACGATACTGACGCCAGCAAGCATGCCATCGCGGTGGCCGCTGCCACCGCCGCAGTCGCCGAGGCTGCTGTCGCCGCCGCTCAAGCAGCAGCCGCTGTAGTCCAGCTCACAAGCAGCGGGCGGAATATTTCTATGGCGGGGGGTGGTGGCGATGTGGCCGCCACGGCTTGCGTCACTCAAAGTGGCGCAGGTTACGGGAGCCGGGAGAAGTGGGCGGCCGTTATGATTCAGTCTCATTTTCGTGCCTATCTGGTTAGTTTTCGTGTGTGTATATACACACACACATGTATATATGTGTACTGATGTTTCATGCTGTTAACATAATATATATTTTTGCCTTCTTTTTCATTCAATTTTCGAACTTAATATTTATAATTCACTGGGTTGAGGGCTGAAATGTGTTTTCCCATTTCTTTCGGCGGAATATCTCTTTCACGATGGAGTATAACGATGTATCGGGAGGCGAGGGGCTGAGTCAAACACGACGCCGTTTTATTCTTTATCCAAAGTTTTTCATCTTGCTGAAACTTCCTGAACTAAACCATGGTGCTGGCCATAACTTACATACATACGCAAATTTGTCTTTATGCTCACCTCCTTATCTGTTTCTTGAATTCTTCATTTTTGTGTGTATTTCTTTGCGTCGTGGTTTTCTTGTGTGTACAATGACAATACACATTTTTGTATACGCATAAATGTTGTGTGTATATGTTCTATTTGTATAAGCTATGATGTGGTCCATTGTAGTTTTACTTGGCCGGTGAGTTCCGATATGGGATGGGGTCAAAGTCTATGTTGAAGCCGTGTGGACTAGTTTTTGTAATTCTCATGTAGTGGTATTAGTTTTTTCCAAGCACATATTAATGTGGTTGTGGTGGAGTTTTCAAGCACCTGTAGGAAATTGGAACGATCACCAAATTGTACTTGTTAATTGATTGAAATAATGTAGTTATTAATGGGTTTTGTCCACATTTCTAGACATGGTAGTTCTGCGTCGGTGCAACATTTCATCTATAGTATATATAGTATACAACTTTAATATATAGTAGTAGTAGTACACTTGTGAAGTCAAAATTTCACACGCTATGTTTAGTAATCCTTTGATTTGCACTTAATCCATTGGTTTCTTGAGTTCTTCAATTTCTTTTGGGGAAGGGAAAATTTGTGCTTGTTTTCTTTCTTTTTCTTTTTTTTTTTCTGATCTTGTTTTTTCCGGGATGGGGATGAGTGCATGTTGTTGTCTTTCAACAAATTAACAGCTTGCTGGTGCAGAAATTGAGCCAACTTACTTGGTTTCTTTTGGTGGAAGGTCCTAATAAATAACTACTTATTTTGCATTGTTGCTGTGATTCTTCTGCATATCTTTTACATTATTTCTTCTACTAAATACTGCATAGCTTTGGTTTGCTTTTTGACAAATTAGGAGGTATGGACTGTATGGCTAGTTATATAGGTTAAGTGATGGATACTCTTGGGTTTTGGAGGTTTGTGGAAAGTTACATGCTACTACCAAAAAACAAACAAGGACAGACCCAATGGTGTAATCTTCAAATCCAAGAACATTTCTATACAAGTTTGGATATAAAGTTGGCTGTGTTGGGTTGCTTTATATTTATGGCTTAAGATAAATCATAGCTTATTGGGTTACTTTTTCTTCACTTTTTAGTACTGGTCTGATGAGATGTCTCTATCTTCTAAAATGCCAGACTTTTACCTCAGATTGATATTTAAAAGTGGAAAATAAAGTCTCTTTGGGCGCCAAGAAAGCTTCAAAAAATTTCATGGTTTTCTGCGCAAGGCCCCATTGTGCCTTCATTTGGCGGTAGTCTAGTTTAAAGTTTTCTAAATGCACTATCTTTTCTTTATTTAAATGATGTTTGTTAATGGATTAACATAATTAGTATGATTTAGCAGTTTGCTATTTTAGCTTCTTATGGTCTATCTATTAATTTGTTTATGAAAAATATTTAGTCAAGAAGAGCTTTACGGGCACTGAAAGCATTGGTCAAGCTTCAAGCACTGGTTAGAGGTCGCCTTGTGAGGAAGCAAACTGCATATGCTCTGCGACGGCTGCAGGCACTTGTACGAGCACAAGTGAGAGCTCGGGCAGGGCGAGTTCTGATTTCTGAATCCCCACATTCGAGCATGAAGTCCTCTCACTTCAATTATGCGGTCAGAAATATATTCATTTTCCCTCCCATTTGTTTAAACTTGAATTGGTAGTAGTGGCATGACAGAAAGGTTAGCAAAGTAGAAGGGGGACCACTCTTGACTTGTTCTTTAAAATAATACTGTGATACTTTATCAGGAAAAAGAAGCAATTCATTCCTCCGAAAAATTATACGAACAGGTGGAAAGATTGTGTAAATTTTCATGGTGGACTTTGCTAGACATGCTGGATTGAGTTATTGATACGTAGTTTCAGCTTTTTTCTAAAAAATGGACAAGCATGTTGGAATATGGAATTAATTTGTATTTTTCTATCTCAAGGTTAACTCCAACATTTACAATTTTCTTCCTCCTAAAGCTACATGAATTGAGAGCGAAGAGAAAGATGTTCTTTTTTCCTGTTCCTCATTGAAGATAAGAGTTGATAGGGTTTTATTAGTTGATATAACGATCGATGCCTAAACTACTTAATGAACTTGTAGGGGCCAGCAACTCCTGAGAAATTTGAGCATGTTATTCGGGCAAGGAGCATGAAGCATGACCAGTTAATGATGCTAAAGGTTTGTTCTGGACACTTTTCTTACTCAGGAAATGTGGTTTGTTAAATATCTTGGATATGCTTGCTCACTCACTCCTGCTAAACACAGAGAAATGGTTCAAAATCAAACGGCAGTGTAAATTACGATCCAGAAAAATCACGCATGAGCCGCATTCGGTTGGACAGCAGAATGGGTGAAAGATTGTCGGAACAAGGGTCTTTTACTAGGACTCTTCCCACAGATGATGATAGAAATGATAAGATTCTTGAAGTGGATACTGGGAATTCGCACGTCGCTTCCAAACATAGGAGCCTCTTCTACTCTTCTCATCTTAGCATGGGCTCGGACCAAAATTGTCAAAGCTTTTCTACATCGAAGGACTCCACAGCCCATCAATCAGTTTTAAGTCCATCTGGTGAAGTTCAATCTTTCAGTCCCTTGAAGTTTGCAGTAGATGCGGATGAAAGTGCTTTCTGCACTGCTGAGAACAGTCCAACATTCTATTCAGCATCATCCAGGGGCTGCAGCTCTAAGAGAGGAGCATTTACCCCTACCAAGAGTGATGGTTCAAGAAGCTGTCTAAGTGGTTACCCTGATCATCCAAATTATATGGCTTATACAGAATCATCAAAAG
The DNA here is from genome assembly GCA_019321725.1 of Paulownia fortunei. Taxonomy (NCBI): domain Eukaryota; kingdom Viridiplantae; phylum Streptophyta; class Magnoliopsida; order Lamiales; family Paulowniaceae; genus Paulownia; species Paulownia fortunei. The sequence continues at coordinate 6,643,337 of CM033122.1, read as the reverse complement.
CTAAGGTGAGGTCTCTCAGTGCCCCAAAACAAAGACCTCAGTTTGAGAGATCAAGCTCTATGAAGAGATATTCAATTCATGGATATGGTGATTCGAGGTCTACCCAGAGAGTTTCTGCATTGCATGCCAACTTCACCAACAAAGCTTATCCTGGATCTGGCCGCTTAGACAGGCTCGGAGTGCCCATTAGAGGCGATATTGCTGGATTTAGTGGTGGCCATTGGCACAGATATTAGTCAAGTTGGCTTGAGTTTTCTTTTGGTTATTCACTAATTACTAATGTAGCCAGTTAGAATACTTTAACCCAGAATGGTCTGATTGTGTCATGTTTTCATGCAGATCAAAGTGACGGTTGGATGTTAAGAATAATGTAAGCGTTGCAAATGTCACTGCAAAGAAATGACTCTTATCTAATCATTGTATTCTGGTCGAATTTTCTTCATCAATAGCCATAGCATTAGCATGAAACTGGAGAGGTGGTGCCTCTTGTTGGATCTATTTCTAATGTGGAAAGTATGAATTTATAAACTGTACTTTGATGGAGTCATTGCAAGGCCAAACTAAAGTATGTTCTACTTTATCTGGAAAGTGCCTATTACTATTTGGTTTGCTCACTTCTTTGGTGCAATATTATCATCTCATTTTATTACAAGGCCATGGTTATGCTTTATTGTTTAGGTATAGTCATCAAACTGTGAATTTGAACTTTTGGGAGAAGGCAACAATTATTTGGCGAGAAGTCATTTATTCAATCAGTATGGTGATGTGAGCGATCACTGGCCAAGATACTGTGAATTTCTTCATATTCTCATTTTACATTCCTTCTTAACAGTATTTGAAATTATCTGTAGCACAATCGGGCAACTTCTATTAAACATCCCAACCAGTCGAAAAATGGCAAACTATTACATTATTTCACAACAAAAGTTCCTTTATACCAAACATACATCAACACCCAGCACGGTGTTTCATATTTTTCGGCAGTTTTCATATATCAACTCATTTTATAGGATATTTGGTAGTGCAAAGGTGAAGTTATGAGTTGCTGAATTATACGTTGCTAAACCTACTCTAGCTTTTTGCTTTACAATATAATGTTCCAAGAGGAGAGCTTTAAGGACAAATAAATGCTTATTGATGGCATCAATTAATGCAGCTTTCAAGCCAACATTAAGAAAACAAACTTGTACTATAACAGAAAAATAGTTTCACATTATGCTGTGCAGAGAGCAGGATACAATATTGGACATTGTTCAATACAAGAAGATCGGCAGAGGTTTATCAAAGTTGGGGTACTATGCATGTACATAAGCATATGAATGGCTACTTATATATAAACAACAAGAATTCTGCACGGCAAAAATATAAAGAGTCTTGAGTTAATATGGAGACAAAAAATATAGAACCACCAAACCGTATCAATTGTTACAGCTCCATCTTGATGTAGGCACACAGCTTAGATAATGGCACCAGCTACATTTATCGTTTCCGTTTTCTCCCTTAAGAAGCATGACCAGTCCCACTGTGAATCTGCAGAATTTCGGAGAATACAAGATAAAACTTTAATATCGCACTATAAAACCTTGCTAAAACAAGAGTAGCAAAAGGAAATGCATATGATGTCTTAATAGGATTGAATTGATGTTAATCTAACTAGAGTTAAGTGCTCCAGTTTCAGTATCGCATGTTGGTCTAACAAATTATATTTATGAATCTATCGTGTGCATCACTTAGATATGAAGTTCGACTAGGATGAGACAGCATTGTGCAGAGTGATATGATTTATGAAATATATATTGTGCAAGATGAACCATAGAAATAGGACACCTTACCCAACTATCAACAAAATAGTGGCGACAATCCAGAAAACATATTGGTACACTGTGTACTTGGACTTCAGGCGAGTATCAGTTGGACGATGTCGGCGTTCCGACCAACCAAACTGGGGTCGGACCAGTAATACAAAGCCAAGGAGGAAACCACTCAAAAACCCTCCGATATGTGCAAAATTGTCTACATGTGGAAGAATTCCGACAGCCAAGTTAATTGCAATGATGACCACCAGAGTAAACAGAGCTGCAACCTGTGAGAACAAGATTAAAAATAATGAGTTAAAACAATTCGAGTTTCTCAAAAGACGCCCAAGACAGACTAAGTTTCTGTAGCTAACACAGAAATGGAACCCGAAAAATCTAATACTAGGTAAAGGATCTTATTTTCTTATAAGCTCGTGTCTCGATAATATGTTATATGCTCAATGGCAAGGAAAAAAGAATTGGTTGAACCCGTGGCCAAGTTTCATTATACGTGAAGATCTTTGCATCATGAATTTTTCCCTTCTGCCCCATAAAAGAGAACTTTTCCTTCTCATCCTACTTAAGTGCGAGGTATTAAATTTGATAAAATTTAGTGATAAGAACAAGAACAGACCAGTAGCTGCAGAATTTACCTTGTTTGTATAAATTGTCCAGTTGGTAAGTAACTCAGATAACATTGCTCCAAGAAGTCCAAACAGAGCACCAGAAGCTCCAACAGAGATACTCCTCTGAATAAATAGCGAAGAGAGTATGCTCCCACCGATTCCTGACAACAGGTAAATTACCCCTACTCGTACTGCATAACACAGTTCAGACAAGCAAAGGTGAGAATGAATACAATTAAAAGGAACTTTTATAAATAGATGAAAGATAAGCACTTTAATTATTTGAACTACAGCAGAACGCTAGTGCAGAAACTCACGAGGGACTAAAGAGTCAAGTCCCAAATTTGGGTGTGACATAAAATAAATAAGGAATTCTTGAAAATGTCTGCCATGCAGGCACATCTTTAAATACATATAATAGTATTAACAGATGTTGATTTTGCTTTATAAACTGACTTCAATTTAGATATGCAGGAAGCTTACCAAATCCAAATTGCTGCTCTAGACGAATTCCAATAAACACCAAGCTCAGCATGTTTGCAAGTAAATGAATAACACCAGCATGCAGCCAGATACAAGTTATGAGCCTCCACGCTTGGTTCTGGTGCACTATTTTGTTCCATTCAAGTCCTCCCAGTTTGTCCAGTCTGCAAAAGCAGAAGAGTAACTGAATTTCTTTCTAATAGAAAGATGAAAAACTTTAATTTCATGAGGGCGTCAAGAAAACACTATTATGTTAGTCTAAGATTGCATAAGGGCATCCAAGCAAACAACCACCCACCCATCCAACACATACCCCATGGAATTCCAAATTTCCGGTGATGGTACAACAAAAGTAAAAGCAACTTTTTTCTTGTCCCATCAAAAGCTACAAATGACAATTCACAAAAACCTATACCCAAAATGATGTCTAAATCTATATTGTTGAAAAAATCATTTCTGTTATCACTTGATACTTGTGTCATTATTCCTACCATTATTGATACCAACACCCCAACTACATTAACATTTTCACTACTAAGCTGCTTTTTGATGCCCTAAAAAGCTTAGGGAAATTAAATGTGTAGTAGGGTAATGTAAATTTCTCATAAGAAGATAAGATAAGAAAAGGCTCCTAATCATGCAATTTTGATTAGCAATTCTGAGTTGCTTTGACAAGAAAGTAGATTCTCCAAGAACAGAAAGTGATTCCTCCAAATTGAGAATCTCACCTCCAATTACGGTAATCACAATACCAATTTCAATAAGGTGTTGTGATTACATTGCCTGGTAACTGGATTACTAATATTTGACATGCTTAAATGAACTTTAGTATGGAAAGTGATTCCTCCAAATTGAGAATCTCACCTCCAATTACAGTAATCACAATACCAATTTCAATAAGGTATTGTGATTACATTCCCTGGTAATTTGATACTAATATTCTACAAGAAATTCTTACCCCTAATAAATATAAGAATCATGAATAGTCATATTTCATATGTAAATACAAAATTTAAAATTTATACAGTCATATTTCATATGTAAATACAAAATATATATGTGTGTATATCTATAGTTATATATATATTTATCAAGGGATATATGTATACAAATCATAATAAGTTCAAATGTATTATTGTTAATACATATATATACATACATAAGTATGAATATATTTTTTTATATAGATAAATAAATGTATATACTTATGTGTGTATATATGAAAAGACTATTTTATGGATTATTTGTATATAATTATTTATATTTTTTCTATATTTTAAATCTAACAATTAATTATTAGTGTGCTTATTGACAATTAAGTATTTAATAATAATTACATATGATGTATTAGTTCTTTTATTTAATAATTACAAAATAATATTCATGACAAGTTAAAATTTTCAATTGTTTAATATATATTAAGAATATTAATACATTAACATCTAATTATTCTATTAATATTTTTATTAGTCAATAAATGTTATAATATCAAAATATAGTTAAATTTATTGATATACTATAGGTGATTATTTTACTATATAACAAAAAATCAATTAAATTTTAATTATTATATTAACTATGAAAAAGTGATTTTGACATAATATTATAGTTATTATTTGTAATTATTAGTATAACAACTAATTAATTAGATTAGTAATGTGTAAAAAGGGTCCATATCAGTAAAATTATTTATAATTAATAATTAATATTAATTATTACAAATCAGAAAATAATCAATATACAGGTAAATCTATTATATTTGAATGCATATATTTAATATCAAACATTATATATGTATAGTGATAGAGAGAGATTGATGGCATTTTTATCAAATGACTTAACTACAGATTTATTTACCATCTTTCATACACGAAGCGAACACCAACAAAGAAATTTGTTACATTACCTTGTCCAAATGACTTGTATAACCCAAACATTTTTAATAGAATCAAATTACTAGTTATTAGATTTTTAGTTATCACATTCCCAATTCAAATGGCGCTCCCTGGGAAACAATCGGGGCCTAAGAGAAACCGAGATCCAGGAAAGGGTATATCAAGAGTTGCACAATATGAGAGAAGCTAGCATGTTAAAGGCGATGTGAAACAGTCAAAGCATAACAGAAGTTTAAAGTTCAACAGACCACTACACCGAAGGTCCTAAACATGGGATGAAGATCACATGCCATGCTCCAATTAATCACTTCAACAAAATAACAGATAAAAACCCTCTCTGATCTGAACCACAAAAAATAATTCCATAGAACACATGCTCAATATTAAAGTGTTAAAATTCCAACTAAATTAGATCAATATTGGAATCTCCAAAGCAACTAGTGATTGAATTCAAATAGCTAATCGATTGTTTAATAGAACATCTCGAACTGGTGAAGTTCAAATTTCATAGTCAAAATTCACATCTCACACTGGAAGCTACCAATCATGAATATTGTAGTCCAACCAATTAGAATGAACAAGGAAGTCAAAAACAGATATACAATTCTAACAGAAATAACGAGGAGAAAGAGGAAAACAAACCAACATAGATATCCAAAGGTTTGCACTGAGATGTGGAGACCATAAATTGGAAACCAAAAGTTGGTCATATAGAGTCCAAAGAGAGTTGAGATGCCGGGACCATAATCGAAAAGTTGCTCATACAGAGTTCTTACAATCCCACTATCAAATTTCACATGAAAAAATATTTTCAAAAAACAAGAAATTCACAGACTTGGGAAAAAGGAAGCCCACAACCAATTCTCCAAGCAAAAAAAGCTTTAGTTCAATCTTAAACTTAAGAATCCCAAATAAAATCAGAATAGCAAGAAATTAATCCAAAAGTGTGTCATCAGGAAAGGAGAATTTTCAGTAGTGTCCATCCAAAAACTATAAGATGAACCCAAAGTAAAAAAGGAGCAGAAAAAATTCCTTAATGGGACAATTTTCTACAAAATATTGATCAATCAAACAAATAAACTTGCAAAGAGACCACAATCATGACCCACTTAGATACCATCCAAACAAATAGGGATATTTAAGAAATCAGCAATCAATGAAAGAGATAAAGAATGGAACTTTACGTTGAAGAAGAGGGGCCAAACAGAGGGTTTTCCCTGAGGGGCTGAAAGGAGAGCCTCCCAAGAAACTTAGCCACACAATCACCTCGAAGCCCATCATGATTCTTGGGACAATTGTTGACAAACATGATCACCACAAACATGGCAACATTTGCCGCAACAATCATGGGCACCAGCCAAGAAGTCCACTGGCTGTCTGAGCACTCCATATCATATGCTCCTCCTGCTGCTGCATAGTAAGTTTGTTGATAGCTCTGGTTTCTGTTCTTTGTTGATGTACCTCTCTCCAGATCTCCATTCCCCATCATTCTTTACACTAATGTACGTGTATGTATGCACTTTGTGAGTTTTTGTATTTATCTATATGTATGTCCTCTGTGTGTAAAAGGGGTGGAGTAGCTTCAGGAGAATTCAAGAATTGGTACAGAGACAGAGACACAGGTTGATAAAGGTGGGGTTGTTTTAAGTTTTGGAGATTTCAATTTGAATGGGGTCTTGGAGTTTAGGGACAGGATGATCTATTTTGTGTTGCGCGTCTTATTTTCAATTAGATTAACATTTGCTTAGTTAGGTGAGTTGTGGGCAGAAAGGAGTAAGTTTCATGGGTTGCTTAATTCAAAGGTGATTTTTATATGTGATTCTAATACACGTAATTTATTTTATTATTCTTCACGCGATATAAAATATTATTTAATAGAATATATTTAAATTAAATTGTGATTCCGAATTATTTATATTCACTTTATTTTATAATATATTGTCATATCACATTCTACAACTTATAAATTCATTTAACTAGTTCTCTAATGAGTAGAGTAAAGCTTCTACTTCCAATCATTTGTTGTCTTGGTTTTTTGAAGCTACAATATTTTCTTGTTTGATGAACAAAGACAAATGGCCAAGAAATACAACACAACCTCAAAAACATCAAATTCTTACCAGGGCTGGCATTATCCTTTTTTATTCCCATTTATAGTGCAACTGGGATTTTACTAACTACTTTAGGTAAAATTTATACCTTATCCACGCTTATTTGAAAAGACTTGTTTTCCATAATTGATTAATGCAACTTTTAAAAATATTTACCCTCATAATTTTTGACTTTGATTGGTCAAAACTCTAATGGCATAAGTAGGAAAAACATTGTAATTTTGGCCCCCAAAAATCAAAACGAGGAATAAATTGGTCATATGTTATAAAGCAAATTTAAGTAAAAGGAGTATAATTTTGTAGTCCATACTAATTGTTAATCATGAAAGAAATGGAATAATAGTATATTCAAACTAAAAATGCTTATGTATTATTTAATGATTTTATTTTTCCGCGTACTGAAAACAAATGAAATGAAACGTGGTGTCACCTCGTATTTTATGAATATAAGAAAATGGCCACGGAAAGTAAGCGGAATTGCCGATTGGAAGGTTTGAATTGCTCAATGCTGTGACAGCTAATTGAGCTGCACACAGACGCGTGATCAGTCTGGCACGCCCGATTAGGTGCCCAATTGCCCTCCAACACCCCACCCCACCTTTCGGTGTAATATGAATTTTCAAGTTTTTTCCAAGGCACGACTGACCTATTCTGGTAATGAAAAGGACAATTTCCATGTATGTCTTAAGTTCGTGACTTCAACTCAACGATGTTATTACAAATAGGTGAACAAGTTGTTATTTTCTTAGAGATAACAAATATCTTTGTGAATGAAAAACAAAGCAATATGTTTGTGCTTATCACACGATGATGAATCTTAAACTTTAACACCTAAACATTCAAGCAATCTCAACGTTGAATGTTTCCACCTAAAACTATAGCTCATCAACCAGGGAGGGTTTATATACGAGGAAATACAACTTTAAAAACACGGTAGTGATTTTATGCTTAGTCCTTTTCTTTCTTTTCTGTTCTTTTTTTAAAGAAAAGTTGCCAACAAGGAAAGTCAGTTTACAAGTGTGCTAAAATCCCCAGAAAGAGTCATTCCAATTCTAAGGTGGTGAAAAGAAAACTTAAAAAGCTGTATTACTAAAGGCTGCTAAATGGTCCCCGCAAGCTCAACACATTTACCTGGAAGCGAGGCGCAACTCCTGAGGGCAAAGCCTAATAGGCTCACCACGTTTGGACATGCTCAAGCCAAACACGTAAGTTGATAAAATGAGTATATAATAAGTTTCCAATTACCAGATTGACAAGGCCAAACGAAAAAACTAGAGCACCAATCAGAGATCTTTTCAGTTTGTGGAAGAAACAATCTAAAACGTTGAAACAAGAGATGACGTTGAGCTATATGATAACCAAATTATAGTTTCCACCCACCCAAATCCTAATCCTAAGAGAAGCATTGAGGTGATTCAATTTCTGATGAAGCCCTCAACATGATGAGATTTGGAAAAATTAAAAAAAAATACCAAGGAATTGAGAAGTCAATGTATAAAGATCAATTAAATAAGAGATAATGCAATCTATTTCTAACAAAAAACCCATGTCTTAACAGCCTTACAAGCTAATGCTTCAAACAAAGAAAAATCGCATGTCAACAACCAAATCAGTACAAAAAGTAATGGAATAGATAGATAAATGTCCATTCCAATATGCTTCATAGAAGTCACGACAAGAAAGATGAGATAAATTAACGCTTGCCACCACCGCCTCCAATCTTAGGACCCTTAGGTGCAGCACCCTTGGGTGCATTACCCTTTGTGGTCTTCTGCTTGGACATCACTTCTGCCTTTTTAGCTTTCTTCTCATCCTTGGTTTTCTTGATTCTCTCCTTGATTTCACTGAGATTAGAGACTAGAATCAAGAAGGGTTCTAATTTATAAATGCACATTTCACCGAAAGAATACTCAAACCACATTTTTGGGTATGCAATCTTCCAACATTTAACTCTGCACATACCGTAAAGCAGCTTCACGTGCAGCATCACGGACCTCTGGCTTTTCAGTTCTTCTCTTCTGAATAACTTCCAATGTGGCACCAACAATGGACCTTGAGTATGGCTTCTTCGTGGTTCTGCGCCTCTTCTTCACAGCTTCAGCAGCAATATCCTATGGATCGGTCAAAGAAACATTCAGTTAAAATGGGATGCACAAAAATTTCCAAAGCGTCCAAAGACTAAAGGGAGGGAAACAAAGATATTAGAAGCGATTATAAAGTATTTTACCTTCTTATGTTGTTTCCGGTACATAGCAGTCCAAGTAAGTTTTGCAGGCCTCAGGCGGTTGTGGAAATACCTCTTGCATTTTGAGTTAGCAAAGAGGAAAACCTAAAATACGCAAAATACAACCTTAGAAACTTGGAGAAAAAAGGTGAACAAAAACTATTCATGCCACTTTCAAAAAATTGACAAATGTTACAGAGAACAATAAAACCAAACAATAACTACCCAGCCAAAACAAAACTCAGTGTGCTGAAACTACTATGCATTGCAACCACCTCCTATTAACCCACCTGGGAGTCTGAGCGAATAAATCTGATGCCCTTGCCAGGGTATATCTTGGCACCACTGAAACGGCAAAGCTCTGTCCTGATAATCCAAGATCAAAAGTAAATAATTATGCCGAATGAATATTTAAGAAGAACTGAAATCAAATACTATGCCTAAATATGTTAGAAGGCGAACTATAGGCATAATATATAAAACACAATTGCCCAATGCATGACAGACCATGAAAACCAAAAGGATCAATAGATATACATAATTGAAATAGAATCACAATCCAAGAGTCCTACACTAGACAGATAGGAAAATCAGGCCAGCAGCCAATATAGTTGGATAAATACTGGTATTAGCCTTCTCTTATCAAATCCAAGGTTTCTTTCCGGAAAAAAAATGTATTCATATGTTAGGCAAGACCAATTTAACCTAGACCAGTATAGAAACTGAGCTACACGCCTAATGAGAGGTATCACCACTAGCATCAAGCAAACCCTTCAAAACATCAAAAACTATAGCAACTCCATAAGCATTCGATGCCTCCAAGTGGCTTCTAGCCCTATATTAACAGAGAACAATACAATTCATTTTCATAAAACCACGACCCATTCCTTCAGTAATCGAAGGATTAAAATCCACTAAAAAACCCAACATAAAAACCAAACTTATACCATATTATTGCAGCATCTTTTTAGAATTGGTCCTCCAACGCACCGGCCCGCCCCACCTCCACCCCGCCCCCAGCCCCTGCCCCCAAAAAAAGGCTAAAAAAAAAATTGATTGCAAACCCATTAAATTTTGCACCAGAACTATTGGCTGAAACTGTGAGAAATCAGTCAACTAATTAAAAAAAAATTAAAATGTGAAAAAGCATAGGTATCCAAATCTAAAAGATTTCAGAATATCCAAATGGATCTTCAAATGCAAGAAGAAAAAATAATAATAAAAGATCCAATTCACATTACTAAGTTATGTCATTAAATACTAAGATTTTTGCACATAAACGCCTCAGATGTGTGTTTGTGTTTGTGTTTGTGTTTGTGTTTGTGTTTGTTTGTGTGTGAGAAAGAGAGTGAGGAAGTTACTTGAGAACCATGATTGTGAGCTGTTGCTGAGGTCGCCGCGGTTCGTTCTTCCTCTGCAGTTGCCGAAACCCTAAAGCCTTAGCGAGCAATATAATGCTACACTTCTCACACGAAACGACGTAGTATGTTGATGGGCCTGGTCTCCAATTGTTTTCAAGCCCATGCTTCTATTAGTGGGCCTCTTAAATCAAATTCAACTATTCCAAGTAGGGTTACATGAATCCGACCCGACGTCTAGTGGATCTTTTTCCGGAAAATTTTGAGAGAGGAATATTTAGTAGAAATAGTTGAAATTGGTTTTGATTTTGAAAATTTTGAATTTTTAAAAGTCCAAGCAAAGTAAAAATAGTTAATTAAGATAAAAATTGACATTATTTTCTTGAGTAGATGGTCGATATATAAAAGTTTTGATCTTATGCTTTCTTAAAATTGATTACACATGAAATAGGCTAACCTATTATTAAATTTTAACATTAGATACAATCATATCTCGATATTATTGACTTATAATACTAGAAATTAACGTATTCGGTTATTTATTTTGTATAAATAATCTCTTAATAAGATCTGTTTTTTCGACTACATTTTCAAATATTAGGATCGAATTTGGATTAGAAATCACCCATTTAAAATTCTAATGCAACATAATAGCAACAAAATACAAGTGTTAGGGTCAGCCAAAACATATATTCTATGGAGTCCCAACAAATAAATCAATAAAAATGATCATAGAATAATAGAATTTGCATCATCAAGTATTTCTGTCCTTCAATTTAAGATCATTTCAAACATGATTAGTGTGCTGCGTTGAAAATGTGCGCAACAAATGTACAAAGTAATTTTCCATCAGCATGCTTTTGGTTTCAAAGCTTTATTATGTTTAGTTCTTCAAGATTAAAAACAATTCAGTGTTTTTGTCAAGCCTTTATGTTCAACTCTTAATGCAACTTAACAAAAAACTAAGGGTCATAAATGAGACTTGTTACAGTTTAAGTATCAAATAACTTGTGGGGTGACGCTAATTCAAGAAATGTCTTATTGCAGAATTTAATTTGCGAGTATGTAACAAGGGCACCACAAGCTCATCTTAACTACATACAAGCGTTAACAACTTGAAAAATATTGATTAATAGTCACCACATAGTTATAGCTATTAGTCAAAATGTAACAAGTTAGCAGCAAGGCTACAAACTAGGCATGTCCATGGTGCATATGGTGTCTCAATGTTTACAGCAGAAGCTAGTAGTAACCACTTCAAGGCAGAAAGGGCTCAAACGTTTCTATTCATTTTCCAGTTAACTAAGTTGCTTTGGCTGTTTCGCGGACCATCGCAAGCTTCGCCAGTAAACCACACAACTGAAGATATGAACCAACTCCATCACAAATCCTCATGTGGGCAAATCCAGTTTCCTATAAAACCATCAGAAGAGAAGCCAGGTTAAAGGGCTGTAGCAAAAAGAAAGAAGAGAGGTATTGACATCAACGGCAAACCTTCATGAATTCCAACTTCAGATACTCTGCCATATCATAGTTCTTTATGATACGGAAAAGGGTAGTGATTATATCAGTAGGAGAATAGCCCAAATCATAAAGCTGCTTCAGTCCAGCACACGCATCATCAAATTTCCCCTCAATTACTTGGCGCACCATGTTCTTCACATGCAAGGGATGGGGCTGATCACAAACCTGGCCGCCAACCAAACATTAACAGTTATTGCATTCAGTTTTGAAAGTTAATACTAAGAAGGTGTTTAATTTCAAGCCTTTGTGACCTTGAAAACATTTTCTTGATTGACAAACCCAAATCCACTGTTTGTTGCTTGCAAGTTATTCAATGCCTGCCTCATATCACCATCAGCGGTGAAAATAATTGCTTCAAGACCTTCTGGAACATAAGGTACCTACACCAATATAAAGTATCTGAGGTTTGGCTTGCTAGATCTAATGGATCTTCTCACAACTCAGGTAAAATTTCAAACCATTTTAACAAAGAAAATATGACACAACATATCAGCATCAATCTGGACAATTCAATCCTCTTATTTTGAGTCACAGCCAAACAATGACAGTAAAAACTGAATGAAATTAAATAAAATGTCTGCAAGGCTGCCTGGGGAAGGAGTACATTAGGGATTTTAACTTGCAATATTCTTTTAGTTGCTATATCCCAATCAAATGGAAATGAACAAGTTTTTGCCAGCCAACCGATTCAAATGAGAGAACTACACAAAAGTAGGATAAAGACCTATGAATGCCTTGAAATATTGTAAGATTAAAGATTGGCATGAGGATCAATATCAGAATAATTCCAAATTTAAACATTGAGTTAACCCTTCATTATACATCTAACATGAAAATAAGATACTGGAATGCTGAATGCTAGCAGTCTACCCCACCCTCCACCCCCCAAACTAGTATTTCTGTAATTAACAGGGACTAAGTTATTTTTCTTGAAAAGAAAGAAACAATATATATTCTTCTCCTTGTAAAATATGGACATGAGTTTTTCGCGCTAATTCCATCAATTGCTGGTGGGAGGGCAGTCGTAGATCTGCTGAAAAACTCATTTTGGAACTGACCCCTTCAGAATAATGAGCTTAGATGGTAAGTGCTCCAAACGGTAAATATTTGTTCAAGTACACAATGCATTTTTTATCTCTGAAAAGGACCAAATATCCGACTCAGAAGCATTAAAACAGCTTACTGCCATCAAGCAAAGCATATGATGCACCACCATTCCTATTTCGAATGCACCTTGTTTTCTTACTTTCTTCTTGTAGAAGACAAAAAGCACTTCAATAAAGGTCACTTTTACATATCTTATTAAAAGGATCACAAATACAGTACAAATATCTGTATTTGTCACTCATGCTGAAGACATTTAATAAAGAATGTCTTCCCCTCTGAACAGTTGAAGGTTATAGATGAGTTGGTCAGCCAACAAGCTGATTTGACCCTTAAACAAAGATCCCACGCAAAAGATTTTGGTGCACTCATCACAAATTTCCAAGCCCAAAAGAGTTAAGTGGAACTTTACAGCAAAATGACTTAGCTTGAAGCCATGAACATGTCAGCCAATCTTCCTTTAGAATTTTTCACGTGAACAAAAGAGAAAAAATGGTATCTGTGATATCAGAAATGCTACTAGTAAGATACTAAGAACATTGCAAAGATATTAAACTACCGAGGCCTGAGCCACCAATCAGCCAGCAGATCAGCCAGAAAGTATGATGCCACAAAAAAGTTTTTATCATTAAGAAACAGAGAACATGTGTACCTTTTCTGCTGCAACCACCACCATGAGACGTCCAAGGATCTCTTGATCAGATAATCTAGCAAATCGGACAAGGGCACATCTACTCTGAATAGGCTCAATAATCTTTGAAGACGTGTTACAAGCGAGTCCAAAACGTGTGGAATTTGAATATATTTCCATCGTCCTCCTCAAGGCTTGTTGAGCTCCAGATGTCATGCTAATTTACATCCAATATGGCAACAGATAAAAAGACACAGATGGAACAAATATAAGTAAACAAGCTCAAATTCTAGGTTTACATATCCAAAATGCAAAAAATCTGCCTATCAATAAAGTTAGTCAGCCAGACTACAGCTAAAATATGAATAAAAAGGCGTGAAGGAGATTAAAAACAGAAATGCCTTTAGTATTTCACTTACAGTTAGAACAGAAACTGCATTGTTAATATCACTTACCTGTCAGCTTCATCCAAAATTATTACTTTGTGCCTTCCAGGGGGCAATGTGACTTTCTTCTGGGCAAACATCTTTATTTTGTTTCTCACAACATCAATCCCTCTGGACAAGAATGTGTAGCATAAAAATCTAACAAAAGCAACCAAAAGTGACAGCAAAATAGACAAAATCAAAGTGAAAAAAATGCTTTACTAACCGCTCATCTGATGCATTTAGCTCTAAAACCGCCTCTCTATAATTTGGTCCTAGAAGTTCATGAGCTAGAGCCAATATACTAGTAGTCTTACCAGTTCCTGGAGGACCCTGTAAAAAGTATCCGAGAGTACTCAGTGACAACATGTAATTTCTGATAGGTCCCAGGAAAAGTGGCTTCTCTGAAATTTGGTGTGCTACAGTGAATAATTTGCTCCTTCTATTACTGTTAGCGCCATGCCAAATACTAGATATTAAAAAACCATTTTAATTACTTAAATCACTTAAACTAGAAAACATATAAAAAAAGGAAGTAGTCGTAATTCTTTGTCGTATTTTCATCTTCTTAATGGTACTACATCAAATCCAAATATATGAAGTCCTTAAATTCAAATACTTATCATTTTAGGAACATCTATTCTCTTTAGGTGCATGAGAAGTCAATAGGAAGAAATAATCATGCAATAAGAAAACACCAATCTATGGGCCAAATGAGAAATTTAAATGTGGTGGTGGGCCTGTTTTAAGCTTGAACTGTAATGCCCAAGCGTCCATGGAGTCTAGGATTGGCCAGCTCAAAATGCACATTGACTTGAATATTAGACATCTTTCAATGACTTAGGAGAGCATTTGATAATTAGGAGAGTATATTTTGGTAAACTGAAATAATGCACTAAATAATGAATATTAAACTTTTTATGCATCAAAATTCACATATGCAGGAAATGAAACCAAAAGAAATCCAACTTTCAAAATAAGCCATTAAAAGTTTCATCTCTAACCCCCCGCAAAACCCCACTCCCATTTATGCAGACTTCAAGCAACGAAACCGTAAAACTCAACACTTCACGTAAAAACGGAACGTCACAATGCACAAGTGCTCACGCTTAAAATACAACACGGACATGCAGCAGCCTATAACAATTTGTAACCCCTGAACCAAAATCCGAGATACGAAATTCAAAACCTCCTCACTCTTTTGGCGGCATAGTTTTCCAATATCCATTTTCCAATGAATCCAAAACTAAAAAAGTTACATTCCAACAGAAGTAAAATCGAGGAAAAACTGAAAAAGAGGAACATGAAAAGCTTACGGCTAAAATAAGATTGGGCATGTTGCCGTCGCGGGCAATGACTTGGAGCCTGGCAACGGCGTCCTCATTCCCGACAATATCCGCTACCTTGGTGGGCCGATACTTCTCCACCCACGGTACCTCTGGGCCCACCGCCGATGATGATGAAGAAGACGCCATTGTCGATTTTAGTGAACGATTTCTCCTCGCTAATAGGGAAGGGGCGGGAGTTTCACCCTTTTCTATGAGGGTGAATTTGTATTTGACTGAAATTTCGAGGGTATATTTGTCCATGAACAATCATAAATGATATTGCAAAATGGGCTCCAATGAGTCCCACCAAGTGATGATTAACATATTACATCGACATATTATTTGTTGGTATTTACATAGGATAGATCCTATGTAGTAAGCCCACAATTTTAATTATTTGTATAAGACAGAATCTCTGTGAATTAAATTACACGAATAATTATAATTATTTTACTATTTAAAATCATATGACCTCTTAAGATCTAATGATCAAAATCGAATGTATATATTCCACATTATTTATGATTATGACATCTTAAAACTTATTAAAAAACTCTCGATTCGATAATCCATTTATTTGGTATATAATTATAATTTAAATTTGAATATTAACATTTTATTCACTTGTTTTGAAATATTATAAAACTTTGAATAAAGCACTAATATTTGATTCGTACCTAACTGAATAGGCACGTGATTACATCAATTCATAATATTATGGAAGGTTTATTTTGTTTAAATATAATTTTTTACAAATAATTTTATGGGAGCTAATGAAGTTTTCCTTTTATAATCAAATTTAACTTCATCAAAGTTCATTTAATCACCAAATTATACATAAAATAATTCTTTAAAGTATAATTATTACATACTAATTTGGTAAAGTTGAAACAATTAGAATTATACCAACATAACTGTTACATAAAAGAATGAAAAAAAACTCACACTATAAACTTTGGTTACCTTGAAACAATTAGAATTATACCAGTATAACATGCATTTACACATTATATAAATTAGCATAAAACAATAAAAATAAAATAAAATAAAATAGCTCAACATAAGTTAAACCTTAGACAAGCAAATCAATGAGCATGACTTTTGGTTTGAATCAAAAACATGAAAGAACTTGTTTGATTCACAATATTCGTAAATATATAAATTGTAAAATCTGATATGCATATCTTACATCCAACTTATTATCCTCGGTTATTATAGCCCCAAAATATCATGCACATTTCTAAAAAAGCAAAAAATAAATATAAAAAATACTTACCATGCATAAAAAATTCATAAAATAGTTACTTCAATTTTATTGTGATATTCATCAATTGTATATTGATCAATAAGTTTGTTGAGTTGGTCTTGGAGAGATAACACCTCTCCCCAACACAAAGCGCTATTTCTTTCAAACCCTCGCATGAGTTAATTTTCTCACAAGTGTCTAACCCTAGACCTTCATCGGTCATTATTTGTTGATTGCAATTATAGCAGTGTTCCATCTAAAGGAAGACACAGAGGTGTGTTAACAAGATTAAACCCCTTCTGAGTAGTTAAGCCCAAGCAATATAATCAAGAATCATTATTGGCTCCCCTATGCTCCTCATTAGGTATAGCCGGGAGAAGGGAACTAGAGTCTGAAGAAGTTTATCAAACAAAAATATGCACTCGTAAAAAGCCAAATAGGCACATAACAATTAACAAAAATGCCAACATGCAAGAAGCTGCCAAAAACAGCTCATGGTAACACAATCACATATAAGAACACATTTATTGATAATTTAGACAAACCCTTAATGGGAAAAGAAATTGCAAGCATTGAACAGATGTTCACTAAGTAAAATATATGTGTGAAACCATCACAAAGACAATATGACAACATACAACGGGCTGAGACTCCCACAGAGCTTAATAGCTGCCACTGCAGTATATAAACTAAACAAAAGAAAAATTGGCTAAGAATGGGCCAAACAAATTACACGGGGCGATGATATATCTTGCTCGAATGTACATCATTGGTCAATGCGACTGCATACAATTCTTATGGACTTATGAAAAAGAGTTTCAGCTTCGTACTAAGTCAGTTCCAAACAAACAAGGTTCTTACAAATAGAGATGACAATGGATTTGGATTGCACACGGACCCTCCCCACTGAGGATGGGTTTAAGAAGTTATAAACGGGTATGGAATGAATCTTCATTTTTAATTTTCAAACCAGCCTCGCCTCGAACCCGTCCCGTTTAATTTTTTATTTTAATATATAAGTATTTTATATAATATTATATTTTAAAGAATATATTTTTTTAAAATAATTAGTGGTATTATTTTTTTTAAAAAAAATATATTTTTTAAAATAATTACTGGTATTATTTTTTTTAAAATATATATATATATATTAATATTTTTAAAATTATAAAGCGGATCTAACGGGTTCAACCTGAACCCGGTGGATTTGGGCAGCTCTCGAGTCTTCAAAAATTTTGGTGGGGCGGATCTCGAATTTTAGCAAATCCGCCCCAAACCCACGTCATTACCATCTCTATTTGCGAACCACTAGTCACCATACTATCTAATATATCAATATTCATCATTCTGCAACTAGTAAAACTCAAACCTTAGTAGAGAGAAGATGTTCTGACTCAGAAGCCGCACTTGAACTTGACTTTCTAGACTCATTGAGGTCTTTGCTCTTAGAAGAGCCAGGAGATTCACAAGAAGATTTTACCTCCTCATTCCAAAGGGAACTTGACGAACACTTAAAGGTGCTAGCTACCTGCAACAACAATGCCCTCGACACTAAGCTGTGATTACCTATGGGATAGATACATCACACGGCTAAGGCAATGCCTCAACTCGGCCACATACGATCAAGTTATCACCTTGCCCATGCAACCTCAAAAGGCATTGCGCAACATTATGCAACTAAGGCACTATCTCGACTGCATGACATCATGCAACAGAGACACTGTCTCACTTGCTTAGTCTCATGCAACTAAGGTACAACCTCAACTGGTTGCTACCACCCGATCGAGGCATAGCCTTGCAGCCAAGTCATTGCCTCGACTGCTCAACATCATATGGACGAGGCCTTGGTCTCTTATCGTAAACACTCAACCTAAGCAAAGTCTTGGTTGTCTCACCTTACATATGAATGAGGTCTGCCCTCATCATTGCAGGCCAATTTTAACCACCACACCAACACGAGTGCATCATGGTTACCTAGCGGGATTCCAGTTCTTAAGCAATACATGTATCTCTTAGAAATTGGGTTTGACCTAATTTTGATCAATAAATAAAGTGAATTCTATTTTATAAAAATAGATATAATTTGATTAAACATAATTTATGCCATGAGTAGATAAGTTTAATATATTTAATTTCTCAAAATTAATTTCGAGTAAATGAGAAATTAATAGATAAAGGAAGTCATTTAAATAAATGATAGATTATGGAATGTTGGGAATGTGAATAGTCACAAATCCACATTGAAATAGTGGAACAACTTTGTTTTACATATATAGAATCTTACTTTAACAAGGAGTAATCAAGTGGAGCTCTCATATGGTGCACTATAATAGTTTTTTGGCTAGTTTTAGCTAACTCAATGAGCTACAAGGATGGTGCGTAGCACTATTTAAGCCCGCACGTGCATGCACGTCGCATTGGGCGCTTTAGATGCCCACTTTGCACTTAGCACGTACGCATTACCGCAAGGAGCTGATGTGGCAAATGCATCCGATTAGCGTACGCGTGGCATGACAATGTGTGGTTGGAAGCTGAATGGGTATGACCGGACATACAACTGCTGATAAGGCACGTCCAAAAACTATGAGTGGACCGAATTGCTGACATGTCCATTCGGTTGACAATAGCTCACTGAAAGTGATATGGACTTTCACAAAGGGTTGTGATCGTACGATTGAAATTGATGGTTAATAAGAGCTCACTATAAGGGGTGTGGACCTTCGTAGAGGGTTGCAATCGGACGATTGAGATTGATACTTGGCAATGGGTTCACTCTAAGGAATGTGGACCTTCACAGACAGTTGCGATCGGACGATTGAAATTGATCCTAGGCAAAGGGATTTACTGTAAGGGTGTAGATCTTTACATAGGGATGCAATCGTACGCCTCAAATTGATTCGAACCAAAAATTACACACACTCATGAATTGACACCACAACTCTTCGAAAGTTATAGATAGACCTCCAAATTTCATCATTTTTCATTCATTCATTCAATCTATTCTTATCTTTCTCTCAAGTTCAATAAGAGAGTTTCAAAATACTTTTATACTTCGAAAATTCTTGTGATTTGTAGTGTTACTATCATAAGAAGTTAATCGTTGTATATTGGGAGACGATTGTCATATCCCGTAAGTACCAAATGTTGGACAATTTCGTTTTAAAGAAAAAAAATTAAACTTTTACCTCGATTATAACTGAAATTCTAAAAGAAAATACTTTAGTTATTTCGACATTACACCTACCATATTCCCAACAGTATCTGCAAATTGCAAAGGTAAACATCACCAGACCCAAATCAGTCTTCTGCTTAACCCTTAGCCAACTTGGAACTCCACGACCTATTCGAGAATTGAGAACTCTAAGATGAACATATTTTAATTAAGTCAAAAGATATTAAACTTCAGCCTAATAAGGCAAAGGCCCATGAGGCCCAAATTATGTAAGACTTATGTAATCGTGTCCCATTTTAAACATCTTTAATACTCCCTTCATATTATTTTCAAGATATGCAATTCATTATACAGTTTACAATTTTAAATTTAATTATTGTGCTCTCTCTAAATATGTAACTTAACCATTGATGAATTTTTATTGAAAACCCTCTAAAAATCTGTTGGTATCATAAATAAAACCCCTACTGTCAAAACTGCATGGCATTCAAACAAAGTCATTCCCAATATATTTTACAGCATCATAAGTGAAATAAAACACCTAAGATTTTTTAAGGATTACAAGACTTAAGCCCCTAATGCCCACAGCAATACACGATTGCAATCACTTGGAGAGTCATGTGATCCAGCTGGATTTACTTCTAAAAATGATTTATGCATCAAAAGAGATAATCAACAAAAAAAATTGATTGGTTTGGTAATTGTGTGGCTGAACATACAAAGACTAGGTCAATGAAATAATAAAACTCTCTCCGGCAATGCAGAACTAACCACTATTAAAATATCACATTACCTACGTCTAAACAATTTTAAATTGGATGAGATTAGTTGAGTGGTCTCAATTGAAAATGATCTCGCAACACATCACACTAAAACCTAATTCGAACGACAATGACCCTCAAAACTTTAATAATGGTGTTTGAATTTGAGTCCCGCAAAAAATATATGTATGTTTGTAACATATATATAGTAGTTTCATTCGTAATTTAAGTTATTTATAATAGTTAATAATTTAATATAGTATATATAGTCATATTTATTTATTTATTTATTTATTTTAAAAAGATGAGAGACAAAGTCAGCTCATACTTTTTGATACCTAAAATATGGAACCGCCATCTTCCCCTAAATCACCCACGTAGCAAATCGCTTTTTGAAATAAATTTTCTGTGTGGGTATTACTTTTTTTATAATAATAATAATAATTAATTATTAATTATAGATTATTTATAATTATTAAAATTTGATTGCTATTCTAAGTATTTGATATTCCTAATGTATTCATATTAGTAATCGGTTTAGTAAAAAAATAAAAATAAATAAATGTTTTCCAAACTTGTAAGATGTTAAATGTTTTTTTTAAAATAAATTATTGAATAATTTGAATAAAATAAGATTATTGAAATTATAAAATGCCAGTAATAATAATTTTATAAATAATATAATCAAAACTAAAAAAAATTATAAGATTTTAAAAATAAGTTAAAAAAAGATGCTTGGTGTTTGGACTCTAATAAACTCATCTTTTAAAATTTATATTAAATATTTAAGACGTCTTATAAGCACTCAATTATTTTATAAAATATATTAAAAAATTTATAAGCTCATAGAAATATTCGTGAAGATAAGATATTAAGATTTTATATACTACTTTAAAAAAATGTGGAGTTTCTAATTTATTTTTAAAATTATAACAAATTCATTTAATTTTGATCATACTAATCACAAAATAAAAGATACTAATAAAATTTTATAAATTATATAATTTTATTTTATTTAAATATTTAAAAAATATAATTTTAAAATAAAATCTATTATTTTAAAAACTTCATATACATCTTATCTTATAAGATGCGAATGTTTATAAAATTATTTAAATAAATTTAACCAAACCAACTGAATCTAACAATCCTATTAACTACATGGTATAAAAATTTTATACTGTTTCTTGAAAAATATGGTAACATAGTGATCTTTTTTTTTTTTATAACCCAAATTTTCACTGAAAGTCCAGTGATTGTTCCATACTAAAATGCATCCGTAGGTTTTTATCAGAATTCGAACCCCCACCCTACCGCTGGAAGCAAGTTCAAGTCAATTGTTCCGCCACTTGAGATTCGAACCTCCACCCAACCACTGAAAGCAAGTTCAAGTCAATTGTTCCGCTACTTGAGCTGTGACCCTTTTTTTGGACAAGTTGGTTTTAGTCTTTTAGACGAATAAGCACACATTAACCTCAAATATGGACAATCTCTTAACATTAAACGACCTTTCAAATGCTTTTGATGAAAAATACATTATGTATATATAAATTAAATAAATATATTATTTTTTATAAAATAAAATAATTACCCATCATCTAAATACTCAATATATCATAAATCAAATATAATATGAATATTACCTAATTTAAACTCGAAACTCCACGAATTCGGGCAACCTAAATTAGGACAAAATATGTGTCAAGAAATAGATATAGCAACCAAACAAAGGATTTGTCTTTTTAACTTGTATTTAGCAGCTACTCCTGTCGGTTAAGCCACATAATTCGGAATAAAAAAATTGGTAATTAGAATACTAATTTCTCTTACCTTGACATAAATAACAAAACAAAAAAGGCTTAGCAAACAAACAAATAAATGAAAATCCATAGACAGATAGTGCTTCATTTCTTAAGTGATTTTGGCTTAACTTATTTTGACTTAATTATGTATCTTATAAATTTTATAATTTAATTGGTGACATAGTTAAATCTGATTATTTCAATAATCAGGCAGATCAGTACATGTAGTTTTCAGATTGTTGAAAATAGAATAATTATTTTGTGTATATTATGGTTGTCGAACCACTCGATTCTCAGATTTACTGCAAACAATTTCCAACAAAAATTGTTTCATTGACCAATCTTCTCACTATAAATTCAAGTAAAATTATCATAATAAGTATAAATTATACTTTTTTGACAAATTCTAGGCTGTTTAGATTCATTTCCATTATCATTTTGGAAAAATAATTTTTGCAAATGTTTTGAGAAGATCCCTTCGAAAAATGTGTGGAAGAATGAGTTGTTGGATTTATTTGAAATTTTATTTTAACACGATATGTTAAATTTATTTATTTTCAAATGTAAAATAAAAGTATTTTTTGAAAAATTATGGTGTAGGATTTGAAAACAGATTGAAAAATTAGGATATAATGATCGAAAATAAAGTGTTTTTTTTTCTTTTGAATATATCCTAAAAAAAAGGCAAACCAAATAAAAGCAAAATATTTTACAAAATGAATTTAAAAGTAATCCACAAACAGATTCTTGTTTTAAGTCAAGATTCTTTATTTACTATACATGTGATCTCGTCATACAGCATCCTCTTACACCCAAAATCAGATCGTCCCCTGTATTAATTATTCAAATTGCTTTACTTTTGAATTATTTATCTTAATTCAATATTTCACTCATATACATATTAACAAATGAGCAAATTTATAAACTAAACATAACATACTTTTCATAAGACAAAATATTAATTAAAAATAAAAAATTCAGGCTATATTTGCTATCATTTTTTCTTCTTATATTCATTCTTAATTTATTTCTCGATCGCAAAATCAAACAATCATTATAATTTTCAAAACATATTTTCTCAGAACATAAAAAAAAAAAAAACCAAACAAAGCACAAGTTATCATATAATATTTACTTTTATGCAGTAATGGCATTGATTACAACCGATTGTACTTTTCCTCAATCATTTGAAGGAAGCTCATATGTCTTGATTGTGTTATTATAGAACAGACTCCATTAATTGGGCCTTTCCATTTCTTGCATAACACTTTCACACTTTCAACTGGATTTTGTTCTTGTCTTCCATGGAAGTTGTGAGTGGTCATGTGGACAGGTCTTTTGCATAGTTGTATTTTTTTAGTTCTATGTAATGACACGAAACTCACGCACCACACACACAAATATTATGTGGCTTGGAGCTTTTTAAATCTCCTTTTTGAAGGTTCTTGAATTATAAGGGCCTCTATTTGCTTCTTGTGAGGATATAAAGAGTTTGTGACAGGAGAGCCCTTTTGTCTGCAGTTCATTTTCTGACAGTTTCTTGAAGGTTTTCGAGAATCTTGAAGCCATTGGTGCAATTTCCATGGCTTCAACTGTCAAGACTTTTGGGTTGTCACCACCTTATTTTGCTTTGAATTTAGAGAAGAGAGTTCATCCTAGATATCCAATTAGGTGTTCAGCTAGCAGGGATTCAACAGCTGCATTGTCTTCTGATTCTGTCAAAGTTAATGGGGCAGTCAATGGAAGATCTTCTGCTGTGAAGGAGGAGAGTAAAAGGGCTTCAGTTGATTTGGGGAATGGTCATATGAGCTCAAAAATTGAGCAGGAGAGGGAGAAGGTTTTTCAGGAGGGAAAGTTGGAACCTTTATGGGAAGATGGATATGGGACTGAAACTGTGAAAGATTATCTTGATTATGCCAAAGAGATAATTAAGCCAGATGGCGGGCCGGCCCGGTGGTTCACTCCAATCTCCTGCGGCCCTCATTTAAGAGATTCACCTATCCTACTTTTCTTACCTGGTAATTTACTAATGCTTGAATTCTATTCATCAATTAATATTCAGTTCAAATCATGAGGTTGGACAGTAAAGTGACTTCTTGTAGGCGTTGTAAATATGTACATCATTAATTGCTGTTCTACTTCTCAGAAAGGTGTATACTTAAGTCGTCTGCCTGTTCATGCAGGAATGGATGGTCTTGGACTTGGCCTTATTCTGCACCACAAGTCTCTTGGAAAGTAAGTCTTTTTGATAAATATTAGGAATGTCAACTAGATGTATATTTGTTTCAAAATCTAAAGCAGTCTCGAGCCCAGGCCAATCAAATGCAACTGGCTCAGCCATTGTTGTGGAAATTAAAAAAAAAAAAGTGCATGAGTTTGTTAACATTAAATTCTCTTCGTTCTCCACAGAGAACAGTTGTGGCCCTTCCTTGGGATAATTTTATCAATTTCTTTCAAAGCAAGAGAGCTTATAATGATTGGAATATAGAATACATTCCGACTAAACACCATCCCTGATCATATTATCACATAACTGGCTGTAATCGGTATCTTGATTCATTTATTTATCATAGTAATTCATTAGATTGGTTCTTTTCTTTGGTCTCAGGCTCTTTGATGTTCGGTGCATGCATATCCCAGTGCAGGATCGAACCCCATTTGAAGGTCTTAACTTTTATTGCTTTCAAAAGTTCAATTTATTGTTTTTCATTTTCAAACCTTTCTGCTAACTTCTGAAAAGAGAGTTAGACTATGTAATATAATGTGCACATGTTAGTTGCCCTTCACTCTTGTTTTCAGGACATATTTTTGTCACGGTCATACTAGTGACATTCTTTGTTTCATAAATTTTCAGAGTTGGTAGGATGGGTTGAAGAAACTGTGAGGGCTGAGCACTCCTCATCTCCAAATAAACCCATTTATCTGGTTGGAGATTCATTTGGTGGATGCTTGGCACTTGCAGTGGCGGCGCGAAATACTAAAATTGACCTTGTAGTGATACTAGCTAATCCAGGTCTGCTTTCAGAAAAAAGTTTCAGTAACTTATTCTAATTTCTAGAGATGTCTCTAGTGACACCTGTGGTTGGCCATTGGGTAAATTTAACTGATTATTCATTCTTTCAGCAACTTCATTTGGCAGGTCACAACTGCAGCCTTTGTTCCCTTTGTTGGAAGCATTGCCCGATGAACTTCATATGACAGTTCCTTATCTCCTGAGCTTTGTTATGGGTACACACTCACTGCTTTGATGAGTTAAGTGGTTCAGGGAATATCTTTTAGTTAGTATGAATAGTTAATTGAAGGAAGCCCATCCAGTTAATGTGCCATAGACAAAAAGATTATGCCAAACATTTCTCAGAACATTCTGTGTGCTTTGGTGACAGTGATTGCACAAACATTTGTAAGAAAAAGATTTTTCTTCAAGTGGTTCATTCTTGAACTACCGAAAATGGCTGAATATCTTAGATAACCCTAACGAAGTTCAAATCTTCTCTTTGTGGATCAGTCTCAGTTATTGAATATAGCGGTGTAGTTATTTGAGCATAAATATCATTTCTGTTTCAATTATCTCCAGACCTCTGTAACCATTAAAAGTTTTTATGTCAAACTCTCATATTTTCTTGCATAGGATGTTCGTACATGAGACGAATGATGGTGGAGTTAAAAAATTTTATCCATCATATATAGTCATACATCACTCCTTTTAACCATTCTCATTCATAGTGCTTTAAGCCTATTTGCTTGTGGCAAAAACTGGTTGATGCTAAAAGCAAATGTTGTTTGTCTTTGATACATTGGCTGCAAAGGGAAAAAAATCTTCTGCTCTTATATTTTGTAGAAGTTGAAGTGGGTTCAGGCAAAAAATCCAGAGTCAAAATATCACTAGTCCCTGCTTGTGATTTTTGTTAAAAATGGTGTTCTAGCCAATAAAACACGAGAACAATGCTTGTACTCTCTGTTGGTCCAGCTCCTTTTCTCTGTTGTTTCTCTTTTTTCTTGATTTCAAGAAACAATTGCTTTTTGACTCAATTAAACTTCTTGATTAAAAACCTTTACTAGAATGTATTTCTCATGTATATTTGGTTAAGTGAAGTCTTGAATTACTATAGAATAGTGATAAATATCTCCATAAACTGGGATAGTGCTTTCCACTAGAAGTGACACTGCTTTCATATTCTTTACTCTTTCCTTTATATATCTGATAGCCTTTTCAGTGTTCTAATATCTCAATATGAGATGATCAAAACTTGGAAGCTGCCCTATTTGTTGTGCTTATCATTGGCACGCATTTCTAAGTTTTGCTATGTTTATGCAAGCAATTCATACACCTTTGGTCTCTTTCTCTTGGAAACAGGCTGTCAGCTTTGGCAATTGAATCTTTTTTCTAACTTTCTTCTAGCTACAAGTATAGGTTGTTAGAACATAATGCTGTTTGGCCACCTAAGTTTACTCGATCATAAACATTCTACCTTTTGAACACCAGGTGATCCGATGAAGATGGCTACGGTAGATATTAATACAGTGCTGCCTCCCTCACAATATTTTGAACAGTTAGCTGGCAACCTTACTGCTCTGCTACCACGTCTCTCTGTAAGCACATTGCTTTCATTTTCCTGATTTTTAGTTTTTATCCATAATTCAACCCACAAGACTATGTGAAAGTAATCTAAATTATCTGCATGTAGTGTTTATCCATAATTAAGCATCACTAAGAAAAGGGATGGCGCTGGGGCTTTTAGCACTTTGTAACCTGTCCCATGATCATCCTGAACTATGGTGGTCTTTGAATTATAGAATTTGCACTGAGACACACCCCAAATGAGAAAAAAGAAAAAAGAAAAAATAAAAAAATAAAAAAAATGAAGCAAAAAGGATTTTATGCAGAATTTTTTGCATCACATGTAGTTCAGCAATGTTATGGGGGACGCATATTTGTACATTC
This sequence comes from Paulownia fortunei, assembly GCA_019321725.1. Lineage (NCBI taxonomy): Eukaryota > Viridiplantae > Streptophyta > Magnoliopsida > Lamiales > Paulowniaceae > Paulownia > Paulownia fortunei. The sequence continues at coordinate 6,615,909 of CM033122.1, read as the reverse complement.
AGTCTTCTTGAAAATACTAAGTCTTTGCACTGGAATATGGATAGGGCTTGGCTGATATCATACCTAAAGAAACCCTGCTTTGGAAATTGAAGCTGCTCAAAGCTGCTGCTGCTTATGCTAATTCTCGTCTTCATGCCATTAAAGCTGAAGTACTTGTTCTTGCTAGGTTTCTTCTCTATCTTGATTTGTCTATTTTTATTAATGTTTTATTTTTGTGATGATTAAAGTGTACAAAAAGGAAGTGACCACTCTTTTCTTTCTTTAAGAGAATGTGGATTCTCCTCTGGATTGCTGAGATTAAGATAATCTTGATTGAAATCAGAGAGGGAGAGAGCTTGATTTCTTTCTAGCTGGAAAGATTGAAAACAATGATGTAGGTAGAGATGGAAAGAAGGATGGAAAGGTAGGAGGTAGTGGGAGACGACAATGGTATTATGATGAAAGATGAGTGCCATTAAGAATATAAGACCATGGCGGCAGACTACCTGTCCTCTGTTCTCAGATAAGCAGGTTTTGTAATTTTAATGAGGGTGTTTTGTAAATTGCACATACTCAGGGTGTGCCTTGCTCCCTGTGCCCCTCTTGACCGAGCAGAAGCAGCCCTCAGCCTTCCTATGCCACCTTTATTCAACAAATTTTGGTCTAAGACAGGCTTGATCCACTGATATTCTGTCCTTTTTACCATCCCTAGTCTATTCTATCGGATTCAGTCAAATGATTGTGTATATATGTGCAAATTCTTGTTACATGAATTTTTTGATGTTCAAACATGGTATGGCGCACTATTATTGTCTAGGCAATTGAAGTTTCAGAAATACAAACCATTTGTGTCCATTCTAGAGAAACCATGTTTTACATTCCCAAAGGATAATCGAGTTTTTACTTTTGTAATTTATATTGTTGTTAACCTTAAATCCTGCATACATTTTACTTTTTCATGTCTCATTCTTGGGCATGGCACTTAAGCTGCAGAGTTGTGATTCAAATTTGTTTATAATGATGACGCATTTGCATCTCAGTGGCAAGGATAACATGCTTCCCAGTCGAGATGAAGCTTGGAGGCTTTTGAGCTCATTGCAAAATTGCAAAGTACGATACTTCAAAGACAATGGGCATACCATATTATTGGTAGGTGAGGATTTTATCCCGGTTCTTTCAGAGATGTATAAGAATGTTCTAAAACCTCTAACCATTTGTTTGCTTTTGAAAAAGGCTGAGAATGCTTTGTGCCAACAAAATTTTACTTTAGAGGAATAAATAAATATTTTTAGTTTCTCAATTTTTGTTCATCACATGGTATCTATTATCCTTGCACTAAAGTTTACTGTTACATATTGGTTTTAATTTCTGTAATGCCTCTATTGAAGATTAAAGTATGCAAGTGATATGTAGTATTGACCTTTTTATGTTAGAGGATTGATTTAGATGCAAGGTTGAATTCCTTAGTCTAAAACGTGCCAAAAGTTTAGCTATGCGCAATATTCCAAGCAGTAGGGTTCCACATATTATTTAGTTTTATTCTGAAATAGAGGTATTCTGTTTTTCATGTTTCTTTATTTTTTTAAAATTTTGTAGATTATTTTTTAAGAGTGACAATCATTACACAAACCTCTCAGGTAAAAAGCAATCCTGGGCGACTAGTTTTTCAATTTAGTCTATGTGAACATTGCACTGGCATAAAGTATATCCCACTGTTCTACCTGGCATGCTCCTACTTTCAACTGGAAGATCAGAAATATATTCATAGATGTCAAAGGAGATAGTAATGTATCTTACCCTTTGTCATTAATACTGTACTGCCTCTTGGATGTTTCAAAGCAGAATGTGGTCATGAAGTATAGTTTTTCTATTCTGTTCTTTTAAAATCTACTCGTTGACATTTGATTCCTGTAGAACCCTGGCCAAAAGATTAATACATTGAAGAGTTCTGAAACACTAGCTGCCATTTGATTATTTTGTAGTTGTATACACTTCACAGGAATTGAACCATAGCAATTTTTACTAATGCAGGAGGATGGCATTAATCTATTGACTATTATTAAAGGTACTTGCACCTACCGTCGTTCAAGGAACCATGATTATGTCATGGATTTTGTACCTCTAAGTATGTCTGAGTTTAAGCAAGCAGTCGAGGGAAACAGGTAATTAGCCATTAATTCTTCGTCCTTATGATTTTCATAATGTTCTTTCTTCTGATATATTTTGATATTTTCAGTTTGTAAATAGTGAAACATTTAATTATTGGCTAAAAACTTGACCAAGAAGCTTGGATCGTGCATGCTTTTAACTGCCAGAAATGATTGTCTTTTCGAAAATGTTAGTTTCTTGGTGAACCTCTGCTTCTTGGCCTAAACATAGGTGATTACTGTACTTTGAGACTTTTTATATAGATTCAAAGATATTTGGTATTGTTCTTAGACAAAGGAAAACGACACCAAGTTAATAACATTTGAGCTGCATATTTAAATTGTTTTATACACAATTTATCAATGCTGAGATTGAGTGTAATACAATACAGATGGTTTCGCAATTATGCTGGTCCTGTACTGTTGTCTACTAGGGAAGATGGAAAGATAGTGAGAGGCCTAGCAGGAGTTCCAAATGAAGGTCCAGTATTGTTAGTTGGTTATCACATGCTTATGGGTTTAGAACTTGCTCCATTAGTTGAAGAATTTCTGCGGGAGAAGAAGATCATGGTTCGTGGTATAGCACATCCAACACTGTTTTCGCATATTGTTGAAGGTCAAAATAAGGACTTTTCATTTTCCGACTATCTGAGGTTATATGGTGCATTGCCTGTAAGTCCGAGCAATCTCTTCAAGTTGTTCAAAACAAAATCTCATGTGCTGCTTTATCCTGGTGGTGCTCGCGAGGCTCTGCACCGAAAGGTTTGTGGATATTTTGTTTAACCTGGTTGTTTTTCAATTGCATTTCAGATTTTTCTTCTGTTTGCCTCTTTAATAGTCTTTAATAGTCGGAAGAAACAATTTTTTATATATCTAGAAAGGCGAGAGATATTGTTCTAATAATATAAAGGTTATCAGACTTCTGCTTATTAACGAATTTGAAGTGAAATCTGTTACTTCAAGTCTCAATTCTGTTTTTTTTTTTTGGTAATTAGCACTAAATTTTTTGAACTTAATGGAACTTCTATATTATCAGGGTGAAGAGTATAAATTATTTTGGCCTGACCAGCCAGAATTTGTCAGGATGGCTGCAAGATTTGGGGCCACAATTGTACCTTTTGGAGTTATTGGAGAGGATGACATAGCAGAGGTATTGTTGTTTCTATTCATGATATAGACAAACTTGCTCCTGGCTGATGGTGAATTGGCTGTATGATTTCTTCTCTTATACTCCTGAGTCCCTCCTTACCATTGAAAAAGGCAGCTTTTTATTCACTTATATCCTTTAATCAAAAGATGAAAAAACCAGGTCTATCGGAATAATCTATCGAAATTTGACTGCACTTTTCAAACATTTGACTCTAAATTTCTGAGAACCAAAGAATGAATAACAAGGGGGTGGATGGGGGACACTTTATTTGACCTTCTTTTTCTTCATCTTCATGCTAAATGGGTAGACCATTACATATGAAACCAGAATATGAGTCCAAACAACAGTGAGGTAGCCTGTAGGAGGTTTTGGCTTGATCTCATTTATTTCAAATTTAATTCTATACTTATTTTGCGTCGGTTGTCTCTTTGTTGAAGTTGGTTCATATTCTTTACGATGGTCAACTTGATCGACTCGACATATATCTTCACATGCACTTTGGGGTTGCACGTACAAGTTGTGCCTGAGCTAGTTTTAAGTTAAATATGTTATATAATTTCTGATACTATTGTAACTTCTTTGCTGAATTTTAGTTTCTTTTGACATACCTCTAGTAGTTGCTTTGAGGTACTAAAACATCCATAGTTGCTTTGAGGTTCTTACTAAAACTTTCATTCTATTGAATGAATACCTCATATTAGACCTTAAATCATTACAGAGGAGAGGAATTTGTTTATTTAAGGTTTTCACCACACCTCTTCATATCTAGGCTAAATTCTTTTTGTTTGGAACAAATACATGGAACATTTCATGAACTTTTTTCCTTTTTCCGATCTGAATGCCTTTAGAAGCATTTTTCTATCTCCCGTAAGCTATGGACTATGATAACTAGATGAAAAGAACTTTGACCATCAACATGTGTGCATTTAACTATGTTGGTGCTTCTTGTGTAAAATGTGTACGAAACTTAACTAGGGAGTCCTTATGATTATCGGTGCCCTTACATTCTTAATTTACTGGCAGTTAGTTTTGGACTATGATGACCTGATGAAAATCCCTTTTTGGAGTGACCGAATAAGAAGGGACAACGAAAAGTATGAATCATTTAATGTGAGGTAACCACCTACACTCATCATCTTTGTTAGTGTTGTAATATTTGCTCGGAGCTTGTTCAACTTGCATTTTATCATCAAGCATTGAGAATTGAAGCTGAATCTAATGCCATTGTGCGTGTTATGGTCTTAGGGCTGGAATGAGTGGTGAGGTTGCCAATCAAGCTTTATATCTTCCAGGACTTCTACCAAAGATTCCTGGCCGCTTCTACTACCTGTTTGGGAAGCCGATTCAAACAAAGGGAAGAAAAGAAATGCTGAAGGACAGAGAAAAAGCAAGAGAACTCTACTTGCAAATAAAGTCTGAAGTTGAATCGAATATGTCGTACCTGCTTAAAAAGAGAAAGGAAGATCCTTACAGAAGTATTATTGATAGGACCGTATATCGAGCTCTCCATGCTCCTATGGATCAGGTTCCAACTTTTGAACCATAAATGACAAGCTCCAAGGTAAGTAACTGTGATTAGCTATAGCATTCGTCTTGCTTTCTAAATGTCTCATCCCTATTTTTATAAGGAACAGATGTAGCCAATCCGAGTTGATTCATTGATCTTATCCATAGTGGTATCATTTTCTTGTACCAACCTTGTATTCTTCAATGCAGAATCACAATATCTGGGACTTGGTTTTGCAGGGAAAAACTTTCACCACCGTTGAAAATACAATCAAATGATCCAAAATAATTTTTGTTACGAGAAGGGAACGACGGAGTGAAAATCTTTGGCACAGAGCAAGTGAAAGAAGTTACCAACATGCCTAAGGTGTGTAAGAGAGGGGACAGAAACTGTTGAAGACACATTAGTTTGTTGTGGCTATTGGTTCATTGATACACACATTATTATCTGTAGTATTGCCTCTGTATAATAGCTCATAGTGGTTTTGAAACAGTTATGTGCTTGATTCTTATGTGAAGGATTTAAATGAAATGTGCTTGATTTTGTTAAACCAATCCCGCTAAAAAACCCTCACTGGAAGTAGTGATACCTGACTTCACCTCCTATGGCTTAGGTTAGAGTTTGAATTATGTCCCTCGCTTCCTTCTCATGTTCATAGTTCAATTTTTATTATTTTTTTATTTAAATAGACTTGTAGTAAAGGAGGAGCACATGCATAACTAGGGGGGTGTTTGGCTACGCTTATTTAATTACATTTTACATGAAGTTTGGAGGTTATAGGATGTGATTTTATTTGAACAATAAGCTATTAAAGTATTTGTATGAAATAAGATAATGTAGATTATATTATGTTTAATAATGATAAAATTGTAATTTATATGATCAAAAAATAGAAGAGTTTATTAAGATTTTAAAAATTAATTAAGAATTTTCTTAGCTCGTAAAATTTTAACATTTTATTTTAATAGTTTATAAGTTCATCTCCTAAATTTTTTATCAAAACACTTTACAACGTCTAATAATTAGTTAAACATATATGTTCCCGAAAAACCTTTTAATCAACATATATGATTTTCAAAGGTGGTCTAAGCCAAGGTATGAGTAGGGTAAAAATGTTTAGATTATTCTTTACATTTTAAAAATATTCTTAAAATTGGTTTCAGTACAGGAATATCCTTAGCAAAAACTCAGGCCATAAAACTTACAATCTTGCTAACATAATTGGACACCAAAGAAGGATGCTAATGTACTAAATTATAGATAAGCAATCTCTAAAAATTATAGATATACCTTAGTTAAATACAAGATGAAAAATTTCGACATTTAATATGTATGAGCATATTACGAATTTTTTTTGAAAATTATAGTCAAAAGTTGAAAAAAAATATAAAAACGGTCAATATACGGATTTATAAATGTATAGGTAAAATATGAACGTAATAGAATTATTTGAAAGTAAAAATATAATTTATTTTAATATTATATTTGTATAAATTGTGCTCATGCTTGTTTTTAAATTATGCAAAAATTATTTTATAAGTATTTTTATCTAAGTTAATTAATAATTATGACATAACTTAAAGATAACTATTTAGTAATAATTAGTATATTAGTAAATTATTAGATTATATATGTGATATTTCATTAATACTTGTAAATAACATTTAAATAATTTTTAAATTGTATTTAAATATTATAAATATTTGTTGAAATTAAATATTACTCCTCAAGTATTGTACGAGTAAATATAATACGTATACTAAATATTTCACTTCAAAATTAAGAAGTATTACTCGACCATTCGGAATATATATGGAAAATAAAAGTATTTATCAATTATTTGTATATACACGTACAATACGGTATAATAAGAATATATATATAGATGTATTTTTTTGTGACATTAGTAAGACTTGTAGCAATTTCTAGTTCAACTAAAATCCAACAGAAAAAAGAAAGAGCCCAATGGTAAAGAGTGACAAATCATGCAAAATATTGGCCCAGGACCACTATCTTGAGCTCGGCCACTAGGTTTGATTTGGGCCTTGATCCAATGCTTTCCCACCCAAGGGCCCAACAACACCAAATAAAAGTAAAAAAGTAAAAGGAAGACTTTGGCTTTATGCCGTCGGCTTTTCGCGCTCCTCGAAAAGCACTCTTTTTGTCCAACAATAATTCTCATTTTCTTGTTTCATTGTTCACACCGAAGAGCTCTCTCCCTCTATGTGAAAAGATTGTTTGAATGGAGTTTACGAATCCTCTGTTGCGGAGATACCGCAGCGATCGCCGGAAGCTCCTGGAGTTCCTGTTATCCTCCGGTCTTATCAAAAAAGTAACAACTCCGGCGGGACCCACCACCTCCTTTTCCAATATCGATTTCGATTCCCTCAGCACTGATTACGTTCTTGAATGCATTCAATCCGGTATATATGTATATAAATGTATGTGTGTGTGTGTTGTAGAAAATATATAGGAGTATAATTGAAACAAAGAAAACGGCACCAACTAGTTCTTCTTATTTATGTGAATTAATTTTGTATACGCTGAAGTGCAAAGCTGTTTGAATAACTATTTTTTACCATGAAAATGCGTCAAATGGTTCTGGGTTTAGCTTTTCCTTGAACAGAATGCTTCTTCATGGATTTTGGTTGTGGAAAGGTATAGTGGTTTTTTAGCCGGCTGGTTTCTAGTGTTACTTGACTGATTATATCTTCACGCAGTTGAAGCGAGTTCTGGATGTGTATATGTGTTTATGTTCGCGGTTCAGTGAGTATAAGCGGGCGCCGATCATATTAACTTTACATGTTGTCTCTTCGTTGTTTTTGTTATCCTGGTGGAGTGATGATGATTCTTGTTATTGGTTAGGTGGCGTGCTTGATGTTTCTCAAGCAACAAAGAGATATTACGACGAGTCTTCACATCCAGTAGTGGTAAGAAATGCAGAAAAAGCTTGTTCCTGGTATTAATTTTTCTTGTCTTTATTTTGGTTGCTTGTTGTGGTCTTTTCATTGATCTTGAACTGGAATATGAAGTTCATTTGGTCTGTGGATTCCATTTATTTGTTGCTTATTCAGCCTTTATGGATGAATATGCTCCAAAATCTTTCATGTTCACATCAGTCATATTGTGCGTTGAAGAATTCACACAACAGCAAAATTTGGTGCACCTAAGCAAGTCAGACCATGCGTGAACATTTTCTGTTATTACATATTTCCAGGTTGTCTTTTAACTTGAGTAGTATTGTAGTTTGCAATAAAAGATTCTTAGCTTGTGTTAAGTGGTGTCTATATATGGTTTAGGGAGCAGAGCACAAAATGGAAAAAATACTACATGCCGCAAACAGGCTGCTAGCATCTATCTGAGTAGAAATACTATAGTTCTTGTAAATGTTTCACTCGTTGATTTTCCAATTGGATGATTAGAATTGAGAAAGTTCTTGTAAATGTTAAATCACTGACTGAATTTCCACTTGGATGATTAGATGAGAAGAGAACACTACAATGCTGTGGAACAAACAAGAAAGACCATGCAGGATGACAAAACCTACCAATTTTTCATGTCATGCCCTATCTGTTACAATCTTGGAAAAAAAATTTCTTTGGTAGAATCTTAGATTCCAAAATTATTTCCTAAAATAGGTGTCAGGTCACCAACTGTTGGCAGTTGCTATCTTGTGAGCATCATATTTTGCATTTTCTCTTGTCCTCTAAGATGCTTTTAAGCTGTGATACCTGCTAAGCCTCTGGAAGACATATGGTAAAAGACCTTAATAAACTTTAGATTGAAATAAAAATATTGCATTATCCGAAAAGCCCATAAAATATTCCATTTGTCTGAAAAGCCCAAAATGCTTATTCTCCTTTTGAATATATCAATTTTGGATTAACTATTCTGCAGTTAACACTGGTTGTTGATTACTGACCAAAACTGTCACAAAGTTCCCTGCTACAGAGCAGTGCCTCTGTAACTTTGTTTCTCTTTCCTCTTCTGCCAGTAGGAAGAATGCCACGACAGAATTTCTTTTCTTTTTTTTCTTTTTCTCTCCATATAGTATTATTTTCTGTAATTGATATTTTGTTACTAGGTGCAAAAAAGGTTGAGAACACAGACTATTCCCTTATGACACAAGCTTACAGTTCTATGGAGATAGGTTAAGCCGGTCGGCTGTCGCAGACCTACCAAATCTTTATCTTACTCTTCAATAATTTTTTAACGAGTATAGAGCGAGAGTCGATCCCATGAGGATCAAGGCCAACTGATTTACTATCGACTCAACTAACTAATAATTTTAACTTCAAAATTACTAATCTAAAACTAAGACTTCAACAAACAAACTTTAGAAATAAACAACAAACGGTTGGGGGAGGGGTTGAATTGAGTAATTAAATCGCAGATATTAAAACTAATGAAAATGTAAAGCAATCAAAATCAAAACAACAATCAACAATCGATTAAAGTTGGTTGAGGTTTCTTTCGCCACCACTAGACAATGAGTTGTAATTTCAAATCAATATTATGAACAACTTGCCATTGAAATTATCAACCGTAGGTAATAACAAACTCTATTACCCCAATCTTTCCTTAGTTACTTGTTAGGTAGAACAAACTCTCTACCTAATTCCCTTCCTACCAAACAACCTAAAACAAGCTCTCTAGATTTAATTCAATGGATGCATGAAAACAAAAAAGATAGATTGATCTAAGCAACAACCACACAAATTCGAGTCATTTAACTCAGGTTATGTTTTCCATTGCAATTAACAAAAATATTCAATAATCATTAATCACAATTTACTACACATTATTAAAAATTCAAGACAATTACGAATCTAAAATTTCTAATATAGTTGTAAGGAGTTGTCAAACCCAATATGATTGCGCACTCAAACAAAGTAAGAAAATACCCATAAGACATTAAACATAGAAAAACATAAATAACTTCAATTGAAAAGTTGATCAATAACATCAAATATTTAATTATAAGAACTCATGTGTAGGGCTTTGAAATCACCCTCAAACAAGAAGGAAGTTTAGCCTAATATGATAAAAAATGATAAGAAAATTAAAATTAACAATATTAAGAGTCAAAGAAATTTATTGGTTGAAAAAGATAGTTGTGGTTGATGGTGGATTATGGATGTCTCCTCCTCCAAGTCTCTTCCACTTTGTTTTCCTTGATGCACCAAGACCTCAAGATTGCTTTCCAAAGATGTGTATGAATTCTAGAGAATGAGTGAATCTGAAATTAATGGTGTGTTGAGAGGATAATGTCTTTTTATAAAGTGGGAGATGGTGATGTGATTTGGTGTAAAGTGAGTAATGTGTGTTGTAAAGTATGTAATGTGTGTGGTGTGATATATGTATCTAGTGTATACATATCACAAACATGTATCAAAAGGTGTAAATGGTCGCCACTTGTCACCACTCTAAGCAAAAACATCAATTTTGTCACACTGATGGCGCTTAGGCGCCTTGTTTTGGCGCTTAGGCGCCGTGTTCTCTTTTTTGTTTGGCACTTAAGTGCCGTTGCTACTGTGTTTGTTCCTTCAGTTCGGTGTTTTGATACTGTTCAGTCCATTTCAATTGGTTTTTGACCTCTTTCTAGGATGAATTAACTTTTGGTGTTTTCATAACAATTGTAGCCCCATCTCTTAGTTAGTCACTTGAATTCGATCAATATCACATTTGTGGAGAAATTTATGCTGAAAATACGAAGACTGCCATATCTGAAAGTTTCAGTGCACCTTTGACTCTTTTTTATCGAATTTTTCTCTTTGAAATCAATTGAATTAGGATAAGTTGTTAACATAAAAGTTGTAGATCTATCACTTATCTTTCCAATGAGCGAAGAATCAGGTCAATAAAGTTTTGGATCATAAAGTTATGCCCAAAATACAAAACTTGCCGCAATGGCACAGTGTCAATGAGATTTTGCCCAAGAATGCTTGTTTCAACTTCGTTTTGGCTCCTTTTTGATCTCTTGATCCCCAAACTCCTATCATGCAAAAAACATTAATAACATCTAATATTAACAAGAACAAAGCAAGGAATATATAGTGGAATTCATACAAAATGTGTAAAAATATGCACTTATCATAAGCTATATGTGTTTGTGTGTAAATATAGTATATTAATAATTAAAGATGATCGAGGTATGAAGAATATTGTGTATGCTATGTGCTAGTGTTTGATGTGCCTTTTATCTATGCATATGTTGTTTGTTTTTGGTTACACATGTAAATAGGTTTCTAGGCAATGGTGTCAGCCTCAGTATATGAACATGTGAGGTATGCTGTGTGTAGTATGTCTGTGTGAGAGTGCCTGCGCTGGCAAGGGCATATATTCAGTTTTGTGCTTTTTCTAGAAGTTTTAGTATATTAAATTTGATCTTTTCCTCCTCAGCTAGATTCAGTATATCTCGTTTTCCTGGAAAAATTAACAATATTATTTTCTGCAGAGACACTTGCAATCAGGAGATGTTTTTTATCTTCAATCAGATCCAGACGCAGCTGGATCTCCACCTCGTCGTGTTCCTCCACCAATCACCACGAACCAAAGAGACTTTGTTGAATCATGCAAGTCTCAATTGTCAAACTATCTAGCTGGTGAAAGATCACCTCTGTCCAGTCAGGAAACTAGGATTAACTGCCAAGTAACTGCAGCTCCAGATATAACCTCCATGCATAATACAAGTATTCTTTCAGTAGGATTACCAACTCTAAAAACAGGTATGTGTATTCCTTATGTTGTATGAGATACCTCCAAGTGAAGAGAAAATGTAAAATGGAAATGGATATTAAGGCTATGTTTAGATTAGTTTTGAGAAAATATTTTCTTTTCTTAATCCTTTAAAAATGTCAAAATGTGCTCATTTTCTAAAGACTACTTTTTGTAAGCATTTTTAGAAAACAACACCTATTTCCAACTCTATTTTCAAAGCCTAAAGCCTATTTTCATAAAACAAGGCTTCATTTCCTAAAAACACACTTTTTTAAAGGTTTGGAAATAAATAAACCAAAAATATTTTCTCAAAATGAAATGTCAACTCATCGTGTTAGCCAACTTCCACGAACTTTGCAACTCTATAATCCAAACTTATGTTCATTTTTGTGCAGGAACTAGGGAATCTTATTTTCAGATTTTCACAAAACATTTCCATAAAACATTTTCAAAATAAATCCCCAATACTTCTCTTAATTTTGCGGTTTCATTACTCCAAATGCCTAGCTATCATCATGTATCACATTATACATCTCAACTATTTGTCAAATCACTTAAATCCCTTCTGAGATGCTGTTATCACAAAACATCCTTCTGTTCAGCTCTTTACTAGTAGATTGCATTATTGCAAGCCCCCAAGAGTATTACAGAAACTCTCCATGAGCATGCATTTATAATCTTTAAGATGCTTAAAAGTGAGAGATATTCTTGGAATTGATAGATATCTGTCATTGGAAAATAAAAGTAATGTGTGTTCACTTTTCATGGTGATCACAAGAAACCTGTAATTGAAAGCAAAAAAGGCTTTAATGTTAAAAGGGCCTCGTGGTTTCTGATAGATTGTTTGATGAACGACATTTTTTGCTGCCCTAACTTATAAGGTAGTTAAGAAAATAACATTAATATCACTTCATGGATTGGTTTGAAAGGAGGGAGATCTCAACTGAAGGGAAGGAATACAACAAGTGTTTGGAATGGAAACGAGGAATTTATTTTTTTTCTAATGAGCTTTGTACTACCTTTATTTCTTATCTTCTTTTGAATTATATGGGTGGATATAGGGTCGGTACATTCACTTCACCTTCCCATTTTGAGGTTTTCTCAGAAATCTCAATGTTGATTTGGTTCAGCTTGATTTCCTTAATTATAACATTTAAGGTATTAGTTCACTGATGGTATAGCCAATTTTCGTACCTTCTACCTCCATTATTTTCAGGAGGAGGCAGGACGATGAAGTGTCATGGTGGTCAGGGAATACCATCTCTAATTGCTTTTTTATAGCTTATGTATATTTTCACCTGATTTTTTTACTTATCTGTTTCTTAAATTAAAAATTCCATTCTTTGAGTAAACTGATACATAGTTTTAGGATTCATGAAGGTTTACTGGATGATGACTTGCGGGAATCTGCTTATGAAGTGTTCCTTGCATGTATGCTATTTTCCGGGTAATCTTTCCTCTCTGATTGCGATTCTCTGCTTGGGAGCCCCGCTTTAAGAACTTAAGCAGAAACAAAATCTGTTTGTGATTATGACTGTTTATTTTATTTTTTTTCAAAATATAAACGTGACTTTTTTCTTTCTGTTCTCTTGTTGTGTTAATTTCAATAATAGCTAATGTCTCTAACTTTTTGCTTCTTGCGCATATAGGGTTGAAATTTACTCGAATGAGTGTAAAAAGAGAGAAAAAAGTTCTAGGTTTCTTGCTGGATTAAAGAATAGAAGAGATAAACGACATATAGAATCTGAATCTACTGAAAGCCATGTGAAGATCCTAGACACAATGCGCATACAAATGCAGGCAAGTTACTCTGTTCCATTTCTTCTTAATCTTTAGGTTTATTTTTTTAGTCTATACAGTTCAGCATAATCTGCCTTAATGTATTGACAATGTCAGGTTATATTATAATTGTCCTGCTCATCATTCCTCTTTTACGTTGGCAGCATAGTTTCTCTTCTTATCCTATAATTTGTTAGCTTGGAATAGTGCAGTATGCACTCTGGACTTAGGTGAACAGAGTTGTACCCAACTTGGATTCCATGACAGAACTCAAGTTGGAAGATCATTCTGATTCTCTAACCCTGTTGGATAAATCAATGTTTACATGAACATATTTGTGTGAGTGTTATTTCAGCAACCTCATGTACAAAACACCTTAAAGTTCAGACATGAATATACATTATCATTAACAAAGTACAAAAATTATTTCTGCTACATCCTGTTGCATCCCTTTGCACCTAATCATTTCAACCGAAAGACATTTAATGGAAGCTTTTAGTTAACTAGAGTAATCTCCTGCTTACCCCTTCAAAAATTCAAGGTAGGGAACTTATTATTTATTTACTTATTTTTTACAATTTTTTGAAATGCTTGGGTATCCGATCAGTTTCTCTTAGGATTTCTCCTCCAAAACCTGATTCACAATTTAATTCTTTTTTTTTTTTAAGCACGCGACCTGAAACTTGCTTTACCTGGTCCAAATTACCTTGATCCCACTTGTTCTGGTAAAAGACCCACAAATTCTGGTTTTGTACCCATGCCATACATATAAATGTGCCTAATTCATTACACTGATGCAGACAAGCGGGGTTATAGTCAAAACAAATAGAAGTTCATTCCTCTCCAGCAATCTCACTTGATTAACCCCTATGTGAGAATGAGAATGACCATTTGAAATAATTGAATTGGAAAGACCATTACGTGTAAGATTCCATTCTTTCTTCAGTGGTCCCTCAGCCAACTGTGGCCTGTGGACACTCTGAATAAGTTGAAAACATTCTATACTTGATATCTAACCTCAAGGACTCAAATCACTTTGGATGGTGAGTTTTTTGGGTTGAGTTGGTGTTGCAATCCAATCTAAGAAAGAACTCCTTAGCAGTGTTTGGCAGACTCTAGTTTCTACATTTAAATGAGAACTAGTTTGATTTAGTTTGTTTAATCCTATTTTGGTATCTTCAGTTTCAAAGCATTTCTAGTTTTTGTTTGGCCTATAATGTTAGCTTAAAATCAAGATTGAGTTCGTTTAGGTAAAATGATTAACTAACACAATCCTGTTTTTCTTGTATAATAAAAAATTTAAGTAACATACAATTCTGCTTTCTTGGATGAGGTATGTAATCCTAATTTCAAATACATTAATGTCTTTCACATGAGGTCAACAACACAAATAAGCAATAATAAGAAATCTTAGAAAAGTTAGGGTGGTGAAACTGCTTGGTAAATAAACTAATTGAAATACTTAAAGTTATGCTAATAAATATAAATAACAATAAATGTAAATCAGGATATCAAAATATCTAAAGTGAATCCTGAATAGAAATTCTTCAAAAATTTGTTCTCCGTATAGTTTATTCGCCATATTTTCGGTATATAATTGTTTTACTGTGCTGTGCAATATTACGGGTTTTATCTATGCATGCGTACCATAGGGATGGATGAATGATCATTTTGAAATAAATAGACAAGTCTGAAATAAATTGACAAGTCATGATAGTTACAATTAGCTCACAAAGTGATGTGGCTATGTATATGAGAAGGTTTTTGTTTTAAAGATTGCACACATAAGCCTTGTGCAACATTGGTTAATTAGGAACACAAAATCATATAAAAGCAGATGTGCTCTTGGATCTTGAATTGTGTGCCAATTAGACTGGCTTATTTTGGTGCATTCATCAGGTTCTTGTTTATGCTAAGAAAATACTCACAGCATCAGCTTATTCTTGTTTTGCACGTTCATTAACAGGCACTACATAAATAGTGTGGCTGTGAAAGTTGTTAATGTACATTTTCAGATGCTGAGTTATTATGAATTAATAGAACACTCAGGTTTGTAATTGAATATAGGATGTACAAATGGTTGTGTATATGAAAACTGCTCTGTTTAGGGGTAAGCGCTCAGTTTAGTGAAGTCCAACACATGTTAATGTAACTGCGCTTTTCTTGTTTGAGTTGAATACTTTGTTGTTTGTACTTGTTTAGTTCCTGAATATGTCAACTTTCCTTCATGTGAGCTCTTATTGTTCTGCCATTGCCATGCCAAAAGTAACTCACTCTACACTCTGCATTAGATTTCAGAAGCTGCAGATACATTTATTAGGCGAAGATTGACACAATTTGCGATGGGGAAATCTTGTGGACAAATTAATGTTCCACAATTGTCATTGGTGCTTTTGACTGGTTTGTTAAGATCTGATTTTCCAAGCGATAAATCGTACCTCCACTGGAAGAACAGACAAGTAATTTGCCACTGACTCTTATTGTTTTTCCTTCTGCAGCACTTTCTTCTGTTTCAATTCTTGCTCACACATTCCTACTTTATTGGTATGAGCACGACTTGTAGTTAAGTATAATTTAGACTTTTATACTTTTTTCAATGTGATTCTTATGTTTTGTGTTAAAAAACATAATGTTTGTTTCTAAGAAATTTTTGGATACATGAGGAATTTAGACTTCCTATGACTTGTTTTGAACTCAACGCCGATGAAAATGACGCAAGTTTTTGAGTTAATTTTTAAAATAATGGAGTGAGATTCCCTTTGGTGTGACCTATACAATCAATTCAATCGTGACTGGAAGTTTGGAAGGGTGAGACTTAACGAGATGAGCGCGGACTGATTAATAAAAAGAGTTATTAAGATATGCAGATAATGTATCAATTCATAAGGGCTGCAGTTGGGTGGTGAAGAGACCATTGACAATGATTTTATGCAGGAATACACTTGATGAGGGCTGTGCAATAATGAGTTCATGCAACACTAATTCTGATGGACATCTATTTGCTGTAGTTGCCCATGCAGGGAACAATGGAATGCCTAAGGGGCGATCAGGAAGGAATATATGGAGAAATGTTGGTTAAAAGGAGGTTGGAAGGAGCTTTAGATCTTTGGAAATGTGAGGAATGGGTTTCTTTCATTGGTGAAGAGATACCTGCAGTTTGGCATGAGTTTTAAGAAAAAAGATGGAGTTCCCTCATACAAGAAGAAGGTTGGGCTTGAATGACCACAAATTAGAAGAGTAAACTATGGAGGGATATCACATAACAGGGTAGAAATGGTGACTTGGGTTGACTCTGTGAAATATTTCACTGGATTTCCATCTCAGTAAATTGATCAACTTTATTGTAACTTTTAAACATCCATTGCATGAGCTATCAACTGTTTGGAACCAAGTTTCCTGGTGATTGAGTTGTTTTCAGTTTGTGACTCTAGCTCTAAATCATATTATAGGCAAATGTTCTTGAAGAACTAGTTTCTTCTGATCATAAGAAGACTGAAAAGCAGATGATCGGGGCTTCACTTGCAAAAATTAGAAATCCAGAGGTATTTCTTGAATTTGCCTTGTTTACCAACAGCAATGGCAGTTCCGCTTTAAACAATTTGTCTTTTATATGGTTAGGAATGGGATATTAAGATGTCTCCTTCTGAACGGAGTGATGTTCTTATATCTCTTCGACAAGTTGCTTTGGCATTCTCATCCTTACCTGGGCGCTTTGGGATGGAGGGAGAAACATACTATTGGACCACTGGTTATCATTTGAACATTAGACTCTACGAGAAGCTACTCTTTGGTGTATTTGACATTCTGGAAGATGGCCAGCTTATAGAGGTTTGGATCTTGGTCTTTGTTATTAAGGTTGATTTGTCCCAAAGATATCTATCTTTGTAGATGATAGTATATGAGTTCTGTATCAGGAAGCAGAAGAGATCCTGAAGTTGGTGAAGTTGACTTGGTCAATGTTGGGCATCACAGAGAGGCTGCATCATGCATTATTTGCTTGGGTGCTTTTTCAACAGGTATAAAATGTTCTAATGCAGCTTTATCTGTAATTCAGTAGTGATTACCAGATGCTTTCACATACATGCCAATTATTTCTGGCCACCTTAGAGTATTTTGAATAGAGATGATTTAGAAACATGTTTTGAAACTGCTTCAGAAAAGTGTTTTTGTTGTTGTAGCCATGTAGGCTATTATCATCTCTAATTGAAAGTATTTGAGTATGCTCCAGAAGACAGTTTTGATGCTATACCTTTGATGGAAAGTACAGAAAATATTGAAAGGAGTATATGTTTGTTTCTCAAAATATATTTCTGAAACTGGCAATAAGTTCATTTTGTGTTCTCCAAAAAGTGTCCATATCTTAGAAAAAAGAAAACCAAATCTGGTTTCCCAAAAGCACCTTCTGTCTGCTGCATTCTTTTGGACAGATGCTGGTTATTTTTTATTTAAAAAATTGAAACAATTCCAGTGCATATGTTTCTTTTCCAAAAATAAGTAAAAACATAAAATATGCTTCAATACGATAAATGGTTAAGTTCAACAGATAACACGATCAATTGGTTTTATGGGACATATAGTTTTTCATTTTATGAATTTGTTTCACTCTCTCTTAATCACTGCTGGAAACTTGACTCATATATCATCGAAATGCTATTCCTGATAAAGTTTCAAAAACATTTTCTTTTCAATGGAAGTTTGTTGCAACCGAAGAGGCAGTACTATTGGACTATGCAATTTGTGAAGTCGAGAAGGTTCTATCTGCTGAAGTTTATAATGACAAAGAAGTGGCTTACATGAAGAGCTTGATGTGTTCCAGTATTGGCAATGAACATAAAACTAGATTGAATTTGCTGCAGTCTATCTTTTTGTCAATTAGCTCATGGTGCGACAATAAATTGCAGGATTATCATCTACATTTTAGTCAGGTTTTCTCCTTTTATAACTTGACACTACCAATTATTCATTTTCTAGTTTTGTGTTGTTCGAGTAACTTGTAAAGTGTTCCCCCTTGAATATTCTGTCTGAAAGGATCTTCAATTTCAGAAATCTTCGTTCTTTGAGAGGGTGTTGACACTGGGATTGTCCACTGGGATTCAAGATTTTGTTCCACATGGAAATCTCCAGGTAGCAATACTGCAGATTAATCATTTGAATTTGTTCCTTATGGTTTAAAAATGAGAACTTCCATATACACTATTAGGACATTGTCACACACTGGCATTTAGTGATCTCTACGTTTCCAGGTGGATTAGAGTAGACAAATTTTGTGTTGGGCTGTTAATTTCATATTTCTCCTTTCTCATTTGGTATCTAATATTTTTCAGATCTCCATCTTTTTTCTGCCAGGATGATTTCCTGCAATTCTTTTCAATAAGTTGTTCTCTTGCAGTACTGCAGCCTCCCACTGAGTACTATAAAATTCTTATTATTTTGCAAACTAATTTTGTCATCCTGGCAGTTTACAGGATCTTGCCTTCCTAATGAAATTGCTACTGAAAAGATCAAAACGTATGTCGAGAAGACTTTGGATGCTGCAGGCAAGAGGGTAAGCCCTTTGTGTAAGCTAGAAATCATTAACTTCTGTGATTGTTAATCATGACAAAGTTGATATCCTATATGTCTCAGGTCACTGGTCTTACTACTAATGGGTCTATCAAAGATAAGATGCATCCGCTGGTTATCCTTGCAAGTGAACTAAGATTGATTGCTGAGAAGGATCTCTCCATGTTCAGCCCAGTCCTACGTCGTTGGTATCCTGAATGTGCTATGGTCTCAGCCAAAACGTTGCACCAGTTTTATGGTGAAAGACTGGTCTGATTTTGGTGAAAATTAATGTGTCTTCTGTAGATATTAGCAGTCATCAATTATTTATTGATTCCAGTTCTTTCTTTCTTGTCTTAGAAACCGTTTATCAAGGATATTACATGCCTCACTGAGGATGTCAGGAAAGTGCTTCCTGCAGCTTATGCGTTGGAGCATTGCCTTATTGAACTCTATTCGTCAGCTTGTAAAGAAAATAACTCACACTATGGCCGAGAATTTGAGCCTTATCCGGTTCGTTTTTTTTTTTTGTGGGGAACCCGTGTGACATTTGGATTATGTTATTATAGACTAGTTGTTATGAAAATGATTTGTATTTTGATTCTGGAAAGAATTACTGCTTTCTTGCTGCACAACTTTTTGCTGTGAAAGTGCTTTTCACAACTCAAAATAATTAAGGCATGATATATAGTACAGCACTACGGTTGGAATTGCTTGTCTTGCTTATTGCTGCATTTACTGTCTGCAAGGAAGAAAGAACAGTCCGTTCTTGAATTTGTTCTGCCCTTTCCATGTTACATGCATGAAAAATTTCAGGTGGTCCTGTAAAAAAGTCAATGTGAGTGCACAAATACAGCATGCTAGTCTTTTGCACCTTGTCTTTTTGAATTGCTTTCTTTGCGTGCAATTACCTATGCTTTTCAATACCAGTAATTGACATCTTTGAAAAAACTAGGGAGATGTAGCCTTCTGCAGTTTTGGCCAGTGAAATGTAGCCTTCTTTTGGTCTATATGGCTGGGATTTCATGACATCTCAAATTGGTTCCCCCCCCCCCCCCCCCCAAATAGTGCTGTATGAATACTGCTACTAATTCATGTAGCAGCAGTCAGATCTAGACTGTGTAACTAGATGGTGACGGACTAGAGGTTTTCTTTCAAGGTGTCCTTTGGCCAACTTGCATGTACTCCATTATTAGTTCTGACTTTTTTGAATCCAAAAACGTTGTGTTATAACACCTCTTTGCATCAATGTAATTAACCAGAGCTTTATGATAGTAAGCTCCTTTATCAACTGTTTCTTGGATTGATAGAATTTACCAGGATTACATGTGTTCATTGTAATGTCAACTTTAACTTTATTTTTCTATAAAGAACCTCTATGCTTTTGCCCATGAAATATCCCTCCCAAATCATCTCTGATTTCCTTCACTATGTGCGCAGCAAAAATGGAACACAATTGTTCTCTGACAAGCCTTGACGATGTTTAAGGTTTTTTGGTTATAAAAGTTCTGGAAATGGATTAATCTGTCAGCTGTGGACTTTTCATGCTTTTGATGAACTTGTTTGGTGATAGAAGTTGATTGTTTTTCACATAATGCCAAAAATGTTAACAGAAATGGTTTCTAGTTGGAAGATTCTGTTAGAACAAAGTTAGTTTTTAATTGAGTCTAAGCAGGATAAGATGGATGATTGCTTTTGAGTTACTATAGAGTGTGGGGGATCCCAATTCAATGAAACACATGCTCCTGGGTAACAACTTTTGCCCCTTCCTGATTTAACTTGTCAAAAGCACAACAAATAGTGGTATGGGCAATCATTTTCCCACGCTGAAGATGTTGAATAGCACAAAAGAATTTGAAAGATGATGTTTGTCTCGCCTTACATTGCTTTCGGACTTGCTCCTGTGTGATTAGTGATGTGCTGTATGCTCATTCTTCTTTCCTCCTCTCCCCAGATTGCCGAAATTTCCAGATCCATCATTCTTGATTGGGTAGTTGCGCAACACGAAAGAATTCTGGAATGGACTGGACGTGCTTTTGATCTTGAGGTCTGTCTCATACTTGGTTGCGACATTGCAATCTGCAATTGGCACAGTACTATGATATCAAATCAATGAAATATATTGCACCATTTTTACGAGTTCTCCTCATTGGTTTGCTTCAATATTTCATGGGCAAACTTAAAACATGTAAACATGGTATTATTTTGGATCTTCTTTACATCAGTCTGAAACTATTTGCTTTTCCCGTGTTTACAGGACTGGGAACCTTTATCATTTCAGCAAAAGCAGGCAGCTTCAGCAGTTGAAGTGTTTAGGATCATAGAGGAGGTATGCATTGTTTCTATAATGTAACTGATACTTTCTGCATGATATATGATGTGAATTGATATAGCAAGAATGCTTATTTGTGCCACTGCAAACTTTTGTGTCCTCTTGCCTGGTGAAACCTTCAAGTAGAACAAGCATTTCTTGGAGGAACTATCTCAGAGCTGGATAAGTGTTGAACAATACTTCTCAGGCTTCGTTATAATCCATTACTTCAAATAGTTTTTTAAACCCCTGACAAAATACCCAATATCAAATGGGATGGATAATTTTAGTGCTCTGAGATGCTTTGGATCTCCTAATGTACCTACATTTATTTGGAAAGTTGTTCAGGTCCTTATTTCTTGGGATGATACCACTTAAATGTGGCATGATACAATAGCCCATTAAATTGGCTAAAATAAACCACCACTCTGGGATTTGATAATTAAAACCATGGGACCCACAACAGCTGAGAAGGCTGTGTCCCTGATTATCTTGCCATGGAGTGTGCGATTTTTCCTGATATGACTAGACTTCAAAATTTAGTGTAATACTTACTACATTTACCGAGATTTGTCATAATTGTGTTACATCAGTCTTGTATTGTTGAGTTTCCTGTTTTATTTTGCTATTACATTAGAGGTCCTAGTCTTGAAACATGGCTCCAGTTTTGCTTAGTCTGCATTTCTTGGTCCATAACACTCATTTAAATATATATGTAACATGTGATATATTATTAATGGCATACAACTTAAGTGTGTTTTCCAGTTTGAGATTTGGTTACATTATTTTTGCCCATTTTCATCCTACTTCGCTGCACTTCTCTGCACCGGTGTCCTCAACAGGCAAAAACCTCCAGGTTTTCACTCCTCTGTGTTACTAGATTCCTGCCTTGGTCCTAGCTTGTAATTTCATTGAAGTTGACCAAAAGCTTGAAATTTTCCAGAACTAAAACTATCTCCTTGAAACCATCCCTTTACTTCCGTATTGTCCAATCAGCTGATCGGAATTTAAGTGAAATGATACTTGGCAGCTGGCACACAACCAAACAAGTGTACCTATTTTTCCTTTCATTTTTGTGCTGTGGCTTTCATCATCATTGTTGCAAATTGTGGAGCTCTCACTAAAGTTAGAAGCTCTTGCAAAAGATTATGAAACTACATCTTTGGAAAGCACTCAAGCATAGTTAGAAAGCTACACAACATCCTAAAAGAGCATGAATACGAGGAAAGAGACAATTGAAAGATAAATCAACCATCATTTCATCAACCACCTCTGGGATCAGCTATACTTTGCTTGTTGGCAGAAAATGCTATCGAGTCAAGCCAACTAGTTCAGCCAATAAGCTGGTCAACATTAAAGGGTTGTTGCCTCAAATGAAGGGATCTAACCCCCACCATCCATTATAGAGAAACCCCTGCTCCATATGCTAATGAATTGTGCTGTGATGAAGATTTTGGCTAAGTTGTTATGTCCAATGTTCCTGAATTCAGTTGAGATGGTCATCCAGATCTCTTTCTTCTGGGTACGCAGACTGTGAGAGTTATTGTGGATGGTTCAAGATGTAATGAAGCACGCAAAATCTTCTCCATCAAAGCCAAACTCAAAGAAACTGCATGTTGATGGTGGATTAAAGAGCACAGAAACACCATAGGACTAGAATGGATAAATACGTAGGGAGAAATGAAGCAAGCGTTACACGGCTTTCTCTTGCCGATCGCAGGCAGAGCGCTGAAAATGCATGTGGATTGTGGATTAAAGTGCAAGAAAGTACTGAAGAACTTGAATGAATGGAATTGACTTGGGGAGAAATAAAGCAAGCCATTTTGCACGATTTTCTTCTTGTTGATCACAGGAGAGCCGCACCAATATTGTTATAGAGGATGCTGTACCTGAAGTGTGAATAACTCCAAACGCCACCGTACTGATGGAACTGGCACATGCGGATAACATAATCTTATGGTAAATGATTTGTATGTCTTAACACTCGATCATGAACTAGTTAATATGGTCTTATGTGACGCCCTACTGTAAGGTCTGCCAGTTTTGTCTAGTTCGACCTTGGATTTATGATAGAATGGTGCAATGTTGTGGGTAAGGAAACACTGGTCAAGCATGGGAACTTTTCTAAATGAAGCTTTTTCCTGCCAAAAGTTCAACTTGTGAAGCTCAAAAGAATGACATGCTCCTATCCTATACTTTTTTCATCATGACAACTTGGTTCTGGTCCTAGCTCGATGGGATCGTGGTTTATAAAAGGAGGAGTGATAATACCACTGTCATTACATGGGTCTCTGAAAAAGTAACCAGGCATTTTTTGTTGGATAGGAGTATTTTGGTTTTTTTCCAATTCTTTTTTGTGCATCTCATTTAGTTTTCAAGGTTGTCTATTAGGCTATTCCAGTAGAGGTTCAGTATAATTGAGTCAAAGTCGAGTGCAGAACTTGGGTTCCTATTTGTGCTGACTCCAGAGTTATTCTTTGCCTCCCAAGACTTGCCTCCCTATATATATGAAGTATGTGATCTGTATTGTAAATAGTGATTAATGAAGACATGCATGTGATGTGAGTTGTTTCAGTTTGAGATAGGTTTCTATTTCTTGCTGCTGCTTTCTATCCTACTTCTCTGTACTTCCCCATAACAGACCAGCCACAGGTCTAAAACCTGTCACTTTCACTTGCTCCTAACTTCTGTTAGTAAATTCCTGCCTTTGTTCTGGCTTTTGTTATTTTATCACTAAGTTGCTGTCCAGAACAACAGACCTGCTTTTCCACTTACTCTGCTTCTAAACGTTACTTGGATCTATCCTTTTCTTCATCCCAATCATTACCAAAACAGTGCACCTAAATCCCAGCTTGCTTGTGCTGCATCACAGCAAGTAGGCACAGAATTGCCATTCTTCTGTGGTGAATAAGAGCTTTCGTGAAACAAAGTCATGTGATGGACATTAATAGATTGTCGTTTGATGTCTGTTAAACGTTGCTGTTCTCAAGTTCCAAATTAATCCAATTACTGGCAGGTTTTGTTTCAATCTGGGGATGCTTTAATTATTAAATCACTTAAATTTCTCTTTGTTGTTCTATCATATTTTTTTGTGGGTAAAACCTTTGTTTCATTTGCTGAATATTTGCTAATTTGTATTCTTGTTTTTCTTGTCTGTGTCAGCTATTTATTTGTGCTGAAGGAATTTTTACTTTCTACTTGGCATATTGTCTTCTTTTCATGTAATTACTAAGGACTTCTTGTTGAATTTTCTGATTTATTTGTGGATATGACATGTCACTTAATTTGCAGACTGTGGATCAATTTTTTGAGTGGAGTATTCCAATGGACATCACTCATTTACAAGCTCTGCTATCCATAATTTTCCACAGCCTGGACACCTATTTGTTGAAAGTGGTTAGCCAGTTAGGTAAGGACCTTCTGACAGTTACTAATTTTCAGTCTATGTCAGTAAAGCTCCAAATATAAAATACCGTGTGCTGTTTAAATCAAGTTTATTCCTAGAAATTGATTCTTACCCCTTCCTATAGTTGTGGAAAGTCACACGACTTATGTCATATAATATTGGATTACGGTCTACCAACTGTAGACTAGCCTGGTGAGGACTGAGAAATTGGCCCAGGAAATGGCTAAGAGAATTAGCCAGTTGAGATTTTTTTGACAAATAAAGGCCCATAAGGCTAAATATGAAACTTCAATGGGTTGTCTGTCTTAGGTACGAGTGGTAAGGGCTATTATGTTTGCTTATGCCCTTTGGTGACTAGCTTGTGGTAGAAATGTGTTTGATGTAACATTGGATTTCATGCCAATTTTTTTTTCAGCTTTCTGATAAAGGAAAAAAAAATTATATTGGACTAAAGTAGAATGATTCTTGCAGTGCATTGAAATTAATATAGAATTGGAACGCCTTCTAGTGGTTGGTTCAGACAGTGAGTAGCTGAACTGATTTTCTTTGGAAGATTATTTTGGTGCCCGGAGAGCCTGAAACTGCAACAAGTTATTACCTTACAAAAAAAAAAAAAAAAAAAAGTGTTCTATTGTCACACATGCTAAAGTTGAGCCTATATTGGAGCTTGTCTCTACATTTTTGGCATACTTTGTTTGTGCGTTAATTCTACTCAGAGTTAATTTGTTTAGAATCTATGAATATGCATGGTTTAGTTATTTCTTCAGCCCAATACTGGATATGTACTTAAAAGTGGGATGAGAATAACAATGCATTTTTGTGGTGCAGTTGAGAAGCACAACTTGTATCCTTCTACTCCTCCATTGACTCGTTACAAGGAAGCAACATTTCCTATTGTCAAGAAAAAGGTGGTAGAGAGTTTGATTATTGATGATGAAATATATAAAAACTTGGATGAATTGACAGCTTCCAAGCTATGTATCAGATTGAACACTTATCGAGTGAGTTCAAGTTCTATTCTGATTCATTTGCAATAAATTTCAATATACCATTGCCTCTTTCCTGACTTGTTCATTTACTCGTTTTGTTTAATAGGTTTTAAAAATATTTAGCTTAACGATGCCTATAAGTTTTTACACTTGTTTCATATGTTGCTCTGTAGAGTACTCATATGAAGCTGGCATGCTTCATTATTTCTATTTATCAGAGAGGAAGTCAATTATACGTGTTGGTTATATTAGTTTTCGAGACTATCATGTGGGAGACGTTGCTTGAAGCAACGAGACAGAACTTGATGTTCAGAGTAAATTCAAAGAAGTATGGTGCATGATCATACCTTTAACCCACCAATTCTCAGAGCACTAGGTGATGTGCTGATAATAGACTTTATGTCTCTGCTAATGGGGTTCCCACAATTAACTGTTATTAATGAAATACAATTTTTTTGATGATTTAAGATAGGATATTCTTAAAAGGAGGGAAATGAACAGGTGTCAGAATTCTAGGACCTGGTAGCATCATAGATTTAACTTCAAGGACCACTTTTAAAAGACAAAACACAACTTTTTAAACAGCTTTTTTCTCATCCAATATCAGCTTGGGATACTTTTGTGTTGATTTTGTTTGTGCAAAATAGGATAAATAGGTTAGAAGGAGGCGATGCAGAATTCTAGAGCT
The DNA here is from genome assembly GCA_019321725.1 of Paulownia fortunei. Lineage (NCBI taxonomy): Eukaryota > Viridiplantae > Streptophyta > Magnoliopsida > Lamiales > Paulowniaceae > Paulownia > Paulownia fortunei. The sequence goes on along the minus strand of CM033122.1, from coordinate 6,589,692 downwards.
GATTGAAATATATTATCACCGTTTCTCTTCTGACTCTATTGAAAATTTGCTTTCACTAATTTCTGCAGATGCTGATACTTATTTTTGCAGTATATTCAAAAACAAATTGATGTACTTGAAGACGGCATTAGGAAGTCGTGGAAATCCATCACATCATACCGAATAGACAGACACTGTAAGTTTTCTTCAGGATTGTAAGCATGCAACTGAGGATTTATCAATCTAATTTGCAACTATTGTTCTTCATATGATCTCACTTTTTTTATGTCCACTAGGGATATACCTGCATACAAACTAAGATTATCATTATCAGTCCTACCCTAGGCACATTTCCCTCAAAAAGTCATCTAAACAGGCCTATTTCAGTTGGAGAAGCATCATCGATCAAAAATAGAGACAAACTATGAAATATTGAAACTTCCACACAAGTATGAAAAGAAGAAATGGCGGGTGTGCTCCTTGTGCTTTAATAAACCCACTTCATAAACAAGTCTGAAGAATACTCATGTATTCTGTTTTCATAGTTTGTCACTGAAGCTGCTGAAATATGCCTCAGTTCATTTAAATGCCAAAACAATATTATAATTCATCCAGATGCTTTTAATGTAGACAATTATTTTCCTTTTATCATGTTTCTTGGACATTTTTTAGGCTGTTTTTCCAATTACACAATCCAGATTTGCACGAGATGCCCCCAAAAAGTAGATTAAGTATTTTTCATTGAAAGCAAACACTATATGGAAGGAAGCAGCACTATTGGAAGTGATCTAAAATTCCTCATTTTGCCAGTCAAAGGTTTTGAGTAGGTAAAAGAAGTGCTAGCATGGTGATATGCTGTATTATTTGACTAAGTGTCTGACAATATTTCATAATTTTGATTTCTTGGTAAAAATTTGTAGTCTTGATAAATCAGTGACTACACCAGGATTAATTTGTGCTTGAAGACTTAACTAGTTATGCTTAATCACTATTGATCATCATTTATAGTCAGGATCATTATTAGCTTAATTTATCTGCATTAGTCATCTTATAGACCAGTGAATGCATCATATTCAATGTCGCTAGCCCAATAGAAGGCTACCATATCCCAGTAATTGGGTTGATCACCAATATTAACTTTATGACTTGACGGAAAATGAGATGAACGTGTAGACTACTGGTGTTAAAAGTCTAAATCTTTTTAGAACAGAAGAACAGAAAGAAACAGAAAACTGAAGCAGAAAGATGCGATAAGACACAGAAAATGGTGCAAGTAGAGAAGGTGCCTCAAAGGGCACTTCGTGAGTTGATTGGTGTTCAGTTGTTGGTTATGGTTATGGAGTTAGCATTAGGTAGTATCTTGTGGGAGACTTACTCAACTTTTTAATAGTTATCTAAATTAGCCTTACCAAAAACTAGGGGTTGTAAACGAGTGAGTTTGTGAAATTTTTTAGGCTCAAGCTCAAGCTCAAGCTCGCTTTGAAAAATTTGAGCTCTCAAGCATAAATTTTGGCTCAAGTTCAAGCTCAGTTCAAGAATATTGAGCTCAAACTCAGCTCATTTGCTGACTCGAGCTCACCATACCTAAAAAATTAATTATGCTACTTGATTTGATGTGAATTGAATATTTAAATATAGTTACTGTATTATTGATTAACATTTATATTTTTTGCTTATAATCTTATCATAAATTGAAATATAATCGATTTTATTATATTGTAGATTGACTGATTTAAAATATAAACCTTACATCGCAATTATGTTTGTTTTATTATAGGATTACACACTAATTTAAATTTATTGTTATCATCAATTTTTATTTTTATTAAAAATAACGCCACTATTATTATTAATGAAATTACAGCATAATTACAAATATAAGTAAATTAAGAAAATTAAAAAATCTCTCTCGCTGGCTTGCGAGCTTTCGAACACTTATATTTTGCTCAAGCTCGAGTTGAGCCTCACTTGACCTGGCTCGGTTCACCTTGAATCCCTACCTAAAACAAGTTAATAGTTTTAATTCCTTAATCTAAAAGCATATGCCAGGTTTTCGTAAATGCAAGTTTTAGGCTCTTCTAATGGGCTCTATAGCTCACCCTAATTCATGCATATTAAAGCTCAAAGAATGTATCAGAGCAAGTATAGACAGAGTACACTAAAACCTTTTTCTGAATCTTGCTTGGAGTGTTCAGTAGAAGTTGATGTATCATGCCTTCTTGGGCATAAGTAATGGGAGCTCTATTTTCACTCTCACATTGTAAATGGTTCATGTTAAAGGAAGGTACCTTACTGTACCTAAAGGACATGTTATTCTTGACCTTTAATTTGTGTTACTCATATTATTTGCAAAATACATTTTTTTTTACCTGAATTTTTCTGTCTAACCAAAGTGAAGTCCTTCAACATACTACCACAGGCTACTTGGTTATCAGTTTAATGTGTTTCTCATGGCATCAGAATTTGGTAGGATTGCTTGTTGTTATTAGCAAGAAACTCTTAGATGCTAATAAATTTTCTTTTTTTACTAACCAACCAATGATATTCTATGTTTGGGGCACGAGAAAACACGAGTTATGAGGACCTTCATGGATGCTGAATATCTGTGTTGTGCATGGAAAATTTGCATCACCCTTGATCATACAACACTGCTGAACTATTTATTAATAAACGACAATCCATGATGTTTCCTGTAGTTTTAACATAACTTTAGATTTAACACCCCATCCATTTCATTCAGCAACAGAAAATTTTCCCGCGACTTTGGAGACAACAGATGTAAATGGTGAATCAGTTTCTGAGCTTTTTGTTGCAACGCTGGACTGCATCAGGGACTCTGCTGCTCATGCTATTAGAAAGACTAGTGATTTTCTTGGTAAGTTATGGCCAATCCTACTTCTAGATCTGTTAGGTTTGCCCATCAATGAGAATGAGATATTTTTCTTAAATTTAAATTGGGGTTTGGCCATGGTCCTCATGTATAGATTACATTAATATACTCTGATGCATCTATATTGGTGGGAAAGTTTACAAGAGATGTATGTCTCTTTTATTTATGTAGCTAGAAGCCTGTAAAGAAGACGTATATGAGCATGTTAAGATTTTTCTAAAACCTTGTGATATTTCCTGCTTGACAAAAAGACTGGGTTCTTTGGATTGAAGACTTTTGTGCCCTCTCTGTTGGTCACTGTTTTAAATTAGCAGTTGCTGCTTCAGATCTGGTTACTCGTGCTTATAAGTTGCATGTGTGTTGTTGTTCACTGGCTTAGTTCGTTTGCTGGCTTAGTTTCTTTTTCCTTTTCTTTTAATTCTATATATTTTTTATGAAACTAACTTGCAAAAGTTGATGGGTGTAAACGAAAACAAATGTATCCTTTACGGCGCAATCAGCTACACGGTTGTTAAATTTGGCACAAAGCTTATAAAGGGTCTACTTGTGAGGAACTCTTTATAGTTGATCTGATGAATATATATCTCAGCGATTTCAACTAGGGGAATCCCCTGGATCCTACAGTGCTTGCTTTTCATTGTTTTTTCTATTTTATTAAACCATTCTCTTTAATGTTTTCCTATTATTAATATAGACCTATTTGGTACACTCTTCATTCGTGTCTTTTCATTGTTTTCTATTTGGTTCACTTTTCATTCATGACTTTTAATAATATAAAGACCTATTTGACCTATTCTTGACCTGTCCTTGTTGCCCTCAATGGCCCAACTAGACACTTCTTGCCACCGTCCCTCCATGAAAACCGGAACCCGTCAATTGTTGCCGTGCCCCTCCATCATAGATCGATATTTGGGTCACCTAGTGCACTTAGTATATAGGGGGTTTTCTCACCCCACACCACCTCAGCCCTCAGCTCTGCTGGTTCTGTAACCATGGCCAGCTCAACGTTCACCCTCACACTTGGATCTGAAGTGTGAGGGAGGAGAGAGCAAAATGAGAACATGAGTTAGGGTAAACAATTAATTGTCAATGTTTTATTCTGTTCGGTTGTTGGATATGATGTGCGTTGATCGTGATATCTTAATTATCTTGATTGAAGTACATCGATAAATGCATATGTACAATATAATTCTATTCAAATAAATTATTATCACAAAAATTTCATTTAGTCATACTCTCAACTTCGGACAGACACCCAATGCAGGGATCACTCACACAATTATACTTTTCAAAATCCCTCTTCCAAACACCAAAAGACAGAAAATTAAAGAAATTATGCAAAATGCTTCCACATAGATCCTTAGCTATCTTCTTTCTGTAACATCAGATTTCTCTGCTTAAGCTACCTAGCTAATTAGGTATTCTAACCTTATTACCAAGATTTTTTGAGTCCTAGGTTGAATTGGACCAAGTCAAGTCTCCACAATGTTTTTCTACTTTCAACTAAGCCACCTAGCTAATTAGATAAAGTTTATGTTAATCCTTATTTGCAAGATTGGTGAGTCCAAGGTTAAATTAGATCAGGATTTGTAGAGTTTTCTTAGGTGGTCTTTGTGAAATCGTATTGATTATTTTCCTATGTTGCATGGAAACTGATACAATGTGACAAAGATACGACAAAGACAGAAGGAACATCAATTTTGAAAAAGTGTAGGACCAGACACGACTTTAATTATGTAAATTGATGAAATTTATATTAGTCCTGTAATGGTGACAAAAAGTATAAAGTTCTATCTGATGTGTATAATAGGTAGTAGTATATACGTGTGTGTATGTCTATGTGTGTAAGTTAGCACTAAAGAATAAACAACTAAGATAAAGCAATGAAAATTGTAATATAAATATCTAATAGTAATTTTTTTCTCTTTTTTAGCTTTTGTCTTGCATAAGTTAGCATTTATGTTTGGTTAATGTTAAGCACGTCTAGTACATATGTCAAAAGTGTCTTGTATGCTTATTATTTTCCAGACATGTATTTGGACTTTGGAGTGGTGAACACGTATTTGAAGATATGTTTTGTCATGTCTAAGTGTCCAATTCAGATATGGCTTAATCATAGAAATGACTATGCAGCATAGTTGTTTCTAAATTGTTTATATTTCTTAATAATCCTCGTTGGGAATTGACACAGTTTTAGACGAGAGTTGCAAAAGTGATATATGTGTCTCTTTAGATGAAAATTAGTGGCCATCACATCATTAATTTAACTCAGGGTACTTTATAAGTAACTTACTGTTTTAGGAAGTGGAATATTATTTGTGGATATGACGGAAAGGAAATAGGAGTTTCAACTTTAGATGAAGGGAGTATTATTTTCTTTCTGCATGTGAATTCTAATCTCTTATCGGTTGCTTTTGTTGTGAGCATTTAATGATAAATTCTTCTTGCCTTTAGTAGCTTAAACTTTTAAATGAGTTGCCATTAGCATGTTAGCGAAAACAAGCTAAGGTCCTAGGTTTAGATCTCATTTATGAAAATTCCATGTGCATGGCCGCAAAAAAGGAATTTGGCTTCCATGTGAAGGGATGTGGACAAAGCGAATTCAATAGATAAGTTCCTTCTGTAGTTATTTCAGCTTTTGATGGCGTGGTCTTCAGAAACTTTGACTTGAAATTTGTATGAAAGAATTGATTGTACATTCTCTGGCATATAGTTGATGATGATCTAGTTACTTTATTGCATGTGTCAACATATTTGAGTTATATAGTCTGTTCTTCGCCTCTTACAGTCTTATCCTGTGAGTGAAATTGTGTAAATAAAGCATTTCAATGTGGGATATGGGAAAAAATACATAGGTGTTGAAATTGAGCTTAATCAACACCTATGCCTTTGTTATTTGACTTCCAGGAGCCAAAATTGTGTTCTGGGATATTAGTGCAATCAATCATTTCAATGTGGGGTATGGGAACTAAAGACATAGGTTGCATTTTCTTTCATATACTTCAAACATTGAGCCTAACCAACATCTATGTCTTTGTTATTTGACTTCCAGGAGCCAAAATTGTGTTCTGGGATATGAGAGATTCATTTCTGTTTTATTTGTATCATGGCGGTGTTGAAGGAAATCGCTTAGATGGTATACTTCCAGAATTTGATAGAGTAAGAAACTTAGTATTATGTCTTCCTTTTTCTTTTTTTGGTTTACTTTCTGATACAAACGTACACATGCACACACACACATGCACACTAACTCCTAAATATAGACACACATAAATTCATGCCATCTTACTTACAAAACAGAGGCATAACATCTACTTTGGGTCTGTTATGTGGTTCCTTTTCCTATGTTCTGCTCTATGGATGTCCATTTTCAGAACTAATCCATGAATATGGTGTCATATAATCTGATAATTGATTTTTCATGTAGACCTCTTCTTTTAGGTTTACCACTAACACAAATCCATCTGCATCTGCTATGGTGCATCCAGCAACTTTCTTTAAATGTGTCCAAGACATCTTAGTCATTTCAGTCATTATATGTTTCCAGTGGCTGCTATAATAAACTCCTCCTAGATATAATCATTTTAATTACATTCCTTCTTGTTTTGCTTAACATTCTAATCTCAAAGGCACTCACTGAAAATATTGATAATTCTTGACAGTCCAACACTTGGTTTCACATAGCATTGATAGTCTTATTGCTGTATAGTAGAGTTTCCCTCTGAAACTTCTAATAGATGGGAATTGATCATAAAATTCTACATACACCCCCCTGTTAATACAGATGCAGAAAAACTAACAAAATGGTATATGCTTTGTTTTACTTTTTCACTTATCTAACATTCAGTAGCATGTTTATAGGTCCTCAATAATGTATGCGGTTTGATTGATGATACAATCAGAGACGTCGTGGTATCAAGCATTTGGAAGGCATCACTGGTATGATCTTGTTCATGATATCTGTGAACATCATATCCTCCTCCTCCTCCTCTTCTGATTTTCTGCATGTCATTGCAATAGGAAGGATTTATGTGGGTGTTGCTTGATGGAGGCCCTTCACGTGCATTTTCTGATACGGATATTACAATGATTGAAGAAGATTTTAATATGTTAAAGGTAAGACAAGTCGCACCATCCAAAGATTGTTAATATTGCAAACCCTTTTTCGATATCATACATTGCATACTTAATTGAAAATTGAGTATACTACTATTGCATCAGAGTTGCATAATCAGCAAATTTTGAAATCTGTTGCAAGAAAACTTGAAATAGTCAAGATCATCAATATATACTGATATGAAACTTTCTGTTGCTTCTCTATTTTTTTCTCTTTTATTTTCCTTTTGCTTGGCAACAATAATCATAAACTGATTCGACAAGAGCATGTACTTTCCTTAAACCCCAAAGGCACATTTTGTCCAATAGTAGTAATCTCTCGTGTTGAGAAAGTTAATGGGCAAATTACATGATTTTGTAACTTGGAGATTTTGCAATTGTAGGCATCAATCAAAATCTTTCTTCCTTCTTCATGAATGCTAGAATTGGTCAACTGCAACATCACTTTTCTAACACTCCTTGCCTTCTTCCTTGTTGCAAAAGCCAAGAGTGAACAATTCAAAATTTTGTTGAGTTACCTTGAATACGGGACTACCGATTAAGAGGGTGTTTGCCTGAGCTTAAAAACTACTCAATACTTCTTATATAAAATGTTCAAGAGCTTATAAGATGTCCTAGAAGAGTGTTCGGTTGAGATCTTATAATCTGTTTAACAAGAAGTTCTTCAGGAACTTAACAAACTCCTTCATTTTAATTATATAAATTACAATATTGTCATTGCTAACATTTTATAAGCTCTATCATCATATTTTATTTAGAGGGTGTTTGCTGGACTTATAAGCTCTTTAAAACATCAGTTTATAAGTGTTTGGTAAACTTTTTAGAAAAAGAGCTTATAAGCTCCCGAAATAAAATGTTAGGGTATTATAAGTTGTTTTAAAAAAAGGTAGGAGATCCCAATTTATTTTCAAAATAAGATCTTATTTAACAAATTCCTTTAATTTTAATAATTTTGATTACAAAATTGACATTACTAACATTTTAAAAGCTCTATAATCTTATTTTATCCAAACACCTCAACAACTTATTTTAAAATAAGATTCAACATTTTATAAGCTCCAAAAATATCTTATAAGATGTAGGAGCTTATAAGATCTTTTAAATAAGTTTAGCCAAACACTAAAACACTTCATGAGCAAAAATAAGATGTAACATCTTATAAGCTCTAAAAGCATATAAGATGTGGGGGCTCGTAAGAAATTTGAGATAAGTTCAGCTGAACACCCTCTCAATTTGGGGTTAAATTAATGAAGCAAGAGAGAATCCTAGTTGAGGTTTTTTCTGCTGTTGACAACATCAATGAGCTACCAGATGGTCAGTGATTATGTCATGACTGGTTTTTCTTAATAATCTTTCAAAATGAATGAAGCACTAAATCAAACAAAATGCGAGAATAATTGTTCATTACTTAAAATTAGCAAGAGAATAAGGTAATTACAAGTTAAGAGAGTGTGCCACTCAAAATCTTTGCCTTCTCCGGATATACATATCTGTGAGTGAGAAGAAGAAAAATCCTTTGTTGGGACGGAAAGCATCTTATTTCCTAAACTAGTTAACTATAATGCATGAGACTCGTCCGTTGCGAAGCATAAATCCTTCCTAGCTTTCCCTAAACGTAATTTATTAGAGAGTAAGCACGAGCTAATAAGAAATACCACTTAAAACAGTAAGGTGCATGCTTGTGTGAGTTCTGTGTAAATAGCAACATATAGCAGATAAACAAGTAGTTTACACATACAATAGAAGATAACAACCCTTCTCTTCTGGCTCACCTATCCTAGGAAGGTGTTTCTCCTCTTCCTTGATGTTTGCATGCATAACACCTGTCCACGAAGTTTCTTAGGGCTGCGATGAGGCAGGTGAGGTGTAACCACCTCCTTCTGTCTATTTGCATGTGAACCCTTGTTGTGTGGACTGTAGGGTCAGCCATGTTGACGACACGCTCTCTGCACTTAAACATTCAAATCATCACCCAACAAATGTGATATATAAAGTTTACATCTGCATTCTCTAGGTTTAGTACAATTGCCATATAAGCCTTTTGGACTTGAGGTATCAATTTTTATTCCATATGTTATTATCACAAATTTAATTAGCACCTAAGTACCTTAATATATAACTTAGATAATCATGCTTATCAACTGATTATGCCTGCTTAACACCTAATTAATCATAGCTCAGGCTTTAATCCGGTTAACATTTTTGTGCAGTTACTGGCAAACTAATTGGACACTACATTTTTGTGATCTTGAATAACTGAGAGCATAGAAATAGCTCAGTTATGGATCAAGTTGTACAAATATTCCTGGAGATCATATAATGTCACATTTGTTTTTCTTCATGAAGTTGTAAGATGGGAAAGAATTTGTAGTTTGTGCCGGAATGGATTCTGGTCCTTCGTTATTCAAATAAATGTGCTTGTGGATTTTCATACTATCATTTCCTTCCACCTTTCGCATGCCATGAGTTTTCCTGAGAACCATTGGTTATTGATTTGTTTGTAAGCAACACATTTATTCTTCATTATTTTCCAGGACTTGTTTGTTGCTGACGGGGAAGGCCTTCCTCGTTCATTAGTTGTGGAGGAAGCAAAATTTTACCGTCGAATTCTGAGCTTGTTTTCCCTTCAGGTTAGGTGATTTGTGCTTTTAGATTGCTACAAATTCAAATATTTTCATTTTTCCTGATTTTTTTTTTCCTTTTCCCAAAATTTGGGGCAGACTGAATCCTTGATCCAGATGCTGATGGCATCCAGTGAACACATTTCAGTAGGTGTGAGTAGTTACAAAAATGGTCAACGGTATCTAGGAGATGCTCACACTTTAATACGAGTATTATGCCACAAGAAAGATAGGGAAGCCTCAAAGTTCTTAAAAAGGCATTATCGGCTTCCTTCATCTTCTGGTAACCATTCATTCCTTGTTTGGATCATCTTGTTTTTTGGTAAAATTTGATACAACTTTTAATCAAGTTGATTAGTTTATGTAAGCCAGTAGTTGAATCTGTTATTATGATATTATTTCTCTGACTCAGTTAAATGATCTGGCTGGTCCAGGATTTAGACTGTGGAATGAGTATGCGCTGGTGTAAAATTGCAAGCATGTATAGTATTTCAAAACTATTAAAGTGCTGAGGGAATTTTTGAAGAAAAACTTTAGCTGCTGAATATTCGCTAGCAATTTTTGGATGCACATTGAGAGGGTTGTTTGTAAATTTTACGGGCTGAATGAAATTATAAACTTAGTGATTTCATGAGAGTACCTGCTGTATCTTTTCACGGTTTTGGTCTTCATCATGTGCCATTTTTTTTAGTTCTATCTTTTCCCAATTCATTTTTAGAACTTGTTTTCTTTATCGATTTTCATTCCCTTGTTATTTAAGAAACTTGGCTGATTCCTTGTACTTACCGTATGGAACTCATTACAAAGTCTATGTATCAAGTATGCTGTCAACTGTGAAGCTACTTAATTTTCTCCTTAATTGATTGCAGAGTATGATGAGACTGCAGAAGAGAATTCCAGTTTGAGTTCACCCCTTGTTGCAGATTTCTTGAAGCGAAGTACGTCATTTCGTTGGTCTGAGAAAGGTCATAGCAGCTTCAGGTCTATAAAGAAGAAACTTCAAGAAGCAACATGGAAATAAAAATTGTGGCATGGTGAAAATATAGTTAGTTAATTGCGAGTCAGAAGCATTCATGTCATTGAATCATACGAGCTAAAAACTTGTGGAAACAGTCGGTGACACTCTTGGAGGCATATGCCAAAATTCAAGAACTGTATAGCTCGCAGGTCACTTGATGTAGAGTCAGAGCAGAGTGTCTTGTGATCCTGTGTAGCCGACAACAGAGAGCGTTGTGATCTGTGTACTTGACAAAGGAGAGCGTTGTGATGCTTTCGGCCAAGGGCTGAAAAGTTTAATGTGCAGAGAAGGAACTTGAAGGGTGGAGCAATTGTGCACTTCACTTAGGGACAAGCATTTTTTGTTGAAATTGTTGTAGGGTTAAGGAACCACTTATTTGTCCTTATCACAGGCCAATCTTGTTTGAGTTGCTTATTGGTCATAGGTGTGCTTGTATTATCATAACAGTGCTAAGATATGTCATTTTTCCAAAGAAGTTGTTGCTGATAACTCATCTAACTTCCTGCCTTTCTTCGGCTTACTTGAGAATATAATAAATTCTGAAAACCCGTTTTCTCTTGTGCATTAAAGTGTCTCCACGTTTTCAGATGAGCAAGAACTTGATAGAAAGATTATCAAGATTGAACCCTGGAGCAGATGCAATTTTCGTACGGCTATGCCTTATTTTAGAAGTCTATAAATTTTTGTCTTGAATTTTCTAAGTTGGTTAATAATGTATTGGATCGAGTTTGGTCGTCCAAATAGGAAATGAAAGTAAAAGTTTTATGCCTTTTTTCTTAATGGTTGAGTAAAATCTTTATCCATATGACTTAATTAAGGTCAAATTCACAAGGCCAACTTTTGGGACAAAAATTATTGTTGGATTTGTGGCAAAGTTAAATTAATTATTTGTTATATTAATTAATATTAATTTTAGCTACAAAATAATTTGTTTGATTGGTCAATGTTACCCCAATATCTTACTGTTTTAGGCAGACGAGAGTATTGTTACAAATTGAATTTATCTTCAAATTGTTGGGTTGGGCATCTTTGCTTGAAGGATGAGCTCTACCCAATGCCTTATCCTGGATACTATTATAGCATAAGGTTTGTAGGCGACGGTGGGTTGGGTTTGAACTTCCGTCCATTTGCATGACACGCTGGGGGGTGAGAGTAAGTATTAGAAATTAAATTTATTTCATATCGTTAAATTATTATTGAATTTGACATCATCTCCCTTTTAAATTAGTTTTTGAAAATGAGCTCTATCCAAACTCATTTATAAATATAATGTAGTGATGCAAAGATATTGTGATACGAACGAGTTTAGAAATAGAATAGATGTTGTTTGAGTTTATGTCCAAATCTATAATATGATTTAATTACATTAAGTTACAGTTTATTTAATTATAGTGTCCAATAAGTTCCTTTTTAGTTAACAAAATTTGGGCTTGAGGGTACTCTTGGCCATGTTTAGATTACCATCATTTTATTTCTTTCTTTGAGAGGTATTGTTTGCAAACAATTCTTTCAAATATTTCTACACTTTTAGTTTTAAAAAAAGTAAAATTTGTATTTGGAGATGCAAATTCTGCTACTGCTTTTCTGAAACTAAGCCATTCCAACTTCTACTGTTTAATGATGATTTTGTAAATATTTTAAAATTACTTTAGATATTTTTATCCTAAAAAAATTACGTATATTTTAAGAGGGATGGTTTTAGATATTTTTATAACAAATTTTATTTTGTATCAATTTAGTAGATACGACTGTAAAAAATTTAATCAAAAATTCAAACTTTGATATTTTTTAAGTTTTTACTTTTTTAAAATGCTCTTAATTTTTACTTTCTTTCATACTTTCTCAATTTTTATAAAATTTAACAGAAATTTTTGCAAACAGGCTATGTTTGGTTTGCTTTTAGCAAAAGTAATTTCTTAATCTAACATACATTACGTTCTCCCCAAATACTTCCCTTAAAATATCCAAAATAAAATCAAATATTTTCTGATATATCTCTACAGTATATCCTCTAATCATTTGGACAATATCTACATCAATGGTAAAATTCTCTACAAACCCTCATGATTATTACAATTGAAGTTAAACCCATATTTTTTATAGTATTTAATGATTTTTTAGTAAATGTTTTAAAATTACTTTAGATATTTTTATCCTCCAAAAGTTTCATACAATTTTTTAATAAAAAATTCTAACTTTAATTTTTATTTTTTATTTTTTACTTTTCTTTAAACACTGTCAACTTTTACTTTCTTTCATACTTTCTCAATTTTTTCAATTTTTATAAAATTTAATTGAAGTTTTTGCAAACAAAGCTATGTTCAAGCTATGTTCGGTTTGTTTTTACCAAAAGTAATTTCTTAATTTAATACGTGTTTTGTCCTTCAATACATTTTTATTAATACATTATATTTTTTAATACATCACATCAAAATTCGTTATGCTCAAATACTTCCCTCAAAACATTAAAAATAAAACCAAATATTTTTTAATATACCTTTACAATATATCTTCTAATCAGTTGGATGATATCTGCACGACGGAAACCTCTACAAACCCTCATGATTATTCCAATTGATTGAATTCGAAGTCCATACCACTTGTGGATTCGATGAAGAAATCAAAATTAAACTCATATTTTTTATACTATTTAATGATATTTTAGTAAATATTTTAAAATTATTTTAAATATTTTTATCATCCAAAAGTTTGGTATATTATAAAAGAATGACTTTTAAGGTTATTTTATAATAAATTTTATTTTGTATCAATTTTTTAATCAAAAATTCTAACTTTAATTTTTAAATTTTTTACTTTTTAACTTTTCTTTAAACAATCTTGACTTTTACTTTCTTTCATACTTTCTCAATTTTTATAAAATTTACTAGAAGTTTTTCCTAACAAGATTATGTTTGGTTTGCTTTTGCTAAAAAATAATTTCTTAATCTAACGTATGCCAATACATTTTTATATTAATATATCATATCAAAACTCAATCTTTTCAAATATTTTATTTAAAACAAAATATTTTTTTATATATTTTTACAATATATCCTCTCTAATCAGTTATACGATATCTGCATCAACGGCGAAATCTCTACAAATTCTCATGATTATTTCAATTAAATGAATTCGAACTCCATATCACTGTTGGGTTCGGCAAAAAAATCAAAGTTAAACTCATATTTTTTATATTATTTAATTATTTTTTAGTAAATATTATAAAATTACTTTAAATATTTGTATCCTCCAAAAGTTTCGTATATTCTAAGAGGAATGGCTTTTAAAATTATTTTATAATAATTTTTATTTTTTTAATAAAAAATTATAACTTTAATTTTTTTAAAATTTAAAATTTTTATTTTTTTTACTTTTCTTTAAACAATCTCAACTTTTACTTTTCTTTTATACTTTCTTAATTTTCTCAATTTTTAAAAAATGTAAAGAAATTTTTGCAAACAAGGGTGTGTGATGGTCTGTTTTTACTAAAAGTAATTCTTTCATTTAACATGCATCATGTTCTAGAATATATTTTTTCTATTAATATATCATATTAAAATTCATTCTCTCTCATTTTTTTCAAATACTTTCCTCAAAAGCACTCAAAAAAATTATTAAAAAATAAAATCAAACATTCCCTAATATATCTTTACAACACTCAAAAAAATCACTCAAAAACAAAATAAAAAATTCCCTAATATATCTTTACAGTATACTTCTAATTGGATGACGGCAGAAATCTCTACAAACCTTGTGATTATTCCAATTGATTGAATTCGAACTCCATACCACTGGTGGTTCCGCGAAGAAATCAAAGCTAAATCCATATTTTTGATTCCAAGTATGCAGCCAAATATTACGATAAGTATTAATACTGTTGGCAAAGAAAATAATTTTGTTCTTCTCAATTCGTGTTATGGGTTGCTTTACTTTGCCAAACAAATTGGAAATGAGCGTTCTTTTGTATGTTAGGTTCCTGGAATTTGAAATAGACCATGTGAGCTGTAAACATAGCTTGGGTTTTGGAGTTCTTGGAGGTTGCCTCTGTTTTAGCGATGATACACAGCATTCTGATATATGGATCATGAAGAAACATGGAAAATCAATAGTCTTGGAGCAAATAATTCACTGTTGATATGGTGATTGCCATTGGTAAGCCCCTCTGTGGCCTTTTCAGGCCACTGCAAGTTCTCTGCAATGGGGAAGTATTGGTTATTTACATTGACCGTAATTGATTGTCCTATGATCCAAAAATGAATACTTTTTTTAGTTCTCTCAAGGTTATTGGGGTGAAGTTAATCGGTCTGGCTGTTGTTTTTACTGCTAGGTGCTAGCTATGTTTCCCTAAAGAATGCTCTTATGGGCTGACAATGTGATGGTGCAGAGTGTTAAGGCCGAGGTATGAGCCTCTATATTGGTACTTATTTATCCTTCATGCTTATGTTCTTCAGAAAACTCATTAGTCTAACTAAATGCATAGATCAATATCTCTTTCCTCTTACTCATAAAGCATTGCTTTAGTACTTCGTATTCATGACATCTTGAAGACTATTTGCGGGCTTGTCTAAATTGAACACAAAAGCAGTCTGACTCATTTTGTTGTGAGTGCATCCATGTACAAGTTTACATGATACATAAACGTTTCCCCTTGTACTCTATGAATGTTGGCTCGTCTGCAGAAATATTATTAGTTCATTAGCAACTGTGCTTTATCTATGATTTCCTTATTTCTATTTTGATTTTATTTTCTGAACTTTATTTAATGGTTGTTGGCTTAGCATCCGGTTCCCGTTAAAGTTATAAGAATTATGATTACAACTAATCAGGAATGTGATTTATTCTGGAATTTGGCATTGCGTCTTTCTATATGAGGTCAATGTGAATAATAAACCTTTTGCATATTGTTGACTTTGAAAGAATAAAGTTATTTCCAAGTCAAAAAGAATTGAGGTTGTCTTGCAAGGGTGCTCTATAGTTTTTAGAAAGAATTTTTTATACTGGTGAGGAGGAATTCAAATGATAATAGTATGAAGGCTCTGTCTTGAGAATTGACCTCGATACTGTTTTTCCTGATTATCTCCTAAAAGAACGCATGATCCACTTGCACATAATCCTTGGAAAGATTCTAGGTTTATCAAAGTTCTGAGTTTGGAAATCACGGACTCTAATCATGCATGTTTTTGTTCCAGTATTTGATTACAGACAATTCTTATGGGCATATAACAATATGAAATAAACTTTCTTTACAAGATGTCAATATATATGCATCTTGCATGGCAGAACTACGAATCACATACCATATTTAGGCATATTGCATATTCAGACACTATATGAGTGTTTGCCATTTCAGTGGCACCTATTGTAAGGAAGATTTTACAAAGATGCTAGGGGATTAATAAACCTTACCATGTTGCTTGCCTCTTTGTGAGTTACTTAAAGATAAGGCAGAGTATCAGACCGCTAAGTATATCATATACCATAGTAGGCAATGCAACTATAACAGTTAAATGTCTTGTTTTTAATGTGTTTAACTCATGTACAAGGTTTATATAATCTATGCGTGCCTGCAGAAACTAAAAGAGTAAAAGAAAAGGAAACATTTTTCCTATTAGATATTATGCAAGATTTCCCCCTTTGCTTCCCTTCATTACTGAAGAAAAGGATTTCGTGATGAAAATATTTGTCTAAGCATTTCCAATTCTAGTCGTGAAAGGTTAATGTGACGAAAAGGTTTTCGTCACAATTTCTTTGAAAAAGCTCTGTAGTGATAGATTGGCTATGATTTTTTTACTTTTCTAAAACTTAATTGTGAAAAATATGTTTTATCATGGCAGGGCTTCTATTGTGACAAATTGCTGTCATGGAAGCTCACAAAAAGAGCAAAATTATAATTGGCATTGTCCCCAAATCCCTATGGTGACAAAAATATTTTGTTTGAACACTCACAAAAAGTAATTGTAATCAACAGTTTTTGTCCTAATAATATATTTGACAATTAATTCTTTGTAATGTACATTTTGCCCCTACACTATAAACACACACACACACACATACTTGGATTTCAGATGCATAAGATTTGATACTTAAATTTGAATCCACTCAATCCTGTACTTTATTCTAAATATCTCACTTTTTATTTTTTTATTTTTTTTAAATGAAAAGTTGCATAGATATATGAATTTTGAAATTGATTAATGTCAGAAATTATTATTGACAGAAGCAAAATACAAAATTATCCATGTGTAAACTATTCCTATCTAAGTAGAGAATATCTTTTCATATCCAAAAGCATAATGGTCTTCATGATCTTCTTGTTCCCAAATGGCTTTATGCTCAAGCATTATGATATGCTAACAAGCCATACCATGATGACCTGTATTTAAATTTCATTAAAACGACCATTAGTTCATTCAACGTGATAGAAGAAATGTCAATAACCACCCCATCAATAAAGATCTATATACAAGGCACTCAATAGATATCCCAGATAAAGGATAATATAACGAAAATAATAAAACATGCATGTTCCTGTGGTGACATGGCTATGTGTTTGATTCATTATATGACCTAGCTACATGACGAGACTATAATATCTCTGAACAATATGTTTTTAATGGAATATACCAAATATGCAGTTGCAATGTATAAAGCTCGTAAGACTTTGCATAAACTCTTTGGTTTACTCGTACACTTATTAGAATTTATAAGAAACACAATAAAAAGGGAGAACAGTTTCATCAAGGGAACAGAAATGAAGTTAAGGTAGCAGCCTATGTTTTCAATCCATGAGTAAAATAGGTCTCCTAGTGATGGGAAAAACATTGCCTTTCTAAGAAAGAGCAACATATTGATCAGAGATAACAAAAGACAACTAGGGAACTATATGATGTCAATAAGGGAATAGAGACACAGCTATTTCCGTTAATGAGTTAAGAATAAAGCTCTAGATCCATAATCAGTTACTTGAATAATACACTTCAAACCAGCAGCACAGAAAAACTAAGCATAATTGGATCTCAAAAAGTATAACCATATGAAGATACTATAGTTTAAACCAAGGTGTACTAGAATCCCACACTGGTAATGATTGAATGAAAATCTCAAAAATTTAAATCGACAACAAGTGGAACTGCAATAGTGTATCAAGAGACCTATATGTCTTGATAGGTTGTAACTAGTTGCTGTTGCCAAGGAGGATTGCATATTAATGCTATACCAACCTGAATTTACAAAAGTTGGTTAATCTATTACATTGAATTGAGTTTGGTCATCCAAAGAGCAAAAGTGAATGAAAAGCATTCTCGTGGACTAAATGTAATAATAAGGTCACATGGCAAACACTTAGGGGAGTAGTTTTACATAACAATGGGCTGGAAATGGAGTTTTTTATTCCACTATAGGAATTAACTTAAGTTATAGTCTTATTTAACTGATTTTCCTTTAAACTTATTCTTGGTTACAAAACTCTAAGCCTAGGGACCTTATAATACTCTGAGCCTAAGGACATTCTTAGCTGTTTTTCAATTTTATTTCCCTGTTTGAGAACAATGCACCAAGAGTATGAGAATTTAAGATTGAGAAATTTTTGTCTCCAGGCACAGGAGAGCAATGTTTTCTGAACTAGGCTGAACCGGCGGTCGATCCGGTCCGATTGGACTTAAATAACTATTTTTGCGGTTCAATCGATCAAAAACCGGTCAAACCGATTTTTTTATTTTATTTTTATTTTTTTTAGGAAACTTAAAGCTTTAAACTTGATATTTTGTTATATGTATATGATTGTTTAAATTTTGGGGTTTGTTAGATATTTATTTTTAGTTGGTTATTATTATTATTTTTAAGCTTTAAAATGTATTAAGTAACAATTATTTTACTATATTACCATTTTATACATAATATAATAAAAAAATATAATTAATTTTCATTAGACCAGTTGGACAAGCGATTAAATCGGTCCGACCGGTTGAAACACTGACTGGCAGCAAGACCTGTTTGGTCACTGATCCGGTTATGAAAACACTGATATAGAGTATGAAAACGTCCTATGCTATTAAATTTCCTTTATGAAATTTGTCGTTTTTATTCCCAATCCACACTCACGTACCAAAAGTTGCTTAACTAGAATAGAATCTCCATCAGATTTTTCATATAAGATTCATGTAATCTTATAAACCTTACAATTCAATATTCAATTAATGGATTCCATAGAGGATTATATACACGTCTACTTTTTTGTCTTGTGTATTCAGAAAAGTCATTTATATAGGAAGTAATTTTGAACTTATCCTTTGATTGATATGTGCTACAGGAGAGTGATCAAATAAGCATAATTTCAGTTGCCAAATATTTGCTCAGGTATGGAAGTCCAAATCGGAGCAAGATTTTTTCTCTTATTTACAGCCCTTCTTTCTCTATTTCGGCTACACAAACTTTCAAAATCTGCAACAAACTATTGTTGAACTTCTTTTAACTCATTCCCCCTCTTTTAATCCTGCATATTTCCGTATAATAAATGACTGTATTATAAATTATGCCCTCAAGTTCGTCAGTTACAGGTCATCTGCAACAATGGCAGAGTCTCTCACTGAGCTACCTCCAAACGTCCTCTCAGAGATCCTCTCAAGGCTCCCCATCAAGAGCCTCTTTGCATGCAGGTCCATTTGCAAAACCTTTCTCAATTTAACCTCCTTCAATCCGCACTTCAACTCTTTGCACTCTTCAAACACAGCCGAAAATCTCATAATCCAATTTGGAAACCTGTACAAGCCCACAAGATTAGTCCACTTGGTCGACTCCGAACTCGATACTGCTTTTAGGTTTGGCGAAAAAGTCAAATTAAAACCTATGTTTCAGATTCCTAAGTATCCGGCCAAGTATTTTAAAAAATACCGTGTGTATGTTGGGGAAGAAAATAAATTTGTTCTGGTTAATTCATGTAATGGGTTGCTTTACTTTGCTGAACGAAGCGTGTGTGAGCGCTCGTTTATTTGTAATCCTATTACAAATGAATATGTAACCCTTCTTGAATTTGATGAGGAAAGGAATGAACGGCAGCTGACAATGGGTTTGTGGTTTGGGTTTAGTCCCGGGGAGAATCAATATAAGGTACTGAGGATTTTCTCCACTGTAACTGGTAAACCTTGGGAAATGGGTTTCAAGCAGGAATTTTGGGCTCAAGTGCATGTGGTTGGGTCGTGTTCGTGGAGAGATATCGAAGATAAGCCACTTTCAGAGTACCTTTCATGGGATACATGTTTTGTCTTCTTGAATGGAACTGTTTATTGGCTCTGCAGATATCCAGAGATGTCAAAGTTCATTCTTTTCTTTGATTTCCAGAAAGAAAAATTTGGGGAAATTCTGCCTCCACTTGATTTTGGGATAGATCAGCAAATGAGTAGACATAGCATGAGCATTGGAGTCCTTGGAGGTTATCTCTGTGTGACTGATGATACTCAGCATTTTGATATATGGGTCATGAAGAAATATGACAGTCAAGATTCTTGGACCAAAGAGTTTATTGTTGATACAGCAATTCCTATGGGTAGACCCCTCGATGGCCCATTCAGGCCACTGCAAATTCTTAGGAATGGGAAAATATTGATGATCTGGGTTGACCGTATTCTTGTGTGCTATGATCCAAAAAAGAAGAGTTTTCGATTTCTTGAGTTTAATGGGGTGAAATCACTCGGGAGGGTTGTTCTTTACACTCCTAGCTTTGTTCCTCTGAAGGACGCCCTGATGATTGACAATGTGATGGTGCAAAATATAACTTCAAGGTATGAACTTGCATGTTAAAGTACTAATTTATCCTTCACTTTCATGCTTATGTTATTTAGAAACTTGTTTGTCTAGGTAATTGCATAGATCAATTTCTCATTACAGTGACTCATAAAAATTCACTTCAGTGGTTTGTTGCACCTAATCTTCAAATTCCCAATTATTCCAAATTGTGCAATCAAACATTGTACCGCATCATCTCAGTTTTAGTGCATCCATGTGCAAGTTTACATCAAATATGAACATCTTTAATAGTTTTATAACAAATGTTGGCTTGTCCACATAAACATTATTAGTTCAATACCGACTGCTTCTATGTGTGATCTGTTTGTTTCTTCTGCTTATAACTATTTTCTAAATTTTCTTGTTTGTTGGCAGTGCATCCGGGTCCGATTGAAGATTCACATTTTCTGAGTAAAAGTGTATGCTTATCTGGAATGCGTATTCGATTTTCTTTTCCTAAATTTGGTACTGTTTTTATGTGTTGTGGATTATTGGATCCTTTTGGATTTCGTTTACTTTGAAGGGTTTGAATGAATTCTCAGTTAAGCAAAAAATTTAAGATTGTCTTGAATGCTGTGGCTTGAGAAATGACTTCAAAATATGGACACTAAAAAAGATTAATATTTTAGACTTTATTTTCTTTACTTATGTGGTAATAAAAACTATTGAGAATTGACATGCTAATGTAATACAAACTATTGTCGTTTGTATGTTTTCCACTTAGGAGTACAATTCTCATGTTTAATTCTTAGGATCCATTTGGATTCTATGTGGATTTCATCATATATATATGTATATGGATGGTGGTGATAGTCACGAGATTGAGAGTCTCGATACTTTCTAAGAATAACATGTTAATCTTCTATACTAGTCCTATTTTATGGAATATTTATTTTTATTGTCTATCTCTTCATCCTTATTCATTCTTTTTCCACCCAAATGAAGTCTTCTTTTCATGTTATTGACTTGTCAATTTAACTATTTTTCTATGGGTAATAATAAATGATAGTCATTTTTTTTGCACTCTATTGAATAATATATCAAATATTATGATTTATAATTTTAGTAATATTAAAATGGCGAAAAATCACTATGATAAATTAGCTTAAAAAATAAATAAATTTGATTTTGAAATGTAGGAAATAGAGCAATAATTTTGGAATAGACGTATGGTATGGTTATCCTAGCAAACCCGAAACTCATTTGCTCGGCCCATATAAAATGATTGTAATTTGGGAAGGCCCAAGTTTAAGTCATTCAATTAGATCATATTAATTCATGCGCTGAATGTTTTAGTCTAACAAGATTCAATTCGAAATGGGCTCGGCTTGTTTAAAGTATTAGGTATTATATTTACTTAAAAAATGTGTTTATTTTTTTAATTAACTATTGTATTATCCATAATCTCTCTAATATTTGATTTTGAATCTGAGCCTACAACCATCAAGTCTTATTATATTTGTTTTTAATTTTGACTCATAAGGTTTGACAGAATCCTTATAAAATGCTTATTTTTTATTGCCAACGCATATACACTAATTGATGGATGTTTAACAAATGTATAATGAAATAGTATTAACTGAAAGTTTTGGAATTTTAAAGATGATAAATGGTACGAGTTGGGGGTGGGTTTATCAAAATTTTAAAATCTATCTCAGTAAAAATTTGTAAGAACCTAGATTTGATGAGTTAAATACGTTAGATCCATTTTATAATTTTAAAAATATTAAAATATATATTTTCTAAAAATAATGTCACTAGATTTTTTTAAAAAATATATTTTCCTAAAATTAATATCATAGAAGTATATATATAATAATTCAAAAAAAAAATATATAATATATAAAAAAATAAACAGATGAATTGAAGAGGAACGCATTTGAAAATAAAAAATTAAAACCTGCTTCAATATTATTATAATTTTAAAATCCATCCAAGGTACTTTAAATGTTGAAAAATTAATCTTACTAAGAATATTTACCAAGTGTAACTATTTTTAATTTCCATTCCTTTCGAGGAACTCTAATTATATTATTTTCTAGTTTAATAAATTCGATCGATGACTCTAAAAAAGCTAAAAAAAAAAACATACATTAAAAGCAAAACATATTTGTTAAAATTCAAACTAATTGGGTATTTTTAAGCACAAGACAATGGCTATTATCAAGTAGCCCATATTTTCTTAAAAAAAAGTCAAAGCATGTAATATCAAACAAGTAAACTAAAATAAACAATAGGAACTAATTAATCCACAAAATTTAATTTAAGGAGATCGCTTATCTGATTATTTTTTAAAAAATATCAAAAATTTGTTACTAATAAAGAATTTTTGATAAATATAGTAAACTCTACTAGGGCAACTGTAATTAAACCCATTCTTTGTTACAAGTCAGATGTTGGACCTGCTAAACTCATTTTATATATTAAAAATATTAAAAAATATATTTGTTAAAAAATAGTAATATTAAAATTATTTAAAAATAATTTTTAAGAAATAAAATGACATAAACATATTTATAATAAATTAAAAATTAACAAGAAAATCAAACGAAGTGAGATGAATTTAAAAATAAAAAATCAAGATAACACCTCCCCTTCCAAATAAAAAACATGCCCCATAGTCATCCTTTTTTCTAATCAAGTGGGATCATTTATTTCAAATGATATTTTATTTTTTATTCTAATATCATCAATACATGCTAAGTATATATTGATGTTACTTTATATACTTGACGTACATAAATTATATTAGAATACATATTTTCAAAATCGAACTGGACCGATCGGTTCAACCGGGAACCGAAGGTCGGTCCAGTCGATTAGCCATATAAAATCGAATTACTGATTTGAATTGGTTTTTATTTTTTATTTTTTATTTTTTTATTTTTTTTAAATAAGTTTAAATTTGATATTTTGCTATATTTATGTAATTATTTGGATTTTGTATTTTATTAGATGTTTTTTTTAGATAGTTATTTATCTTTTTTTACATTTAAAATATATTATACAATTAATATATTATATTATCATTTTACATAATATAATAAGAAAATATAATCAATTTTTATTAAATTGGTCCGATCAATGGTTGAACCGCTAATTGATAACAAGATCGATTTGATTATCGATCATGTTATGAAAATACTAATTAAAATAAAAGATGAAATATCATTTGAAATAAATAATCAAATCTATTTTATAATAGGATGAGTGCGTGTTTGCAAAAGTGTTTTTATTCTTGAAATATGTCAATTCAGGTAAAATAGTGAAAAAAGTGATTTTGGAGAAAAAGGAATGAGTGTTGATAGTGTATTTAGATATGAGATTGAAAATATAATAATTACAATTAATGTGATATTAAAAAAAAACTCACAAATAAACATATATTCTTATGAAAAATTGTTTTAGATGATTTTTTCTAAAAAACATTCATAGGCAACTACAACTAAACTTTTTAGTTCTGAGCATTTTTTTGGAGAAAATGGGATTGGAAAATAAATACAACGCACATTTTCAAATTTTTTAAATTCGCAAATTTGAATATAAAACCACATAAACCGTATATCATTTTAGTAAAGCGAACTCGCCCCATTTTGGCCTCTTCCCCATCTTTGGTTCTCCTTTTCCCTCCTTCCCATCAAAATCCATGAAATATTTTAGTTCAACTCAAATTAGACTGAACTCAAACTACTCAATGTAAGTTTAATTTATAATTATCAATTCCCAAATTATCAAGAAAAAAACTCACAAGTAATAGTTACCAAAACACCCAAGTAATTGCATATAGATTGGGCTTGGAGTTAGATTGTAATAGCGAGAGCTTCGACTAATTAAAATTTTCTTGAATGTAAATTTAAATTTTTATTTAATCCAAATTTGATGGGTTGGACTATATTAAATTTATTTTATAATTTTAAAAATATTTAAAAAATACTATCACCATAACTTTATAAATATTAGAAAATAATGTTACTAGCAAAGAACTAATTGTTTATAAATTTATAAGTACTTGTTTTAGCTTTTAAAAATTTAAAACTTTCAAAAATATAGTTACGAGTGTATATGGCTTTGAATCATAAACTAATTATGGATTTTATATTATTATTTTAATTTATAAAAATTTTATATTTACAATTATACATGAGTATATATTTAATATATACATATTTTTTCATTTATATACCACATAAATAAATATATATATATATATATGGATATCTTGACTGATCAATTCGAATCAAATCTATAATTAAAAATTGAAATCCAAAATCCGTCCCAACCCATACGTAATTTCAAGACTAAAACCGCTCGATGCAGGACAGATCGAGCGTTCACCCCAATCCATTGTCACTTTCTATGCCTATATGAAAATTAACTGGAGCTTCCTTTATTTAAATTAGACGTAAAAATACACGCAAAGGAGCTTCTTTTGTCTCAAATCATTGGAACAAAGTTTTTCGAATTTTTGAAAATAAATTGAATAAAATATTATATTTTTTAAAAAATGTTAGAATACCATACATATTTTTTATAAACAATAATCTACAAAACTCTCTAACTTTTAATACTATAGCGATTTATTCCTGAATTTTGTTCCTATTTTAATAAAATTATATTATAGTAAGTTAATTTTCTATTTTTTAATACATATATAAATTTATTAAAAAAACATAATTTTATTGAAAATTTTACAGAAAAATACAATACTTTTATAAAATAATTATGAATTTTATATCGATATATTTTTGAATTAATTAAGATTTTTTATGATAAATTTTATTAACTTTTTTTTTTTTAATTTATTCAAAATAATACTCGAATTACTACAAAATCCCGAATTTAGTACTATGGACCAAATTGGTTCTCACTATTAAAAGAAATACACCTATAAATGCTCGCAAGATCATCAGCCAATACGCAGAAGACAATCGGCGAAAATGGTGGAATCCCTCACTGATTTTCCCCCAATCATCCTCGTGGAAATCCTCGTAAGGCTCCCACTGAAGACCCTCTTCGCGAGCAGGTGCGTCTAAACTTTTCTCAATTTAGCCACCCCCAATCCTCACTTTATTGCTTTGCACTCTTCAAACGCTACCCAAACTCTCGTATTCCAATTCGGAGACGTGTTCAAACCCTCAAAACTACTCCGCTCCGTCGAGCCGGAACTCGTTATCTCTCCTGGGTTCGTCGAAAAATTCCGATCGATACCCATATTTCAGATGCCCAAGATGGGGAGTAATATTATTCATTATCGATCCAATTTTCGGGAAGAAAATAAGTTTGTTCTTGTGAATTCGTGCAATGGATTGCTTTACTTTGTTAGAAGGCACGCCCCGGATGAGCTTTCTCTTGTTTGTAACCCTGTTACAAATGAATATCTAATGATTCCTGATGTTGATCACGAAAGTAGCTTACGGTCACGGACTGTGGGGGCTCAAGTGCTTGTGGTTGGGTCTAGTTCATGGAGAGATATAGAAGTTACGCTGTTGGGAAGTGACCATTCATGGGATGCATGTTCCGCCTTCTTAAATGGAGTTATTTATTGGCTTATAATTTTCTTTGATTTTGAGAGGGAAGTGTTCGGGGACATTGCGCTGCCACCTGAACTTGGGGAAGAGCAGGAGAAATAAGCATTGCATGAGCACTGGAGTGCTTGGAGGTTGTCTTTGTCTTGAGTTATAATGCTTATAATGCTCAGGATGTGGATATATGGGTATTGAAAAAGCATGGCAATCAAGAATCTTGGAGCAAAGAATTCATTGTCGATATGGTGAGACTGAGACCGACGGGTAGAATCCTCTACGGCGGGTTCCAGCCACTCTGCGGCGGGTTCAAGCCACAGCAAGTTCTCAGAAATGGGGAAATATTAATGCTTTGGATTAGCCATGATCTGGTTTGCTATGTTCCGAAAAAGAAGAGTTTAAGATTTGTTGGGTTTCATTTGCTGAAATTAAATCTAAGACTGTTGCTTTTACTCCTAGCTTTATTGCCCTGACGGACACTCTGTTGGTTGATAAGGTGATGGTGCGCTACTTGAGGCCAAGGGATGACTGTGCATTAGTAACAATTTATAAGTGAATTTGATTCTTATTTTATTCTAGGAACTTTTCTGCCCAATTGTATGTGTAGAAAAATAGAGAAAGATAAATGGAGATGAAATCATTTTCAATTGTGTATAATTCTGTACAAGGTCATTTATATACAATCAAGCTAAACTACAAATAAGAAAACTATTCTATCAAATCAAATTTTCTAATTTAGGAAGGTTTATTAAATTCTCTAATTGATAAATCACACCTTAATCATAAGTAATTACAGCTCATGTTTTCCTACACTATCCCTTGTGAATAGATATTTTCATTCCTACTTGGAAATCTTTATTTGAAATGCCGTACTACTCAAACCTTTGTTCAATACATCTGCAAGCTAGTAATAAGTAGGCATATAAGGGATACAGATCAATACACTCTCAAATTTCTCCTTAATGAAATGTTTGTCAATTTGTATATGTTTTGTTTGGCCATGTTGTATTGGGTTATGAACAATGTTGATTGCAGGACTTGTTGTCATAGTAAAGTCTCATTGACCATCCCACCTGATATCCAAATCTTCTTGTCATAATAAAGTCTTATTGACCATCCAACCTAATGTCCAAATCTTCCAGAATTATCTTCAATCATAGTAACTTGCATTTCCCTTGGGCCTTTGCTCGAAATTTTGTGTCAACACTGGATCTTGTCACCATATTTTGTTTATTACTCCTCCATGTTATATGATTCCCACAAAAAAAGGTACAATACCTGATTATTGATTTTCTATCCACTATAGACCTAGCGTAGTTCGCATCGGTGTATGCTTCAAGTACTAGTCCCATATGTCTTTTAAGCAAGATACCTTTCCCTGGAGTCCCCTTAAAATATTGTAACGCTTGGTTGACAGTTTGCAAATGAACCTCATTTGGATTATGCATAAACTGACTAATCACACTTACAACATAGGCTATATCCGATCTTGTATGAGATAGATAAATTAGTCTCTTCCAAATGACTTTAACAATAATTGTATACTTCATTTCTTGTTAGTGCATTCATGTGAAAGCATGCATCATAGGTAAAGATTCAGTAATCCACTATACAAACTGATGAATTTTCTGCAGAAAAATGATCAGTTTATTGCAAGAACTGCATTGATTTTATGATCTTGTCATTTCTGTTTTCGCATATTTTATTTTCTGTTTTTTCTTGTTTATTGGAAGAGTGCAACGTCAAGAGTATATGCCAATTCTTCCAAATGACTTTAACAATAATTGTATACTTCATTTTTTGTTGGTGCATTCATGTAAAAGTATGCATCATACGTAGAGATGCTGTAATCTACTATCAAACTGATGAGTTTTCTGTAGAAAAAAGATTAGTTTATTGCAAGAACTGCATTGATTTTATGATCTTGTCATTTCTGTTTTCGCATATTTTATTTTCTGTTTTTTCTTGTTTATTGGAAGAGTGCAACTTCAAGAGTATATGCCAATTCTTCCAAATGACTTTAACAATAATTGTATACTTCATTTTTTGTTTGTGCATTCATGTAAAAGTATGCATCATACGTAGAGATGCAGTAATCTACTATCAAACTGATGAGTTTTCTGCAGAAAAATGATTAGTTTGTTGCAGGAACTGCATTGATTTTATGATCTTGTCATTTCTGTTTTCGCATATTTTATTTTCTGTTTTTTTCTTACTTTTTGGAAGAGTGCAACATCAAGAGTATTTGCCAATTCTTCCAAATGACTTTAACAATAATTGTATACTTCATTTTGTGTTAGTGCATTCATGTGAAAGTATGCATCATAAGTAGAGATGCTGTAATCTACTACACAAACTGATGAATTTTCTACAGAAACTTGATTAGTTTATTGCAAGAACTGCATTCATTTTATAATCTTGTCATTTCTCTTTTTGCATATTTTATTTTATGTTTTTTCTTGTTTATTCGAAGAGCATCCAGGAAATGAAAAGGTATGTTTTCTTTAATTTGATCCTACTGTAGCTTTAATTTCCACTCTCCTAACAATGAGCTATGAATATATTATGCGGTCATAGCAAGCTGCAATATTTTTATATTTTCCTCTAGAATATAATTCTTCCTTCATAAGTAAATGAAAATAAATGTGGTTTTAGTTTGAAGTTGATCTCTATATCACACATATCTGGAATAGAGCAAAATAAGACTGACAATATAAAGTTATACATTTCACCCCCTGAAAAATTATTTTTTATTTTTTCTGGAGTCACGACTAACTTGAATGAAAATGTCAGAACACTAATTCATGGTTGGAAAACAAGTTTCCCTGCAAAAACTTCTCTAAACACCATAATTTACTCCTTTACTTACTTACTTTGAGAGGTGGCAGGCATGTCCCTTATCTGGAGTCGAGGGTTTAAAGGCTATACCCTTACTCCTTTGCCATTTCTCTCACATTTTTAAGATGACTGGAAAAGTATTCTCTGTCTTCGTTTAATACCAGAATAATGAGAAGAATTATAATCCATGCAACTGTATCTTGCAACCCTTATCTTTCTGCTCTGTTATATCTTCTCTTCTTTTGAAATTAAAATATATTATTATGCAGTTGATATATTTATAAATGTAATGAATGGCAAATGCAAAAGGTGAACAAAGTTTCAGATACACGAGTAATGGATAAATATTGATGATGTGGTTTGACAGTATTCTAGTGTGCTATGATCCAAAAAGTAATAGTTTTGGATTTCTATAGTTTAATGGGGTGAAATTACTTGGTAAGATTGTTGTTTTCACTCCTAGTTTTGTTCCTCTGAAGAACGCCATGATGGTTGACATTGTGACACTACAAAATATAACTTCAAGTTATGAACTTGCATGTTGGTACTAAATTATTCTTCAATTTCATGATTATGCTATTCAGAAACTCCTTTGTCTAGGTAATTGATAGTTCAATTTCTCATTATGGCAACTCATAAAAGTTCACTTAAAGTGGTTTTTTGCACCTCATCTTCAAGTTCCCCTTCAATTCCAAATTTTGCAATCAAACATTTTGCCTCATCATTTCAGTGCTAGTGCATCCATGTGCAAGTTTTGGAATATCTTTTACAAGGAATCGCAGGAATATGCGACAAATGTTGGCGTCTCTGCAGAAACATTATTAGTTCAATAGCAACTGCCTTTTATGTGGGATCTGTTTGTTTCTTCTGCTTTTTCTATTTTCTAAACTTTCTTGTTTGTTGGCAGAGCATCCACCCAGATTCACGTTTTCTCAGTAAAAGTGTATGCTTGTCTGGAATGCTTGTTCAGTGTTCTGTTCTTAAGTTTGGTGGTGTTTTTATTTAATGTGGATTATTGGATCATTTTGGATTTCTTTTACTTTGAAGGATGAATTATCAGTCGAGCGAAAAATTAAGATTGTCTTGAGTGCTGGGGCTTTGAGAATGTGTGATTTCTCTAGTCCTTTCTTCTTTTTTTGTTGCTAAAATTCTAAATTTGAAACTATGGACACCAAAAAGATCTATATGCTTAAAACTTTATTTTCTTTGCTCCTATGGTAATAGAAACCATTGACAGTTGCCATGCTAATGTGGTAGAAATGGGCTTTTAAAGTTTATGATCTATGGAGAACATGGGCCAAGAGCATTGCATCCAACAAGAGATTGCTATATGTATGTGTAGAATAACCAAGTAACAAAGGTCGATCTTTGTGTAATTTTCAGTTCAAGCATCCGTCACAATCAGAATCTTAAAATATAGATGGTCATATTTGTGTGAAACTAGGGTTGCTCGTCGACCGAACATAATTTTTGGTTAATAAAAAATTCAGTTGGCCAGAGTACTAAACTGAAAACCTAATCAAATTATTCGGTTCGGTCGAAACTGATTCTTTTTTTTTATTACTAATCGGTTTTTCGGGTCAATCAAAATTTAATAAAAAATTTAAAAATAAATTTATTTGTTTAATTTTGATTTGTTGGTTTATAAAATTGAACCGAACAAAATTAGGCAAAGACTGAACGAAGAAAATGAAAAATCAAACCAAACATTTAGTCATTTTCTCTCTTGACTTCACATTCATGATTCATCAAATTAACTTACTAAGAAACATAATATAATTACATAGCTTCCAAATTAAAAATTGAAAATTGAAAATTACATACTTAACATCCAAAATTAAATAACACAGGTTACACAACATAAAATGACTCCTTGCCAGCTTGAACGCTTCTGCCTTCTTGTAATCAAATTCAGTTTTTAATTAGAATATTGCTTAAATTCTTATATTTGTTATCCAAACAATTAAGATATCCAAAAATCATATTAATTGAATAAAACAAAAACATACTAAACAATGTCTTTTCGTAACCAATCTCAATTTATAAAATATTTCATAGTTTGGGTGTCTAGGGTTTTATAATTTAGGAATTTTTTACAATATTTTATTTTAGAAATCTGCTTGAGTTCGACTGTGATAAAAGAAAAATGGTGAATGTTTGAAGAGAGAGGGAGACAACTGGACTGAAGAGTGATTGAGTGAAGAATGCAAATGGACTGAATGGCGAGCCGCGAGTGAATGTAATTAGGATTTCTTACTTCTATCTAACTTTCTTTCTGATTTGGTTAAATACTTAAGTTTCAGACTTTCACCCACTTAGCACCTCATTATATAAAATTTGAAAGAAACGATTAAACTAAAACATACGATTTCTAAATACAAATTAAAAAAAATGGTTTTTGTTTCGATTCGGTGCACCGAATTCAAAAATTGAAATCAAAACTAAAACCAAAAACCCAAATTTAAAAAAATAAAAAATCAAAACAGAATAAAATTTTTTAATTCGATTTCGATCAAAACTGAATTTTTAATTTCAATTTGATTCGATCAAGTAATCCAATTATAAACAACCCATATGAAATTGAAAGTATTAGGATTGTTTAAAAACAACCTATCAATCTTATATACTAGTCCTATGTTTTGAGTACAGTTCTCATGTTTAATTCTTAGTTCGACATCTCAAATAATTACAGTTATCTGAATAAGGCGGGATATAATTGAAAATTATGTGGGCTCTATTGTATGAATAATTATGATTGTCTTGAGGTTTAGAGTTTCGATATCTTCTAAGAATAGATCGGCAATAAAAAAAATGGAGAGGCGCTTTCTATGCAAATAGACAATAAAGATAGTATTTCAAAAATATGTATCTATAAGTTGTTGGTCAGTCAACTTAGCCATTTTTTCTATGAGTAATAATAATGATGTTATTTATCTATTTTTTTTTTTTTTGCAATCTATTGAATAATATAAAAAATATTAAGATTCATAATTTTAGTAATATTAAAATTGTCAAAAAATCGGTATGTTAAAATAGTTTTAAGAATAAACAATTTGTGTTTGTAATATAAGAAATAGAGCAATAACTTTGGGATACAATAATTTTATAATTGTCCTAGCAAACCCGAAATTCATTTGCTCGCCCATATAAATTTGAGTTTGGTGTTGGACTAAATTTATATAAATGATAATATAAACCCTTACATCTTATAAAATATTTTTAAAATTTATAAAATATTAAATTTTATTTTAAAAATAAATTGTTGAAGTGTTTAAAAAAATAAAATAATAAAACTTTTAACATGTTAGTAATGATAAATTTTAATTAAAATTATTGTAATTAAAAGAGTTTGTTAATATGTTAAAAATAAATTAAGATCTCCAGACTTTTTTAAAAATAATTTATAAAATTATAACATCTTATTTTGATTTTATTTCCATTCCCCCACTTTATTCCTCAAATTAAAATCATAACATTTGTGATCATTTTTCCTTCAAATATATCTTGTCTTCTCCAAAATATTTTCAAAACATCCTAATATTACTACAAAATACACTCTTAAAATAAAATCAAACATACTACATATTTTCTAATACGATTCTCCTCGTACTCAGAATATATTTCTCAAAATATTATCTCAGAAAATCCCAAAACAAACTCAAACATTATGCGCCACCAAATGGCTATGCCAAACTGTCGCCCATTAATTTGTACCTTAAATATTGAAAAATTTAATCTTGCTAAGAAAATTTACCAAGTGTAATTTAATTTGCTACGTTTTATTTCCATTCATTTAAACTTTAGATATACATTCGAGTAACTTTAATTAAAATATTTTCTTATTTAAAAATGATTGATGTCTCTAAAAAGCTAAAAAACAATAAAAGCAGAACATATTTGTTAATATTCAAACTACATTATTAATCACAAGACAATGACTACTATCAAGTAGCTCAAATTTTTTTGAAAATGTTAAAGCATGTAATATCAAACAATTAAACTAAAACGAAGAATACTAAATAATTAATCCACAAAGTATAATTTAAGGAGATCACTTATATGATTAATTTTTAAAAAAATAAAAAAAAATGAAAAAAAAAATTGTGACTAATGATAGAGAAAAAATCACAAACCGAAGTTACAAGTAATTCAAATTGAATCCAAATCCTATTACAATTTTATTATGCAAAACGTAGAAGTATTTTTTTTCTTAGATAAACAATAATTATATTATTATGTAAGATATCAGCCAATCATCAATACAAAATAATAAATGAGAAATAACAATACTCATATTTTATATCGAGACAAATAATACACATTTAACGAGAAAAATCTTATATATATATATATATATATATTGGGTGTGAAAATATGAATCCGTACGGATTATATTACGTAAACACAACGACAAATCTCATTGCTAACGAAATATAATCCTCACGTACTAGGACTAGGAGTACTCAGTCAGTCTGATAGCCAACCATCCTCGCGCTCTTTGGCTCATATTACAAGATTTCCCCATAATTTAAATTCGTTTGGTTCCCATGATAATCCTCTGAAGAATGAAGATCATCATCAGCTTAACAATGGCGGAATCCCTCGTAGATTTACCCTTAAACAGCCTCGCAGAGATCCTCTCAAGGCTCCCCCATCTAAGTCCTCCTATAAAAACTTGTTTATCAAACTTCTCCTCTTTTGAGTTTTGTATGAAAAATAATTATGCTAACAAAAAATTTTAATGAACTTTTTTTTTTTTTTTTTTTGTCTCTGACCCAATTATCCTTATAATTTGCTGATCAAAATACTTTTAATATATTAGATTAATAATATAGTCACCGGAGGCTGTGTTTTTTTGGCCTTTCAAATATATAGTAGATTAATAATCGATGTTATATTTTTTAAAAATAAAAATAAAAATTAATTACTTAAGTACTTCTTCTGCTGTTGCAAGATTGAAATATAAAAGAGAGAGGTTACTCAAAAAATAATTATTCTTAATTTTATATAGAAAATAATTAAAAAAAATTATCTATACTTTATATTAAAAAAATTTGTAGGATTGAAATATAAAAAGAGCAACGCAAGAAGGAAGAGGAGTGCAGGAGGTGACCAAAGTGGTAAGGGGCACGAATCAAGAGACACACAGGAATAAAAATAAAAATAAAAAAATTCTCCTTTTATTTCTTTTGTTCTGTCAATTTTTTTTTTTTTTTTTTTATGATCATTACTTTGTGGCAATATGAAAGTCGAGGATGTAGATATATATCGAGAATAGAAAATTATTTAAAAATTAAATAAAAAAATATTTTTTATTATTTAGAAGAATAAATTTTTAAAATTTAATAATTTTATATATAAAATTAATATCAATTTAAAAAAAATAATTAAAGTTGATGATCTTCGCCATCCAACCCCAACTCCGCCGAGGCCCTTTACCACTTTTGTTACCTCCTGCACCTCTCTTCCTTCTTACGCCGCCCATCACCTCCTTTCCCCCATCATCGCCTCCCTTTTTCTTTTTCTTATTGCATCTTATCTCTTCTTTTTCTCCCTACTGTGATCTCCTTCTCACCCCATCTTTTCTTTCTCCCTATATGTCGTCGGTCACTTCCTCATCTTCCTCATTACCACCCTCTAAAAGAGCAAGAAAAATAATTGCTCAAAAAGGAACAAAGATGAGATAAAAAAAATAGAAAAAATATAAAAGTATACAATTTTTTTATTTATTTTTATATGTAAATTAAATATAATTAATTTCACACTTGTTACATTTCAATCCTACAATAATAGAAAAAATAGAAGAAGTACCTGAGTAAGTCATCCATTTTTTTTTATAAATATAAGAATAATTGTTAGTCTACCAACTATACAATAAATAGCTAAAAAAACAACCATAAACCACTAATTTTTGGCCCCAAACAGCTACATTTTTTTTCATCTAATGGTTATTTTCTTGGAAGAGTGCTTCATTAAACATTGATCCTTTTATCATCTACCCCATTTAGTTTCAAATATTACCAAGAGTTAGATTTCACTAATTTTTTTTAATGATATTATCATTTTTGGTTTAGAAAACTAACACTAAAGAAAATATGATAAGCATAATAACCTCATACTGGAGGTAAGTATAATTAAACCCATTCTTTACTACAAGTCATGGGGGTAATTTTGGTCATGCAAGTGAGTAAAGCATTTCTTCATAAGAGAGTAAAGCATTTCTTTATATCATAATCTTGGCATGCTTTAAATATATTGAATGATTATACTAATGAAATATTCTTGTTCAAGTCGAATTAGAATAAACTCAATCCAATCCCAAAATTAAGTTAATTTATATTTATCAATTCCCAAGTCATAAAAAAAAAAAAAAAAAAAAGAACTCACAAACCATATTTATGGAAACACCCAAGTAATGCATATTTAGTCTTTTGTCTAATTTTTTTATAGAGATATAGGGAAGATCAATATAATAATTTTTTAAAAATATAATTATACAAATTTAATTTTAATTTTTATAAAATATTCGAATTGATCAAGAAGAATTGCTTATGTCTATAAACTTAGCAAAATGGCAATTAAAGTAAAATCTTTCACCGCAGGGCTACGCAAAGAGCCGTGGAAGACACGCTGAGGTGCTTCTTTTATCCCAAAATTGGTTCACAAGTATCAGTATCCCGACCTTGAATAGAAGTACACCTATAAATCCTCGCAAGATCATCAGCCAATGTCCGAAAGACAATCAGCGAAAATGGAGGAATCCCTCACTGATCTACCCCAAAACATCCTCATGGAAATCCTCGTTAGGCTCCCAATGAAGTCCCTCTTCTTGAGCAGGTGCGTCTGCAAGACTTTTCTCAATTTGACCACCCCCAATCCCCACTTTATTGCTTTGCACTCTTCAAACGCTACCCAAACTCTCGTATTCCAATTCGGCGACGTCTTCAAACCCTCTAAACTGCTCCGCTTCGTCGACCCGGAACTTGATATCGATCCTGGGTTCGTCGGAAATTTCCGATTGAAACCCATATTTCAGATGCCCAGGATGGGGAGTAGTAATGTTATTCATTATCGCTCCAATTATCGGGAAGAAAATAAGTTTGTTCTTGTGAATTCTTGTAATGGGTTGCTTTACTCTGTTAGAAGGCACGCCCCGGATGAGCGTTCTCTTGTGTGTAATCCTGTTACAAACGAATATATAAAAATTCCTGATGTTGATGTGGAACGTAGGTTACGGTTACAGACTAAGAGTATGTGGCTAGGCTTTAGTCCGGGTACTAATCAATACAAGGTGCTGAGGATATACAGCTCTTCAAATGGTGAGCCTGTGGAGGTGGGGGCTCAAGTGCTTGTGGTTGGGTCTAGTTCATGGAGAGATATCGAAGCTTCGCCGTTGGGAAGTGACCATTCATGGGATGTATGTTCCACCTTCTTAAATGGAACTATTTATTGGCTTGATCAATCTTGGAAAGACATAGTTTTCTTTGATTTTGAGAGGGAAATGTTTGGGGACATTGCGCTGCCGCCTGAATTAGGGGTAGAGCAGCTGGGAAATAAGCATTGCATGAGCACTGGAGTGCTTGGAGGTTGTCTTTGTCTGAGTTATAATGATTATAATGCTCAGCATGTGGACATATGGGTAATGAAAAAGCGTGGCAGTCAAGAGTCTTGGAGCAAAGAATTCAGTATTGGTACAGTGAGACCCTGGGGTAGACCTGTCTACGGCCGGTTCAAGCCACTGCAAGTTCTCAGAAATGGGGAAATATTAATGCTTTGGATCAGCAATGATCTGGTTTGCTATGATCCAAAAACAAAGAGTTTAAGATTTGTCGGGTTTCATTGGCTGAGATTGACTCCTAAGGCTGTTGCTTTTACTCCTAGCTTTATTTCCCTCAAGGACTCTCTGTTGATTGACAAGGTGATAAAGCAATACATGAGGCCAAGGTATGAATGTGCATTAGTAACAGTTCGTAAGTGAATTTGATGCTTAATTTATTCCACGAACTTGTCTGTCCAATTGTATGGATATTTTATGCGTCTTTTGCCCTATTCAGAAAAAAAACTGCTTTTGTACTTTGTTGCACTTACATCATCTTCAAGAATATTTGCCAACTCTACCTAATGACTCTTAACAAGAATCGTATTCTTCATTTCTTGTGAAAGTATGCATCCTACATAGACATGCAGTAATCTACTATACAAACTGTTGAATTTTCTGCAGAAAAATTATTAGTTCATTGCAAGAACTGCATTGATTCTATGATCTTGTATTTTTTGGTTTTTCTTATTTATTGGAAGAGCATCCAGGAAATCAAAAAATATGTTTTCTTTAATTTGATCCTACTGTAGCTTTAATTTCCACTCTCCTAACATTGAGCTATTAATATATTATGCGATCATAACAAGCTGCAATATTTTGTTTTGTTCCTCTAGATTATATTTCTTCCTTAATAAGTAAATGAAAATAAATTTGGTTTTAGTTTCATGTTCATGTTCATACTCTTCAAACTTGTCTGGAATAGAGCAAAATAAGACTGACAATAGAAATGTATATATTTCACCCCTCTCCATGGTACCTGCATGAGGGGGAAAAAACAGGTGAAAAAACATTTTACTTTTTTTCTGGAATCACAACTAACTTGAATGAAAATGTCAGCACACTAATTCATGGTTGGAAAACCACTTTCCCTGCAAAAACTTCTCTGACCTCCATTTATTACTCGATTACTTAATTACTTTGAGAGGTGGCACGCATGTCCCTTATCTGGCTTGTTGATTGAAGTCGAGGATTTAAAGGTTATACCCTTACTCCTTTGCCATTTCTCTCACTTTTTTAAGGTACTGGAAAAGTGTTCTCTATCTTCATTTATTACCAAAAGAATGAGAAGAATTATAATCCATATAACTTTTATCTTGCAGGACTTCCTTATTTCTCTGCTCTGTTATATCTTCTCTTCTGATAATTAAACTATATCATTATGCAGTTGATATATTTATAAGTGTTTGTGACTGGCAGTGTGAAAGGTGAACAAAGTTTCAGATACACAAGTCATAATGAGATCTTACCTTGTCTATAGATTTATGTGTGATACTCTGTAGTGTGAGATTTCAATGTTTGATGCCTTGATGAACTCCAGTATACCTTAGGGAAGAGGATTATGTAGTATTCTTGTACTTGGAAGATTCTGCCAGCCATTTTACTATTATGGGAAAAGTTGAGAAGTTATGTCCACAATCTCCTTTGGATGCTTTTAAACAGCTTATATCAATCAATATTAAATGAGATGCATTTCAAATTTAGTATGTGTATCTAACTCTATATCATTTCATGTAGAGGTGATGAACCGGACCCTTAAGAAGAGGAGGAAAACCACATATTAGTTGACGATTTCTTGGCTGCAAGAGATCACTCACTGTCTGGATGAAGGTGCTGAATTAATGTTTAAGTTGAAGGTTTGTGTCTTATTACTATCTTTGATCCACAAAGATTAGTAGTCTATTGTGATTGTATATTCTGAATTGTCCGAACTACTCATTATAGATTGTTATGATCTTAGTATTTGCAATTATCAGAACTAGTTACATTATGTTTCCACCTTTTAAAATGTGATTGAAGCAAAACTAGAAAATATTTGTTACATGTCGGATAATTCTCAAAGTGAGACAGGTTCCATTATGGCAGCATTTTTTAGGAATTTATCATTAAGAGTTTTCAGTTGCTTCTTGATTGAGGATTTTAAGTATAGTTAAGCCCTTATGATCTTTAATACAAGCAATGGTAATGCTGGGAAATTTCATGGTACCCACTTGACTGGTGTCGATAGGGTGGATCAGCTGCTGATTGTGTACATGAGCTGACGAAATGGATCTATTATCAATTGGATGGACTTTGGATGTGTAGATGATGATATCATTATGTTATGACATCATAATGCATAATCCAAATGTTCATAATTTCAGTAATAGGGCGGCAACAACTTTTTTATAGAGATTCTGTAAATTTGATGACTTTTCATGGACGGGGATGGAGTTCTTGTGAAATGAAACTTAGTATTGAGTGCGATTGGATGCCACTCTATTTTGTGAGAAATGATTTTTGTGAAATTTTTTCCATAAAAATGGGTTTGTTTGGTTTTAAAAAAATCAAGCATTATCTTTATTCTCCCTCAAGATTTTCCCTACTTTCTCCACTACTGAATCTAGTATGAAAAATCTCTAAATTCTCACACAAAATTTCCTAGGAAAAAGTTGTTGTTTCCCATTAACAACGGTGGCCTTTGGTAATATTCATTTTGGTGTGAAGATTTGTTTGTTTGGCATTTGCTGATGGAGTTCTATTCTAAGAATTCGGCTGGAAATATTTTAATATTTTTTTGTTGTAATTATTTTACATTTTTATGTGAATTTAATATTCTGTTTTCGTCGTATTAAAAAAATATGTATATATTATATATTTATATACACACACATGAAGACACAAGTACAACAACTTGGTCAAACATAGACATGAATTTGCATACAAATATATATGTTTACATTTACATATGCAAATATAATTATATATTTTAATGTACATAAATTTGTAATAAAATTAATTGATCCAAACAAAAAATAACAATACATTTATATATATATATACATGGATTTATGTATATATATTTGTTAAACTTAAAAAATTCTGACATACCTAAATGGTGTCAATTCATACAAATTATCAACGCCTCATGTCTGAGTGATCTAATGATAGAAACTATGTTAGGTAAATAGATATCTTTATATATGAATATTTATATACATGTATTTATTTCATTAACAAGATAATTACATAAATTTATGCATGTACAATTTAAATATTTTACATACATGTACGTTTTTCTATTCTTATTGTACAAAATATATAAGTATGTTTTTTTAAAAATATAAAAATAATACATATGTCTATACATACATACATATATATATATATGCAAACATGTACGGTCAAATAACATAATATCAAGTGTCCATAAAAATTCTCTAAAATTTACTAGTCAAACATGTTTCATAAATTTTTTTCATGAAACAAAAACTCATCCAAATACCATCTTAAAAAAAAATGTCATATCAACTGTCATAATTATTTTTTCTATCAAAAAATTCATCCAATCTTATTTCTCTTTCTTATTTTATTTTTTCTCTCTTTTTCTCATAAAATCAATTCTCAAAAATGGATGTGCCATCTTATTTCTTAACATGTTTTTGAGAAATGGGATAGGAAATTGACTAGCAACTCATTTTTATATATTTTTTTAAACTTTTAAAATGAGAAATTGATTGTAGAAAATGAAATCAAATATACCCTATATTTTTTAGTGAACTTACTTCATTTTGGTCTTTTTCTTTATTTTTTTCTCCTTTTCTACCCTATCCGCTAAAGGCCATAAATTTTTTTAGTTTATACATAATTAGATTGAACTTAAAACCAATCACGGACTATGTGATTGATTTATGTATGTGTATATATTTGTATATATACATAAATATTTAAACAAAAAAAAGACAATCATAATTATCATAAAACTTTAATTGCATGTCCAATCCTTAATCTAGATAAATGGTTGAAAGATAACTCGGGCCAAGGGTCCCAAAAAAACAAAAAGTAAATTAAAAAATCGAATCAAAAAGAATCTTGACATGGTACGAGTTAAAAGCTCTGTATGAAATGATTCTGGTTGGTTTGGGAGTTGGGTGATGTACTGAGAAATATGTGAATAATGAAAATGTATTTAATATTATTTTAAAAATAATTGATATATTATGTGTGTATTTGATATTATTTTTATTTTTTAGCATAAATATCATATCATGTAATAGAGTCTAAATTAGGGATGGTATGGGGGCGGGTTTGACCAAATCCACTACCCGCTCCACCAAGAGAAAATTGGACCCGAAACCCGATCCGTCCTGCTTGAATTGAAAACCCTCCCCGCCTCGGACATAAAACCCTGCAGATCCAACCTGTTTGGACCCGCTAACCCGTTTTTAAATTTTTTAAATTATTTTCTAATATCAATTACTACACTTTTGAAATTTACCTTACAATATATTTTGAAAAAAAGAGATAATATAATAAATATAAGTCACCAACATCTATTTACAATCCCTAAATCAAACAAAAAATTCTAATTAGATTTTTTTATTTTATTAACATTATAAATCCTAATAACACATATTAAATAAAATACGGAGCGGGTTCAATAGGATCCGTTACCAGTCTCTGATCCGGCCAAATTTAAAAAATCAAAATTCGTTACCCGTTCTAAACTCGTTTAGTCGGATTTGAACCCCCAAACGATATAGGTTTGTTACGGGCCCGGGTTAAAAACCCGGCCCATTACCATCCTAGTCTAAATTGTAAGGCTACATCGCAAATGGTGTCTGAACATGTGGCCAGTTTTCAGAGAGATTTGTTTTAGTCACTTAATGGTGCGGGGGCTCCTAATGAGAATGTTGACATGAGGTTATAAGGATTCATAATTTCTGCCTATTTCAAATCGGAGGCTGTTGATTTTTGTGAAATTATGACTTATTATCGGGTTAATTCCGTTATGTTGTTGGGGACGTAGTAAAAGTCAGCCATTATTACATTCAAACATAGTCCTTATTTTGAATTTTAAAAAATACAAAAAATTTAAAAAAGAAAAGATAAAAACACAAAAAAGATTGGATTTGCTGATAAGCCCAGAGTGAGTTGGTTGATTTCATGTAAGAAAGCATGTGCGAAGTATTTCTGAAGGTTATTAATTTACTTTAAAAGTTTATAAGGATATACATGTAAATTTACGAATTATGACATTAAAATTAAATTCTAGATCCAAAGATTTTTTGGAGCTGGACCCACTTCAGACCCAATATCCAGTCTGACCCGGTAGAACACAAGCCCAGTCGGACCCATCTAAAAAATCTAAAGACCCACCAGAACCAAAAACTAGTTGGGTTGGGTCGAACCCATGGATCCTTAACCCATATGGGTCACGACGGCCCAATCAGACTTGAGACAGATTTTGCACTTCTCCAAACCAAGCCATCAAACCAAATTGGCCCGACAAATCAAGACTCGACCAATATCGACCACTGGCCCACTTTTTAGCATCAATCGAGAGAGCTCCAGAAGAGTATGTTGGATTTCAAATATATCACAGTGCAAACACGTGTTACATTATACACTATTTGTCAGACAAATATATTTTTATCCTTCATAATTTATCAAGCCTTGGAGGATCGTGATTGTTACTACTCCCACTTTCGAACGGCTCTGATTTAACATCTGGTCCAAGCAGCCGCATCTGATCGTCGGCACCTTTCTCGTCTTCGCTCCTCTTCAACCGCTTAACCCCGATTGAAACCCCAAATATCCTCGGGCACATGTCCTCCTTCCCTCCGCCGCCATCCACGGCGGCACAGCCTTCCTCCTCCGCCGTGGCCTGCGCTTCCGGCATCAACTCCAATGCTCTCCCCTCCGGCAACACCGCTTCGCCTTGATTTGTCGCGTAACTCGACATCAGATTGTATATATTGCTACACAAGCTCCTCAACCGATTTAGTTCCTGGCTCAGCTGCGAATTCTCTCTCCTTAACCTGTCGTTTTCTTCTAATATATCCGGCGTAGATGTGCAAGCTCGCAGCGCTGGCGACGGAGTGGCGGTTGCTGCAGTTGCCGCCGGGGACGAGTTGGATGAGAGAACTTGTTCGTCACCCGAATTTGCAGGAGAGATTTGAATGGCCAAAGCCGGCACCACTGCTACCGTCACCGACTGCGCATTTGCTGCTGCACCTGCACTCGCCGCTGCAGCCGTGCCGGTGGAGATTTTCCGGCGCTGGATGTCTCTAAGCAACGCCTTTTCACCTCTTCTAAAGCAATCGTTTGCAAATTCCCACCTATCGGGAACTACTTTTCGAAATCCCTGTAAAATTAGATTGCATAAAAGATGGAAAAAGATTATCATAAACTATCAAATTTCAATTCCGTTATTCTTAATCTACTTAATTTTATCTGTCCAATAATGATTATAGATTATCAAAACTAAATGCAAAAGATTGAGGGAAGGAAGGAAAACAGCTTACGTAAGTGTTGAGCTGACGAACAAAACTGGAGAAATTGTTGTGTTTGAAATATTTAGGCAGCAAATCCCTAGCAAATTCGGCTGGCCGCCATACAATGAACGTCGTCCCATCTTCATTCCACGAGATCAAATCGTCGAAGCTAGGATCGTCCACTAGCTGATAAGTTTTCGTCAAAAACGGCGTTGGAATTGACCTCTGCGACTCCAACCTATGTGACTCTCCTCCGCTACTCCCTCCGCCGCCGCCAGCCGTGCCCTCGCCACTCATGTCACATATACACAATATATATGGCCGCTGATTTAAACCCTAAAACGCTAAGCATAAATATCTTTATAAGTTACAATTATTCATCAACTGTATTCTCAAGGCCCAAGTAAACCAAAAGATTTATCAATTGCGCATCATAAAATAATGGGAAAAATAATATCTGAAATTCCCGAAATCTATTCCAACTGTATAAGCAGCAATCAATCCCTAATAACCATTAGATTATAGGAGATGTTTGATGCAATCATTTTGGAAAATTTTCCAGTTTATGCAACAATCATAATCATACGAGAACAAATCTGCGAAGAAATCTTTGTCCTTATTACCTCGGTAAAAAGAAGACAACGAAAAAGCTTCGACTTTTGCCACTTCAAACTCTGACTAGTTACTACTCAGTTTTTTCGGAGCAGTTGATGAAAGTGCAGCAGGAAGCATCAAACAACAACTGATGAAATCCGAAAACCACGCAGAGGCACACGCAGTGGAAGTGTGAGAATGGGTTGTGGTGTTGTGGTGTCTCTTTCTAGAAAGTTCTCCAGAGAAGGCTGAGGAAAAGGATTGGAAAGAGTGAAAAAAAACACAAAAATGAATTAATGATTAACACGGAGAGAGAGAATTTGCCGGGGTTCGAAAAGGCAAACGGGTATGGGCGGGACCCGCCTAAAATTTCGGGGCCCACTGAGAAGGAGCCAGAAGCTTTCTACAATGCGTCTCTTCCCTAGAAGTTTCTTGCTTCTCTTTGTAGAGACGTTATTCACTGTAGTTGCGTCTGTTGCAAATGATTTGCAGGTTGTGCTGTGCGAGTATTGTACGCTAGGAGGAAAGGGTTGACTCGTAGTTTGACACTGAGGAACAATGTTTTGAAGCGTCCAACCAAACAAGAGGAAGAGAGGGGATCGCAGAGGATTATGTTTTCTTCTTTGTTGGTCTTTGGATGGAATTTAAGTCTGGGTTTGGCATTTTATATGCACGCGTCCTAAATCTTATGGGAGTGTTTATTCTGAGGTTATGGATAAGGATGTTGATGTCAATCGGAATTAGGGTAGTAGGTCCCAAAATTATATATATATATATATATATATGAGGTGAAAAATATAATCCCGACGTATCATAGTTTGTATATATATACATATGTAGTTTTATTACTTAAAACTTGTATTATATTCTATAATACATATATATAAATAAATAAATATTTTTTACTTTTTATATATTTTTTGAACTGTTAAATAATATTTTATATTTTTTTAGATAAAATATTTAGTATACATATTATATTTACTTCTATAATACGTGATAAATAAAATTCTATTTTAATAAATATTTATAATATTTAAATATAATTTAAAATTTATTTATAAGTATTAATAGTATA
This sequence comes from Paulownia fortunei, assembly GCA_019321725.1. Lineage (NCBI taxonomy): Eukaryota > Viridiplantae > Streptophyta > Magnoliopsida > Lamiales > Paulowniaceae > Paulownia > Paulownia fortunei. The sequence goes on along the minus strand of CM033122.1, from coordinate 6,545,183 downwards.
AATAAAAAATATTTTTTTAATAATTTATGATTATATAAATTATAATTAAATAATTATCTTTAAGATGTATCATAATTATAAATTAAATAATCTTATTTATAAAAATAATTTAAAATAATTTAAAATTAAGTGTAAAGACAATTCATATAAAAATAAATAGTATTTTTTATTTCGAACAATTCTTTAGATTTGTGTTTTACTCGTACACCTATGCATCTATATATTAACTCTTTTCGTAATTTTTTTATAAAATTTCATATTTACTCGTACTCTGTTTTGTATTTAACTATATATATATATATATATATATATATAGAGAGAGAGAGAGAGAGAGAATCTCATGTAATGCTTTTTGTCTAATAAGAGCATATAATTCAAGAGGATATTTATCTAAACTTTTGACAAATTTCTTTTACAACTTTTTAAGTTGTTATAAAGTATTGGAATCAAATTTAAAAGAAAATAGTCTCAAAAGTAAATCATAGCACAGACATTCATTTCAAGTGCATATTTCATTTTAGTGCAGTAAATTAAAAATTATTTCTCAAAACAAAAAAGAAATTTACAACTCATTTTGTAAACTTCTCTAGTCAATATATAATAGGGTAGAAGCATTGAGATTATGCGCTTAAGCGCCAAAAAATCATGATTTTTTTTTTCAAAAAAAATTGTTATTAACTAAATCTAAATTAAAATCATTTCTAAATATTTTGTTGATTAGTTTGATTTTTTAAAGTTTGAACTATATATAAATTATTTATTTTATATTTATTTTCTCTATGTCTTGGCACAGAAGAAAAAACTGGTTTAACTAATAAAATGACAAGGATATTTGGGTTACAAATTGGTTAAAATGCACAACATTATGTCAAGCCCAAATAACTTTATTTATCTAAATAAATTAACAGTTTATAATCCTTACAATATGTGTACACTATTTACATTTTTTGTTGGATTTACTTTTTAATTTGTTTGAATTAAACCTTTTATAGAAAAAAGAAAATTCTTATTTAGGTTGGCATTATTGAATTGAATAGCAAACAAGCCTCTGGACCTGGAGTAGTCTGCCCAAGTAACAGTTCAGACAACTTATCCATTTTGCCTTATTTGTTGTAAAATAAAGGAAATTATATATTGTGAAGTAAAGAATATAGAAAGTAAGAAATAAATAATAAAAAAAATAGAGAGGATATTTTTTTTTCTTGTATTTATTTGTCAATTTTATTATAAATTTACCTCTATTTATAGAAATATAGATGAATAAATATAACATATAATAATATGATAAATTGAAAAATGAGTTAAACATTCATATTTGATTTGATATTTACGTATTGTTATTTAAATATTTTTATACTTGATTAGACATATATTCATAACACTCCCCCTCAAATGTCCATATATTGGATTAAATGACAATGTATATTTCATGAATGTGTTTTAGAAATGCAAGACATTCAATATTATAACTTTTAATGGTTTAATAATCAATTTTTTATGTGAACATGTAGCACATCAAAATTCATTAAAGTGAAAAATCTTCTAGTTCTTCAATACATATTATTTAAAGTTTCAATAATTTTTCGCATCATAATTAATCCGGTATGATCCAACCCATCATGCCAAACAATAAAAGTTCTTATATTATTAAACTTCTGGTTCACTATTACATTTGTCTCAATTGCATTAATATATGTGTAATATAAGTCAAAAGATATGATACGTAACATTTTTAATACACATTTTTCTCTTGAAACAATAGATGTAATATAATGATATTCTATATTTGTCTTATTAACAGTAACGTACATCGTTAAAACTTATCATATTTTTTTTTTGATTTAGAAGAAAGCAAGGCACTTTAATAGTCAATTTTGTCATTCAAGACAATATAATATTAACTCTTCCGAAGCCTTCTATAGGGCTAGCAATGCTTGATATTGTATTAACATTACATTTCTTCATTGTCAAATTCAAGATTTTTTTACAAAATGTGTCATTGCACTATTCACTAAGCAAATTTATTTATCATTGATATTTGAATCAATAAAAGTATAAGAAGTGTCCAATTTTCTTTTATAAATGAAATAAAATGCATACAAATTAAGAAAGTATCATAACATTAAAACTTCAAACATAAAAAGAAAAATATCGCAATTTAATTCAAGAGAACACTATAAATTAATCATATCATAATTTAAGATAGATTAAATCATATTATTAAAAGGATCATTGATTTGATCCACTTATCAAAATGACATGTGACATCTAAGTATGTCATATCAGATTTTATCATCATAAGTATCATCGTCATCATCAAGATGATATACCAAGTTTGTCTATATATTTTTTCCTTTATACTTTTGAGAAATTCTATAAAGATCAATTAACTGTTATTACATTCACTTTAGGTAACGTAGTAGAATAATTTGGACAATATTCTTGACTTTTCATCAAAATTAAAGCTCATTGTTTTTCTTGGCCATAAAAAAGACATTCAATTGATCCAGAATGTTTCGTAAAATTTTGCTCTCGATATTGCTACTTTTCAACCATATACAAGGCATGAACATATTTTGTCCTCTTTAATGATATCATTTTTCTCCACAAATACTCAGGCATAACAAAATTCAACAAACACATTACAAATGGAAAATAAGAGCAATTTGAGAATGGCAACATTTATTTCTCAAAGGCAGAGGGACAAGTTATCTCACCTTGTGAACAAAAGAATACAAGCAAATATATGAATATTTGTGATTAATCAAATATTTTTTTTTTATTAGTTCTGTCATGCAAAATGCTCATTAATAATCATAATTATTCATATAATTCTTTTGTTACAGTTATTTACCAAACAATCACATATCAAATGAAAGAAGAAGATAATAATCACATGAAGACAACAATCTTCTTGAAAACTTCTGCATGAATTCAATCAAGAGAGAAGTATAAAATTATTTCTAATGCAATATAATTTTTGCTTAATCACATACAAATTCTATACTAATTTAGTCGTGACAGTAATGAGGCAGGAGAAAATTAATATTTTCATTACGTACTAACATCTTCATCACCTACTTCCCATGCATTTAGCAATGAAAAATTGCTATAATTATGTAACAAATTAGTTAATCATTATAGATGAAAGAAATATGCTTAAAAATTGATTTAGTTCGTATAATTATAATTTCAGTTAATTAAAAGGTTTTAATCATGGTTACTTGTTATTGAATTGATTGACTAGTAGTAATATGCATATAAGAAAATTAGTTTAACTTATCCTACTTACTGTAAATAAATAAGTACACACACACACACACACACACACACATATATATATATATATATTCATTTACTTTAGAAAAATCAAATAAGTAATATACCTTTATTAAGCAAAAGTGTTGAAGTAAACCAAATTAATATCTAATTAAGCTATTAATCTTAATTATATACGTAATATTTATAACAATCATAACATGTGTATATTTATATACACATTCTCATCTAATCATCATAATCTTAATTCATATGTAATATTTATTACAATCATGACACATATATATATATACATAATATAATGAACTTACGAGAAAATATTACATATTAATATTACCTTGATTAGGATTCTAAAATATGTAAAATAAAAGAAATTATATATTATGAAGTGAAAAATAGAGAGAGTAAGAAATGAAGAATAAAGACAATAGAATATTTTCTTTCTCTTGTATTTACTTGTCAATTTCATTACAAATTTACCTCTATTTATACGTATACAAAATGAATAAATGTATCTTATAATAATATGGAAAATTGAAAAATGATTTCAAGAAGCAAGAAAAACATGGTAAAGTGGAGAGCAGCACCAAGCAGCCTGCGCGCGCATTCTCATTAAAAAGGCAAGATTAAAAACATTATCATTAAAAATCAAAATAAAAAATATTATCTGGTCGCAAGACATAATTTTATTTTTGTACTATTGAGTTATATATACCGTAAAATAAAATTGCAAAGCATATGATCAAGAAAACAAATTAATCCAAATTGTAATTTTCCTTCAGGATTCATTTGAAAAGTTTTTTTTATTCAAATTAAATTACGTTGTATCTATGAATCAACAAGTTTTTAACCTGATTCTTGTGATTGAAAATATCCTGGGATAGTCTCTTGCTTGTAGGTTTCTTGAATTCTCAAGCTTAAACTGTGACAGTTTTCTTGATGAGATTATAACGCAGAAGGTATCTACATAAAATGAGCAAAATATATTTTGGTTTATTCACAAGGAGCCTTCCTTTTGGAGCCTCAGGCGACTGTCAATATGAACCCTAATCTCCAAACCATTGCAGATGATGTGAAATGTTCCCATGGAGCTGCAATTAGTTGATTTGGTAGAGAACCAGCTGTTCTACTTCCAAGCACGTGGGATCGACATTGAAGCTGCAAGAAAATTGAGTGTCTTGTAAGAAAGTTGCTTGATCCTCCCCAGCTGGTATTCCTTGAAACCTCTACCAGTCCCCATGCAGCCTGGGGCAGTGGGATTTAATAGGAGGATATTAACGCGAATAAAGGAGATGGGAGAAAGTTATATATCAATTTTTGAAAAAGTATAGAAAATTATATTTTAGCTGTATCAATTTTTTTACATATAGTTTCTTAATAAAATTAATGCATGTAAAGATGTTGAATAAATGAAACAATAAGTCATTTAATATGTTGCTTTTATTTTTGCGAAATATATTTTAAAATCGAATACAATTTCAAGATCTCACTGCGAAGTTAAAAAAATGTTAAGGAAGTTAGGTTTGGAATATAAATTTATTCGTTCTTATAAAAAGAATTGTATTTTATTTTGGGAGCTATAAAAGGTGTTAATGTTTGGTCATTATGTCAAGAAAGAAGAGTGAGTCAAAATTGAAAAAGTCATCTGAATCAAGTGCAATTATATTGATGAGATGTGCGATGGAGATTATGTGGGTGGTACTAGTGAAGGAAATGGTTCACAAATTTATTTGCATCGACTCCGTATCTAGGGGTGTATACGTAAAATGATTAAATCGCGTCGAAATTAAAAATTCAATATAAATTGAAATCGAATTGAAATTTTTAATTTGGTATTCGATATATATTTTTTTAAAATTTTGGTACTCGATTTGGTATCGATATTTGAGTTTAGTATACCGTATTGAACCGAATATCAATTTTTATTTTTTTTATAATTTATTTTTTTAAAACATTGTTGATTAATTTTGATATTTTAAGTATTTTTTAGTCTATTATGCTTATGTTTAATTGTTTAATAATTAATTAATAATTATTTAGTTGATGCTTATGAAAATAATTAAAATTTAACTTCATAAAAATAATATATATATATTATTTTTAATAATTAAAAGAGTGCAATTTTTTTTGTTTGATGAAACGTATCACCAAAATGCTAATTGAATACTTACCACTTACGGATTAAACTAAATGTAATTTGATTCCTTAATTATTTATTGTTAGTCACAAATGAAACAAATATATAAGCATATTTTTGTTTTCATTAATTTAATTATTTACCTTTGCCCAAATAATATTTATTTATGATTGAAAATAAATTTTAAAAAATAGTACAAATGATTGAATTATATTTTATATAGGTCACAACTCCTTGATTAATAATTGTTATGCATAAATTCTTGAAAAAAAAGGGAGTAACATTTGTTTTTTTATAAATTTTGATTTTACCAAAATCGTACCGAATTATCGAAATTTTTTTCGATAATTACCGAACCGAACTGAGTTATTTCGGTTCGCTATTTGGTTTGGAAAATTTTCGTACCGAAATTTCAGTTTAGTTCGGTACGGTTTTACCGAATGCACACCCCTATCCATATCTTGTCAAAATTGTCGTTATAATAAAAAAAATTGAATTTTTTAAAGTAACACAAATAAAATACAATATTTATACAAGAAGTTAGAATCCTCTATATTTTTATAAATAGTAATGTGATAAATTTTTCTGAAGCCTTTGAGTAATATAGCAATTTATTTCAAAATTTTATTCCTATTTTAATAAGATTATATTATACTAAATTATTTTTTTCTTTTTAATACATACATATAAATTTACTAGATAATATTATTTTTATAACATAATCAAAAATTTGTATCGATATATTTTCAAAATTAATTGATAATTTTAATGATGAATTTTGTTATTTAGATCATATTTTGTTGATTTTTTTTTAAGTTTATTTTGAATAATACCCGAATTATGAATTTTTAAAATTAATGAATAATTCCCAAAATTCCTAATATGTTACTATGATTGTCACATATTTCCTTAACTTTTTTTTTTTTTATTTTTTTATTTTTTTCCTTTGCCTATATTTTCTTCTATTTTTCCTAGTTCTTGGTCATATAAACCAAATACATTGTTTACAATTTACTACATTTTACCACCCCCACAACTTCCAAGACCAATTACAGATTTGGGTGAATTACATACTAATAATGCCTTGTGATTTTGATCTCATTATGCAAAATAGCTATCTGTTCTTGTTTTTTTTTACAGGCAACTTTGTTTGACTCTTGCAAGTAAAATGACTAATGACTACAGTTTTGGTACTTGATACATCTATACAATGGACCGCTTTGCAAAAGAAAGAAAATGGAGAGGTTAAAATGGGAAAACTAAAATTAGAGCTATAGAAAAGATTCATCAACTTGTGATTTAATTTATCTGAATTCTCTTTTGTAATTGAAAATGTTTAACAATAATGTTCAAAGTTTGGAAAAATATTGAAGTTAATTTAAACCATTTGATGTCGAGTTAATCTTCAATTTGATATTGAGTTTTTTATATAGTTAACGAGCCAAATTGATCTATTATTTTCGGATTATTCTTCATTGTGCCTTATTTTTTTCACTTTCTAATAAAAAAATTCATATAATTTTTCAGATATTTTTAAGTTAAGAATTTTCTGTAATTTTTTGACCTGTAATTTATAAATTTATACTATATGATTTAAGAATTTTTAAAATATAGTAGAATGAAGCTCTCACTTTTAAGTTACCATAACAAGCATCCTTAAGTGGAAAATTGTGTGATAAAAAAAATTAAAAAATAAAAATAAATTTGTGTGATCTGAGTTGGAGTATATAAAAATTAAGAGCCAACTCATACAGCTGAAACTGAACTTATTAAAACCTGATGTCCTTCGCCTCAATTTACAACAAAGTTTTGTACCTTATTTTCAGATAACACAAAATTTAAAGGGCTCAGTGCAAATTAGTTGTCTAGCTAATATGTTTGGGTTTTATCTGTTCTGCCGCCCTCCCTCCACTGGTACCGCCATTTCTATCATCATCTGCTAAAGGTCTCTCTCTCTCTCTCTCTCTCTCTCTCTCTCTCTCTCTCTCTCTCTCTCTCTCACACACACACACACACGCAAACACATACACTCCCTCGCGCACATTTATGTTTTTGAAACACACAGATGCACGCTTCATTTGTGACTGGTAACTGATGCAGCTTGTAGTCTAGCTGTTTGATAGAATGCCTAGATAATGAGTTAATGGAGTTTCAACTCCTACTTAGCCATCCTCTGAATATGCTCAACTATATAAATAAATGATTTGATTGGATTATTTTCCACCAATTAATTTCGTAAGTTTTTCATGACTGAATCTGCATTTCAATGTTTACTTTATTTTGTGCCCTTTCTTGATTTCTGAGCAAGCCCAGAAATTGACTCCATGCAGATGATACTCTGAGAATCGAGTTTTGAAATTTTCAAGAACTTCTTTCAGTTTTCAAGCTGAACTGCGGCAGTTAACTGTAAGGAGTTAATTACTTTGCCACTGATTGGACTGTCACGAAGAAAAATGCCTTCTTTAGCTGCAACCAGGGTGCTTCTTCTTGTTGGTGATACTTTATCCTCTGGAAAATTTTATGGATTTTCACGCGTAGCTCCACGATGCAGCAGCTTGCGTTTTTTCGGTCGGGTTAGTAATGAAAGTGAGCCTCTCACTCTTGCGAGCCTTGGTTTTAAGAGTGAAATCAAGTCAAGTAGTGGAAGTGAGAAAAACAAACTTAAGCAAGGGATTTCCACCATCGAGGTCCCCAATAGAAGAGAAAAGAAAGTTAGCCCTAGAGAAACTAATGCAGTTAAGAAGAAAGAGAAAGTTGACATAGCAGCATTGGCTCCATTTGCTGCAAAATCTTTCTCGGAGCTAGGCCTTCCTCCTTTATTAGTTGAGAGGTTAGAGAAGGAAGGCTATAAAGTTCCGACAGATGTTCAGGCTACAGCAATTCCCACAATTCTCAAGGATCATGATGTCGTGATTCAGTCCTACACAGGTTCCGGAAAAACACTAGCATATCTTCTTCCCATACTGTCTGAAGTGGGGCCACTCAAGAAGGATGATGAACCTAGGACCAACATGGATATAGAAGCAATGGTTGTGGCTCCATCAAGGGAGCTTGGAATGCAGATTGTGAGGGAAGTTGAAAAGCTACTTGGACCTGCAGATAAGAGATTGGTACAACAACTTGTTGGAGGTGCAAACAAGTCAAGGCAGGAAGAGGCACTTAAAAAGAACAAGCCAGTCATCATTGTTGGAACACCTGGACGGATTGCAGAAATAAGTGCATCTGGGAAGCTTCATACACATAGCTGTCGATATTTGGTGTTAGATGAGGTGGACGAACTCCTTGCATTTAATTTTAGGGAGGATATGCATCGCATACTGGAGCATGTTGGTAGGAGAACTGGTGCAAGTCAAAATGTAATGAATGGTCCTAAAGCCAGGAGAGCTGAGCGTCGGACTATAATGGTTTCTGCGACAGTTCCATTTTCAGTGATTCGAGCTGCTAGGAGTTGGGGTTGTGATCCACTTCTTGTTCAAGCCAAAAGCATTGTCCCACTTGAATCTCTCCCTGCTCCTGCACCTATTAAATGGTCAGAAATGCCTTCCGATTCCACATCCAGTGCAAACGAGCGGACTCAGGCTCCAGTTCAGAGCCTACCACCTTCTCTGACACACTATTACTCTGTTGCAAGGATACAACACAAGGTGGACACTTTAAGAAGATGTATACATGCACTTGAGGCGAAATGTGTGATAGCTTTCATGAACCACACCAAGCAGCTAAAAGATGCTGTCTTCAAGTTAGAGGCCCGTGGAATGAAAGCGGCAGAGCTACATGGAGATCTTAGTAAGCTTACAAGATCGACCATCTTAAAAAGGTTCAGGAATGGGGATGTGAGGGTGTTGATGACCAATGAGCTTTCTGCTAGAGGATTAGATATACCAGAATGTGATCTTGTAGTTAATCTGGAGTTGCCCACTGACTCAATTCATTATGCACACCGGGCTGGCCGAACAGGGCGACTTGGAAGAAGAGGTACTGTGGTCACCATATGCGAGGAGCCAGAAGTCTTTGTTGTGAAGAAGATGCAGAAGCAGCTTGGGGTTATTATCCAGTCTTGCCAGTTCGCAGAGGGAAAACTTGTTGTTAATGAAGATGAAAAAACAGTAGATGTTACTAGGTAATTCAATTCTTCATTTTGTGAAAATCTTGTGAAGTAAGAGAGCTTTTGAGCTTCTTCTTAACTAGTCCACACTTTCGAGTTTGAGTATAACTGCCTATTGTCAGTGCATTTTAGATATTTTCAGTAGATCTTCTGCTCATAGATTAAACTGTTAAACAGCTCAAGTTAGCTTGAAGTCGAAGCTCGCAAACTTGGCTTGATAAACTTCATATCAAGCCTAATGCTAGTGCAAAGCGCACCAATGTTTAAGCTGAAGTTGAGTGTGAGCAAAGTTAAGCTATTTTTAACTAGATTAAGGGCTCATACTAAACACAATTATTCCATTAATTACAGATAATATTATGTGGAAGGTTAATAATTATACTGTAAATTTTGTACCTTTCTTTTACAAGGTAATAAATAACATATGCAATGATTTGTTTTTCCATTGCATTAGTAAATATTAGTCCGTAGACTTCTTGATTATCCTTAGATTTCTATATATGTTATAACAAAACCAATTTTTACTTTTTCAGATTATGATATTCAGGCTTAAGTGATTAGTATTTTCCAGTATGGTAAGGACTTGATTATATTTATATTGGGTCCTGCTAATGTGTTCTATAATAGTGGCTAATTTTTATGAGTATTTAACTTATTTTTCAGTGTGTAACGAATGTAAAATAGAAAAAAAGGCACGACGTTTAGTGATTTAGGGCTTGGTTTAAACCTCATATAATTATCATAACAAACTTCAACTTATGGAAAGAAGCTCTCTTTAGTTCAAGCCGAGTCTGAGCTAATCTACTCAACTCACTCAACTTGATTCTCACGATTGCTCATAGACTTGCATTAAATCCTTAAGAGTAGCGTCAAGTACTTTTAATCGCGTGATTATTGTGATGGTTTTTCTCACGTTCTCTGCTAGAGATGTATAAAATGGAGCAGCAATCCCTGCTGGAATTTGTTTGAATGATGGATACCAGCATAAGCAATGAATTTATTGTGTTTTGTTGCAGGCAAGTGACAAAGTTTTGAGTCATGGGTTGCCTTTTATATGAACTTGTCTTTTCTATGAGGTATTCTTCATATCGTCTGCAGACACATTTGCAAGCATCAGAAGAAAGAGAGAACAGCAAAAATAGAAGGGTACCCTTGTGACCTTTCAAACAAGGGATTTCAAGCCATAGTTTTCAGTCCGCTTGCCTGCCTTAGTCATTGCCATTTCACTTTTGTTCGTTTATCTTGTTGGTAACACCATTCTTTGATTCGAGATAATGTAATTGGCCGAGAATTAATCGCCTGACCCATAACGCATTAGGGCATAACCACCTCAGGGTCTACCATACCATTACAAAGAATAAAATTGCGCCTCTAAAGGTAGGTGTTTGATCCTAACATATTTAGGTAACAACATTTCGCGCCTCAAGTCACCAACTCATCAAACAGCTTATATTGGTGCTACTTAAGAATTGAATTAGAAGGAAGCATTTGTAGTATTCAATTACCACCTACTTCAATTTACTAAAACCATTTGGTTAACCATACATGAAAGTAGAAGACTGTCTCTGCATGATGAAGCATCACCATATGATCCTCTTACAAAATCTGTAGCCTGATAGGAGTGCACTAGCTGCGATAACTAGGAATGAAGCGAATGACAAGCATACAGACACCATAGCCGCCTTCCACACTGAATTTTCATTGTGCATCTGTTGGATGGCTGGTACAGCTACAGAAGATGCTGAAACAATGAGGTATCCTGCCAACTGTTACATGGTGGACAATAAGATAAACCAATCGGAAAGCAAATAAAAGAAAAAACAATTAACCTGTGGTAGACCTGTTTTCTGTCTCAGAAAATGGGAAGGTTACATCCATATCCTTTCTTAAGTTCTTAAATTTGTTTTTTTTTTTTTTTCTTTCTTCGGGTTGAATTAAATTTGCTGCCATATGAAAGTGTAGTTACCAAAAAGCAAAGTTATGCATCCATAATATTGCATTTGCAATCAGCATAATTTTACTTTCTGGGTTACGGGGAGAAGGCTGGAGTCGATGAGGCCCCTCCCCTCCCTCGTCACCCAGTAGCTCATTAGCTGATAAGCAGCAGTAGGAGCCTACTTTTCGGGGCTTTAGGTAGGCAGCTAAACGCCTCCAAAAAGGTGGCGAAAGGCAAGCTGCTAACCGGCCGACTTAAAAGCAGTCACCGGCTGAAGGGTTAACATATAAACATTAGATCAGTGATTTAATCGAGTCGATACTCCTTAACTTGATTCAGTTACGAGACTCTCAATTTGCATGGAGAGTAGAATTACCTGGTCAAAAATGAAGCTGATGTAGTCAGATACCATGTCTGAGATGAAAATGCCTCTGTGGGCAATGTCACAAATACCTTTAAAGAGCTGATAGGCTGCATAAAGGAATGCCAAGATGTTCACAGTGAAGCAGTACCTGTGCAGTGTTAAGAGTACACAAATAATTTCAGTTAAAGACTTATCTCTTATGGGATTCTCAAGTAATTTTCTCTCTCTCTCTCTCTTTGAATTTATCTACTGCTGCTGTTGATTCTTACACTAATTCAGGGTAATCCCGGAAGCTGGTGGAGTGTTTTTTAGCCTGGATTTTGGTGGTGATATTGCAACCAGTGAGAGAGCAGAGGCAGAGGACAGAATGAGTGCCAGAAACCGGAGGAAGAGATTGGCCGCCTGAGTTGGAGGCCTGGAGCTCCAGCTTGTGGAAGCAACTGAAAATGAGAACGGAGACGGTGTCGGCAGCGGTGGCTGTGGCTGTGAGTAGGCTGCAGATGGTGAAACAGTAGCACTGGACATTGATCCACAGGGTATCACCACCACATGCCTGCCTTGTTGCATTTCTTTTCCTTTGCACTACCTGCCCTTTCTTATGATGAAGTTTCGTTAATGATTATCTTATTTAACGCATACATTGTATATATTAAGGTTGTTTAGGTGAACTATCAGTTAGTTATCCAACAATAGGGTCAACGATGTTTATATTAAAAAAAGAAAAAAAAAAGGTTTTAGATTTTCTTTCTTTTTATTGAATTTTGATATCAATATGCAAGTGATTCATCAACTATTCTTTCTATCCCAAATTATTTATTGTTGTAGTTTTTCTTTTTCATTTTCTTTTTTTTTTTCAACTCCCCAAAATAGAATTTGTTTCCTAAAATAGAATTTTATTTTCCAAATATGTGATTTTTACAATTATTCCATCTATTCCAAATGTATCACTCTCTCTTTAGGGATGTCCAAAATAAGAGTCATTTTCCTAAAACCTATTTTTTTATCAAAAATATCTTCTTACTTCAAATTATAATGTAATTGATGATATCAGCTGTCTCAAAATGTTATTAGTTGGGAATCCATGGTTGCCTAACTGCTGCTAAAATTTAAGAGTATATTAGGGGAGAAAGTGGAAAGTTCACTCGATTCTTGCTGGAAATGTTTAACTATTGCTCCAGTTGTAATAGTTAACAGCACACTTGCAATAATCAACCACAAAAAGGGGTAAAGCCTATCCATATTTGCCATTGCCACAATATCGTTGTCTGCACAAAATCAAGAAAAGTCTACTACAACGTTATTACAAACATTTTTAACGAGTGTTTCCTGTTTGTGGCATATTACACACTTCATACAAAAACAAAAGGTTCATTATCAAAGGAAGCTATCTCGCCTCAATCACTGATGAGATACAAAATTTACTCGAACAATATGAAAGTACAACTCTAAATTGACAGAAATGACCATCCCAGCATTCACCATATTTTTTCGACTGTCATTACCTAAATAAATAACCTAAGGACGGTAGATAATTAAGACATCATATCAGTATGACACCCAGAATTGCAAATTGCAACCAAAACTGCTAAAGGAAAAAAGAAAAGAAAACAAAAATCGGGTTCCACATTCTTGACCTCAAGTATCATTACCAAGCATTTCCCCCTGCTAAATATCTCAATGAATACTATTGTCAATTTTATTAGGAGCATCGAGAGCAGTTACTCCTTTGAGCCATTAACATAGAGAAGGTAGAAAAAAATCTGAGAGGTTACAGAGTTCCATCATCTTCAACCTAACATATAACCACTTATAGCATCAACATTTAGTATCAAAATCTGGATTTCAATTGAATCCAACTTCCCGCATAGATTATTTTACTATCACAAGGACTAGAGATGTTCTTATTACTGTTCTCTATTTACAAGCAACATGCAAATAGTCACTAGAGCACCTCTCCGAACACTAGCATTGAACACCTCAAAATTTAGCTTAAAAAGTATATGGAACAAAGTCTCGAGCCTGTTATGCTCATCTCCTTCCTTTCCTATATCGCTGAAAAGAGGTCATAAAAACACAAGTTATATCAGAATATAAAGAACAGCCAAAGGCGGGGTCAACAGGATGAACAAAAGCAAAATGACATCAGTATAATTCCTTTTCCTATGACACTGAAATACACACAGTTCTCATTTGTATCTGCATCTCAATTATTCTCTCACCTTTTGAATTTGTTTGGAGGACCCAAAAGCCCTGTTGATCAATAGCAAAAACACTTGAAAAGTTAGTTTTGTCTGAATGCTGTAAAGAATATCAGGCATAGTATTCAATTACCAGCTAATGATTTTAAGGAAATGCATATAGAGGTTAGAGTCAGAATAAGATTATAAGTCATGAAGTCTAAAATATGTAGTTTTTTGTTTTCCATAGTCTTCTTGATGTATGAAATATATAGTTGGATATTACAATGTTTAAGGGCATGAAACACAATAAGAATGTCAACAATATCAAGTGTGAGAATCACTTCCGCAAGTATCACCCGTGTGAGAGAATCAACACGATATTGCCATTCAACCGGCATTCACCCCTTGATGATATAAGAGCATTAATTCATCATTTTTTGGATAAAATATAAAAAAGTTCATATAATGTACCTTTATTTTTGCACATACGACAAGATGGTCTGTCTGCTGTAATGGTAGTAGTATGTAAGACACCTAACAAAAATGACACGAAATAGTACACAGCTGAGAAAGGTGAGTCTCTGGGGAAAGTAAACAATCACGTTATAAAAGGTAAGTTAATGATAGCAGACAAACAATCACGGAACTTATAATAAAGGTAAGAGAATGATAGCAGACAAACAAGCAAGAATAACAACATTCATCTACATATTCATCACAGGTCAAGAATGAAACAGTGAAATGTATGTTGTTATTTATACTTCTCTTCAGAAATAGCATCTCAAAATACATACCAATACTCATTACACCTTAACAAGAGGCAGAAAAAACTGAAAGATGAGAAGAACAATTCTTAAAATAGGGCATGACAAAACAATGAAGTTCAACGGCTCATAAAATCTGAGGACAGAACTGAAGTATCATTTTTAGAATTTTTTGGCTAACAAATCAATTATTAGAAGCTTCCTTACATTTTTGCTTCATGCCTAAGGAAAGATAATAGTTTTTCAAAAACACGAAGCTAAGCATGCATATATGATACTTTTTGGCACCAGCAAGCAAAGCTCTAATCAGTCCTTGGAAAGTCGGGCATAACACGATAAAAACCCATCTTTTGGAGCATATTTACCCTAATACCAATTTGAATATCTACTCCCTAGGAAACTATTCGCAAGCCAATTATGATTATCATCCATGTAAACAGCCTGACTAAAGTGAAAAGGCTCAGCCAAAATAATCTAGAAGTTTCCAACTAAATTGTAAACTCACTTATTGAATCATTTCATGGAGTCAACATCAGTTTGGCATCAAATTTCAGTTTTGATGAGGGAGTTGTAGAGCCAGGAGTACATCTAACAGTGGTTGAATCCCACTCCAAATCAAATGCATATTCCAGGCATCTTTCGAGAGCTTGTCCACCAACTGATGTTCCAGATGTGGAATCCTTAGAATGCAAGCAACCTTTCTCACTCATCAAGTTTGAGCCATTAGCAGCTTTACTGTCAGAAGCACACGAGATGATATGAGTGCTGAGACTACTAGAGTAACTTGCATTTGCAGCTTCTCTAAAAAATTTCTTTCTTATGATTGAAGGTGTATTTCTGTAACTCATAGCTGAATTCTTCAGCATAGATTCCGGACTACCATCATTACTGGAGATATTCAATGACAGGTTTCTGGCATAGGAATGAAAATGTTGATGGCTAGCATGCTTAATGTCTTTGTCTACACAGGTACCCCTGCCAATAGAAATTGGAACATCTAAATCAGTCAACTGGGGTGGCTCATAACACAAGAAGCCACACTCCTTCTGATCCATCAATGGAGGTGATTCGCAGACCCTGTTTCTTTTTCCAGCCTTTAGACTCTCATCAGTAAATCCACATAATGACAAACTTAAAAAGGTACCAACAGGTGAGTAATCAGACCTGCCATCTGTCACACATGGGCTATACCTAGACCTTTTAGGAGACTCAAACATTCTTGCATATGTAATTGGACGAACAACATCAAGATTAGCGTGATCTGTTTTAATATGACAGCAAGCATCCATGTTATTATTCAATGAGTTGGTTGACAGAGACTTCCATGATCTGGTTTTATTGGCACTGCCTGTGAACAGTAGTTCGCCAGACCTGTCACTTGTAATGCTAGAAAATCGATCAAACTGATCTCCATTTTTCCTCACTCCCTCAGAAGATCTGCAACTACCCAGGAAAGCAGGTTTTGTCTCTGAACCATCCCCGTAAAAATTAGCATTTCCAAGAGCCAAGATTGTTGAACAGGCACCATCAGTGTTACATGGAACCCTTTTCTGGCCAAAGTGTCTGGGTTCACCAAGATTAGGGGGCATTCTACAACAACTTTTGGGTCCCAGTTTTTCTTCATTATTGCAGATATGCGGAGATGTACTTCCCTGCAATTCCAGTGCAGAGAAACGAGGTAAATTTAAATCAGGCCTCTTCTTCACCGAGCAATTCCAGTGATTTTTTATAGCATTGTCAGTCCTGCCGATGTCAAATATTGATTAACAATCCAATGAGAGTAAGTAAACACTATCAAAAGCTAACAACAGATTAAACAACAAAGTGAAAACCTTAACATAGTTAAGAGAACAAACACAATATACATGCATCTATATTTACGTATAGAGTCTCATTGGATTTACGTATAGAGAGAGAGTACAGAGAGAGAGAGAGTCAAAATCACAAGAAATGAAATCGTGTCTAACATTAATTTATAAAAGTGAGAACGAAACAAATTCAAAATCATCTAGAATGCTGAAAAGCAAATATTGCCTGAATCAACTTTGAGAAATATTTAACTTGAAGCTCACATAATTCAATGAACAAGAAGAGTGCTATGATAGTTTGGAATTACGAAATTCAGAAAACCTGACCCTGAAAGAACCCCATTACTACACTAAAGGCAAAAGGAATAACTTTTTGGTCTCTTCAATAAATATTGAAGAAAGACAACATTTATTGTAAAGAACCACCAAGCATCAAATTCACCGCGTGTAAACACAAATTAAATAAAAGAAACAAAAAGAATAAAGGCTTGACTAGCATCATAAACACTAATCTAGCCCATAAACATGCTGGAATGTTCCAGCAGTATTTGTTGTGTGGAAATGAAACTCTAAAATAGGTACCTTCCCGGTAGAAACCTTGCAATTTCCGCCCATTTATTACCAAGTGCTTGATGGTAATGCGCTAGAATTGCTTCCTCCTCTTCAGTCCATGCATCTTTTTTAATTGCTGGATCCAGATGATTATGCCACCTGTAAAATCATGCAGAGAAGATCTTCAGAAGAAGAAGAAGATTTACACTTTTCATAACTATTAGCGAATGGACTACAGATGCACTGCGTTGCTTGTGGCAAAAACAATATAAATGACCGTACAAGCCTTTTAACTTGGATAATAAGCAATGTTACCAAGCTGATCCATCAAAAAAGGAAATATATATATACAGAAAAATTAACCTCGAAACCGTCATTTGTAACATAAAAAAATTGATGCTCTTGATGGAATGGGGATGCCAAAGTGTAGGAAGCATTATTATCAACAGACTATTTGCATGTCTTTAAATGAGAGATAAAAACATGAGAATCAACTTTCAACATGATGATTCCATGTAAGTTTACACATAAGGAAAAAAAATTCCATGGATTTTGCATTCCGCAATTCTTTCAGATAAAGTAATATTCTAACTCCAATAGATTTTGACAAAAGGTCTCACAACATGATAATATCTATTCAACAACTAAAAAGAGGTGAAGAACCTTAGGGTTGCTAGCAGGATCTAAGGAGACTCAAGGAAGCTAATTACACAAATCTTCTATAACCTGCATTCCTTTATCCAACATTTTAACATTTGAAACTTATGACCATATCTATGAGCAAACATATCACCCACCTTTCCCATCAGTGCTTGCCAATGCAACGGTAAACTGTGAGCAAGTATCTAAAAGACACACTAGGAGGCTAATCACAGATATCTTTAGGTAGCCCCTCAGTTTACCAAATAATCTAAGAGGCCAATATTTTTTCCTTTAAGAAAAACATAATAAAGCATGCATATTACTCACCTTTCCCGGCACTGCTTGCCTATGCGACCAGGTAAAGACTTTGCAATAGCAGACCATTTCTTGCTGCCATACTTCCCAACTAACTCAATAATACAATCATCCTCCTAAAGTTTCAGAGAAAACACTCAAGGACTGAATATGAATGATACAGGCATGACACATACTAAGTAACTTTTTTGCTGTTACAGAGCAACAAAAGCAATAAAGAATGTTATTCTACCTCCTTCGTCCAAGGGCTTTTGACAAGGTCTGGATTCAGAACCTTTTGCCAACGATGCAAGCACTGAACGTCTGTCCTTCCAGGCATGCATTCAGCTGCAAAAAGAAAATGTCAATCAGTCAACAACACCAAGTTGAGAGCAATTAGTGAAAGACACCAGATCAAAAAATAGAAATCTCCACCAGACATGCACATCTTGGACTGTCTATGATATGGCTGCCTAAGAGATATCAAATAAAAGCTATTTGAAGCTAAGAAGCTAATTTTGACACTCATATAGAGCAGGTACCGTCCACAGATATGAGCCACCTGCTTCCAAACTTCTTTTACTGGTTTTCGTTCTTTTCCCTAAGAGCCACCCAGGCACTTACAAAACCCCACGTTATTAGACATGCACCTCAAAGGTTTTCATAACCAAATAGTTCTCTACATCTTCAGGAGGAAAGAATAAACAAAAGAAATGAAGACTCCACTAAGAATTCATTGAAAATCCATCAGGGAAAGAAAGACATTTACTCGCTAAAAGTTCAACACAAAGCAACCTCCTTGGATTAATGAAATTTGACGCAAAGCCATCAAGGACGGACAAATATATATTTACAAAAGTTACTGGAAAATAACCTGCTTGAAGAAATGATATGTGAAGGGTAGACACTGACATGAAAATTCATACTCACCTATTTTTTTCCAGTTCCTCCCATTGAACCTTTGTACTACTTCAGCAAGCAGCTTATCCTGCCAAAACATTATATCCCTTTAGCAGCTGACAATATCAAGAATAAACTGTGGCTGCCAACACCAAATTTCAAAATTTACTCAAACCAGATTTCAAGTTTTGTTGGCATACATTCTTTCCTCTTTTTTGCATTCAAAAAATCCCCCACTCACATTTCAGCCTCAACAACGATACCAAGAGTCAAGAATAACTCAAATTGGTAAAACAGACTTTTATATCACATTGCCTAGAACAACAAACAATGTATAAGCCTTAATCCCAATTAAACTTCTATATTGAATGTCAGCACAAAAAATTTAGTATATTTCTGCAACACCAACAGTAATATTTCTAATCCAGAAAAATCTAGATGCTCAAAAAATTGGAAGGTTTTATAATTGAGTTGATTCCACAATCACATTAAACTGGGCCAGAGTCAAAGTTTGTAAACCAGACACGTACCTCTTCAATTGTCCAGCCTGCTTGGGAGGAACGTCTAGCAGGACCAGAACGTCTGTGAACACTTAAACTACAAGTGAAAAAGCAAAGAAAAGCAAAGTGTTAGACACAAGAAGCTTAACTCATAAGTTTATGGCACTTTCGAAGTAATTCACCCTTTCCCCAAACCTATGGTACCCCTACCACGAATAATCCAATTATAGAGCAAGGTAAAGACCATTTAAAAATCTGAAATTTTTTAATTTAAGATACCGATTACTATATCGAAAAAAGTAGATGGTAAGATAAACCATATTGCTTTATCACTCAGTCAACAACAAATAGATTGAAAAATACATCAAACATTACATGGCAAAAATATTACCTCAATGTGTTGAGGTACTGTTCAACCCAACAAACAGATGAAAAAATTTCAGATATTGCAAAGGCCTAAACCGATGTCTGACTAAAAAATGACTATCCTAAGCCAATGATATCCTTAAGTCAATTTAAGCTCCGATACTGTTAATACATATATAAGGTTGAAAGAACTACAGATGCATACCCAGAATCAGAGGAAGCTCTTGGAGTGACAGTGTCAGAACTGCTCTCAGAAAATGAAGAATATGAAGCAAATCTGACTTCTTTTGTTGTCTCTGGTGTACATGTTTCCTTTTTGACTTGGACCATGACTTCCTCGCAAATGCGCTTACCAATCTTCGACAAAGCAAAATTTATCATAATATATCTCTCAACGGTAAACTCTATCCTTATCTTCAGTTAAATATTCATAAACATTATTCACACAAGTCAAAGTTAATCACAAGAACAGGAAGTAACTGAAGCAAATTAACCACAAAACAAACACATAGACTATCACAAAAAATCCTCAATATTTTATCAAAAAATTTCACATTTTCTGAGCCTATTAAGAAAAAGTGATCCAAATAATAAACCATCTACTAATGCTTCAATTTTTTTAAATAAATCAAAACAAATTAGACACATAAAGACCAGATCACACTTGCACACCCACAAAGATAAATCGGAAGTATGCAAAACAAAAAAAAGCTAAACGAAACTGCCAAGACAAAGCAGAAAACTAATTGATCATGCCAACAAAATTTTGAATTTTTGGAAAACTAACCGATCAAACTTACAAAATTTTGAACTTTTAAATTCATTCCTCACTCCTGCGTCCAAAAAGTTCACCATTCCACATATAATGTAGAAGAAAGATTACATATTTATAAAAACAAACTAAATCCCTCGTTTCAAATTCCCAAATTTTTCAAAATCAGATCGCCGAAATCCACATCCTCCTATCCACTCACGCACACAAGCAAAATCGAAGCTTCATTCCATACAATCAATGAAACCAACACATAACATAGAAAATAAGTAAATAACAATAAATAAATAAATAAACTAGAAAAAAAGAGGTAATTCACCTAGCTCCCATTAGCCACTTACGGCCAGTCTCCCGGTCGAAAGAAGAGGGAAACGAACGGGATAACGCCCAAGAGAACTGAATGAGTGTAGTAATCCAGAGTGATATGTACGAGGGTCTGTAACCGTCAATCAAACAGCAAAAAACGTAAAAACCAACATAAAATTTATAATCAAAAAACAAAGCGAACAAAAAAAAGGAAAATGCAGCTATACATTAACGCATATACGTTAGAGAGAGAGAGAGAGGTGATGAGAGAGAATAACCGACCTGTGGAGTTAGGGTTTAATGAAATGAAACGGTGACGAAAGAGAAGGAAGAGTTAAAGAGCGACACGAAGTAGCGGGAAACATCAAAGATTGAACAGACAGCTAAGAGAGAGAATCCTACCAGTACTGGAAAAGTTCTTTGTAACGGGTCTGATTCGATATTTAAACCCTTAATTATATTTCAAATCAGAATTTTTTCTATTCCCTATTTAAATTAAATTAAATTAATTTATCAATTAATTAGAGATACAATATGAATGCAAATTAAAGTAAAGTTTGAGGTAGAATAAATTTTGGAACAAAATGAAAAATACATGCATTAAGAAATTTTTGTGTAGCATAACAATATTCATATGTTGTCTATTCATTATGCTTTTAATTTGATAACAACTGTAAAATCTCAATATATAAATTTATAAATTAATAAAAAAATATATAATTCATAATATGATTTTTTTTTTTTTGACAATTTTTAGTTTCTCAATTCATTTCTTTTATAAAATTTGCATTTGCTATGTACTTGAAAAATCTTAAAATATTTCATCTTTCATGATATTAAATTTAAAAAATAATATCCAAATACTTATTAACATTCATGTTAAATATATCGTATGCATCAATTTTGTCCGCATACTATTTGTTTATTATTATTTTTTTCATTTATAACTTGCGTGAATCTTAGTAAAAAATATATATACATGTAAAAAATATAATTAAAATATGAAAATTTTCATAAATTAATAAATTAATTATTTACCAATAAACTAATAAAATATTTATTTAATGATAAATAAAAATCTTTTTAAAATAATATTTTTTTCTAGTTCCAACAATATTCATTTACATAATTTATACCAAGTGTTGTTTTTGATAGTAATAGTGAGCTCAAAGCTAGTCTCTGGGCCTACGAGACTTTGATTCATAGTCTTATCTGGTAATAAGAATGAAATTGCACTTGGACATTAAATAATTGAAATCAAATGGATGAAAATCAGCAAAAAACATGTGACATTCCTTTAATTTAATCATTGTGAAAATTTGAGTTAGTAAATGATAAATAAAAAACACGTTAGACGTATTTAGAACCAAATCAAATTCGAGCTAAAGTTTAAGGACTTAAACTTAAATTTTAATAGGGTGTGAAAAAAAAATCCCTAATATTTCATATAAAATATTTAAATAAGTTATATTTCTGAGAATCTTGGGCCTCTTTTGTGGTATCCTATACTATATTTTACTAGTTTAAAACATGATTCAAATCACGAGCCCGCATAGGTTGTGTTTTTTCGTATTTAATTGGCTACTAAATTTGATGCTATATCATTTAAAATGAAAAATAAAAAATTACACAATTTTGAGGTAGTTAGAATTTGATTTGAAGCTGGACTTAAACTGAAAAAAGGGAAGAGAAAAAAGGTAGAAATTTGAGATTCGGAAATAAAAGGTTTATGGTATTTCAAGCAAACATGATTCAATTTAAACCTGATTTAATCGACACCCCAAAAATACGTAAACACTTCAATGATTAATTATAAAATAAAATAAAACCTCCAAAGGGAATGACCATCAAAACTAAGATAAAATCAACATGATTGCAAGTGTATTCGTGCAAATAAACCTAGGGTATAAACGATTCGAGTCAAATAAAAATTATTATTATTATTCAAATTTATTTGAATTTGATTTGATTGTTAATCGAGTCGAACTCAAATCGAACTTCTAATTTTATCAAATGAGAAAATATATTCAAATTTAATTTATTAACTTAACAAATCGAGTTCCAATGAACTTTTAATAATCGATCTCAAATTAAGTATCGAGTATTTTAATTTATTTTTCAAACTTAAATTAACCCTCATCAAAATATTAAACTTTGTTTTTTTGGCATTTGTCTACCTACTAGAGTTTATTGATTAGGGATGGAATCAAAATTCTGAATGAAAATATAATTTGGTAAAGACATATCTGTATATTTAGTATTCAAACAATTCAGAAACTTGAACAGTCTTGCATTCTTAAAAATTTAACACAATTAATTTGCACTAACTTTTAATTAGAAACGAGGAAAAGGAGATTGACAACCCCTCTCACTTAGGATGCAAACTCAAGTTCATTTATCCCAATCCTTCGGTGTAAAATATAGAAAACTAGCTCATTATCATGTTTGATTACAATTTGATAACCATTGAGATGGAAATTATAGCATTATTTGCAGAAATTTTTATTTTGTCAAATAATGTTGGGAAGAGATATTGTTATTTAATTTATTATGAGTTTTATTATATTTTTTATGTTTCGTCAGTTAAATTATATTAGAATAAAAAATTATTATTAAATCAGGATAAAAAGAGAAATTATTATTTAATTAGTTAGCGAATTATAATAACAATGAGACAATCATTTTTATACTAACAATGGAAGTAATAATAAAAGTATTTGTATGTTTTAATAATAGAGGGGTAATCTTGAAATATTTTAAAATTACTGAAAACATATTTTTTTATAATTTTTGCAAACAGTATAATTTTTCCCAATTTTTATAGATAAAAAGGAAAATAAAGATTGTAAAAAAAAAAAAGAAAAAAGAAACGACAACAAAAATAAAATAAACCAAATGCAGAACCTTCACCCAACCACCATGATCAAGGGCACATGCGTGTGCCAGCGAAATGTTTAGTAAAGATGACCAAAATAATTTAGCCTTTTAACCTCATGAAGCGTAAAATGTGGGTTTGGGCCCGTGGTTTTATTTTTTATTGCCTTTGGTTACTTTTAAAAATTTAATTTTTTAACTAATCCCATGTGGTTTTCATTTTCCAAGTCTCCACGCTCATTTGTTGAAAAGTAATTTGTAAATTATTACTTTTTAGAATATTCACAAAAAAAAAGCCATTGAATAATAGTAGGCTAATATTTTTTGATTTTTTATTTTACTTTATGTTTCATCATGAATTATATTTTATGAATGAAATATAAGTGATCCACATATATTTATTAAAGTAAATATTTTATATATTTAATATTTATTTATAATGTAAAATAGAAGATAAAATATTAATTTAAAATAAAAAATTTAAACTAGGCTAATATCATGTGGTTTTAAATTTTAAAGTCCCTAGCCATAATTTATGCTAATTGTAAGGATGACTGTTATTTAATCAACAATTTTTTATTTTTAAGCATAGATGATAATAATCTCAAGGCCGTAAGAATTGCATGTGTTTTTTAATAAATAATTTATTATTTAAAAAGAATATTAATTTTAGTGCATAAAGTTATCAAATTAATCATCATAAGTAAAAGGTTAAAAGTAGAAGAATACATAGATGGAACATTTCTTGACGCAAAATTATTATCAACATCAGATTTAATCGAATTCATCAAACATTGACTTATGATCATTGTGAACATACTTGTACCGCACGTTTAACAACAAATTTTCAAGCTTACATATACAGATAATCCTAAATTAAAATCACAAATATAAAAAAATACGTAAATCATGCCACGAGAAAAGAAAATGATACAATACAAACACAAGCAACATCGATAATTGAATCATGTCTACGTAATATTTATTAATCTTCTCCAACACTGACTCCAAGAGTCACACATTTCAATTTAAAAAATAATTTCATGTGCACCTCAAGAAATTCCTAGCATATTTTTTAATTCGCAAACAACCCTATACTTAGAACAATTAATTTAATAACTTATTAACAAATAAGATAAATCTTTGACGAATCTAAATATTTAATAACTTATTAATAAAAATCACAGCCCCACAATAATATTTACAAATACATAGCAATGTTATAACAACAGTAACGGGACAAAAGAAAAGTACTTATCTTGGATTTAAATAAATAAAGGAACGAGGAAAAGACACCTACTTTATAATAAAAAATAAAAAAGGAGGAAATTAAATAATAAAAATATGGCAATTATTATTATTAAAAGAATAAAGTAGTTTGTTCTGTTGGACCCCGGCGGCTAATTAGAATTCCCATGCACTGGCCAAGAGGGCTGCTGGTTGTAAGGTACAAGAAATTGAAACACATGCTACTTTACCACTTACCAGTCAATTTTTTGGACTTTATATGTCTAATTTATTTTATTTTTTGATAAATTGATTGTTATCCATCCTGGATAAGTGACAATCATCAAGAAATTACAAAGACTTAATTAAATAATATTAAAATTAGTAAATATCCATAATGATGAACTCGAATTTAAAACCTCTTACCTATAAAATTTTAGAATTTTAATCTTATAATTTAGCCAGTACTTCATTAACTAAAAAAAAAGAGGTTAGGTACAGATGAAATTGACAACAATCCATTACTTAATAAAGTATTCAAAAAAAGAAAAAAGAAAATTTCCAAAAGTATGTGGTGTGGCTGGTGCCAAAGATCATGCTTTTCCATCAAAACAAACTATTGAATCAACCCTTTAGAGTGTGTGTGTGTGTGTGTGTGTTGGGGGGGGGGGGGGCAACTTTTTAGCTATAGTATTTTTAGTGTTCTTTTATTTTTCCCATGTCTTTGTTATCCGACCAGATTTATCATCTGATCTAACATTAACTAAAAAAATAGGTAAACAAATATCTCTATTTCTTGAAAAAAGAAATTCATGAATCGGGATCATGGATGAATAATAAAAATCATGCATTTTCAAAAGGTGATTTGGATCACTGAATTAGTTCAATTCGAATACTTGATTATAATTTTGTATTGTATTATATATTAGATATTACCTACATTATTTGTATAATATTAATTTCCAATGTATATTTAATGATATATATATATGGCGTGATTACTGTTATTTTTAAAAAACTTATCGAGTTCATGCAAAATAAATATAATTATATAATTAATCAACTTGTCAAAATCAAGTTTGGACAACAATTTTCAATTACCAAAAGAGGAAGAAAAAGCTTAAAACAAATAGCTAATGGCATCGTCCCCAACTCTTGACTAGTCCACTTAAAAAAAGTCCAAAAATAATCACATCACGAATAAATTGAAAATTCCAAACAAAAACTTCTATAAACACCCAACCACAAGCTCACGCAATTCAGTATCGGCAAAAACCAAAAATCCAAAAATGGATTTCACCAAAACCATCACCCTCTTTCTCCTCCCCCTCTTCTTCCTCCAAACCCATGCAATCATCTTCAACATCCAAAACAACTGTCCCTACACCGTCTGGCCTGCCGCCGTCCCCGGTGGAGGCCGCCGCCTGGACCCCGGCCAAACCTGGACCATCGGCTTCCCCCAAGGCCCCAAACTGGCGAAAATCTGGGCACGAACCAACTGCACCTTCGACTCATCCGGCCGGGGCAGCTGCCTGACTGGAGACTGCAACGGGCAGCTCCAATGCCAATCCTACGGGTCCCCACCCCACACCGTCGCCGAATACGGGCTCAACACTTTCGGGCACGAGGACTACTACGACATCTCGGTTCTCGAAGGGTTCAACGTGCCGATAGAGTTCAGGCCGACCACAAACGGGTGCACCCGACCCATCAGATGCGCGGCGGATATCACCGGAGAGTGCCCGAACGCGCTGAGAGCGCCCGGGGGGTGCCACAATCCTTGCACGGTGTACAAAACGACGCAGTACTGCTGCCACTCGGGGCCGTGCCGGCCGACGGAGCTGTCTCGGTTTTTCAAGAGCAGGTGCAGGGACGCGTTCACGTATCCTGAGGATGACCCGACCAGCACTTTCACTTGCCCGGCGGGTACTAGTTACAGAGTTGTGTTCTGCCCGTAGAGCTGTTACTTTATTTAATTTTTGTTTGCTCTTACGTTGTTTATGGTTCTTGTTTTGTCGACAGTTGTGGGGGGGTTTAGAGCATGATTTGTGTAATAAGATTTTGCACATCACATATGTATAGTGGTGTGCATTTGATTTTGTGCTAATTATTTTGTATTTGTGATGGTGTTACTTTATTTTCATTTGTACTCGTTTTTTTTTTTTTTTTTTCTAAAATTCAAACTGACACTTATATAATATAATATTCTTAAAAAATTAATAGTTGCATAATTTTGAAAAAAAAACCTAGTAATGGGAGAACGGTAATTAATGGGTAAACGGCATTAACCTCATATAAATCGAAAAAGGTTTAATTACCTCCGTTTGTTTCTAAAAAAATGATATTAAATTAGAAATGATCAACATACTCTTATATTATGGCTTTGTACTTAGTGTAGTAATAATTATTTGATCATGTAAAGTAATAGTTATTAAATACATATATACAGAATATATATATCAGGGGTGGTAGAATTGGTCCCTTAAAATATCAGGGGTGACACATTAAGTCTTGCAAGCATCAAACTTAGCATATTTTACATTTTATCGAAAAATTTCAATTTTGTGTCACAATCTGTCGTGTCCCGAGCATTTGAGGTTTGAAATTAGGGATTTTCACATTTTGGAGGGATAATAGACACGCTTTTCTTACTCCAAAAAATCAAACTACACAATATATTATCACTAACTTCCAAATTAATGCAACAAAGAATATGCGAAATAGTAGACTACGTACCCCCCCCCCCCCCCCCCACAACATCCATCCATGGATTAATTACTAGGGAGGGAGCCAATTGGACTTTTTATGAAGGATAATTTTGTTATTTTTACAAAGACAATTTTAAATTTAATAAATTTATATATTAATTTTTTATTTATATAAACTTCAAGGGCAAACTGTTGCTGCCAGTCCCCCTTCGCTCAGCATAATATCAAAATATAAGAAGGCCTGATAACATGAATTACAGGTAAACAATTATTGTGAGTAGATCTTTTTCCTTTGATGAAATTTTTTAGCTTATGTCCATCTTAAATTGGATCTTATCCCTGGTTGTTCTCTTGCAAAGCCCCAACCATTGTTAATCACAAATTGAGAAACTTAGAAATAAACCCATAACTACTTTGGGCCTATAGCTAGGATCCAATAAAACTGAAACAGTTCTTCTAATGGGTTGGGTAAAATTTGGTTGATGCAATTCAAATTGGGTCGATTGTATATGGGGGAAATTCGTTTATGTTGATAATAAACTAAACATTTTGGAACAAGAAGTCAAGAACAGTGCACATATCTGACAGTGAGAAATTACAAAGGGGATATTTGTAATTTCTCGCTAGCCATAAAAATTTATCGGATCATTCATTCTACTTTTATGTTGCATCTTATATTTCATATAATATACACAACTCATGTGTATATAATTAATTCTATTAACAAAATATTTTATACACTTGACGAGCATGAAATATAAGATGTAACGTAAAATTGGAATAAAAAATATAAATTATGAGAACATTCGACTTTTCAAAGTATTGTAATAAATTATATTATATACTAAATTTTAAATATAAAAAAATAAATAATTAATTAATTAAATTGACAAAGTTCAAAATCTAAATAGGCATATACGTATAATCAAATACTAAATTTAAATTTAAAAAAAATAAAAAAATAATTTTAACTGATTTAATCAAATTTGATTAATTAAAGCTAACCGGACCGAATTGACTATTGATTCCATATTGAACCTGTTGAATCGATCTATTCGATCCGTTTATAAAAATGTTCAATTGTCCCAATTTTTCTCATCAACGTAGTCCATTGTTTTCCAAGTTTATATCCCACAAGTTTAGCCGCGAATCAGATTCCGTATTGAAAAAAATTGCATTTCTTAGTGTAATTTCTATTCAAATGTAACTAAAATTTGATTTTTTACCATGTAACAGGACAAAATTTGAAGTTTAAAGGATTATAGTCATGAAATAATTAATTTAAGGAATCGTATTAACATGTAAATAATTAGTTTAAGGAATCGTATTACCAAGTGACAGATACATTGCAACATTTGTTAATTTGAATATTACCATTCACAGCTTCTTCTTTTTTTTCAATTTTAATTATTTATGTATCAGGTATTGAAATTGTAAGATTTTTTTTAATAAGAAAAATGGTAGGTCGGCTAAAGAGTTGATATGGCTACTTCAACTAAGGAAATTCAGCCGTCATGAAATATTTCATTCGTCATAACTCGACTGGACCAAATTCACAGGATTGGCCGTCTTGGTCATCTTAGCCCTACCAGCATACCAATGAACCAATGTTTGTCATCCAATCCTAATATTATGAGTTGCTACCCCAGTCCATAATACACCGTCTAATAAAAAACAGTTCTACGTTTTCATGGAGGTTCACATACACATATTATGTAGTAATATTGAGAATGTCACAACAGAGCAAACAAGAGGGGCTAAATCGTCCGATGGGAGCAAGAATTGTAAAAAAACATTTGTTATGTTTGTTATTTCGGGATGTTTTCGAAAAACTGTTAATGAGAATGTATTTTGAGTAGTGCGTTCGGATAATATGTAAAAAATAGAATTGTGATTAATATTTTTGTCGAAAAAAATAATGTAACGTATTTTAAGAGACATTTTTAACTGTAAATATTATGTCAATATTGTTTTATTATGGTTAATATTATTTTATTATAATTAATAAAGATATAATAAAATATAATTTATTTAAATATTATAATGAATGATTGATATTTTAAAAAAATGAAAATACCATTCTCGAAAATATAAATAATAAGTTCGTATTCATCTCAAAAAAAAAAAAAAAATGATTAGGGAAAAATGAAACCATACATAACGGTTTATGACTTGAAGCCAAACTCATTTTTTGTTTGTCTAAACTATTGTTTTGGCACTAGTAACTTTAGCAGTTATTAAGTTACAGTGATAAAACTTACAAACAAGAATTAAACAATTTAATGACTTTGGCCATTACCAATGTAATTCTTTCATGGATGTAAATCAATGTACCATGATTTTTCTCACATAGACAATATACACCAATTAATGTAAGTGACATTGAATGTATATACTATTCAGGCGTTTACGAAGTCTACATGTATCAATTATGTATCTATTTTCTTACAATTATATCCATGTATGACAATTCACATTCCTATAAGAAATAATAGTATAGGTTACAAAAATGTCAAGTGGCAGTCAAAAGTTATCATTAAGATATTTATTAAGTTAATTTTTTTTTTGTCACAATGATAATTTTTACAAACTATAATGATAAAATCGAGCTTAAATTATCACTGCACACATTTCATTTATTGTGACGTTACAATTACAATCATAGAGTCCTGATGATAATTTTTAATGTTAATTAATTATTATTATGCATATATCACTAATTATCAATGACAATAATTTATATTTAATTCTTGTATACTAAATGTTAATGGTAATAAATTATAAATAATTTTTAACACTATTAATCTTACAAAACTTGTTATTGTTCAATTTTTTATGATACAAATATTAGAGATATTAAAATCTATAATTTCAATACCCAAGATATTAAAATCAAATTTTTCATAAATCTATAAAAAATAGAGATTTTTTTTATGATACAAATATTAGAGATACTTGGATAATTGTTCAATGCTTTCTCAATAGTTTCTATTAAAGTTAATTTATTCATGATCATTTAAAAATAGAGATCTTATAAAGAATTAGAAATAATGTACTATTTTTAACAAAATAAAATATTTGGTCTTTGATCATGCATAAAATGTATCATAATTCTCGTATGTTAAATGTTAAATATAATAATTTATAAACAATTTCTACCAGTATTAATCTTATAAAAATTATTATCATGATGAAATAAAAATTCGGATAATTTAATATATACAATTAGCAATAATTTTAAGATTATCAACAATATTCTTTTTTATTATAGATGCTAAAGAAGAGGTATTGGTTGATACAGAATCCTAGATCTTCTGGTGACTTGACTTTGTGCATGACTATTGGTCTTTGGAGTCGTCCCACTACATTAAAGATCTTGGTCCTCGCAATAATGCTATTTCTAATTTTTCCAAGACCTAATGGTCTTTTTCGTGGTCCCAAGATATTAAAATCAATTTTTTCATAAATCTATAAAAAATAGAGATTTTTTTATGATACAAATATTAGAGATACTTGGGTAATTGTTCAGTAGTCTCTCAATAGTTTCTATTAAAGTTAATGTATTCATGATCATTTAAAAATAGAGATCTGATAAAAAAAATTTAGAAATAATGTATTATTTTTAACAAAATAAAACATTTGGTCTTTATTCGTAATTCTTTGTAATTCTTTAGAAAATAGAGATCGGCCTTAAATATCTTGGTCCCAGAAATAATGCTATTTCTAATATTCACAACACATGTTGGTCTTTTTTGTCGTCCCAAGATATTAAGTCAATATTCTTGTAAACATTTGAAAAATAGGGAATTTTTTTTAAGTACAAAAACTAAGTTTACTCATGTAATTGTCCAATAGCCTCTAAAGTCAATTTATTAGTAGTCCTTAAAAAAATAGGGATCTATTTTGATATAAAAAATTAGGGATACTCTGGTAATTGTTCAAACAATCTATCAATAGTTTCTATTAAAGTCATGGTCCTTTGAAAAATAGGGATCTATTTTGATATAAAAAAAAATTAGGGAACTCGAGTAATTATTCATATAGCCTCTCGGTAGTTTATATTAAAAATCAATTTTTACATAGTTCTTTAAAAAATAGGGATCTATTTTAATACAAAAAAAATTAGGAATACTCAGATAATTGTTCAACAGTCTCTCAATAGTTTCTAATTTTCTTTTGAGAAGCTCAAAACTCGTGTAATTGAGAAAAAAAGTTACAAATATTTAATTTCCACGAAACAAATAACTTAATCGTAGACGACCATTGGCTGAATGTGTAAACACTGAAGCCTATCCCTATAGAAACTGGTAAGATCTTAATTAACATGTACTAAGAACAGTTAATCGGATATCATGCATCTTGCCAAACTTCATAGGGGCACACTCCTTTGGAAACTTCATAGGTGTACATTATTTCTTTGGAAAATCTTAACACCACAATTCGTTGACCAAGACTTTTGCTAAATTGGACTAAATCAAACCAATGCCGTCTCCACAATAACCTAACTTCCCAACTAATCAACCCCTGTGAAAAAACGAGACAAAGTAGTTTGTTGATAAATATATTGGACTTACGACTTAATTGATCGTGAGTTTTTTGGTTTCTTATATTTTCTTTTTTAAAAAAAAAAGAAAAAAAAATTGTCCAAAAAGAAAAAAACTCACTAAAAATAGTGGTTCATAGCCTCATCTTTATTAGATGCAGTTAGATGTTCGAATCCTGCCTATTCTCTTATTTTTCATATTTTAGGTTTGATTTTTTAGGGAAAAAACCTTGTCCAAAGGGTTGAGGAGCTTTTTTCATTAAAAAAAAATCGTGTTATCCATGACATACGTTTTTCTTATATTGGATTTCATGAATCATGTAATTATAATAATAACATCTCCTCTAATTTACAATTAAAATTGGAACTATTATATTATTTTGGATACTCGGTTTTAATTTATATTTTCTTGTAAAGATACAGATCAAGTATTTATTTTAAAAAAAATATATTATATTTTTAAAATTTATCTATAATATAAAATAAAAATGAACACCAATTCAAAATAAATGATGTAAAGTGCGACTACTACATCCACAAGTTCACGCACCTTTTCCTATCATCCATGTTAAAGCAAAGTTCACATATTTATCCAACTAAGTCATCATCTACGTTTAATGCTCATTCTTGATTCTACAATCTATTTATACCCATCCAATTCATCTCCTAGTAGACACCACTGAACCAGACATAACCATCACTCCCTTCCAATATGAGCTCCTTAAAACCTATCTCCTTTTCCATCTTTCTCCTCATTGCCCTTTCCTCAACATATGCCAATGCCGCCACATTCAACATCCGAAACAACTGTCCCTACACAGTATGGGCAGCAGCCGTTCCCGGTGGCGGCCGCCAACTCGACCGCGGCCAAACTTGGATCATCAACGTCGCGGCCGGCACCAAACAAGCCCGAATATGGGCCAGAACGGGTTGCTCCTTCAACGGAGCCGGGCGAGGTAGGTGCCAGACAGGTGACTGCAATGGGCTGCTACAATGCCAAGGCTTTGGTGTACCTCCAAACACACTAGCCGAATATGCACTTAACCAATTCAATAACCTGGATTTCTTTGATATCTCTCTTGTGGATGGGTTCAACGTGCCGATGGAATTTAGTCCTAATTCTGGGAGTTGCACTCGGGGCATTAGGTGCACCGCAGATATCAATGGACAGTGTCCAAACCAGCTGCGTGCCCCAGGGGGTTGCAACAATCCTTGCACTGTGTTCAAGACTGATCAATATTGCTGCAATTCAGGGAGCTGTGGGCCGACAGATTACTCCAGGTTCTTTAAGCAAAGGTGCCCAGATGCTTATAGTTACCCCAAGGATGATCAGACCAGCACTTTCACTTGCCCTGGAGGAACCAACTATAGGGTGGTCTTTTGCCCTTGATGCTGCTGCTGCAGCATTTCAAGTCTTCAAATACCAGTAGGTCTTTTGAAGAAGACGAGAAACTTATTAAGTTATATAATATAATAACCCCTCCATGCATGTTGCTGTTTATGCAAAAGCATTGAAGGCATGGCATAAGTGTAATAAATCTGTGTAATAAATTTCCATGGGGAATGAAGGCATGACATGTGTTTCTTGTTTTGGATCTTTTTATTGGGTTCGCGTGATCCATGGACAAGGAAAAACTATTAAATTATAACAATTATAATAATATCAAGAATTCGATGCGATTTTTAATAATATTGTAATTTTCAATGAATGTAATAAAACAATAAAAATATCAATTTATACATTTCTTTGCACTCCAATAGGGTATGAAATAATCAATTACTAGCCTTTTTTCTGAATTTGGTTAACAGATATCCAAATATCTACTAACTTTGATTTTTTTAATAATCTAATTTACGGAGCATATATAGAAAATATTAATTCCTATTATTAACTTGTCATAACGGAATTAATATTTAAAGATAAATTTTTTAGAGAAAAAGTATGAATAAATAAAATAATTTTCTTTTCTTAATTTTTATATGGCCAAAAATTATAGGGATGTTTCTCCATCTTACAATTTTCGGCCATGGGGTATATATAAGGGTACTCAAAATTCCAAGAGTCATACACTTGCTATTTTGTGTCTTCTTTTGATTGATTGGAAGATATTTTGGTTTATCCAAACTTCTTTCAATTTATTTCTTTTATATCTTCCAAAAATATTCAAGATTACTCAATAATTCCAAACTCTTGATTTTTTATCCCTTTAACCTTTTTGAATTGGGCTTAAACTTTAAAATAAATCTCACAATTAATCCAATTAATTGTCTTACCCAAATTAATTAATTCTATTTAGCCCATCTAATCAAATTAGATCCAATTAAACAATTCAATTATTTAATTAATAAATTAATTTAATAATTAAATTAATATATGGACTACACAAATTCAATCAAAGAATTATTTCAGTCGAATTGGGCTCCTTAATCTTATTAGATCCAATTAAATAATCTAATTATTTAATTAAATAATTAATTTAACTCTTTAAATTAATTTAAGCCTCAATTAATTAATCTTTATTAATTAAATGGATCCAACCCTTTGATCAACTCCTAAATTAGAAATATTTCATTTCAAATTATGTGTGACCATGAATATGCAACATTTGCAACTTATGAATAATAACAATTATTTTGATTAATTAATCCAATTAATTAGTCTGCTTAAAATTAATTCCTTAATTTCAAAAATCTCACAAGTCATGGGAAACACCTAACAAGTGTAACATGACTATCTAAACTTAGGTAAAATAATGAGTGAACCTATTTTAATTACAAGTATCATACACGTAAGGTCTTTTCATCAATTAATCTCCCAATTGAGTTTAGAGCATGTATCAATAGTCGAAACCCTAATTGCTCAATAACTATGATTCCATTTTAAGTTTCAATAACTCATGACGAATTGTTAGAAAACTCCCATTTAACATTCATCCTGCCTTAACCAAGGACTTCTGAATCATGAACTATAAAAATATAGGAGATTCACCTGTTATACCAGACACTACAACAAATATGATTTTTAGCGATAATTTTTTTCGTCGCTAACTCGACATATTTCGTCACTAACAAGAGTTAACAACGAAAAAACATCGTCGCGAAAATCGACATTATAAGCGCATCGCTACTACCATTAGTGATGACATTTATAAGTTCGTCGCTATGTTAGCGACGAAACCAAGCTGCCACTAAGGTAAAAAGTTACGTCACTAATAGTATGCTTAGCGACGACTTTTTGGAAAATGATTCGTCATTAACTAACTACAAAAATTGTAAAAATAAAAATAAATTTATCTTAGCGACAAAAATTGTATCATATTTTGTCCTCAATTTATACAAAAAAATAAAAATAAAAGATCTTAGCGGCGAGTTTCATTTTGTCGCTAAAGGGGCAAAATTAAAAAAAAATTAGCGAAGAAATAGTTTGATTTCGTCACTAATTTTAAATATTTTTTTTATTTTGATAATTACCCCTGTTTTTCAACCCACAACAATACCAACCACAATTACAATAATCACAACCATAAACACAAATACAACAGTCTAACAAACATTAAGGTTCAACGCATTATACACAATAAAACTACACATTAAACATATATATAATAAAATATCTAATACATACATTAAACAAAATACAATCATATATACTTAAACTACATTACAACTGTGGAGGTAGAGGTGGAGGTGGTAGAACTGAGGAAGATGGGGACTATTGGACGAGCGACTGTAGTAGACCGGGAGCTATCATCTCAAAAGCCTTCATCATCACAAAATAGTCGACCTTTATCGCTTATAATTCAGCCCAGGTGCTATGCAGCTCATTCGGTATGGACTGCAAACTCTCTAAGTTCTACACTAGTTGTTCTAGACGATGATGCATTAGAAGTAGACTTGAAAGGTTTAGATCCATTTCCTCCCTGAATATGTACCGATGACCTGGTCACACACCTTATCTGCAATTTGTACATCATCTAGATTCTAAGTGTCGTCCCCAGTATCTGTCTAAATCTGTGTCTCTCGATACTCCTTTCGAAGTCGCACCATCTCATTCTAAAATTAATAAATATGTAAAAAAATTGAAATATATAGTTTAAAATAAATTGGAAAGAAACAACTAAATTTAATACTTACATATGCGCTCTCACCTCTTCTCATATCCAGTCTTTCGTAGAGTTGTAGTGTGTTTCATTAAAAACAATGATTCGATCCTTTCTGCTAAATCCAGCGGCCTGTAAATAACATTTTATTAGATTAAAATCGAATCAAATAATTATTTCATTAAAACTAAATAGTTTATACTTACACCGTCGTAACTATATTGTAAAAAGGATTTTGAACTTCCATGATAATTGTATGGTAACTTAGTATGATTTGCAAGTTTATTTCTGAACGTCTCTACAAAAAATAGTTAATTTGTAAGAAATAAAGTTAATTACTAAATATAAGATTTAATTAAGTTATATAACTACATAACTAGTGAAAAATCAATTTTTAAAACAAGTTATATTTCTAGTTTCTCTAATAATGAAAAATCAATTTTAGATTGTTAAGTTATATTTCTAGTTTCTCTAATAGTTGTAGACTTAAAATAATTGCAAGTATCAGTGTTATATCTAAAGTGATATATAGTCAAAACTTAGAATCTATTGACATAAAATTTACCTTAAATTCATCAGATTCGAACAATTTACACAAATACTCCCAATCCGCCGAAGTCTCATACAAATCCTTGGGCATATGTTCTTCTGGTGGTGATCGCGGTATCAAGGACTCATCAATTTACCAACCTTCTTCCTAACCGACTCTGGTTCTGTGCCAAAATCTACAGTAAATATATTCTACAAGGAATTTTTTTTTTCAATATTTAACATATAAAATAGAATTTAAACCGATAAGTATTATTTGGAATACTTATATTTCTTAAACATAAAAATTAACTAGTGATATATGACGTCACACTTATTATTGATTCAGTTGAAGCCAAAAAGTAAACCAAATCTCTATTTGAACTAAGTACCAACAAAAATCAACAACTTAAAATTTTATCCCCATCACAGAATCACCAATAGCAACCATATATATAAACCTCAAATTCCATAGGCATTCAAGAATCTCAAGCCAAATCCATAACCCCAATACACATCACAAACATACATGAATGGTATTTACACAGAACCCATATAACTGTTGAGACGAATAAACACAGTAAACCCTTTACAAAGTCAGCAACTTTTGACATGAATAGGGAAGCAAAAGCAAAGAAACCTTTCTCTATCTATAAATAAGTACAAACACTTGAGAGATCTCTCACACACACACACACACACACACACACACACACATATATATATACATACATACATATATAGTGAAAGTGAAAGGACTATGATAGAGAGGGACCTTGGGGATCTGCTGCAAGTCATGGAAGAAAAATGACCGGAGGATGCAGGGACGGATGGCCGATGGTTACGTAGGAGGAGGAAGCTGTTCTTCAAGTCTTTTTAGTCTTTTTTCGTGAAATCAGAAATAGGGGAGGAGGAAGTTGTTCCGAAAGTAAAATATGAAACTTAGCGAAAAAAAAAAAAAAAATTCGCCGCAAATCTTAGCAATGAAAGATAAAAATATCATCGTTAAGTTCATTCTTTAAAAAAAAAAATTAAAATAATTTATTTTTAGCGACGAAAGTACACATTTTATGGCTAATAGTTGTACTTGGCGACGTAAATCATTTGCATCGCAAACTTTATCAAAAAAAAATAAAAAATTTAATTAATTTCAGCAGCAAAAACAAAAAATTTTATCGCTAAATGTATTTAGAAAAAATCAAAATTATAATTTTATTTAGCGATGAAGTTTTGACTGCACCGCTAAGTTATAAAATAAATAAATTTAATTATTTTAGCGGCGAATAGTCGAATTTCGCTGCTAATGTTAATTTAGGTTTTTTATTATCTGAATGTTAGTGACGAGTTGTCTCTAATCCGTTGTTAACATTAATCTTAACGACGATTTTTGAATTTCGTCGTTAAATATTTGTCGCTATTTTTTTTTTTTTTTTTTGTAGTAAGACAAGTGACGGATCCTTTATTGACCATTCATTAACATCCATTAATATCAATGCAACATAAAATATATTTTCTTTGTAATTGTTAGGCAATCAGAAGATACATTAAAATGAAACACGACATGCATAAGGCTACCATGTTTCTCAAGTCAAAAGACTAATCGTATACTATCATAACATAGAATTTATTATCTGGACAAACAAGTTTTCAATTAATAAATTCCAGTGGATCTGTTAAATGTATTTGTTCTCCAATTAGCACCCGTATACATATACTAGCATCATTACGTCAATATCCATGGAGCGAGATATCCTACTCATGTGAGCATGCATTATATGTACGAGTCTATTGGGCTATTTGAGATCCATCTCAAAAGCCTTTAACTTAAAATTAATTTAAACCAAAGCTATGGAAACATATTCCATCATCACCATCAAATGCATGACTATATCATGTAATTAAGTTTGATTTATGAACTTTATTTAATTACAATAAGTAATTAAAAATAAATTTTTTTACCTTTTATTAATATAATTTGAAAAAAATTAGTTATCACAAATATAAAAATATGAAAGATGCTCAATTTAATTGATACGTAGGGTACTGCTCTAACACTTTTTTTCGTAAAAAAAATCTTATGTGTGTACACGTCTATACATACTTATTCAACTAAGAACTTCTGTGAAAGGCTGACCTAGAGGAAGACAATATAGTTAAAGTTTATCATTATAGCTCATATATAGTATACATAATAATAATAATAGAAAAATATTTTTATTTTTTATTTATTAATAAATAATATTTTATATTTTTAAGATGAAATATTTAATACATGTATTATATTTACTCGCATAATACTTATCTAATAATACTTTATTTTAATAGATATTTATAATATTAAAATTAATGTAAAATTATTTAAAAGTTATTTATCAATGTTAATGGAATAATATATAAATAAAAATAAAAATCCTAATAATTTATGAATATAATAATAATAATTATTAAATAATTATTTATATTGCAGACACGAGCAAAGTATGGATTGTTCAATATGTATTTAACACGAAGAATATAGAACCCGGAGAGTAGCATACCTTACAACCATGTGTGCAATTTTGGTTGAAAAATGCCCACTCTCAATAGAAATGAGCTTGTGCTAGTACTTGAAGAAGTGTTGACAACGTAGAGCAAGGCTTGAAGAAAGATATAATTGTTTGGAGATGATGAATGAGGAATGAAAATGGGTAAACATATTTTGTCATTTTTTTTTTTCAATTATGGATATTTTTGAACTTTTTATGTATTATTCTAAACAATCTCTCAACACAAATAAAAAAATTATTTATATTACATTATTTTGCAACTTTCTAATCCTACAATCCAAATATACAACTTTTACATATTATAATATTCATGAATAATATAATTCTATTTTATCCAACCAATTTTATTAATAACATCAACAAATCCAAACGAGGCCTTGATACAACAGGGAAAGAGTCTTTACCCAGTCTGAACAACTAGAATTCCAAGACTCTAAACTCTATGGAGTATAACTTTCAATATATGGACTAGACTAAACATTTTTTGGAGTTGAAAAAATATATATAAATGACCAACATGGCCAAAATGCTGAAATCTTAACAACTATAAAGATTTTCCACAGACACATTTATCATAGACAACTGCCTTCCTGTCTGAAGAAACTTCAAATTTTCTCAAAAGTTTTTCTCTCAATTGTCCCAATTTTTCTCATTAGTATGGTTCATTTGTTTTTCCAAGTTTATATCCCAATACCACAAGTTTAGCCGCCAATCACATTCCGTCTTGAACAAAATTGCAGATGTTAGAACAATTTCAATCCAAATGTAACTACAATTTGATATTGTACCAAGTATTAGGAAAAAATTGAAGTTTGAAGGATTATAGTCATGAAATTATTAGTTTAAGAAATCGTATTTAAGAGTGTAAATGAATTATGTTGAGATGAATACATTACTATTTAAGTTTGATTAAATTTTTATCGAATTTAAGAAATTGTGTTTGATTTTGGTTTGATTGTTAATCTAGTCGAAATTTAATCGAGTTGAATACGAATCGAACTCGATTACCTCAATCTTTTTATACATATTTTTTCATTTTTTCGCTAATCGAGTCAAATTCAAGTTAAATTTCAAATCTTATTGAACAAAAAAATATATTCAAATTTAATTTGTTAAATTATTAAATTAATGCTGCACTGTCCGGGCCGTCCCGCCGCACCAGGAGGTGGTGGTAGAAGGCTCGACTCCAGCCACTGGGCACTGTCAAGGCCTAAATTTGGGCCCGGATCAATTGTAAGGTTGAAGCCAAGTAGTATTGTTGTGCACTTGGAGAGGTCGATGAACTTATTACCGCACGATGGGTGGAAGAGTCACGTGATAAAACAATTCTTTTGAAAAGGAAATAATAGAATATTAATGAAATATTAGTATACTTAAAAATAATTTTGTTTGGAAGTGATTTATGCTTAATTTTTTTTTAATGCTGGCCAGATTTAATAATTGGTCCTAAAACAAATATCAATCTATTATCAAGTTATTAATGAAATGTTGGGATGAATTAATCACATATTCAATGAGCACGCATTTTAAAGAATGAGGATAACTAAAAAGAACAATATTTTTTTGGTGGATATTTGTCATTCCGTACCATATGATGAACCAATATTAATTCTTTAATTTTTTTGTTATACATTTTCATTTGGGTTAAAAATGACAACAATGTTTGGTTTATTTATAAAAATTATTTCTTTAAATTTAAAATTATAACTACCTCCAACTAATGCACGGTCAAAAAAATTGGTGAAAATTGTGAAGAATCCATTTTACCACTAATAGAAAGATTACAAAAATAAGGGTTATTACAAGAACAATTTCTCAGAGTTTTGGCTTATTTATAAAAAATATCATCTAAGTTTAAATATTACAAATACCCTCTCAGTTTTTTCCTTTTTTTATTTCTCAATCTTATTTTATGTTTGTTTCTCTCAATCTTAGCATGCATATTTTTTCTGTTTTGTTCATCTAAAGTTGAACTTTACATGTGTTTTCTTGTTTTTAATATGAAATTCTATTAAAATCAAATATTTATTTAAGTTCATCATAATAAATTTAGAACTCTTAAAATTTTACTAGTTAAAATATAACAATTTTTTATATTTAGCACATTAATTTTTAAATTAATGTGATATCGATATATAAACATTTATTTAAGTTCAATTAAATTAATTATCTAAACTTGTGTTTAGATTCTAATGCGTTGATAGTTTTTAAATATTTTTAAATATGAAATTCTATTAATATATAAATTTTTATTTAAATTCATGATAAGAAGAAAAGTATAAACAATTATTTATAAAAGATAATTAAATAATAATTAGATAATATTTAACCCTTTATATAAACTGAATATAAAAATATAACAATTACATCCTGAGTAAAGGATATTTTTGTGTCAAATGATCAATAGTGAAAAATCATACTTACAACCTTTAAGATTGAGACAAATGTTAAGATATTTATAATTTTAAAATTAAAAGAAATAATTTTCTTAAATATATCAAATTCCAAAGGTCTGATTAATCATTTCTGTATGTATCAGATTTAAGAGATGCTGAAGAGGAGATGTTCATCGACACAAAAAATCCTAGATCTACTCGTGACTTGACTTTTGCGCATGAGGTTTTGGTCTTTGGAGTCGTCCCACAACATTAAAAATCTTGGTCTAGAAATAATGCTAGCACATATTGGTCCTTTTTTTTTTTTTTTTTCCTACAAGCATATTGAAATCAATTCTTTTAGTGGATTTTTAATAATTTATATTTAAAATAATATTTTAAGTCTTATAAACTTATAATGTTTTAGTATAAAAAAACTAAGAATATTTGGATAATTATTCAATTACCTCTCATTAGTTTCTATTTTTCTTTTGTGAAAACTTTTAAAATAATTCATTTCATGAAATACATAACTTGACAGTAGACGATCATTGGCTACACTCCTTTGATAAAACTTAACATCACAATTTGTTGACCAAGACTTCTGTTCAAATGGACTAAATCAAACCATGTCATACGGGGTTTGTGGGTCCCATTTTTTACCACCCTAACTACCCGTAGTTCTATTTAAAAAAAAAATGTCATATGTGAAATATATATTTTTATATTGTATATTATAATAATTTGACTATAATAGCCCTATATCAGTGTGAATCTAATTATATAATTTATATATACTTGTATATGAATATATATCATCGGTAAAGTCCACATACTTATTCATATGGTTATTTTTGATTCTACAATCTATATATACCCAACCAATTCATCTCCGAGTAGACACCATTAACCTAGAAAACTACTCTTTCCAGATATGAGCTCCTTAAAATCTCTCTCTTTTTCCACCTTTCTCCTTATTGCCCTTTCCTCAACCTATGCAAATGCCGCCACGTTCGACATCCGAAACAACTGTCCCTTCACAGTATGGGCAGCAGCCGTTCCCGGTGGCGGCCGCCAGCTCGATGGCGGCCAAACTTGGACCAT
Organism: Paulownia fortunei; assembly: GCA_019321725.1. NCBI lineage: Eukaryota > Viridiplantae > Streptophyta > Magnoliopsida > Lamiales > Paulowniaceae > Paulownia > Paulownia fortunei. The sequence goes on along the minus strand of CM033122.1, from coordinate 6,502,273 downwards.
CAACGTTGCAGCCGGCACCACACAAGCCCGAATATGGGCCAGAACCGATTGCTCCTTCGATGGAGACGGTCGAGGTAGGTGTCAGACCGGTGACTGCAATGGGCTGCTACAATGCCAAGGCTATGGTTCACCCCCAAACACACTAGCCGAATATGCACTTAACCAATTCAATAACCTGGATTTCTTTGATATCTCTCTAGTGGATGGGTTCAACGTGCCGATGGAATTTAGTCCTAATTCTGGGAGTTGCACTCGGGGCATTAGCTGCACCGCAGATATCAATGGACAGTGCCCAAACGAGCTGCGTGCCCCAGGGGGTTGCAACAATCCTTGCACTGTGTTCAAAACTGATCAATATTGCTAAAATTCAGGGAGCTGTGAGCCGACAGATTACTCCAGGTTCTTTAAGCAAAGGTGCCCAGATGCTTATAGTTACCCCAAGGATGATCAGACCAGCACTTTCACTTGCCCTGGAGGAACCAACTATAGGGTGGTCTTTTGCCCTTGATGCTGCTGCTGCTGCAGCATTTCAAGTCTTCAATTACCAGTAGGCCTTTTGAAGAAGACGAGAAACTTATTAAGTTATATTAAATAATAACCCCTCCATGCATGTTGCTGTTTATGCAAAAGCATTGAGGTTAATTTACTGTGTGTAATAAATTTCCATGGGGAATGAAGACATGGGCATAAGTGTTTCTTGTGTCCGATCTTTTTTCCTTATGTATGTGCACATCTACACATAAGAATCATTTTCATCCACCATTTGATGAGGGTGAAAACTTAATTCAAAACTAAGAACTTTCGGCCACATGTATTTTGCCAAAAGCCGACCTAAAATAAGGCAGGTTTCTCTGCGGCACTAATGGTTTTTTCAAGGATACACTGGGTGAAGTTAATGGCTTTATTAAGTTTACTACAGTTCCCTTTACAAGTCTTTATAATTTTCTCGTTATTACAAGTAGTCTACCTCGTTCAATCAGTCAAATCTAATCAAATTAAAATTACAATTGTATAAAATTTTAAATTAAAAATTGAATCGGTTCTATTATAATTGATTTTTTTTTTTATCTTTTGGTTTCGTTTTTTAATTAATTGAATTTTTACAAAAATAAATAAAAAATTAAATAATAAAATTAAAAATTTATTTTTTATTTCTTATTTTGGGTGAAAAAATAATATAAAAATATATAACATGTATACAAATATAATATAAAAATTATATATATAAATAGTAATTCAATTTTCAATTTGATAATCAAAATAAAAAATTGAAACCGAACCAAAAATAAAAAAATAAAAAAGTAAAATTTTCAATTCAATTTTAATTCAATTTGCCGGATTAACCAAATTGTGAGCATCCGAATAGATTCACTAGCGTGTCATATATATGCATTCGCTATAGCCCAAGATGTCTAACGTTGTACTGAGAAAATTAAATGAAAGAAAGGTTGATAAAGCTCCATAAACAATAGAATTATTCCACAAGCCATTTAATTAATTTACTCGTTCAACTTGATGATATAAATGGTCTTTTTGGACTCAGGCCTGACTACCACAACTCTCACACATAATTAAAGCTTGTATAGGACAAGCAATAAAATGGGTGCGGCTGAAAATTGACTCAACACTATAGACTATAATTTTCTGTAGAGTAGATTAATTTAGAGTTCAAAAAAATAGGAGTTAAAACGAGTCAAGATGCCAATATTTTCATGATTTGGGGGTCTAAAGTTCTAAATTTTAAATTTGATTATGCAAAATGGCCAAATTAGTGTATTTCTAAAAGATCAATGTTTTATTATTTAAAGTCGTTTGCAAACAATAGTTTGTAACTCATATTTTTCTCGGCTCTTGACTAAGATTAGTAATATATTTTTATCAATTTAATATTTGATATATGAGTCATTTACTCACGTGATATTAAATTAAATTTAAAAAAAAAAAAAGCCAGTTAAGAAAGTTTGTTGCCTGCCTGACCTTGAAACATTCATTTTTTTTTTTTAAAAAAATACAATTTGTAACTCGAATATTTGAACTTGCTTATTTTGAAGGTAGAAAACGAAGTTGAATTAATATTTTGGTGTTCTATTTTGTTTGGAACATCTTCCTTCACCTCAATTGCTTCTGTTTAAGAGCGAAATATTATTTTACTCAAACTTGCATAATGTAAATGCAAATATTTAATATTTAATCTCGGCAAAAAAACACATCAATAATTTTATTTTAATTTAATATTTTAGTTTATAAATAAATAAATTCTGTTAGATTATATTTAGATAGAATAATTTGAATTAAAAAAGAATATTTAAAGAATTTCAAATCAATTATAATAACTTAAAAAATAATTTAAAATAAAAATTTAAAATTTATTATATTAAAAAAGTATTTAAATAATTTTATTAAATTTATTACTATAAATTTAAAATTCTTAACTTTAAATTCAGATATAGAAACTAAGCCTTTACGTTTTATATTACTCGTGTCTTTTCGTCTGAAATTTGCTCTCCTTGAACCTCCAAGCCCTCGGCCCAAATTTCTTTCCTTCTCTCACCTTAAGGCAATTTCTGAACGGTAACGGCAGTCACCGGTAAATTATTTATTTTTTATTTCAACATTTATTATGGATATTTGAGTTTTTAGAAATTATAAGGTATTAAAATTATTTTTATTATAAAAAATAATTCCTTTTATTATTATTTTGTAATTTCAACATTTTTTATACATCGCGAAGACCCTTCCTTGCACCTTCCTAGTTGTAATTCGTTCTTCTGTCTCTCTCTCTCTCTCTCTCAAATTTCTTGGGAAATCTCCGTAACAAATATCACGCTGTTTCGCGTGATTTTCTTGATTATATCGCTTCTCGTATTGCTGCCTGAGGTAAGAGATCGCTGAGAAGAAAGATTTGAGAGTCCAACCGACTTACTTTGAATACCTTGCCGTCAATTGAAGTAGAAATTCATTTGGAATTTAAAAATTGGGCTGGAATATATCTACGTTGTTTCTGTTCTAAACAATTGAATTTGGGTATGGAATCGTAATAATCAATTCAGTAATTGTGTACTGATTGCCCTGTGTTAAATGAATGTAAAGTATTTTATGATTTATATTGCAATAATTTGCTATGCATATTGTAGTATTGGGGTTTTATGCCTGCTTCTATTACTCCTTCCACTAATAGTGGTTTAGAGGAATTGATGAAGGGATTGTCTGGAATTTTTTGAATTCTGGGCTATCATTCGCCAGTTTTAGGAAGGATTCCAAATCTCAGCATTTACAGCATTGGTGGGTTTTATTTCTCACATATTGCTCTTTTTTACTTGGGTTTTACTTGGTTGAACATGGGAATTCGATTCTTGAGATTCAATTCAATTCTCTAGAATCGCCATGTGGAATTTAGTAACTATCAAATGAGTGGGCCTTAAAGCTCTATCCTTTTGGTTGGTGTTACTTTCTTCATAGGTATCCCTTTGGTGCCTGCATTCAATCATTTCACATTTGTGTGTGATGGGGTGGGGAAGATGGGGGGTTAAGATTTGGAGTGATTATTGTTGCCGATGTTTGTATCATTAAGCATACACACTTCTGTAATTCGTTTTTCTTCTTTCCTATTTCACCAGTTCTGAAGTACGTACTTGTTGTCTTTAGATGGCGTCGCTGCAAGAAAGTTTGTCAAGATTTAAGAAACAGCAAGAGAAATGCCAGTCAACACTTACCAGCATTGCAGCTAAAGCAGGATCCTCTAAAGCCACCAATTCTAAATCTATGCCCTCAAGCGCCTCAACTTTGGCCAATGCAAAGTCTCCTGCACCCCCAGTTAAATTCTCAAATGATACAGAACGGCTTCAACATATAAATAGCATAAGGAAAGCTCCTGTGGGGGCTCAAATCAAACGTGTTATTGATTTGCTCTTTGAGGTACTGCATCTTATTCTTATTCCTTGTACTTTGTTTTGGAAGGTGGGTCTATGTAATTTTTTTTTTCTCCTTTCCTGTCCTCTTGACAATGAACATGATCCTAAGCATTCTATGGTTTTGCTCTGTTTCTTGATGTACCCGGACGAAATATATAACTAATTCAGTAGTGCTTGTGAGCCAAATACATAACTTCTTTATCTGGATTGTAAATTTAGTGATGGTATCAATAGCTAGAGAATGTAAGGGGTCATTACACAGATTCATGAATGCTGAGTATATGGTGTCTTTGTTTAGATGCGAATCAAATAAGATATGATGAAATAGTCTCTATCGGCATCAATAATTCGGTTATTTGTGAGACTATGGGACACCAAGAATTATTAAAATGTATTTATGCTTATTAGCAGACTCTGTATTTGTATATTAATAATTTTGCTTAAATGATTTTTGTGCTTGTCCGACAACTTTTCAATATAGATATTTCATTCTGCTTATTGCTAACACAATAGGATTTGAGTTTTGTGCATTAACTGCTATGGATAAGACCCTGCTCAGCAGAATGGAAGAAAAGGATTCATGTAGTTTGCTAATGTAAATAACCGGATAAAACTTTCTTCAGCTGAATCTCTCTTAAAATTAAAATTTGTTGTATTGTTCTGGATATATAAAATCCAGTTGATGGATATTTTCCTGCCATACCCATGCCATGAAATATTCATTCCCTATCAGGTCAAATTTGCCATTTTGGCTGAATACCATATGCAGGTTGATATCTACCTGCACTACTCTTGCTCTATCTGTGTTTTGTAGGTGTCATTGTAGTTTATTACTATTAAAGTGTGGTGGCAGTGGATAATAGCTTAGCATGGCCTAACTTATTGAAATTTCTCATCTCCAGACAAGGCAAGCCTTCACTCCTGAGCAAATTAATGAAGCGTGCTATGTGGATATAAATGCAAACAAGTCTGTCTTTGACAGTTTAAGGAACAATCCAAAAGTGAGTTATGATGGGAAACGATTCTCCTACAAGGTAATTTTAGTCCTTGCATAAACCACCAAGCAGACTAGTAGGCTACTAAGTATTGTTTTATCTGGTGAAATCACACCTTTTCTTCTTCCTGCACTTTTTCCTAGGATAATTTACCTTGTTTTATAAAATATTTGCAGTCCAAACATGATTTGAAAGATAAGAGCCAACTTCTTGTCTTAATTCGGAAGTTTCCTGAGGGTATTGCTGTTATTGATCTCAAGGACGCATACCCAACAGTCATGGAGGACTTACAGGTAATTTGGTTATTGAAACTGTGAGTTATGCTAGAGAAATGCGTCGCTTTGAGTAGCATTGTTGAAGCCACTACACTAGGGAAGGACTTACCTCACTGGGGATGTGGGGATGGGGAATGGGAGACTTTATTTGTTCACTCAAATTTATGCCTCTGGTTATTTCTAAGAGGACGTTCAATTTGCCAAAGTTGGTTGTCATGCAGCTCAAAATGACCTCTTTTCATATTCCTCTTTGTTCGAAACTCAACATTTATTAAGAACTATTTGTTCTCTCATACTCAACCCTTAGAGGATGATCCACTGATCAATAATCTTTTATAGGCTTTGAAAGCTTCGGGCCAAATTTGGCTGCTGTCAAACTTTGATTCACAAGAGGACATAGCCTACCCAAATGATCCGAGAGCAGTTATTAAAGTTGATGATGACTTGAAACAGTTATTTCGGGGGATTGAACTCCCACGTGATATGCTTGACATTGAAAAGGATCTTCAAAAGAATGGAATGAAACCTGCTACAAACACTGCTAAGAGGAGGGCCATGGCACAGGTTCATGGCATTCCTCCCAAGCCTAAGACCAAGAAGAAGAAGCATGAAATCAGCAAGAGGACCAAGCTTACCAATGCTCACCTTCCAGAACTCTTCCAAAATCTCAATGTCCCCGGTTCATCTTGAACTTCCAATTGATATTTTAATATCTTCGTGATTGAAGCTGCTCTGTTGGTATGAACTTTGTCTTGGTATTTCATCTGTAAATGTATTTTGTTTTTATTTTTGAAATTATGCTTTGGTTGAAACTGATCTTTTAAAAACTGATCTTGACTTACTGCAATTATTTGGGTTGCGATAAAGTTAAGTGGGTTTTACACTGTTGCCAAAAGTGGTTCTGGTTTCCATATGAAATAATGAAATTAAAGAATGGTTCAGCAACCTCACATGAAAATAATTCATGTATATATTAATATCAGCAGGTTCATTTGATTACAAAGCATAATGTGTTCATTTGCTTCATTCTTGTAGTGAATATAATTCCTTGAGTTTCTGTGCTTAATACCATCTCTTGCCTTGAAGTGTACACTTTTTTGTTGGAGTATAGTAGAGTTATCGTTGGATGTGTTGTCCCTCACTGTGCTTGGGTAACCAGTATATGTCTATTAACTATATTTCCATACTTCCATATTGAAGAAGGTATATACCTGCATCTTCATTAGCAGTAATTTTATTTTCCAAGGTGTTTCTTAAAATGGTTTAGGGTGCATCTTTACTTTGTAGTGCGAATGAACTTGGACAAAATTTTGGAACTTTTTATCTCTGTTTTGTAGGATTTGATGGTGTAATGGTTGCCTATCATGCGGTTGTGTGGTTTGAAAGTATGTGTTCGTTTATATTTCTCTATCATTGAGTCCAGATTTTTAACAAAAAAATTAATACGACATCTCTATTTTGTATGGGATGATGAACCGAGTTATACACTCCAAATCATGTAGTAGAGTCCATATTTAGGGTGACTTTGTGTACTAACTGAAAATAGTTGTGCGAAGACTTGTGAATGATTGTGCTTGCCCTGACTTGTTTCACCTAAAAGACAACATGAAGATGTGTTGTGTACGTGCAGTGCAACCGCCTCCATCAGCTACCACATCAGAAAGCAGCATGGCAGCATCGAGGCCTTGTCACCGTGATCCAAAATAGCAATTGCGTAGGGAATAGTGCCTCTGGTGAAGGAAATTTAATAGCATGTTATTTGTTATTTGTGCAATGGAAAATACCAGAATCTGCCTCACCTTGAACTGGAGCATATGATGTATGATGTTTCAGCATTTTCTAATTTGATTTAGTGTGCTATAAGACAGAGATTAAAGGAATCCATGGTGGCACATGAGTTTGACAAAATGTTCCTTGTTAATTTGCTACTTTTTCCGGGTGGATGCGCATACATTTTCCATTCTTGGGGATAGATTCCACAAGCATTTTCTGCATGCATGTGTAATGGGTTTTTTGAGCTCATAGGCTTTCCCATGTTTTAACATATATGTAGTTATTTGCTTGTTGTGCAGTACATGTGTATTGAGATCATGAATAGGAGATATGCTACTGCAGTTTTTGATGCTGATGATTGCTGTAATATGGACAAACTTTTATGTTGGAACAGTTGTACAAATGGCCATGGATTTGCATGTCTCTGTACAGGTCAGGAGAGGAATAAATTTGTTTGCCCAATATCACCCATTGAAACAAATGAAATATTACTAATTTTGAAGAGAATAATATAGAGAGTAAGGAACGAAAAATAGAGAAAATAAAGAGAATATTTTTTTTATTTTGTTTTCATTTGTGTATTTTCATTACAATTTTGTCTTTATTTATAGACATACGAGATGAATAAATACACTATATAATAACATAGTAAATTAAAAATTGAGTTGAACATTCATATTTGATTTGAAATTTACTTAATATTGATAAGATATTTTTCTACTTGTTTAAACATATATTCATAATACTCCCCCTTTGATGTTTATATATAAAGAATATGTCTCATTAAAATATTACTAAGAAAAATAACCTTGTGGGAAAAAATCTTAGTGAAAGAAAAAAGGGGATATTATTTTTGTATAAATACGTGTTATAAACTGTTTCATTAAAAACTTTCTCAGAAAAAACCCAGTGGGAATAAAAATATTAGTCAAGAAAAAGAGTATAACGCGTCTATACTCCCCCTCATTCATATAATATCTTTATGTCGACGCATTTCAATATTATATTTCAACTTTTCAAATGATGCAGTGGGTAATGCATTTGTGAATATATCTGTCAATTTGTTACTAGAGCGAATCTAATGGACGTCTATATCCCATTTCTTTTGGAGTTCATACGTTAAAAAGAACTTTGATGAAATGTGCTTAGTCCTATCTGCTTTAATGTAACCTCCTTTAATTTGACCTATTCATGTTGTATTATCCTCATATAGCACTGTTGGATTTTCTTTGTTAAATGAAAGATTGCAAGTTTCTTGGATATGTTGAATGAGAGATCTTAACTATACACATTTTCAACTTGCTTCATGTATTGCTAAAATTTTAGCATGATTCGAAGAAGTTGTTGTAAGAATTTATTTTGTAGAGTGCCAAGAAATAGCAGTTCCACCATATGTAAATAAATAACTTGTTTGTGATTGTCTTTTGTGTGAATCAGACAAATATCCAATATTAACATATTCAATCAATTCTGACTTTGAATCCTTTAAATAAAACAAACTCATATTTGTTGTTCCCCTAAGATAACGAATGACCTGTTTAACACCATTCCAGTGTCTTCTAGTTGGAGAGAACTATATCTTGCTAATAAATTATCAGATAATACTATGTCAGGTCTTGTACAATTAGTAAGATATGTTAGTGTACCAATAATAGTAAGATATAGTACTTCAGGACTAACAGTTTCTTCATCATCATGTCGAGAACGAAAATGATATTTTTTCACATCAAGGGATCGAACAACCATGGGAGAACTCATTGGATGAGATTTATTTATGTTAAAATATTTTAATACATTTTTAGTATAATTTGATTGATGAACAAAAATCTCTCTAGTTAAATATACTCAGTGTGCAACCCAAGACAAAATTTTATTTTTTTTAAATCTTTCATTTCAAAAACATCTTTCAGAAATGTTACCATCTCTATAATCTCTTCAGGAATCCCAATGATATTTAAATCATCAACATAAACAATGATGATAACAAATCCAAACTTTGACTTCTTAATAAAAACACATTGACAAATAGGATTGTTGATATATACTTTTCTCAAAAGATATTCATTAAGACGGTTATACCTGATATGTCCAGATTGCATTAATCCATACAAAGATTTTTGTAACTTAATTGAATAGATTTCTCGGGATTTTAAATTGTATTCTTTGGAAAGTTTTAATCCATCAAGAACTTTCATATAAATGTCACTATCAAGTAATCCATAAATAAGTTGTTACAATATCAATTAGATGTATATGAAGTCCTTCTAAAGTTGTCAGGTTAAGTAAAAATTTAAATGTTATAACATTCACCACTGGAGAATATGTCTTTTCATAATCAACATTTGGTCTCTGTGAGAAACCTTGTGCTATAAGTCGTGTTTTGTATCTAACAATTTCATTTTTTTAGTTACGTTTTTGTACAAATACCCACTTGTAGCTAACATATCTTACACCTTTAGGTGTTTCAACGATAAGTCCGAAAACTTAACGTTTTTCAAGTAAACTTAACTCTGTCTACATTGCGTCTTTCCATTTTGGCCAATTAATTCTTTGTAGACATTCATCAATAGACTATGGTTCATGATCCTCATTTTCTGTTATAATTTCAAGAGTTACTGTATATGCAAATATGTTGTCGATAACAATTTCATTTCGGTTCCATCTTTTTTCCAAAGTGACAAAACTTATTGAGATATCTTCATTATCATCATTTTCAAGTACCTGAAACTTTTTTGAGATTATTTCTTTAGTTATGTCAACTGTTTCTGGCATAGACTCTTCAAGAGATTTTAGAAGTGTCAACTTGATTATTTTACTCCTTTTTCTTTCTTGGATTTATTTTTGGAATCGATGAGTCTACTATGCTTCTGGCTTGTTTTGGACTTATTTGCTAATGTATTAGTAATTTTTCCTGTTGGGACATCAATATGAATAGGAATATTGACAACTGATATATGTGATTTTGTCACTTTTTTAATATCAGTAAATGCATTATGTAATTGATTTGCAATATTTTGTAAGTGAATAATTTTCTAAACTTTCAATTCATATTAATTTGTACGATGATCAAATTTTTGTTTTTCCAGTTGATGTTTCTCCTCCCCTAATGCTGGAAAAATTATCTCATCAAAAATGACAATCGACAAATCATGTCGTGAAAATATCACCCGTAAGAGTTCGAGATATTTAATAATTGATGGAGATTTGAATCATACATAAATTCCCAGTCTTCTTTGAGAACCCATCTTAGTGTATTGTGGTGGAGCAATTGGGACATAAACCACACAACAAAAAAATCATATATGAGAGATATTTAGTTCTTGACCAGTGACAAGTTGTAATGAGCAATATTTATGATATGCAGTTGGTCTTATACAAATAACTATTGTTGCATGCAATATGACATGCCCCCAAGCAGAATTGGGTAGCTTTGGTCTCATAAGTAAAGGTCTAGCAATTAATTTTAATCTTTTAATAAAATATTCTGCTAACTCATTCTATGTATGTATGTGAGCAACAAGATGTTCAATTGTAATCCCAGTTGACATATAATAATCATCAAAAGTTTGGGATGTAAATTCTCCAACATTATCCATACGAATTTTTTTAATTGTATAATCTGAAAATTATGCATGTAATCGGATTATTTGAGCAAGGAGTCTAGCAAATGCAAATTAATGAGTATATAATAAATAAACATGTGATCATCGTGTCAATGCATCTATTAGTACCATGAAATATTTAAATGGTCTACATGATGGAATAACAGGCACACATATTTCTCCTTGAATTCGTTCTAAAAATGCTGGAGATTCAAAGACAACTTTTATTAGAGATGACCTTATAGTAATTTTTCTTGAAAACAAGCAACACATGAAAAATCGTTGGACAAAAGAATCTTTTGATTTTTTAACGAATGTCCATGAGAATTTTATATAATTTTTCGCATCATTATCGAATCTGGATGACCCAAACGGTCACGCCAAATGATAATTTTTTTTAAATTTATTGGCTTTTCATCCATCACAATGTATAATTCAATTGAATTTATAAAAGTATAATATAATCCGGAAGAGTATGCTGGTAGCTTTTTCAATATATATTTCTTCTCTAACACAATTGACGTAATATATAGATATTCAACGTCCTTTTTATATCAAGGACAATAAATTCGAGTTTTATAAGATTCGACATTCTGAGAATAAAAATAATATAAAATTAGTAAGCTGATTATTAAATAATCATAATTATGGATGTAGATTATTAAAAATATCAATATTTTTTTAGAGAGAATATAAGAAAAAAATATTATCTTGCAACTTAGATGTATTCATATAAAAATTAGAGAAAAGTAAATGACAATAATATAAAATAATTTTAAGCACCATATGAATTTTATATTTATTTGGATTTCATAAAAATTATAAAGAAATTTTACAAATAATATAAACACTAATAAATATATATTTAAAGAAAGATGCATAATATTAGGTGTCAAGACAATATATAACTTGCATGAAAAACATATTCAAAAGTTTTTAACACTAAAAATCAATCAATTATAATATATATACTAATGAATAGACATAATATATATATATATATATCAGTAAATAAATAATTTAACCAAAATATTTGAAGTAAACTAAATTAGTATCTAATTAAGCTATTAATTTTAATTATATACATAATATTTATAACAACCATAACATGTATATATTTATATACATATGTTCATTTAATCATCCTAATCTTAGTTCATACTTAATATTTATAACAAATATGTGACACATATATATACATAATATAATGAACTTGTAGAAAAATATTATCTAATAATATTACCTTGACTAGAATTTCAAAATATGCGATTGTATTGATAACGTATTGTAAAACAAATGAAATACTACTAATTTTGAAGTGAGCAATATAGAGCGTAAGGAATGAAAAATAGAAAAAATAGAAAGAATATTTTCTCTCTTATTTTCACTTATGTGTTTTCATTACAATTTGTCTTTATTTATATGCATACAAGATGAATAAATATACCATATAATAATATGATAAATTAAAAAATAAGTTGAACATTCATATTTGATTTAATGTTTACTTAATATTGATAAAATATTTTCCTTCTTAAGTATATCCATAATAACCCAACCCTTTTTCTTAGTTTTTAGTGGAAAGACAACCACTGGTTGTCATGCCCATTGCCCACACACATTCATTAACATTTAATAGCATGGTATACTCTACCAAAAGGAAATTCTTATATATATTGAAGTTACAATTTTACAATAACGTTATTTGATGTGCAATTATTAATTGGACTTATTTTATAGTATTTTATTTTGGGGTGGGGGTGGGGGTGGGGGTGGGGTGGTATATGAATTGTGTGTTACATTGCATAAAACCAACCCGCGTGAATCAAGTGCATGCCCGTTCTACAAGAATACTAATCAGGACTCAAGTGCATGTTAACTTCAAAATTCAAATAATTATTGTACAACTAAATTTACATATCTATATAAATGGGTAATTACGAAGTAGATAAATATATATTTTTTGGATAAAGAAAATGTTAAAATATTAATTCAAATTTACATATTTATGTACATATATGTACACAAGCGTACATGTAAATGTATACTTAATACTAATTGAATAAACAATAAAAAATATAGATGATACGATATTATTTTTAAGATTCAAGATAAAATAAAATAGCAAAGAAATATTCTTATAAAATAATCCACATTTTTAAAAATCTAAAAAAAAAAAAATTCTATGAAATTTTAATACCCAAATATCATTTTATTAAAAAGACGTGTCACATAAACGGTAATCATAACTCTTTCATTTCATATCTAAATACATATTGAAATTTTTATTTTTTTCCTTCAAAACTACTTTTCCTTTATTTTTTAATTCAACACTACTTTCCTCACTAATCTCTCTAAAAAAATTTCTCTTACAGCAATTACATCCTAAAACTGTTGTGAAGTTCTGGTGACTATCTTAATGCAATTACAAGCAAAAGCAAAGGGCATTTAATAAAAATAAAAATAAAAAAAATAAAAATGTAACTGAATACTTTATACTACTTACTAGAAATTGACAACAATATGACATGATGTGCTATTGATACATGATTATATAATATATGGGATCTGAAATATATATTTAAAATAGATTACAAAAAATTTCTATATAAAAAGCGTGTATTTTAAACACGTTCCAGACTTGATAATTCTTTACATTAATTTTAAATCCATCATGTTACTATTTTGACATATGAAGGGTTTGATTCAAAAAAAAAATATCAATATTATTTATCTTTTACATTTGAAGTAAATCACTTTATATTTTAATGTAATAACAAAATTTATGATTTAGCGATAAGACTCTTATACCTACCCCCGAAAATCTTCAACATTAAATACAAAAACCTTGAACGATTTATCATTGATTATTTAGGTAAATGATGTAAATAACTCATCGTCTAAACTACTATAATACAAAAAGAATGAAAATAAAAATAAAAATAAAAAAATAATTAAAGGGCAAATTGGTAAATAAACAAACATAATTAGGCGCCAACACAAGCCCCTACCATTTAAATTGCCGTTTTACGCAGTCCACCCATTCCACCCACAAAGTATCTGCGGTCTCCGACGCCCCAAAATTTCATCACCACACACACTGAGAACTGAAAAAAGCGTAGAAAAATTCAGTAAAAAATACTAAAATGCAGATTCTGACTCAGATTTTCACTCCTTATACTCTTGCTCTCAACCGCCGTGGCACTCCCTCTAAAACCCTAGCATTTTCGAGAACACCTTTGAGATTAAAGACGAAGAAAAGTTGGAGCTGCGGTGGTAAGAAATCCATATTATGTATACTCTTTGAATTTTCTTGTGTTGTTGCTTTCGTGTGGTGGGCTCAATTTTAATATTGCCTGTTGTAAAAATTGTGTTATCAGTTTCCTTGTTTGTCGATTCTAGAGGAAGTTTAGGTCATTGGGCTAAAAAGGACAAGCGGGCTGTAGTTTCAGCGGTTGAGGAAGGAAAAATGGGTACTGGTGTGCAAAGAAAGAGGTTATCTTTTTCCCTTTCTGTTACGTGCTTTATTGCTTTTGCTGGATTTAATTCTTTCATTTTCAGGGCAATTTCCTCAATTCTGTCCTTAGATGAAGTATTTCTGGTTAACCTGTATTTATGCTTTATATTTTTGCAAAGATGTGTTTCAGAACCAGCACAGGTGGGACAATTTCCATTTAAAATATTTTTTGGGCTTTCATGGAATAAACAAAGAGAGCAGCTAAAAGTGGGGGGGTTTGCATCCACATTGGTCCTCGGCATCAACCTATCCCGATGTTTATTTTTGGCAAAGACTTTCCTTCTAGTAGCATTTGGTCAAAGGCTTTAATAAAGATTTTTAAAAGACCAAAAGACATGTAGTCAAATATATGTGAAAAAGAAATCCATAGCTTTAGATAAAATAAATGGGAATTATTATTTAGAAGCATAGTATAATGGAAAAGTGAGAGACTAATTCTCCATCCATCTTTAATTGTATGTATAAACAGTATATACTAATTGTATGTATAATGCATTTTGTAAAAAAAATAATCCCAATTGATGATTTGAAAATATATATTTTTTTCTATTTGTCAAAGTTAATTGATAAACTATATTGGTAAAGATGGTCTTACAATTTAAACCATTTAAAATTAGGTCTCTCACTTCATTTTGAAAACCATTTATTTCGAAAACTCTATCATTTTAAAGTTTTGAATGAGTATGCCCGAATTTTCCATACATCGAATTAATATATACTCTTTATATTGCTGACGAGAGTCTCAGAATTTAAATTTTGATATCTTTTTATTTTTTTCCTGAGAACTGTGCATTTAAAAAAATAACTCCTCCTTAATATTTTGAAAGTAGGCATTTGATTTCACATGTATTGCGATGGGGGTATTATGTTCTTTTACTTCTATCATAAATGTTGGCCAAATAATGATAGAGAGGAGGTCTTTCCAAAAACTCAAACCTTAAGGAGGTGGATGCAAAAGAATAAAATCTCATGGGTGGTGGATGCAAATTTCCCTCAGTGAGATCTGTCTAAACAGAAGTATGTCATCATGAAGTGCATGTCTCTTGGTGGTAAAACACATGATAAAGGTCCCTTTGGGTAGTATGCATATTAATTTTGAATTAACACTTCTGAATCCATGTCTAAGTACAACAACTCAACCATTGGATTCAGAAAACATAACATCGAAGAAATGCTGGTGCTCACATTGTTTACTGCAGATAACTGTTTTCGAACTTTAGTGCTTCTGTTTGAGAATCAAATATTTATCTATCCGAAAGGCACTTAGGCCTTTGTATCATAGTTGTTCAAAAGCTGAATTTATACATAATTCATGAGGAACATATGGGACTTCTTACACAATTCATGAGGAATCTATTGGATTTCTTAAACCTACTCAGGTAATAGTGTCCCTGGATTTTAAATATTGCTGATAACTTGACGATCTATGCCCATTTTTGGTACTGCAAGTACCATTTAACTTATTCATCACGAGGACTATATTTTTCCTGTTTCAATGAACATATATGTCACCAAGCTAGGCTTACCTCATACAGATTAACACAGGAACATATTAACATAACTGATGCAAACTCCCATTAATTTTTCAACCTTGGTTACAGAAATATATAAAATTTCCTATTACAAGAATGAACAACTATGTACTTTGTAGTAATGCAGGCCTTGTACTGATGTTTTCAGAAAAGTTGTTGAACATATATGCCTAGTCAAAGCAAAAGAAGATTTGTCCGAAGAGCAAGAGAACGATATGCTGGATTATCTGTATATGACGCAATATCAGATGCGTGGCATCGTTGCCATATCATTAGGTGATCTTTACAGTGCTCAATATAAAATCCTAGGTTGTACAAAGCATGATTAACTTTTCAGCTCTGTTTGATGGTTTGTTATAGTAACACCACCTAATTTGCTGTTATGAAATTCAACTTTCTTACTGAAATTTATTTACATTGTTTTCAACATGCTAGGAAATCAAAAGTTGATACTTTGATTTAATAATGTAAGATGACAATGATATATCTGTAATTCATTGTTATGATATTTATGATTTCATGAGATTTCATTTTTTGCGTAATTTCCTCAATTTGTTATTCTTCACATCTGTAATTTAAATATGTGGACAGGTGATCATTGTAAGGTAGAACTAAAATAGAAATGTTAGAGGTTTAGCCCTTTGGGCATTTATCCATGGACATTGTTCAAATTTTGTGTCCTCCTTTTGCTAGCTCGCCACAACTTTTTTCATTCTAATTCAAATCTTGACAATACAATACATTTGATGGTTTCATCTGATTGAATTTTTTTAACTTGCTTTGAAATAAAGTATGATTTTCTGAAAGTTAAACAGCTGTTTACTGCCACATGGTTTTTGATGCCACACTTTCATTGAATCCTTATAATCTGTCTGCGGTGGTAAAAAGAGATTGGTTCCCCTACATCCCCCAGAGATTTTGCATAATTATCTCGTTGTTAAATTGGTATCTCTTTGATATCATTGTTCAATTTAGTTTTCAGTGTCTCTGCTCTGGTTTGTACACTTTCTAACGATTTATTTGGGGGTGATATGAGTAGAAGCAGTGCGGTATCTGCTCTCTATGCTTTTTTTCAGTATACAGACTGGATGATGTGATGCATTATGTGCTTTCTTTCTGTGAAGTATCTATAATGCACTTTTTTGACTCCTGTAGGACGTAATTCTGATCAAAATCCTGAATATACCCATGCCATCTTTATGCGTTTCCAGACAAAAGAGGACCTTGCCAAGTTATATGAGAACCCTTTTTATATGGGAGTTCTTAAGGAACATGTAATGCCTTACTGCCATGTATGCTCTGACATGTAAACACCAATATCTCAAGTCATTTGTTCCTTTAAAGTCCCTGCTGATAGAGCTTATCTTTATGTCTCTTTAATTTCAGAGATTTTTTGCTTACAGGGGTTTATCAATTTGGACTATGAATCTGAAGTAGAAGATGATATCCTGCCAATATTTCGGAAGGGAGAGGTTGGAAGCTGCAATTACGTGCATCTGTTAAAGAAAAATGCTGTGATAGAGTGCTGTGTTTTATGTTTTCCACTCCAACTAATTCTCATGACTTCAATCGTGCCCTGGTTTTCTTTTTTATATAAACATGTAAAAATCATCTTAAGGGCATGGAATACTTTACTGGCAGGCGTTCAACACTGGTGTCGAGCTCATGCTTCTTGTAGCATTTATTAGGACTTCTCTGGGTGGGCTTGCAGAAGATGCGATGACTTCTCTGGCAAACCTGACAATGGAGTTTCCTTCTTTGATAGTTCAAGCTACTAAAGGTGTATTTTGAGGTTCTACGTCTCTGTTAACTCATTAGGAACTAGTTAGAAAGTTATTATTCCAGCTCATACAAGTTCACTCATTTAATTGCTCAATGCCATTGAACTTACATGCATCACTTTCTTCTGTCTCGTAGTACAGATTGCATCTTTCTATAGGATAATATGCTGTGCAAGGTCTTATTCATAATCATGCTATGATTATGGTTTATTTGCAGGTCCAAATATGAATATGAGCAATGTTGAATATACTCATGGGGCAGTAATACGGTTTCGGTCATGTGAGTTGAGTTACATGTATTCTTCAGCATGTGCTGATAAGCAATTTTATTTAATGATTTACAGATTTCTAACTATTGTTGCTTCTACCAGCGGAGGCCTTCAAGATATTCATGAGCAGTTCAGAATACAATACTGTAAGGAGCTATATCTATTGGCTTGTTAAGCATGCCCAAGAGTTATTTTGTTTTGACATTTTAGTTGCAAATTTGAGTGAATGTTTCTACCTCTCCTCTCATTTTGACTGGGCGCTCATCTAGTTGCCTTGTACTTTTCATAATAACTTATGGTTCTTCAATGATTTAGACCCATAATTACTTTTTGGGGATTATGATGCATAATGAGAAATCTCTCACATAATTTTATATTTGAAGAGATTCACAAGGTTTAGAAGTGATTCCTGAGAATTTTATGTTAATATAGTTTTTGATGTGGGCTTGTCTATATTGCTACTCATCTTTGGAGCAAAAGTCGACATGGAAAGATTAATTAGGAGCACAAACCTTGCTGAATAGTTTTGAGGTTTGAAATAGAAATAAAAATAAAATTTTGGACTAATCTGATTTTTTTGTTTTTCTTGTTACAAATTCTGTTAACTGCAACTACTTTTTTCCATTAAGAAACCATTGATATGATTCTTGCTGCTTAAACAATTGGGAAAAAGCAGATGTGGAAATCTAAATTTCAGCCCATCATCCAAAAGGCTCTGTCTGTGAATTTTTCTGTCGATCCTATTGGCACGGAGCTTATGTAGCCAGGTTGGTTTCCTTCATATGCCCTTCAAATATTTCACATCAGTTTCCTGTAAAACATATAGTGATCAGGATGTCATAATGTAATGCAGGGTCTGGTAGAAGGCATCAATTCTGTAGGTCTTTTATTCAAGAAGCCAACAGGCAGCCCACCATCTAGGTCACATGTCATCATGTAGTTGCTTGTTTAGTCATATTTTCACATTTCATAAAAAATTATTCACAGATTTTATTTTCGTTTTTTCAGGATTAGTGTCTCCACGTATACTTGTGAAGAAAAAGGTTTCTTTGACCGCATCAGTTAGCTAGTTTGAATGGAGTTACTTGGAAACAGATGCCAGTTGGAAGAGTTCGATTCCACTTTCCTCTGTCCCTCTCACTGTGTGCAAGGCTCCTTGATGCGTGGCCTTATATCGTGACTCTGAGACAGCAACTATGTTGGGTTGATCGTGCATAATTGTGCACCTATACAGGATCAAGGTACTTTGCTGGATGAGATGGAAAACTGTCATGCTTTGAATCGTTTGAACAGTCCACCTAATTTCATCCACCAATTATGATAGAAGAAAGGGTTCATTGTACACACTCTTTAAAAGAATTGAAGATGCATGTGCAGATGATTGCGGCATGGAGTTCTTGGTTTAAATTTAAATCTTGAAATTGAAGAAACAGATTATTTTTTCTACTATATATGTACTTGGTGTCTATCTCTATCACATGCGTCCAATAAAGTACAATACTATTTATAAATCGAGACTATTTTTGGTCGTTATAACCCGAGCAATTCATTGTTTACTCTTATCTTATTTGTTTCCAAGTATATTATTGAGGCAGGAGAAAAGACTACTACAAAATTGTGTGAAATTCTACCTAGCTGATCACTAAGTCACATCCTTCTTGCCCTCTGCTAGAAATTAGAATCCACATCTTTGGATCCTCATAACGCCAGCATTTGACTTTCAGAGAGAAGAGACAAATTATAGTGTCTATTTGATCAATTTCTTAATGGCAAGAAGTGCTACGAATATGGGCCGATGTTGAGGCTGGTCCCATTATATATATATACACACACACACACACACACACACATATATATAAGGAGTTCAATCAGACTTAATAATGCAACATTAGTTACTGTTAATTATTTAATCTGTTTGTTTGACTTGTTTAGATCAGTTTCGGTTCTCTAATTTTACGTTAAAGTCGGTGGCTAATCCAATACACGATTGGCTGTTAATTGTACTTTGATGTATTAGTTTTGCTGCATTATTCCTCCCATTCCCACTAACTTCTGTCCTTATTCTTGTCCGCCATTGTTTTAAACTACAACCTCCATTGCTACAATAGTCTATGGTCTTTGTTTTAATCATATATAATTTTGATATTTAATTAGTTCGACACTTGATTATATGAAACTGTGTAACATGCACAACCTTAAGGTTACAAAAGATGTAATTGAAAGAGAAAATCAAGTTAGACAGATTTATAGGGAAAAATATTTTTTATACCAAAAGTTAAGGATCATATCACGTAAATTCATATTTTATTGATATAGAATGATTTTTTATTATTCGGTGTGATTCTCAATAAATATATTTGTTCTTTTATTTTTGAAAAATTGGCATTTTCTAGTGATTAGCATAATTGCTGAGTCATTCTTACGTGTGCAATTTAAGAACCAATACAAACAACCATGATAAGACAATTAAGACCCTTTTGGTCTTATATACAATTTTCAACCATTGATTGGTGTAGAACTATTCCCAGAGAGAACAAAAAGTTTTATTGACATCTGAATGACATTCAATTCTGTCAATAATCTGAAAGCATCAAAATATCATCAACAGAACCAAAAAAAAAAAATGACAATCTTCATTTGTGTGGTAAGAATGGCAACATTAACAATCAACTGTATCTTGTATACATGCTATTTAACACAATTTTCTTGTTAGGCTAGTGTGTATATAACCATATATATATATATATATATATCAACATCAAGTATACATTTCTACATGAGAAAAAAACTGAATACTAAATAAAAAAAACACACACTAAAAACACACACTAATGGCTGCAAAACTTCAGAAGATCCTGCTTGTAAGAATGAATTCAGTTGTGTAGTGGGTTCGGTCCTCCCGGAGTTTTTCGATGTGAGACTCTGTAACTTGATTCATTCTCCTTGTTTCTTGATTTTTTGGGACCTGGTACAGGAAAATACCATGAGAACTGGGAATGAAATCTTGATGCAGGCCCTTGAGCAGTCGATTCTCTGTGGAAATCTCGACAATTTGAGAGCTGGCTGATAGTGAGGATGATCACCATGATCAGCAGAAAGGGGATTTGGGGAGAATGGATTCTCATAATCTATGCAAATTTCAGGAGAAGAATAGAAGCAGAAGATGATGGGATTCTCAAACTGTGGTACTCTCAGCTGGAAGAAGAACGTGGAGCAAGTAGTGGCACAGACAAAAATGAGGTAATATAAGTCGTCTGACCTTTTGCAATGACAAAACTGCCCCCCAAAGGTTGTGTGTGAAAATATTGGTTCTTGTTTAGTAGTACATAAAGACTTGGAGCTTAATTTGTAGCCATTACTGTTGACCATTTTATAGATATGACTTTCTTGTAAAGTTGTACTAAGATTTAATGGTAATTATGTATATTTCTTGAGTATTTCTCACACGTTACAAAACTTTCTTTCTTTTCATGATTCGAGAATTGAAAACGTGCCGGTGGATGGTTGACAAAAGCTAAGAGGTTGGCTTCCAACTTTTTCGTGCATTACTTTGATACAGCTTAATGTGAATGGCTGAAGGGTCATTTCGTGGCCAATTGAGTGCTAATTTTTGAATAGACATTTTGCTGGAATTTGGGGTTGTTTGACTTGTATCAATGGGGATCACTCATTTTTTTTTCTACATTTTGATTGTGATAAAAAGTTATCTTTGTACTGATTTGGGAATATAAATATCTCAATAAGTTCTTGTTGGAATTACATGATCTAATTGGTTTCAATTGGAATTGGAAGTTCGTAGGTAGAAAAACCTATAAATAAAATAAATGTTTGGTTTGTTCGGTTGGTATCCAATCAAGAGTTAAAAAATCGATAAGACGATAAAAATATATAAAAATTAACTCTTTTTACCTTATTGCGGGTTTGTATATATTAATTTACTACACAAATCGTGATTTGAAATTTTGAATAAAAATTATATTACTCATCGTCCCTTAGTGTGTTTGTATATCTTTTTACCCTTATGTGTTAAGCAAGAATTGTTTATGCTTACCATTGACTAAGTCAAGTGTCAAAGCATAGCATATTCCTTTCATTCTATTGCATCAACAAATGTTCTCCATCTATTTTTACCTCACCATCACTAATTCCACTCAAATTTCAAATCTCAATCTTCCCATATTTCTAATTTTTCGTGATGCCCTTCTCCTTTCTCTCAAGTTATATTATGATTATTGTTTTTTTGGAAAAAAATAAAAAATATTTTTTTAATTGTTTATTTTTCTTTTAACAACAAAAATTGTGCAATTAATTCTTGAAAATTTAATCTTTGTATTAAAATTTTGAAGACACTTTATTATTATCTATTCATGTCAATTTAATTTTTTTGTTAATGTCTTAATTTTTTTTTCGATCACATGATTTTTTCTTTTTATTGACTAAAAACTGTAAAATTGCCCATAACTGTACACCCAATATCAATTTGATTTGATATTAATAAAAAAAATTTATAAAATCTCACCGTAATCACACCTAAATTTTTCCCTATTACATCCGTCTTTAAAATCTAATGGAGAGATTTTGGATCAGTCCGACCAAAACTAAAACTCAACGTAAAAATACACAAATTTTCCTCCTATTGAACAATAATTCAAAATCCAAAGACAAAATGGAAAAACTATGGTAAACCGTATCATGTACAAACATAACAAAATTGATTGTTAATAGTGAAAGTCTCATGTGCCGACAGAACAGTTGTTGCAATGATTTAGGGGGATTGGTAATAATTATTGTTATGGGCATTGAATGTGCAAATTTAATATGCAATTTTCACAATAAATTTGATTGTTCCAAATATAATTATTATATTGTTGTTGGTTGACAGAATTTGGGTGTTGCTGATGTGCCACGGCATTGAATAGAAATTTGGGAACTATGCCTTCAAATGGTCTTCTTGGCTGTACAATTGGCTCTTGGATTTGAAATCCTGTTGGGTCTGAATTCCATCTCATCAGAATTTTAATTCTATGACCCATTTAAAGATTTGAATCTGAATTTTATTAAGAAAATTTGTGAAAAAATATGGATTCTTGTTCGATCTTTTATAGTCTGATTCGATTAGGATCGGAATCATATAATATAAATTTAATTAAATTGAATTTATTTCATATGAAATAATGAAATTAATTCGACTATAAAATTTAATTTCAATAGTAAAATTCGAGGCTTCAAAAGTATAAAATTTAGGGATTCAAATCCCACTAAATATGTGGGAATTTGTCTACTTTTACAGTCGTACTGCTCTATGATTATTAATAGTAATATATTTGATTGTTTTACTAAAATACAAACAAATTCACCTTAATTGGGATTCAACACGCAATATTCTAACTCATCTTAATATTTACTTCTTTTTAAGTTTTAACAAAATAAGAAAAATTACATGCATAAAATTTAAGTTCAAATCATGTTATGATTTAATAGTTTATGTTTTATTTTTCACTCTAACAATCATGTAACACCAGAATATTAGTCAACAACTATTTAACAATCACTAATTATCATTTCACGACTACTGATAACAAATTATTATATAAGTAAACAAATACCTAAATGATTTGCAGATGTTACTCAATATATTATAGGCCATTTAATTAGAAAATTGCATGATTTAACATTAATATATTGGTCAAATTATATGGGTCAATATTAATGATAACCTGTTTTAGAAAATGGTGACCATAAATGTAGAAGGACCCAATGCATGTAGAAAATTATTTTCATTGGTGTTGGAAAAGAGTAGAAAATCCATGTAGCGACGTCACATTTTTTTGATTATTTTCACCTAACTTTGCTGAATTATTATTGTTTTGGACTATGAATTTCAAGGCAGTCTTCATTTTGATTTGACATTGTCCTTACTCCTTATGTGCCTAATTAATTCACATTATATGGTTGGCAGTAGAAATAAATATTTATACTAAAAAATAATATACTTTTATAAATATTAATGCATCCACCCCTTGCTTATATGCCCACGCACATTCTAGTGTATAATTGGATATCATAAAAGTTTTATATGCAACACATCTAATTTATTTATAATCATTAGATGGGGTAAATATTTTTTACCGTTCATTTATGATCATTAGATAACATGGGCAAATATTTTTCAACGTTCACTCTCCTTTTATTTAATAATCAAATCGCTTTCTTTTCATTGAACAGAATTAATGTTCCGTTCAATATTTTTTCATCTAACGACAACCACTCTTTTTTCATCTAACAAAATCACTCATCCCATAATACCCAACCATCATAAATGATTAAGTGCAAAACACCCGATTCATTTAAGAATTTTTTAGAATTCTACGTTTAAGATTTATTTGTTTATTGGCATAAACATACTTTTATTTTTAGTTTTGATATTCTATGTACATATGTAAATTTATATTTTTCAAATTTTTATATTTTGTAGAATTATAGAGATAATAGCAACTAAAATTATACTTATTATTTTCAATGTTTACCCATGGCTTTAAAGTTTTTTTTTTTTTTGTAGAATATGATCGTTAACTTAACTAGTATTTCAATATGACCACTATATTTTATAATTTTCATTCTTCATATAATATCTTAAATAAAATTGATTTAATTAATAATTTTGTCTATGTTGTATTAAGTTACGCAAGTTGTTATTTTGTAATGTTAATTTAGAGGTGAAAAGAAATAGAAATTTCTAAAAATATATATTGGCACTCTAAAATCGCGTAATTTGGAGCATTAATATCAATTTTCATAATTTCCGTTATTGATCAAATTATTCACTTTTCAATCTCATATATTTATATAGTTATCCTTCTATTATCTTAAAATTTTGAATTAATTTTCCATGCAAGGAAATTATAAAAAGAAGGAATGAATATATGTGGCCCATGCAAGAAAATCCTTCTAATGCTAATACTTAATTATTAGGATTTGAGTTGTTAAACATGTATTTATCATGTTAATTTTAAAATAAAGTATGAGTTGAGTTTTTAGTTGCATTAGTCCTATATCCAAAAATGTAACTAATATATAAAGGGGGGTCCATTGAAATAAACAAAGGTTTGGTTTAATACTATTCAAAATTTTATTTAATGTACTACTTAGAAAATAATTTCTTTAATTGTTCTCTTTACTATATATTGCTTATCCTTTTTTGCGCAATTTAGTAAAATGTCAAATTTGAACATATATCATTCTTTTTTCTAATATTATATATTTTTTTTTATTTTCATGCAAATTACGGGATTTACGCTAGCATATGTATTAATCATCATAGGGAGATGAGTGATTATGATGTAATGAAATTGTATTTCCTTACTATATACTCTTACATGTGTCAAATTCTTACTTAATCAAACATAATATCAGCATGGCCAGATTCTTGAATTTATGAGCATAACACATTACAAGTTATAATTTTAATTTTGATTCAGACAAAAATTTAAATTCAAAATTGCTATGTTTATTAACACACACAAGTTAAGGCAAAACTCACTTTATGTTTTACTTATTTTGAGGAAACAAATACCAATAGTCCACAAAATTATTTGAATCTTTTCAGATCCTGGATTTTTCACAAAATTAGGTTCTGATTGATCGAATTTGAAACCATCAAATAAAGGTACATCTTGAAAGCCATACACAGCTCCAACTTACCCTACCTCATATTATCCCCTAATCACCAGTCGGGTTATAAATGGTATGCCCCAAAAAACATTCATTTGAATATGGACCTATGGAACTTGATGACTACAAGCAAACAGAGCACAATGAAGAAATAAATTCGAAGGGATTTTCTTCCTATTGGAAATGTGTAAGTTCGTACATTATATACCGGGTTGAAGGATGAAAACAAAGTGCTATTTTCGTATTAGAATGCCAGGGATACCTTTCAATCCCATCTTTAGTGCAGTTTTCCTGAACAGTGCAGGTGGCTTTTGTAAACCAATTGATGCTGAGAATTGGTTGGCCAACTCTACAAGTGTTGTTTTGTCCCTGCCAATTGCGCTGATCGAGTTATAATAACCAAGCCAGGCATGATAAGCTGCTTCTTTGAGACTAGTATCAATCTTCTCCATCGACTCTTCTATCTGCATTTGTTTTAACAAATCAAATCTTTACAACTGAAGTTAACAGAAAAAGATAATAAAGAAAATCAGCAAATAAAGACATCATACCACTTGAAAAAGCAGCAAAAAAAATTACAACAATTAAGGGCTGGATAGTATCTGCTCATGCCAACTGTTACATGGCGTGCTTGAAAGAATGCAGTTGTACACAGACATAGGATGTGGTGAGGGGTCCTCCCAGATTTGGATTTTGTTTTGTCTTCTCTTCCTCCTCTCCCCCTCCCCCACCACTCCCCACCCCACCAATTCTTATAGATTGATTATCTATATATTTGATGTGGATGAGTGTTTGGTTGGGATACAAGTTGCACTACAAGTGAAATAATTTGATCATTTGCGGAGAAGAGATTCCATACCTTTTCTTTTACATTAGGATCCAGATGTGGCGAAGGGCATTTCTCAAGAGGAAGATCCTTTATCTCATCTAGGAAATATTGTTCCCATGGTGCAATCAATAGAAACCCTTCACCTTCTTTGCCTTGTCGCCCTGTTCTTCCAAGTCGATGAATATATTGCCCTCGATCCAAGGGAATGCCCACCTGACAGTACCAATATCCTTGACTAAATTTCATGGTAATATGGTAAATGTTTTGAACATATATGGAAATGAAATGCATTTACAGGCAAGG
This sequence comes from Paulownia fortunei, assembly GCA_019321725.1. Classification (NCBI taxonomy): domain Eukaryota; kingdom Viridiplantae; phylum Streptophyta; class Magnoliopsida; order Lamiales; family Paulowniaceae; genus Paulownia; species Paulownia fortunei. Next base: position 6,475,815 of record CM033122.1, on the reverse strand, counting down.
AACACTTCAGTGTAAAGTGGGGACACTGAAAATGCCCACAGAACATTAGAAAGAAATAAAAAGGACAGCAAAGATTAAATATAGGGAAAAGCCTGGGGAGAGTGGAAAAAATGGAAAATACAAGAAGAGAAGGAACAAAAAGGCATTTCCTTTCAGCCAGCAGAAAAGGAAAGAATAACTTTATAGCTCAACTAGAAAGGAGATAATGTTTGTTAAAGAACTAGAAATCCCTAAGAAGCAGAATTCTAAAATTGACAAAAAATAATCAATCACTTTACCTGAATCACTAATGTAACATCAGGATAGTTCATCCCTCGAGCAGAAACATCAGAAGTAATCAGAATCAATCGTTTGGATTCCTTAAATTCATTGGAGATCCGAGTACGATAGAGTGGAGGCTTTTTGGAATGAATCTCTCTAACATTCAGTTTCATTTCCCGGAAAAGGGAACACATGAGCGATGTCATCATTGTTGTTGCACAGAAAACAATAACCTGAGAAGTATACAAGAATCAGTAAGAAGGGCACCAAAGAATCCCTGAAACATTTGTATGACAAAACCTATAGCAACTTACCTTGTACTCAAGCACTTCAGATATATGGCTCTTCAACAGATGGTGTACTATTTGAAGATGCTGGTCATGGGGTGCAACAAGGTAAAATTGCTTAACCTGCTTGACAAGTAAAAGATCACTAAGCTTGCACTGGTAGATAACTTGCTTCAAATCTGGAAAAAAGTTAAAAAGAAAAAAAGAAAAAAAAAAATGATCTCTAATCTGCAGTGGCCCAAAGAAGATCAATTATTTCGGCCTATAAGCTCCATATATAAGAGGAATTAAACAGTATACCCCAGAGCTAAATTAGACCACCATAAAATCATAAAAGTATACCTGAGTGTTAGTTTCCAAACACCCAAGTCCCACTGTATCTATGTAGACATGTTCCCTTTTCAGAACAAGTTGAGATATTCGACGGACCTGAAATTGCACAATATCAAAATTAAAACCAAAGAGCTTGATAGGATCTCTAACACTATAGCTTTTCTATTATACTGTCAAATGATAGTTTAATTTATTAAACAATGAATGAGGAACAAGCTCAAACTCTGAACCTCTTTCGGAATTGTAGCTGAAAAGAGTAAAGACTGCCTCTTCCTAGGCAAACAATCAATGATTTTCTCCATATCCTTTCGAAACCCCAAGTCTAGCAAGTGTTCTGCTTCATCAACTATAAGCATTTGCAGTCCCATCAAGCGCACTGAGATGCCAGACTTGTTTTCAATGTGATCCAACAATCTACCAGGAGTTGCGACAAGTATCTGCAAACATCACATCCTCAATACAAAGATCTGATAACTAATAGTGACAACAGGAATAGTACGCGCGCCCCATAGTTTCTAAGCAGCTCTCCTCCAAAAGTCCCAATATGCTAAAATCATTAGTATACCTGGCATGGCTCTGATTCTAGGCGTCTTTGATCAACTTTAAATCGTGTCCCTCCAATTAATGTTTGCACGCCTATGCCATCATGGTGCTTTAGTAGCACATTTGCTTCTGCAGATATTTGACTTGCAAGTTCTCTAGTGGGGCATAGAATAAGAACATGTATTGGTGGGACCCGCTGAACTATGCTACGACTTGATGCCTTCAGAACTGTTTCAATAGCAGGAAGCTGTTTATGTTTAGCAAAAGCATGAGAAAAATAAACTAAAGGGTGCTGAGATTAAAATAAAAATAGAACTATAAATGAAAAGCATAGGGATATACCAAAAAAGCAACACTCTTGCCTGTGCCAGCCCTGGCTTTGACTAAAGCATCTTTCCCTGCTACAAAAAGTAGTCAAGGAATCTGATCATCAGAAACAAACAAGAAACTGAATTCTTGAGGACTGAAGAAAAGGTGTCTAATATTCTTTCCAAAGAAAACGAGAAGAAATCTGTAATGAACTCTCACATATTATCTGAGGTCAAGAATGAAGAGGAATAACAAAATAGAGCATTAGGGAAAAAAAAGATCCAGGGGTTTGCACCATCCTCTCTATTAGAGGCAAGTTCGATGGAACATAAACCAACTCATTGGTCATTTTTTGTGATTCCAAACTGCCAGGATTGAGAAGATTTGACAAAACGAAATTCTAATCTTGTACCTGACTACTATCTAAATGTAGCCTGGTTCCTAAAACCAAGACAAAATCAATAACCACCAGAGAGGCTGCACCAGTGGATTATGAGGATATTGCTGCTTGAACTTAACCTGCAAACTAAATTATGGGTCTACTTTTCTTTCTAATTAGCATTCTTGATATTTCAGACTAACTAATGTGCATGTACACATATGACGGAAAAATGAAATGTAACATGACTAAAAAATTTTGTCACTGATGTCAAAGACATTGATAAAGGATACAGGAACATTAACTCTCTTATCCTAGAACAGCCATAGCATTTGATATGATGTACAGGTATGCAAGCAGCCCATATTGATCAACACTATAACATTTTCTAAGGCAGATAAGATAACCCTCAACCTCTGATCAAGTAACTATGCCCATCTAGCCATAAAGTATAAAAACTGCACATCCATTAGAAAGGTCAGAGGGAAAGTTTCCGAATGAAAGATACAAGTGACAACAAAACTAGTTAGTACACTAAGTCATGTCAATTAGTACAAAGCAAATAATGATAGTCACATGATGAAATTTTTCAAGAAAAAAGTTAAAGAGTGTAGATTTGCAAGTACTTCCTCAATCCCATTTTGTTCATATGGCAGCATAATTTTGTTGTCATAAAATTAGATCGTTATGGCTCTAGATTTTGCTAGACCTCCATTCACTTAACTAAACAAAAGTCATACTATCTGAAATGCAGTAAATGAGGTAATAAATACTTCACATAAGACAATTGCATATGACACTCACCTCATATAAAAAAAAAAATTATTTCTGGAACATCGAAATAGAACAAGGAGAAAAAGAGAGGAAGGGAGTACTACAAAAAACAAAAGGGGAGGAAGGGAGCATATAATACTTTAGCATTGGAAGAGCAAGCACTAGATAAGTAAGCTATGGAGTAACACAATGACTCAGGAGCTACACAATTTGTTCGTGGAATCAAACTCATTTGGACAAAAAAAGGCCATTAATGTAATTACATACCCTCGAGGGAGGCAGAAAGGGTCGCCTCTTGTACCCTGGTCATTTGCACATAACCAGCCTCAGTAAGTGCTTGGACTGTCAATGAAGATACATCACACTCATCAAACCTGAAAAAGACCAATCCACCTTCATCATTACCAATCAATTCAAGTAACTAGAAATTTAAAGCCTTAAGAATAAGAATATACCACATTTCATAAATGAAACCCCACCGACCTTTTTGTACTGAAAATTGATTCATCGTCGTCTTTTTCTCTTCCATCCTCCTGCATGCTCCTCCTATGACTAATCTCCTTCCGAATTGCCTCAACCTGCTGAGATAAATCATCCTCATCTTCCACAAACTTCAATGGCACTCGTTTCTTGGTCTTCATATCATACTTTCCTAATGCCGCACTACTACTAAAATTCTTCCTGCTACTTTCCAAGTCCTCATCATCATCATAATCATCGTTGTCATCATCATCCGATGAATCCGTTTCACCACCTCGAAACCTTGGCCACTTCGCCCTCCTCCCACCATCAAACCGCACTTTGGTATCCGAGCCATAATCAATTACCGAACTTTGGCCATTTCTAGCAAAATTCAACCTTTTACCCATTGTACTCGCAGCATCCACAGAATAGTAACAATTCAAATTCAACATATTACTTACACCCATCAAAATCCCACACCTACAACTACCCACTAAATTAAATTTAGTACTCATCGTTCTCAAATACTCATTTCGAAAGTCACACATCAAATTACCACCTTGCCCAGTATAAGTAGAAAAATGCCTCGGTTTAGCTACATTACTACTCACATTCCTAGAAAACTCACTCTTTTCAATCTTCTGACCACCACTAAAACTTGATCTCTCCGCAATCAACTTCTGCAAATCAATCGGCTCACCTATAAATCGGCTTTTCCCCGGCTTATTTGTTGGAACACCAGATGGGCCATCGTCTTCATTCCACAAATCCTCAGCTCCTTCCTTCATGAACCGATCAGCAAGAGCCTTAATATGGTCTTGGGGCGTTAGTGGGCCGTAATTGGGCTGGTTCTGATCGGGCTTTTCCAGTCCCGAAACGGGGCTTTCAGCAGAGGCGACTTTAGCCCGTATATCTGACCGGATTCGGGCCTGATATATTTGTTTTTCTTGTTCGAGAAGACGTTTCTCTTTCTCTCGGGCTTTTTTCTCGTGCATGCGTTTCCATTGCCACTTGTTGAGCCCGCCCGGAAAGGTTCGAGGGCCGCCGCCCATCCGACGGAGGAAAGTGAGTCTGGTGTGCAGAGTCTTCGAAGGATTGTGGAGACAAATGGAGGAGAAACTCATTGTGCAAAATTGGGGAAAGGGTTTTTTCGAGGGTTTAGGGTTTAAGAGGACAAGTTTTTTATGTTTGGGACAATGCGGTGCGTTTGGTTCATATGGAATCCTTATCTCGGTTTCTGGTTTCTGTTTGTTGTTTACTTAAATTAAATGATGATCATAAAGTACTAAAATATGCCTGAAAATTGAAGGGCTTGTTTGGTGTCGTTTTGCCGGAACATTATTTTTCTTCAAAGACGAAAAAACGTGTTTTGGTATTAATAATTTGAAAAAAATATATTTTTATTATCCCAAAATAAATAATTATATATTATAATAAAATAATATTGACAAAAAATTTACAATTGAAAATGTCGGTCACTAACTACAACAAACAATATTGACGAAATACATCTATAGTTGAAACTTTTATTTTATATATATTTTTCAATCTTACTATCAAAATATATTCTTTTAAAAAATTTCTTCAAAATCATAAAAAAGGACACCGAAGGGAGCCCAAACTTTTAATGGAAATTTATCTTTTCCTTGTTTCACATTTTTTTACAAATACTACTTTATTGAAAAAATTCGATGGTAAATACACAATTTCCAGTTTAATTAGCCATAGATAAATATAAAGTCATATTTTATTTTGTGATATTAAATTTTACAAAATGCAAATATTATTTCTCAATTGTATAATCTCAAACAAATATAGAAGAAAAATTGATGCACATCATATATGTTGTCTATAATATGGCAGGGCAATGTTTTACTGCAATTGAATACATTTTCTTACAGAATCCTGAATTTTTAATTATTTTAATATATATAATTTTTAAGAAAAGATTTCATTGGTTGGCTTACTTTATTTTGATTAATGTTGGTTGGCTTAGTCGAAATATAATGCTGTATTTTGGGTTACTTTGAGCGCTGTTAGAGAAATATTTTTTGAGGGTGGGGTTGGAGAATTTGTGTGAAAAAAAAATTATTTTTGAATGAGTTGTCAGGAAATATAACTGTGATGTATTTTTATTAAAAAAAAAACACGATTTTGATGAACATTACACTTTTATCTTGTTATTATATTAAAATAATAATTAAAACTATATATTTATATCAAAATAATAAATGAAAAGCTATAAATATATATTATTTAATTTTGTAATATTGGCATATACACAAATACATATATATAAATTTAAGTTGATATAAAGGAATTAGGATAAAAATTCATTTTGAATTATTTTTTGGATGAATAAAAATATTATTCCTCAAAATATATTTTTACTCCCCACAGATGAAAACGTGTTTTTGAAAATAAAACAAAACATAATGTAAAGTTTCTAAAATACAGTATCTCTTATTTACCCTATATTAGACACAATCATCTAGTTAAAACTACAATTGATGAACAATGTTCAATTTATTCCCAAATAACTAGCTAATATTTGGAATTAATTATTATTATTTTTTAATATTTTGACCCCCGTAGTCTCATTTTTGTTTTCTCATGCATAAGAATGTGCCTGATGCATTTCTCCTCATTACCATTAACATCTCTATAGTCTATGCATGACACTTCTCTACCATTTTTATTGCATCTGTATTAGTTTCTTATTTATTTATTTGTTAATTTGTATAGTAAATAACAACTCCATTTTTTGTTAATTTGTATAGTAAATAACAACTTCATTTCTATTCATTATTCTTTTTTTTTTTTTGTGTATTAGTTGTTGAAGGATGTTTCTATGGTCGACGACATTGTCAAAAATGAATTGATGTATGAACATTTTTAAAAATAATTGTATATGTGTCAAATTGTTAGAATAAAAAAAATATATTCTCAAATATACATCTCATATATGTGCGGCAGCTTCAAAATGCATTATTAATGTTAAATATTGAATATAATAAGTATATGATGTTTCACCAGATATAATTGACGTGGTAGGTATTTATTTATGTGGAATATAATTCAGAACATTAGTTGAAAATGTTATAGTGCTATTTCTTCTGTGACTTGTTGTTTATATTGTACTTATTATTATTTCATACTCTTTACGTGAAATGAGATTTATAATGTAATTTTCTATATATTACATATACTAGAGACCACATCTTTAAATATGTTCACACTTACCAAAATTTGACCAATCCGAAGTGTTTGATCGAATTATTTAATGTTGTATAGCGTTACTGTTTAAATTCACTCAATTATGTAGATTTTTACTAACATGTTCTAGTAATTTCGTATTAAAATAGTTTTTTTATTATTATTTTTGAATATATCAATAAGTTGGTATCCAATTTAACTTATGCTGATTTAAAAAAATTAATTATTCTGATTTATCCACGTTTATGTATGTACAAATATCATAAATGGTTGTAATAAATTAAAAACATCATTTATAATCTTAGATCTTTACAAGTTTTTCCTTTGGTGTACATTTTTCACACTCAAATTCAAGATTTAAATCAAGTATTAAGTTAGAGACAGTTTTTATTATCATATAATTGTCCTAAATAATTATTTGTCCGATCGCTCAAATCTTGAAGTTAATTCTTGTAACCATATTAGAATTGGGTCCGTGGTTAAGATATGATGAATTTATACCAATTAAATACCTATGTATCTTGTCCAAAAAAAAGCATTAGAAAATGTCATCCCAAAGTCCCTTGTGCCAATGGAAGGAGGAGTTAGAATGCATTTGCTGATAGCCCTAGTTGTTGCAGTGTTCACGACCATGGTAATCACATGTCCTCAAGTAGTTGAAGAACTTTTTGCCATAAATCTCAATCCATGTACTCTTTCAGCTTGTATAGAAGCTTGTGAGAAAATCCTACACGACAAGTTGAAAAATGCTGGTTGCTATGTTAGAAACAAGTTTTGCATTTGTTTTGATTGAATTTCATAATTATTTAAGAGTTCGTTTTTGGATCCCTATCCATAAAACTTAGGGTAAGTTATAAAAATTATTTTTGAAATTTAGCCTAATTATAAAAAAATTACTAATAGTCATTTACTTATTTGGTTGAGATGATGAATAATATGAAGAGATGTGAGAATAGTTTTAAATTATTCAATTTACTTCTTTGGTTGAAATGATGAATGATTGATGAAATATGAGATTAAAATTAATTATTCAATAAATTTTATATGTACTTCATATGATTATTTGAATGATATATTAATCAAAATTCTTATCAAATATGTATTTTAATGGATAATTGTGTAGATTATTATTATGCTTTTGACTAATTTATCCTTAACTAAAAATTCTCATAATTTAGTTTAAGTTTAAATTATAATATATGAATTAAAATTTTGGATATTATAGTCAAAATATATTTTAAATCTTTTAAATGGGAGAGTGTAACTATTTTATCCACCAATGAGAAGGGATGGATTATCCAACAAAAATCATCAATTGTGTTGGATTTGAGTTTTATCATGGGCTACCCAAAAGTAAACAAATTCTAATTTTATGTGTACTGTATATGATTATTTAAATAATTTTAGACGTGTAATTTAATGGATAATTATATGGATTATTATATTTTTGACTAATTTATCATTAACTAAAAATTATCATAATTAGTTTAGGTTTAAATTGTAATTTATAGTTTAAAATTATGAATATTTTGGTCAAAATATATTCTAAATATTTTAGATTGGAGGGTTTGATTATTTTATCCCACCTCATAAATGAGATGAATTATCCAATAAAAATTATCAATTGTACTGAGTTTGGGGATTTATCATTGGCTATCATCACCAAAAATAAACATTTGACTAATACCCAACCTAATCAAATGAAGTAAACGACCCCTTAAGGTATTATACATACCCTTAAAGTTCATTTTTATTTTGCAAATACCCCATCAGTAAGTGCAGTTTGTAAAATAAAAATAAATGCCAATGAAGTATTTGTAATTTACAAATTTAAATGAATTTTTTTTATAAATAATTCAAACTTTAAGAATATTTTTTGTAATTCACCCTAAAATTTATGTGCAAATAATGATGGCATATGAATATTTATAAAGTCATGTTTTATTTTGTTATCTTAAATTTTACAAAATTGAAATATTTGTTCTCAATTATATAAAATCTCAAACAAATACAGAAGAAAAAATTGATGCACATCGTATTTGTTGCCTAAATTGTGTCAAAACATTTTTTGACTGCAATTGAGTACATTTTTACCACATCCTTTTAATTATTTCAGTTTATTGAATTCTTGGGAAAATATTTCGTTGGTCGGCTTACTTTATTTATTTATTTATTTATTTTTATTAGTGTTGGTTGACTTACTTTATATGTGTACTCGAAATATAAAGTTTCTACACTTTTCAAAAATGGTAACATATCTCTTATTAAGCCTATATACTAGACACAATACTCTAGTTTAAACTAAAATAATGAACAGTATATAATTATTCCTAAATAAGTTGCTCATATTTGTATTTTTTTTCCCCTCAGTATTTGACCTTTGTTTAGTCTCATTTTTGTGTTCCCCTGCCTGTATATGCCTAATGCATCATTAGCATCTATATACATGATACTTCTCTACCATTTTTATTGCGTCTATATTCATTTTTTTGTCAATTTGTATAGTAAATAACAATTCCATTACAAAGCTTTGGGAGGAAATATTTTTTTTGTTTTTATTTTTCTTATTTCCTTTTTTTTTCCTTAGTTGTCGAAGGATGCTTTTATGGTCAACGAACACATAAAAAATGGATTGATTGATGAATATTTTTATAAATGAATTGGATATATGTCATATTGTTAGAATAAAACCTCATATGTTCATCGTATATATGAGCTATAAAATGCATTACTGATGTTAAATATTGGATATAAGTGTCTTATGCTTCAACAAATATATTGGACATGGTAGGCATTTACGTGGAATATAATTCATAACATTAGTTAAAAATATAATAGTGCTATATCTTTTGTAGTCTTTAATCTGATATTGCATTTTAATCATATTTCTTACATATTTAGAGACAGTAGAGACCATATTTTTAGATATGTTTGCACTTACCAAAACTCGACCAATCTGAACTGTTTGATTGAATTATTTAATGTTGTATAGCCTTACTTTTTAAACTAATTCAATTATTTAGATTTTACTAATATGTTAGCAATTTCCTATCAATATAGATTTGATTTTTTTTTTAATTTATCGGTTAGTTGGTGTCTAAACTAGCTTATGTTCATGTGAACTTACTTATCTTCTATATCAGTCAAGTGTACAGTTATAATAAAAGTTATAATCAACAAAAAAACATCAATCATAACAAAAAAAAAAAAAACCACGTTTCTTACACTCAAATTCAATATCTAAACAAAGTATTAATGTAGACACAATTCTTGTTGCCATATTATCCTACCTAATTGCTCGCTCGATTGCTCAACTCTTGAAATTAATTCTTATAATCATATTACATTTGGGCCCTTGGTTAAGATATGATGAATTATACCTATTAAGTACCTATATATCTTTGTCCAAAGAAAGCATAAAAATTTGTCATCTCAAAGTCCCTTGTTGCCAATGGAAGGAGGAGTTAGAATGCATTTGCAGGTGGTCCTAGTTTTTGCAGTGTTCACGATCATGGTAATCACTTGTCTCCAAGAAGTCGAAGGAGTTTTTGGCATAGATCTCAACCCATGTTCTCTCCCAGCTTGCATAGAAGCATGCAAGAAAATCCTAAACGACAAGTTCAAAAGTGCTGCTTGCTATGGTGGAAACAAGTTTTGCATGTGTTTTGGATGAACTTCATTGTCGTGTAAGAGCCATTTTCGGCGTCTGCAACAATAAAATTGATTGCAAATAATGATGGCGTAGGAATATTGTAACTTTAGGCTCTTGTAGATTTCAGAATTTGCAATAATGTGACTTCTACCTCTTTTTCATAGTGGTACTATATGTTGAAAAACATTGCGATCTCAGCTGTTATTGAAGGAATTCTGATTAAGGAATAATTGCTTACTTTCAAGAGGAAAAAGAGACAATAACACAGATTTTGAGTTTGTGAAAAGTTGCCTAACAATTTTATTTAGTGTGGTTTATTTCTCAAATCAAATAAAACAAGTCTGAGGAGGTGGTGTTAGGACTATTAATATGATTTTTCCCAAAAAATCATACATTGTTTTCCTGATTTGTTGTATACCTTATTTTGAATTTTGGCAGTTAACCTACATTATCCCTGACTAAACCCCTTTTTCTTTTTGGCAAATTATTATATTTAAGTCATTTATTAATTACGAAACAATAGGAGTGTCCAATTTTAGGTATTATTGTTGTTGTTTTCGTTGTTGTTGCTGCTTATATTAATATTGTTATTTGATCACATATTTTAGGAATTTGCTAGTCAAATACAAAAGTGAAAGCATTTATACGAATTGATGGAGAGAGAGGGAAAAAAACTTAGTTTGATTAAGATCTTTTAGTGGTCTGTGAATATATTTGGAAATTATTTTAGATGTTGTAAAAATTGACCTAAAAATACTATAAATGAAGAAAATTTGTGTTTTTGCAAATGTGCAGGTAAATGATGAATTTAAATCAATTGTTTGAGATTATACAGTTTAATATTTAATGAAGTAGATCCACTCAGGGTCAAATATATTGATCAAAAAACATTACAGCTGCAAGTCATCAGTGCCTAGTATTAGTCTTGCTAGCATTTTGTTTCAGGAGAACCAACTGGCTGTCTTGAGGATGACAAAAATGAGGTATCTGATTCTTCTTCTTCAAAACATTTTCTATTTGTGTGTGTGTGTGTGTGTTTACGCGTACGCAAAGGCGTGCAAAGATGGCATCACGATCATAAACTATGTTCAGATGCGAATTTGTTACTGGAGCTAACAAGGGCATTAGGGCATCGGATTCAGGTGGTATTACCAGGTAGAGATGAAAAAAGAGGTCAAGAAGCTGTGGAAAATCTCAAGTCTTGGGGATATTCTGATGTGATTTTCAAATCAACTCGATGTAATGAATGAGTAAAGCATAGTTTCCTTGGCAGCATTTATCAAGAGCCATTTTGGGAAACTTCATATATTCTTAAGAGACCATTTTTTCCCACTTTTTTCTATCCATCATTTTAATCAGGAAGGACAAAGATTCTGGCATTCATGAAAATTCTATGTTCCCAAAATTATTGCTTACTGTATTCTTACACTGCTAAATAAACAATGTGACAACAATCATGAGGACGTGAGTTTTTTTCTTTTTAATTTATTGAAGGTGTGAAATTTCAAAATTTGATAATTTTACATATGAAATTTATTCTATTTTAAAAAATTTATGCAGTTGGGGGCTGTCTTGCTGGCCCCCGCCTCCGTCCTTGATAATCACAAGCATACTAACAATTTCATGTCTATATTGTCCAACAATAGAACTTTATCGATAATCATGGAAATACTGTATAACTCTGGGAGAACCACTAATGAAAATCCTTTACAGGTGGAATTGGTGGAGTCACAGTGGACTGGGGAGCATTTGACCTCCAGAAAGGTCAAGTTAATCTTTGATATTCTCATTACTACAAAAATAAAAAAAAATAAAAAAATAAAAAGTCAGAATACTTGCTCTCTGTTGTATAACTATCCAATCATAGTTCAATTTACTCTTCCTGAAAATTCAAATAATATTACTAGTGCAAATATGGAGAATCAACAAAACGGTACCTAATGGGATTTTTTTGTTGGTGATGCAGGAAGATGCCAAAAAAGTTGATCTGTTGAAGAAGCTAATAAAACAAACTTATGAGATGGCTGAAGAATGTGTCAAAACAAACTACTGTGGCATGAAATCAATGACCCGAGGCCCTCCTTTCATGCCTTCTATTATCAGATTCAGGAAAAATTGTAAATATCTCAGCAACAATAGGGAAACTTGAGGTGAGAAACTGCATATCCTGCAAGAAATAACAATGCAAGTAAGATCTAAGACGTATGCTCCATACAGTACTGCTTATGAAACAGAGATAAACATAGTCCACTTTAAGCCTGTTAACCAGTTAGCTTGCTTGTGAAATGACTTTAGATCCATTATTGAGAGTTGCACCCATTTGCTCACTAAAGAGAGATTAGATGTAATAGTCAGTGTATTTCTCTCGGATTTCAAGAATGGAGCTCTGGGATCAAAGGGCTGGCCCTCATATCTATCTGCATAATTAGTGTCCAAAGCAGCAGTAAATGCCTATACCAGGCTTCTTGTGAAAGAGTATCCTAGTCTCTGTGTGAACTGTGTGTGTCCTGGTTTCGTCAAGACAGATTTGAACTCTATTAAGGCATTCCAAGTAGTCGAAGAGGGAGCAAAAGGCCCTGTGAGGTTGTCTTTGCTTCCCAGAGGTGGACCTTCTGGCCTCTTCTTCCGGGGAATGGAGGTTTCAGCCTTCTGAAAATGATCACACAGAAAATCATTTAGAGCTGCAAAACTTGTTCGTAATATCTTTATATTCAGACCAGAATATTTTCCCGTTTTTGGCTCTAAGCACATTTGTACACTTAACTGTTGCAAATCCATAAAATTTGCAGTTTACCTTGAAAGTTGAAGATTGAGTCAACTCCCAAAATTGCAATATTTATTCTAGAATGTCAAACAGGCTCAAAAGATAATAATAGTTGATTCAGTCAAAGATAAATGAGTAAGAAAACTTGCAAAACAGCAGCCGCATTGACATATTCAACCTGGCTTGATATCTGTAGCCTTGTAGATTATCCCTGTGATTATGGTTTTAATTATATCGGGAGATATAGGTCAAAGTGGGATGAGAATAGACATTTTAGCAGTGAAGGTATTCGCTGCAATTTCTATAATTGCCTTTGTTTTGGCCAGATGTTCTATTGTGAGTTCTCAAGTTAACTCATTGACCTGAGTCATCTATTGGAACATGGATCCAGCAGTCGGTGATTTCAGCTTGTTTCAATGGTTAAGAGGGCTAGAACACGTTCATGGGCTCTCCAGGAAGAAATTTGATGAGGCAACACATGAATTTCTTGAATTGAAGTATCCCCGGTTCTCCATTGCAACATCAGAACTAACAATCAACTTGAGCGTACCAAAACATATACATCAGAGGTTTATTGTACAGGGGCAATATGACTTCATTTGAGCTCAATTAGCACTGAGACGTCATTTGCTACCTTAACAAGACAACATTAACAGTTGCCTACTACCTTAATAAGATCTATTTGTACTGTAGCTGATTCTAAAGCAAATAATTGGTGCTTTAGGAATCATATTTAGAAATCATTCATTTTGAATTAACTGTTCACTGATATCATTTCGGGTTACCAAGGCCCCCAATTCAAAGTACAATGTGCAGTCTGGATTAATTAAAGCTTTACCTTCACATGTTTGAGATATAGTATGGTACTCAAAAGTAGATTTCCCTTTTGAAAAAGCAAGGGAAAGCAGAAAGCATGATAGGTGATCTTAATTTGTAAAACACTTCATCAAATTTGTATATTGACCTAACACTATGCGAAAAGTCCGTTGCCATTTGATTCATTCAATTGCAAACAGAGGATAGTACTCTCCATATTCAAGATAAGAAAGTAGCAAGGACTACACCATTGAGCTTATTGCAATTATTGCAAAAGATCTATGAATAATTGTACTTTTCCACGCAGATGGAAAGTTGGAGCTTGAGTTTATCTAACACTCAAAATACCCATGTTCATTTAGAACTAGAAATGGGCACAAGTACTTCCATGAAGCAAGATACTAAAGAACTAACTGCAGAGAGTAATTATGTTGACTCTACCAAATCTGAATTCTTTAGTGGACGAGTAGCAACACACCCCATTCATCTAATTCCAGTGGATGAAAGAAATAGTCAATAATGGATCAAGTGTAATACACCCAGTCCATTGTAGAAAAGCCCCCAATCAATACAACCTAGATAAGAGCCAAATGTACCCTATCTTGTTCTGCGGAGAAGGTGGCTTCACAACCCACATCTATTGTGTTAGACTCAATCCATCTACTCCCAGATGTGCTGCACTCATTCATTTAGAGAGGGTGCCTCACAACCCACCCCAACGAGTTACACTTAATCCATCCACCCCAGATGTAGATGTGTTACACTCGTCCATTTAGAGAGGGTGGCTTCACAACCCATTCCCAATGTGTTAACTTAATCCACAGGCACCGGATTCATCAAGAATGACCCTAATACTATGTCACCTTCTGCAATCTGGCCTGCCTATGTTTAAAAGTTAGAGAGATGCTAGATTTCCCTTCTTGCAAAAAGCAAGGCAAAAAATATCAGAGCACAAAAAGGAGAATTATTTAGTAGATGAAGGCACACTTAAACTATGCAAAAAATCCTTTGCCAATAATCAAATTACTCCATTCAAGAGAGATGCAGGCACTACAGAACATAGCATACATTGCAACCAAGGCATAAAGCATCATTTACTACAACAAAATAGAAAGGAAACTAAAAGCTGAAGAGACTATCAAGATTGAAAATCCTAAACAAGTACGCTCCATCAACCGTGACCAAAATGAGTGCCCACTTCAATAAACCTCAAAAACTCATAACCCAAGCCGCATCATCATCTAATCTTTTCAACAATGTCAGAAATGACCTTCTCCATGTCCAGTGCCTTCAGTGGTGGAAAGGGCCTCTTCATATCCAGCAGACTGACGAAAATCTCCCCGCCTTCCTCGCGAATTTCGAAGCAGCCCCTCCTTGGCTTCTCAGGGTTGACCAGAACGTTGACTCCCACAATATCCTTCTCCAACCCATTTTTGACTTGAATAGCCCTTGTCTTGAATGAGTTGCATTGCTTGCAGTGCTCAATGATGATAGTCTTGGAACCATCAAGAGCCTCCGGCTCAGACACCGGTTCTTTCTCTGGAGGAGACGGAGACTGGGCTTCACCTTCTTGCTTCTTGGCGGCGGTAGCGGAGAAGGCGGTGGTTTTGGTCTTCTTTCTCTTTGGTGGTTGAGGGTCTGCAGCAGGCGGAGTGAAGGTGGCGTTAGCTCCGCGGGTGGAGCTCCGAGTAACCCTGGTGGTGGCGGCGGCAGAGTCAATGGCTTTTCTTTGTTTCCTTTTTGGTGCCATTTATGAAATGAAACAGAAAATTCAAATGATGAAAAGCGAACCCTTTTTCTCCTTCTGCTCTATTTGTGTCACTGTGTGGTGTGAGGATTGAAAGTGACAAATTTTGTGTCAGTTTTTTTCTATTTTTTATGGCTGGCTTTTGGGGTTGTTCAGTCTGATCTGGTTCGTTGATTGGTAGTTTTCCCGCTCATTTGGACGGATAAGATTATATGATTTAGTGGGTCCACTTTCTTCGAGAATCATGGCCGTTGATATGAACTCCTTGAGATAATGAATAATGGATGGGTTGATGAAATGAATGTTCGGCTTTATTTTGAAGTGTAAGGACGAAAAATATTTTGAAAAAATGTATTAAAAAATATAAAAAAAAATATTTTTTTTTTAAAATATTTTGAAATATATTAATTAAGAAATTTTGAAATATTTTTGGAGAGGATAAAATATTTTTGGAGAAAAAAAATAGTACTAAATATTTAATTTTATTTTGAAAATAAAATTTTTTAACAAGAAAACCAAACATTGAATTGTTTGCAATCGTCCTTGAGTCGGGTGCAGTTTACTTTCAAGTTTTAATTTTAATAGTGTCTGCCCGCCCGGAAATAACGACTTGAAGTCTCGAATCAGAATTTTAAGTGATAAATATAAAAGCAAAAATGTTATGTATTTTTGTATTGTTGTAATTTAAAAGTAATAGAAGAAAGCTTGCCATGTTAAATTATAACTCTAATTGAGAAGACAATTTTTAAAAAAAATATATATATTTTTAAAAATAAAGTTAGTATATAGCACCATAAAAGAAAATGAGTCATAAATTATAGACAAATAGAGTAATATATAATTTGCAGATAGATTGGACCTTTTTCAACAATTTTGTTTTTGTGGAATACAATTATTTGATGAAATTGACTAAATTATTCCAATTTAATTCTTTTGATGTGTGATTTAGAATAAAAGATATTTGTGTCTTAATGTGACAATAGTTCGCGTGACATAAACTTTTCCTAAAAGTTTAAGACTATGTTTCGTTTTATTTTCAAAAAGTCATTTTTATCATTTAGAAATAAAAACATGCTTGATAAGTGTGTTTTGGGGGAATTGAAGTTTTTATTCCCCAAAACAATTCCAAAGTGACTTTTTATTTTTCCAAAACACTTCTATCATCTTTATATATCTTTTAATAATAACATCAATATAAATCTATATATTTATTATGTTCCGATCATTATGAGAATAAAAAAAATATGCATAATTATTCTTCTAATTATTATGTTAATGTAAATATATATTTCAATCATTACCTCAATATACTTATAATATCAAATAATATAAATATTTGATCTGATCTCATTAACCAAACAAAAATCTATATGAAAAGATATGTACAAAATAAAATATCAATATCAAAAAATTCATTCAATTGCATTTTTCATATAATTATATTACATCATTATTTATCAAGAACTCATCCAAATATATTTTCATTTTCTATATACCCTTCAACCCTCAAAACATATTTCTCCATAATATCTCTCCCAAAATACTACCAACATAGAGTAACCTTTCCCTAAAGCCCTTTTTACTTTGTTGAGTGGATATAAAATAATTGACAAAATCTATGATAAATTATGAGATATAAATTAATTTATTAATAAGTCTTGCGTGTATTTGGATTAATTGTAAAAAAGATGAATGTGAATGTTATATTATGACATAAATACCCCCACAAAATTTTTAAATTTTTATTTTATTTATTTCTTCTTCTTCCTTTTCTTTTCCCACCTCAACCAAATCAATGGTAGTTTTAATGACATCAAGCTAAACCAACCCAAGCCCCAAGGTTGAACTCCAATTACCCCTCCATCACCACCACCCAAGCCCCCAAGTACGAACACCAATCCCATCCCCACCATCCCCTCAAATGATCATACCCCACCACACCAGTCCCCACCATCTCCGTCACTGCAGTAAAAAAGCATAGACACCATTGTTAAAATTTAACACCCAAATTTACAAAGACTCGTTTATTTTCTTCGATGAGCAATTTGCCTTTCTCCATTTCATGCATAGTTTGGGAAGAGAACCTTTTGCTGAGTTAAGAACAATTCATGAAATTTCATATAACAAATTAAAGATATGATAGATAATTTCTTTTTGAAATCAAATTATTGGATTTATTGGATTATTGAATTTTTGGGTGACTTGGGATTGCAATCCATTGATTTTTTTTAAAATTAATCTGAACCCTTTGATATCATGTGGATTTGATCACTCCAAATACACAGGTGAGTGAGTTTAATAAAATAATAGATTCAATCCGATCATACATAGTAAATGAGCTATAAATTAATAATAGAAAAGAATATTGCAGCCACATTAGACTGGTTTAATTTTACAAAGTGCATTCACTTTAGTTTCAACTACATATTATATCAATATATACACACACACAACAACAATAATGTACAAAGTCAAAAAAAAAAATTATTTTATGATCTCAACAAACTTGCAATTGGAAGTATAACTTTACACAAGATATTAGAACATCAAGTTAGCACAGAATCCATACCAATTTAATTCCTACAAGATATTTTTAGAACACAAAATTGGAAAGAAATAATCTCAATTAGCTGGTAAAAGTATTACTCCAAATATATAAATTAAACTTGATACTAAAAAAAAAGAAGTGATGTGGCATGACATTACCTAATTACCACATTTCTAATAGGCTTATTTGGGCCAAATCTGAGTTGGGTTTAGGAGGAATGTTGTAATACCCGAACCTCACACTACTCACCTGACCAATATAATTCATGCATTTTATGCCACGTATGTGTCATTGCATTTTAATTGATATTTCATAATATATTATATTTTATACGATATTTAATAATTAAACTTTTAAAATTATCACCGATATTAGTTTATAGATTTTTTTAACCTAATTGGTTGAATTGGTACTAAAATTAGAATTTATGTGTCAACTATCAGATAATATTATGATACACGTAAGTGAAATGTGGAATCGTTGTATTTATCGGTGTAGGATAAACTATACAAATGAATTAATTAGGAAGAAAATAATGATAGTAATAGTAATAATAATAATAAAAGAAAATAAGGACATTATCATATTAATTAAGAGGGTGTAAATTCTTACTAGAAATAAATTTGGGGGTTTATAAATAAATATCAAAATATTATGTATTAATTATATATATATAAATATAATATATATATATAGATGTATGAAATATATTATATATATATGTATAGATGTATGAAATATATATGGATATAAATATATGTGTGTAGTATAATAAAATAATATCATAATATATATATGTGTGTATACTAATGTATAGCTTATGTTTAGATAAGCATGTATATATATGTATACACGTGTATAGTGTATAGTAATAGTTATAATATATTACACATATGTTATGATATATTATATTATATTAAGGATAAGTATACATATATTATAATATTATATTAGGTTTCTTAATAGTTAAGTAATACTTAAGATATTAAAACAAGATATCATATGTTATAATATATTATACTAGGTTATAATATATTATATAATATTAAGGATAAGTATACATATATTACAATATTATATTAGGTTTACTTAATAGGTAAGTAATAGTTAAGATATTAAAACACCATATACACATATTCATGGCAACAAGGGAAAGGAAAAGAGAAAGAAAAAAGAGAGAGAGAAAGAAAGAACAAATTTCAACCGTATAAATTTGAAAATTTTTTGGGTAAGTCTTTTCTTATTTTTGTACGAATAAAAATATATATTTATACCGTTTATTTCTAATTTAAAAGAAAGTTTTGATTCAAATTAATTAATTATTTTCTTGTGAGATAATAACTAATATACACCTTTAATTTAAAATTAGTTACGAATATTCAATTTTATTATCTTGTATTGATTTGATAACGGAGTTAATTAAATTGAAAAATTTATTACAGGATTATAACATATCAATTAAATAATATTAGAATAAATTTAAAACGAAAAATTAAAGTATTTAAAAGGTTCTGATTGGGGTGAAATATAAAAATTTTAAGGTTTGATTGTTACTTAATTAAATTTAAGATTTAAGATCTCTTATGAAATTTAATATAGAAACTTATTGATTAAGAATGAAAATTAATACGTCATACTTTTACAGACCGCCTTATATATAAGGTTAGGAAGGAGAATCTTGTTAATTTTCAATAAGATATCAAAGGTGAAAGGTAAGTGAAAATCCATTTGTAAATACAATGCATGGGTATAGTATTTCTTGACTTATTTATATTAAATGTGATTATTGTGTCTTGATGAGTATCATAAATATCTTATAGTGCATGCGTTGTTTGGGTTGACAGGACAGGTGATTTACTGTGTTATTGAACATGTCATTCATCAATATTTACAAGTGCATACATAATACGTGCTCATAGTTGAGGTTTTGCATGCATAATATTATTTTTAAAAAGAAAATATTTTGGTTGGCCACTACTAGTGTACCGAGGCCCATGTGTGGCTTATTTATATGATGTTTGGAGCGCCGCGAGTATTACTTTTCGGAGGATCATAGAGGTTGATAGGGGGTGTACCTCTGGTGGTCATGAGAGAATGAACTACTTAACTGTGCCCTTATTAACGCCGCTGGTAGGAATACTTCTGGAGGGTCACAGGGGAAGACAGGGGGTGGACCTTTGGTGATCCCAGGAGATGGCCCTCGGACTGTGTCGATCTGTTTATGGCTATGTAATTATTGATATTGTCGAAAGCTCTATCCAGTACATAGTAGGTGGGCCAAGGGCCCAATGATAAAAAATAATTTTTAAATAAAATGATTTTCATGCATAAGTTCGCATTTTTGTCATAATCTCATAGAAATGTATTGCATTTATGTTGGATTATCCCCTTCAGCATGCATGATTTTCATTTATTGAGCATTAACTCACGTAGTTCATGCATTGTAGGTGAGTTTGATGATACTTGAAACTATGGACTTACTGAGCGAGCGGCTAGAGTTCCTACAGGTTCTGAGGATCAGTGTACATGGATGACGACCTGTCGGATTGGTTGTTAACTTATTTGATTTTAGAGTGTATTATATTAGGTTTTGAAATTTGTACTGTGTGTTACTTTTAAAACTTTTCTGTACATAGGTATGTAAATGTTATGGTTGTTATGGGTGCTCTGCAGGTATATATATATATATATTAGTTTGTGAGCGAGAAAAATAGTTTATTATTTATTATGTAGTTACAGGAAAAAAAAAATTGTACAGGCACACAGGATTTGTCATGTCAAAATTATTACATCTATAAATATATATGTGTGTGTAGTATTGGGGGTGTTACAAATGTCAGGTTTTATGAGCTTCGGTAGCTACTAATTGATGACAGACTGATTAACTCATTAGTAGAAAATTGATCATTATAACCGAATTGGAGTAGTTCTGATCTTGGATATATCCAACTTGATACACCTGAGCTGATATGGCCGAACTGGTTAGTTTGAGGTGATAGACTTAGGCTAAGAGTGAATGTAGATAGATGATTGTTACTAAAATGGAAAGAAAATTATTCTATATCAATAAGCGAGATTCTAGAAAATTAGTTTTATCCCCATCTAAAAATTAGTCTTATCCCTACAAGGTAATAGAATTTTTTTCTAATTCTAATATTGCAATAAATTGTTATAAAATGAGATTTAATGTATGATTTATTTTTTTACACACTTAATATACAGATATTAATAGAATAATTGAGGCTCTCGAACATTTTCCAAGAGTTTACAAGTCAATCCGGTTCATGTTTTGTATGATTTCAAGATCAAATTATTCAATTCAGAGTTATTAGGTATCACTAGATTTTTGGCTATCATAAAAAAAGTATAATATTCTTCATATTCTTCTTACCTTACCTTTGCCTTTCTTTTCCATGCTACGACTTAGGCTACAGTCTAGACACAAGCAATTCAAGTTATATTATACAAATAATGTAAATTTTTTTTTTTATGGTTGATAAGTTCACTTTATTTTTGTTTTCAACAATACAGAAAGCTCATATATAAAGAATTCACTTTTATTTCCCATTTTCAACCTTTGTTATATATTAAAATGCCTACATTTTAATAAAAACTATTATTATTTTTATTTTTATTTAAGATCTAAATATTATATGAAATCATCTTTATGAGCTAATAATGATTTTTTTTGTTGTTGTTAAAAATATAAACAATAATAATTTGTGGAAATGTCAATAGTTATCAAATAATTATCTCAATACTATATGCAAAATACAATTTTTATTTTTGACTAAGAATAATAAAAAGCAGTAGAGTTCAACAACTATTTAAATGGCATAGTCTTACATAGTCCTAACATAGGTCAAATAGACTTAAAATTGAGCCGACCCAGAAGACTATAAAGCTTTGATCCAAAAATATCCTATAACACAAACAGTAAAATACCAAACCCAAAATACAACTATACAAAAAAAATAAAAAACCACAAAAGTGGCCGAAAACAACAAAAATTTTGGACAGGAGAGTACCAGTGGAATTTCGGGTTGTCCGATAGGCCCCGGGCACTTTAGCCCTAAGAAGGTAGGTCACCTCAAAAAATAAGTGCGTGTAAATATAGATTGTTCCGTAATTTTTTTTTTTATTAAAAAGTTATGATCATTTTAACTTTTGCCTACAAAACACACAAATAAATCACTTCTATTTGAATTTCTACATATCTGCCTCTTGCTCTATATCATAATTATAAATGGAATTCTATAATAATATATGAAAAATGTTTTTGCATTACAAGTATAAAACAATGTACAAATAACACTCCCAAGTAATGAATTTAAATACCTATCTCTGTAAATTCATATATTATTTGTTTTTCTTATATTTTGGTCATTTTCTTCACTATAGCATTTTTTAAAAAAAAAAAATCATAAATTTACTTGCACCTATAAAGTATAGAATTGTTAATGTCTTGTATATTATTGATTGTGTTCTTAACACACTTACAATGGAATGTCTAAGTTTACAAAAGTACTACGACTATTGATGAATATACTTTAGATGTTAATTTTCATACTAAATAGTTTGGAAACATTAATACAATACAGAAATAAACTTTTTAGAGTGTGTTTATTAAAACTCAATTTTACTAATTATTAGCTAATAAAGTACTATTTCTTGTTTAAAGTAAATTAAACTTCATATATACCAAAAAAATGAAATTATAATATATGTTATATATTCTTCTCTTCGCCTGCCTGCCGACATTTTTTATAGTAGATCCAAGAAATCCAAGTAATATTATGTTAATAAATGGAAGAAAGTTGAATTATAAGTAGTGATTCATATGTACATGGCCACTTGTACTTCAATACATAATCATATCAGCAAAAAATTTGATAGATTATTAAAATCTTCAAAGTACAGTTTGGTTTTCATAATATCCTATCACAACTATGTAACAAGAATTGTAGTTAGAGACATAGATAAATCTTCAATTGCGTTTATTTTACTTATAATATGGCTATACATTCTTTGAGTTTTTTCATTTTCCTAGACTTTGTATTGGTACTAGGTAAATTATTGGTCATGGGGAGCATGCCATTACCTTTATTTAGTCTATATGTGTGTGTATATATAATGCATTCATTCATTTATTTATTATAGCAATAATGAGGTTTACCTAAGATGATAAAATTGAGAATCTAAAAATACAATGTGTTTGCCTCAAGGCTCACCAATTGCATGTACATTATGCTAATTGTTTAAATAATTTTTTTGAGAAAATATCATATTGATTGCAATTCTATATTCGGGCTTGCTTTGATTTATTATTATTTTGATTAGATGGGTGGTACTCGTTTGTTAACATTGTTTTTTTATCATTTTACTAAAAAAAATATTATTTATTATAATTTTGCGTCACGTATACAGATACTCACATGATAAAATAATAAATGGTAGAGTTCATAATTTTATCTTTTCTACCAATGGAATGTTTGGTTAACTTGAAAATTATTCAATATAATCAATAACTTGAAACTTAATTACTTGATAAATCATATCAAATCGGCTAGACAAAATGAAACCACAATTTTGACGAATATATGTTATTGGTAAGTGATATATTGTAGGCTTTTAAAAGAACTTTCATAGACTCAAAAATGTTATTAGTGACTTTGTAATCATGAGGTTATTGTTTTTTCATATCTCATCTTTTTTTTTAAAAAATAAATTGATGTGTAAAAACTAATTTTTCAAAACTAATTTGTAAAAACTCTTTACTATTCCTTTCAATTATTTTTTTTAACTAATCCTAATAAATGATAATCTAAACCAAACATACATATATTATATCTGTTGGTTGAAACTTGATTCATTTATATTTATTAACAACAACTCATGATTGGCCATGAGATCTTGACCAAGACTAGGTCAAACTTATTAGTGTTCATTTATCAACCCATTTTTACACAAAAATGGGGCCAAGAAATAATGAATTGCTTATCTCTTTTAGTCTTTCTCATATGCACACTTGCATCTATTATCTGCTTATTTATGTGCAATCATCTTTCCCATGCTTTAACAGTCAAAGTTATAATATATATAATAATTTTTTCAAGCTGTATATTTCACTATTTCTTGTTGTTTTCTTTAATAAATTATTTAACTGTGGATACCCCTTATATTCATTATAGTGATATTCTTTAATGGAAGTCGTGTTTAATTACTTTTATAATTTTAATTTCTCAAAACATTATGTATAAAAGAAATTGCCAAGGTACTGATAAGGTTTAATTAAAATGGCAAAGTTAATAATTCAAAATTTAAAAATTTTTAGTTTGGACTCTGCAATTTTCTAGACAAGCCAAGCTACAATTAATTTTAATTCTTCTATCACACTTTCATGTGGGTTATGCTTGGTTTCTAATTGAATTGATCTATTAAGTTTTTATTCATTTGTGTTTTGTCAATGTTTTATTAAGAAAAAGCGTATCAATTATAAATTATTGATATCGTGCATATGCAGACAATAAAGTCATGCAAAGGGTAAAGGATGTCGGACGTCCTCCTCCGGCATATGCACGCATTAATACTTTGGATGTATACAGCTTGACTCTCACTGAAGTTCGATGTATTCAATTGTGTTATAATTACTGTGGCGATCTTCATCCATAGCTACAAAATGGGGAGACTTGAACCCTCACGATTTTTAAAGTCGACGAATTTTTCTTTAGTATAAATTTCATTATTATCGGTATTGACATATAGAATGAGACTCTATGTTTATTCTCATCCTATTTATTAGTTCTTTAAAATATCTATCGGACTATGGAGTGAATAATTTGATGAATAAATATTCATCTCAGGAGAAATACGATCGGAATGAGCTAATTCAAGCCCCTCTCGTAAAATAAGAACATCCCTGCATTCAAAAACCTCTTTTTTGCCATTAGCAAGAACTTGTTTCATTTGATTATCATAAGAAATTTGAGCAACTGATTCATATACAATAAAAAGTACCGCTTATGAATCTCAATATTAACGGGCGTATTAGTTAAATGACAATTGGCACATACAATACGCCCATATATTTTGCTATTGTGAACATGATTGTCAGAGAGTCTAATTACAATTACTTCTCGAAAATAAAATATTATAAAAGAAAAATATTGCAATATATGTACCTTCTTAAATGCATTATGAATAAATCAGTAAAGATATTTATCCTTTCGTGGCTTTTCTTTTATATCATCTTTTTGTTGGACTTTATATCTATTTCTCTCACAAGCAAGTGCATGGAGAGTAGACATATGCACTTTGGGCTCGTTTATTTTGGTCCATTAGGTTTGATTTTTTATTTTATTCTACCCAATTCAATGCATACTTTGACATCCCTCAGTCCGTTACAATTTCAAATTTTTGGACCAAGCCCACTCACTAACTAGCAAATTATCAATTTTGTCCCCAAAATTAAGGTGAAATTACAAAATATGCCCTTTGGATATAGAGTTTGGATCCCAATTCTGCCACAACACAAACAGTATTAAGAAAGAGGAAAATGAATAAGAAAAAAAAATAGAGAAAAAAGAAGATAGAAAAGAAAAGAAAAAAAAAAAGAAATAAGAGATCTGAATAAGAAAGAGGAAAAATGAGAGAAGAATGAAGGAAATAAACAAATTTGTGATTTAGGATAGTTTAGGTAATATAATTTTAATAATGTGATTAAAATAATATTACCTAAACTATTCTTAATTACAAATTTGTTTACTTTGGAAGTAAATTATTCAAGGAAATGAATTTATATATAATCTATATTGGATAATGAATTTATGTAAGGAAATGCAAAACAACTTATGAGATTGACTCATTAACAAGAATTCATTTATTATATAATTAAAATATTATTAACAAGGTATTTTGGTCATATTATCATACTATCACTCATTTATCCCACAAAATATACATAATTATATCTTGTTTAATATATTATCCTCACAATCAAATCAAGCGCATATAATGTTAATTGATAAATCTGAGAATCATTATACTAGATCCAATATAGAACTATCCATGGTGTTAAGCATAGATGAAATTGCAATTATCATCTCTATACAATCTTTATTCCACATTGATGCTAGTCAAATATCCTATAAATTGTAGTTGGAGGTGCTCATTCAATCAAAGAAATTTCAATTAACCAAAATTTTATTTGGTCAAAATCATAAACCTAACACCGAACCGAACTGAACTCGGTTCGGTTATAATCATATATTTTTTTTCAATTTTTTGGTTCATTCGAGTTTTTATTAATAAAATTAAAAAAATAGATAAAAAAAAAATAAATAACTAAATCATAAATATATTTTTTATTTATTATTTTAAGTTAGGGTGAGTAAAAATAAAGAAACTAGTATAAAAATAAACAATAGGTATAAAAATATCATACATATAATATATAAAAATTATAATTTGATTTTCAATTTGGTTAATCCAAATTAAACCAAAAATAGAAAAATTTAAAAATAAAAACCTTCGAATCGATTTCGATACGATTGGTTCGGTTAATCAAACTATACTTGCTTTTTCTTTATAATAAGAATGCATCTTTTTATTGGTCTACTTTCTTTATGATAAGATTTGCATCTTTTGCTAAAGAGTACTGCACCTTATGGATTGAATCTGCACTCATTTATAGCATGGAATTAACAATATAAATTCCAGTTGCAATTTGCATTGAAAATCTATTGGTCAAATACTGATTAGTTTGTCAACAATGTTTTAATTAACATAATATCATTGCACATAATTACAAAATTTTAATTTTTCATTCAGAATCCAATTAGATTATAATTGAGAAATAATTCCATGGTCAGGTCATGAAGCATAAGTAGTTGTTTATTCTTACAACAAAGGAATATGCACCAACATTTGATGATGATGGCCATGGCTTCTCCAAGATTTTGCATTATCCTTCTCCTCATTTTTGCAGCAGGTACAACTCCAATCAACATATTTTATTTCCATCTTTGGCAAATATACAATGGGGAAAAAAAAAAGTAAATTGTGAATTTTTTTATTTTTTTATTGTACCACAATTCAATTCATTTTACAAATAAAGTATTTTTCTGATTCTATATCTTATGCTCATTTATTCTTTGGTATAATTTTGAAGTAAAAGAAAAATGTATTTAACATTATTGAGCATTTGAGTAGTCAATCACTTGATTGTTAATTTGAATAAATGATTCTTGTCTTGAAAATTTTAATGAATTTTGCATTTGTTGGCCGAAGACTATTCCAACTGAATATATGTGGGCCAACATGGAACCCACAAAAATATCAACGATTGAGATTTTCTTGAGTCATGTGGTTCTCGATTTGATGAAAAAGAGTTAAATTTATAAATCACAAAAATTTAGATTTTTTTATTATTGTATCAAAAGTTCCAAAACTAATTTTAACTTTTTTTGCATACTATTTTTTAGATATATGTGTTTTGGTTCATAATAGATGATAGAATGTATTCAAAATACATAGTTGTTAATTTGTTCCTTTTATTTCCCTTGATTTCAACATTTTATGGGATTGAGATCTCCAAGGTTGGTCTTTGCCTATTAAATTTGAAAATTAATGTAACCTTATGTTTTAATTAATGAGGCATTTGGTTAAGTTGAAAAAACTGATTAAAAATCAATTTTTCACTTAATAAATCTAGCGTAAATATGCAGGAAAAAATAAAATCAAGACTATCACGAATACACAAATTTAATAAGTGGTAAAAATGGTGGGCTTTTAAAAAATGTGATATGTTTTTATTTGGTTATAATATTTTGTTATGGAAGTGGTTTTTAATTGCTTTTATTTATTTAGTCTCCTAAAAATAGAGTGTAGATAAGTAATTATTATAGTAATAATGAGGTATAACTAAAGTGGAAAATTAATAAATTAAATCTATAATTTGGTAAGTTTAGGACTCACCAATTGGTGGACATTAATCTAGCTAAAAATATTATTAATTCTTGCTCACAATATTTTGAGGTTGTTTGGACTTGTTATGAATTTGATGAATTGGATTTGTTCTTAATCATATTATGCCAATGATTTATTAAAAAATTAAATATATTAAATTTGTAATCTTTCGTATCATGTGTATACAGACAACAAAATGATGCAAATTGTCGATGCTGTCGGACGCCCTCCTCCAAAGTATACATGTGTTAGTATTATTGGCGTATGTGGCAAGACTATAAGTGAATTTCGATGTACCCAATTGTGCTTTTCTTACTTTAGCGGCAGTAACCCATATCCACATTGTACACAATATCCTGGACTTGAGGATGTATTTTGCTATTGTGAACATGATTGCTTATGAGACTATATTGAAATACTTCTCAAAATAATTCCTATATAGAAATGTTTTCTTTTATATTACCTTAATCTTCGTATTATAAATATCATTGACGATATTTCTCCATTTTTGCTTTTCTATTTTATTTATTTTAGTTGGACTTTATAAGTATTAACTTTTATGTGAATGGATCTATTAGACAACGTAATTAGCCTTAAGATCAGAGGCGGATCTAGGGGGGCGGGTGGCGGCAGCAACCCCCCTCAATTCTATTTTTTTTTTAAATTTGTATAAATTTTTATATATAAAATTATTAAATTTTAAAAAAGCGCCCACTCTAAATAATAATTTTTTTTTATTTACTATTTTTAACATAAAAAAAAAATTCTCACCCCGCCTCTCGATATCAATTTTCTGACTCCGCCACTGCTTAAGATTAGATGAGATAATGATAAGGTTTTCATATATATCTTTACTTCTCATCGATGCTATTTATTATCCATTAAACAAATTTGGGCTCAACTTTCTTTTTGATAAATTAAACATGCATTTCTTGCTATTTTTCATTTCATTTGCCACACTCTTAACATTTTTGATAGACAAATAAGTTCTACTTATTATATATATTTTTTATTTGGAACCTAATACGGAATGTCAATGGCAATATATTTGCCAATACCAATTTATTTGCCGATGATGATTCAATAAGTAAAATTTAGCGAATAATCCAATTAAATCATAGGACAAGGTCGAAGATCCATACATACATTTATTGTGTGAATATATCAAATTTAACCAATATTTAACTTTTATTATACTAAAACGATATTTTGTAATACAAAGAAAAAAGCAATATCAAGAACATTCACAATTCCCTAAAAAAAATTAATTGCATGGGCTAGATATCACCTTAAACTATCACATGCTTTCATCCTTGTCTAAGGAACATTAGAATTTAAAAGTCATCAAAAACAAAATCCAATGTGCTGTCAAATACTAAAATTTATAAGGTTGTTAACAAGTTCAAATAATTTATGTCAACCCAACTTATGTATAATTGAACTTCTGTACATGACTCGAATTTGATTTGACCAAATCCTTCAATGTTTTAATCAAATCCAAGTCTGCAATAACTGAGAATTCAAATATGGAAACAAATTTAAAGTAGTTGTGTCTAACAGAAATGTTTAATGCAACTCCACAGTGAAAAAAACAAGTATCATAAATAGTTCATGAATATACGCGTGTGTGTATTATATTTATACGAAAAATAATATCGCACATAATTTTACCAAATAATTTTCTATATAAAGACAGATTAGATTTATATATTTAATGGGACTTTAACCCTAATTAAATGGGATCATGCAAATTGAATTTGGTAATTAAATTCAAACCTTTAACCGGAAACAAAATTAAATTCTAAAAAAGTAACATTTTGAAGTTAATTCAGGCTAAGATTCTGTGAATTAAAAGCCTTAATAACAATTTTATAATTTTTAAAAGACACTCATACCATACCGAAAAAAAACATTATAAATAAATACGTATTTGATCAATCTATCAAATTTCTCAATATTTTCTCCTAGTCCTTTTTATTAAATTCAAAAAGATAATATAACTTGTGACCTCAACGAAATATCTGACGTGATTAGAAAATTTTCCAAAATTGTTATCTTAGTAAAATTAGTTAGAAAGAGAATTAATAAAAGTCAATTTGTATTAATAAAATTTTGAAACAACATATACATATCAACTGAAAACTCATTTTATTAGGAAATTGTAATAAGTAAATTGTGTTTTTATCTTCTTAGTGTGAAAATAGTGAAAATCCTTTGAGTTAAATAGTTAGGTTGATTAGAATTTCTTAACAATTAAAAAGAGCAAAAACACCACTTAACTGCTTCTTTCTGAATTCACAAAGAGCGTAATGTACTAAGGTATTGTTGGCTTTTTTGATTTCCATAAGGTGGTCTAACCCTTTTTTATAATTGAAGGGATTTTAACACTTTTTCATACATTATGAGAGGATAAAACATAATTCACCCGACAACTCCTAGTTTACTTTCTACCATGATAAATTTTCTTTGTTATGTTTTTCTAACGTTGTACTGACTTAAAAATTGACGGATTATCTCTAAGTAATTCCAATCTTCCGCAACATTATCTTCTTTTAGGTAACCTCAAAGCTAACTAGTGGAGTTGAATATGTTCTATTATAATGAGATTTTTCACCCACTTAGATATCATTCATATTTTACATAATATAGATAGCCAAACATGGTAGTGGTGAAATATCCATACTAATGCCACCAAAGAGGTGCGATAGCGGTTTAGAGCTTGGCCACAAAGAACGTCACCAGGCTGCTTGTGGGCAAAAGTGTAGAAATAACTAGACTTTTTCATCATTCAAACGAGTGTGCCAAACATGCCCTCAATTCCTAAGGATTTTGAAAAATAGTAGAGTGCGTTTAAATTAGAAACATAACCCCATCATTTATTTCAGACAATACTTGTGATATGATTTCATTGATCAAATGTAATTAATCATAATTAAATAAGTAACTTATTCAAAATAAATTTATAGAATGTCAATATCAATGTTCTTTAATAACCATGTACAAATGTAATTGAATATAATTAAATAAATGACTTATTTTAAGTGTCTGAAGTAAATTTTAAAATGCCAATATGATGCTTGTTAATAACTATGCATGGAGTATTAAGTTGATGAGGCCGTACTTATTAATGTTAACCAAAATAATATTTTAATATCATACAAATCATTGGCATAAATTTGCTAGAATAGTTTCCTAGCTACCACTCAAGTAATGCACAAATTTATACTTTAATTTTAGGAAATCATCTCCCAACTATATGTAGCGGTTAAAATTATGGAAATAAATATAAGAAAGCCTAAATTTTGCGGCTTAAGTTGAAAAATTAATATTAGAAAATACATCGATTGTTCAACCATCGGTCCACATGACTTCACCTGAGAATAGATCAATTCACGGGTGCAATTAGTTTCAAAATATATTGGTAATTTCACTTTAAGATTTTATTTATTTTTTGGTTGATTGATAGTAATAATTTCAGAATATGAATAGTAAATTGAATTGAGGGGATGATTATCATCTATCGATCAAATTTATAAATAGAACAAACTAGGACTTCTATCATTGCACAAGAAGTTCGAGAGATCATCATCTGATTTTAGGTTTTTCACATGCCACATGAAATAAAATGATATCAAACTCTACATTTTATATTATTCAAATCTAATAGTCTAAAGATGGTGTTATACACATAACATACCTTTATTTTCCAATTTAAACCTACCTATTAATTCCTAATTATAAATTGTGCTTTTCATTTATTTCTTGGATCTTGACCAATGTCATTTGCTTAATCTGTGTATTATGCAATTGGCAGAATCTTAATAAGTGCTCTTCAAGTCTAATTTCAAATTCTATCCATTCATTCCATAACATAGTATAAGCTACGATAATTGTTGAGACAAATTTATCAAGTTGACCAGATTTTGATCACTGAATCAAATTTCAATCTTAATTCATTTCTTCCATAACATAGTATAAGATATGTTAATTCTTGAGGTATATTTATCAAGTTGACAAAATCTTGATACCCATGTCTAATTTCAAATTTTATTTCATTTCTTCCATGACATATTATAAGTTACGTTGACTATTGAGGTAAATTTATCGAGTTGACAAGATTTTGCTACCCATGTCTAATTTTAAATTTTAATTCATTTCTTTCATGATATAATATAAGTTATGTTAATTGTTACGATAAATTTATCAAGTTGACGGGATATTGGTACCCATACTCAATAAGCAAATGGCCTGCCTTCTCCCATCCTTTTGCTTTCTCATTGTCCTCCTCTTCACTTCAGGTATAGTTCATTCTATTCCATATGAAGATATGGTAATAAGACAGGTTTAAATTCGATTCATACTGTTTTTAACTATTATAAACGAGTTTGAATTGAGTGTTGAATTTATGTTTTCAAACCTACCCCACCCTAAACCCGCCTTATTTATTTATTTTTTATTTTTTAAATTTCTTTACCTATTTATGTGATATTATTTTATTAAAAATACATATTTATAAAATTTTAATGGTATTATTGTTAAAAAAAATATTTTTTAATTTTTTATAATTTTTAAATGGGTCTAACGATCTAACTTGTCAAATCTGATTCTGGTATGAGTCCCGTTTTGGATCCTAAAAATTCTTAGTGGAGTGGGTTCTAAGTCTGGTCTAACTTGCCTTATTGTCATTCCCACCATAGGCCATAAGACAATGAAATATAAATCTATATCTATTATCTCTCTCTCCCTCTCTCTCTCTCTCTCTCTATATATATATATATATACATACATACATATGTGTATATATATATATACACATATTTTGTCCATGGAGTTTTCTTTCTTGTAATCACATAAAGAAAGCAATCTATACATGAGTTTTGCCAACTCCGTTTTTTTTTTAGAAAAAACTTTTAAAAAGTGTAACCTGTAATCTTAAGAAAAAACATTTAAGAAATGTAACCTGTAATCTTATGTACGATCCCCTTATGCAAATAACGTAAATTTTGCAATCAATAACATGCTTTGTTGTATACAATGATAATAATGCAGCTACCAATGCGATGCCGATTATGGAAGGTGAAGAGGTTGGTCTTGACCTAATGTCGAATCCTACAATAAAGTACCCAAAGAGGTGTCTTGATGGGTTGGGTCCTTGCAGTATAAATGAATGCAATGAGGAGTGTTGTAAGCGGAAATGCAACAACGACTATCTTAGTCTACATCCACAGGGATATTGCGATAAATACCCTGGATTTCCAACTTATCTATGTTTGTGTGAACATGATTGCACAAGGGCCTAAATAATTTGTATGTTTCATTTCATTTTTATGATACTCAACTAAATGTATTTTAAATCTATTTGAATTTAATTTTCAGAGCTTGTACTTCTCCTTTCCACTTTCCTAACACTGGTGATTGAGTTCATTTTAAAAATTAGATCAAATCAGTCGATTCAACCAAAAATACGTGATCGGTCTGATCCGATTAAATAT
Organism: Paulownia fortunei; assembly: GCA_019321725.1. Taxonomy (NCBI): domain Eukaryota; kingdom Viridiplantae; phylum Streptophyta; class Magnoliopsida; order Lamiales; family Paulowniaceae; genus Paulownia; species Paulownia fortunei. The sequence continues at coordinate 6,442,266 of CM033122.1, read as the reverse complement.
ATATATTCAAATTTTTTATTTGACTAGATTTTATTATTAAACAAAAAAATATATTTAAATTTGATTTATTATATTTAACGAGCTCAAATAATTTTTTCATAATCGGCCTCGAATTTAACATCAAATAATTATTTTATTTTCCAATCTTAAAGACGATTACAATACTGAGACAGTAAAGCAGAGGTTGATGATCATAGTCTAACCAAATTATTGAAAATGTGAACTTAGAAGATATTTCACAAAAAAACACGTCTAACCAAAATTGGGAAACACACGCACGTATACGTACACAGAAAAAAATAAAATAAAAGAATAAGTAAACATACCATTTACGCTGGGTATTTTGGGTGTTTTGACAGAAATAATGGGCAAATACATTTTGAGAGTGGGCGTTAGAAACACAAGTTGAGAGTGGCATCACATCAAATTCTTATAATATTTTATATAATTATTATAGTAATAAAATGATTAAAAAATATATTTATATTAAATAATAATTGTAAGATAAAAATATATATTATTTATTCTTATAATGATTAAGATATATATATATACATACAAATATACATATTTAAACTCTTGTAATGTTTGGAAAATATAAAAAGATTAGAGAGTTTTTTGGGGAAAATGAGATGTTTTGGAGAATAAAAATAAAAATATCATTCTCTCAGAATACAATTACCAAGCTCAAGAAATGAAAATTCATATAACCAAAAGGCCACAAATGAAGAAAAAGACAACTGGCCTTATTTTGGCTACAGATCTTACTTTCCAAAGGTAGATGAGTTAATTCTTACTTCTAGTAGTTAACAATAGTATTATGTTGAAAACATATGCTAAATTCAAACATACAAGGAAGCAACAAAATTAAACTGTAACCTTAAGAAAAAAATCATAGGTAAATTGTAATAAACCTTGTTGGTAACCACAACAAAAGCCCCATAAGAATGAACAACCAAACTGGAACCTATTTTGTAACAGGGCAAAATCTATATAAGAAACTTTACAACAGGGATAAAAATGAAGTGTTCACCTAACACTACCAGCATATCGAAAAGCTATGATTATATCTTTACCATTCAGCTCAACGTATGGACGAGTTCAAGTTGCTGATTGAGTGATCCAAATATATTCTCAGAAAAGACAGAATGTAACATTCCTTACCTTGAGACTGTAATGGGACCAACGATTTGGGTTTTTAAAATTATGTCATGGAGAAAACATCCAAGCAGCGAAGCTGAAACAAGGAACCGGACATTGTTCACTCCACCCTGTTGGTGCAGGTCATAATAGCAGATTTCAGCTCTTCTTTGCTCAGGGAAGTTCGCACAATTACCTGTGCAAGTCATGCATGCATGTATTATCATTAGATTGTTACGCAAATATAGCAACATAAAACAAATAACAAGTATTTCTCCTTGGGTATAAACAAAGTTTCATTTATCTAATTATGCTGAAGCAAAACTGGAACTAAATCGGAGTATAGTCTAACCTCTTGTACTCTATTTCCAGCTCGAGCAAGCAACTTGTACTGATTCTCGAACATAGAGGCCATGTAAACCTGCAAAAGCCCATTGATTAACAGTTTAATTTCAACAGAAACAGCGAAGGTTTTAGAACGTACAAAACCAACCACATTAAGCTTCATTATTTTCCATCCCGGATTTGTCAACTCTTTAACATAATAGCAGTGCTATAGTATTAGCACAACAAAAATTGGCATCAAATGGAAGGCAGACAAAACTATTAATTTCCATTTCTATTTGAATGAGATAGCCAGTCTTATAGCTTTTCCATCGGCTGTCAACTTGATTAACTTCACCTGAAATGTTGGCGCCAAACCAGGGCTCAAAAAATAGCGTCCTTTTGACACAGATTGGATTCCATCAAACTGCTGTAATTCTTTGATTAGCGATTCCACATCAGCCCACTAGACAATTTTATAACAAAAATGTCAAGATTAGCCATGTTTCTGGCCAAAGAAATCAGAGGTGCGAAGATGCAATGGAAGTATGAAAATGCTTGTAATGTAAACATTTAAATATAACCTCCGTATCTGCCTGAGCTGCTTCAAGTCTACCATCCAAGGAATCGTGATCCCCAACGACAGCCTCCAGGGCCTCTATCAGTGGATCTGGCTGCCATGGGAAAAGATAAGAACATTTTTATTCATTATAACTTCCTTCATCAACAGATAATGCCATTGACCATGGATAAGAGTTACCGTTATTTCCTTCAAAGACAAAAATATACGTTCAAGCGAAAAATCCAATTGGTGAACTTTGGCCTCAACAATCTGCAACCAAAAACACTTCCTTTGGTAAAAATATGAGCATAGAAAATGTCAGATTTCCCGATAGAATGTACAGTCAGGGATTCGATACTTAATATGCCAGAAATGAAATACCTGGCCAACTTTAAAGTATGATGCAGGATCCAAAGTGGCATCCCAGGAGACTTCTGTCTGATGAATGAGTGCAGGTACCCCTTCAACCTAGATAAAGCGATTTCGTCAAGTATAAATACCCATATCACAAGTCACGGAGATAAATATGTGACAACAGTCTTCAGCTATTTCAGCAGTGAACCATTTTGAAGCTCCAATACTCACCATTACATAGTCAAAGCTCAAACCATAATTTATTATAACTTATTAAAAGAAATTATATCATGGGTGTCGTAAAAAATTGGATTTACCTCAACAAAGACACCAAAGTATGTAATCTTTTTAATGCAACACTTGACTACATCTCCAACACTCAGTCGTTGCCTGCAATACAGAATAGTATAGAAGCTTAAGAAGTGGAATTGGCTATTGAATAGAGCTGACCTAGAAAAATTTAATAGGGATTTAAAATTTAATAAATGGGACCTTAAGGCACCCTTAATGCTCTCAGGGTGCCGTGTTTTCCAGCACAGTTTTGTGCTAATCAAACACTTTTTGCAGTTTGCTCCTCCCCAAAAGTAGCCAGGAAGGGCTTGTTATAGCCAAGAGTTAGCTAGGACACAGAGGGTTCCATTTGAAAAACAAATTTCAGGATTCACCATAGGGTGGAGTATGAGTCTTCAAATTGCTAAGTTAAAATGAAACTCAGGGATCCAGAAAAATATTATAATAGGCACATCTACCTTGCTAAAAATGGAACATAATGTCAAAAAATCTCAAATTTTACAAAATCAGGAAAAACATAGGACTTTATAGAAAGAAGAATTTAAAATTTTATATGGCATTTATGAGATTCATAGCGGCAGAATTTTTGGTTTCCCAAAAGTGGCAATCTGAATCATAAAAGCATGCACTTTAGTTGGAGCACAACAGATCAGGGGTGTCAGCCAATTCTACCAACTCCATGTTAGCCTCTCCTTAATTATCCTTGTATAAGCAATTAAGTAAAGGTTTTTATGTACAAGATTGAACCACCAAGGAATTTCTCTTGAGATGTTTTTTCACTATATTCATTTTGCAAGTGATGATCATAATGCGTTGATCAAATACATAAGGTTTTACATCAATACTGCCTACTTTAGTTCAATATGAAATAGCCTTAATAGGGAGTGTTTTGACATAATAGATGATGGAACAGAATAAGAGATGTACTAAGAAACTCATACGCAATGGACAATTTTGAATGACAGAGAGAGAGAAATAACCTTTTGCATACAATAATAGACAGGGGTATGCCATTAGGAGCAAGGTTTGTAATAACAGCAAATTTTTCTAAATTCAACCTTTTTCTCGTTTTTTTCCCCGGATAAAAGTTTTACTTTCTCATGTTAACTGGTTTCAAATTGAAACTAATTTTGCCTAAATCATTTATAGGTACTACTGATAAGTACTTCCCTTCAGCCCCAATCTTCTGATTAACATCATTCACCTCTGAGATAATTGAACTTAAAGGCCATAGAAAGAATCCATCTTTAATCAGATAACTCATGCTGGAAAACCTTCAAATCTGACTCAATGTATATAAGATTAACTAAAAGTAACTACGACCAGCTGGAACAAGAATTTCTTACCATGAGACTTCTCTTCTTTTCAACCAATTCTTCCTTCTCTTTTGGTTTTATGGAAAATATTAGCCTCCGAGAATTTCTGTCAGCCAATACCACACCCACTTTGATTTTCTGCAAGCATAGGGATACTAGTTAAATGTAATACAAGTTAAAGGATAAGGTTTTTGACTTCAAAACCGGTCATCCAAACCTGACCAACAAAGGATGATAAGAATTTGAGTTTCTCTTGATCATAGATCATGAGAAGGTCCTCAAGTTTCATATCTGATGTTATCACCCCGTCCGTTTTACTACCAATTTCAGGATCTACTGCTGACTCAGAGGTATCCATCATGGTAGTAGCTTCATATTTTCCAATTATGCCCAGGTTTTGCCTGTAGATGGATGGGTCTAAACCCTTTCTTCTCAACCATGACTCAAAAGCTATGAACTTCCACCTGGCAGCAAGATTGCGATAAGGTAGAAATCCTATCAAGGAGCCAAATGATACCTGTTAACGAAGCAGAAAGGTCAAAACAGTAAAAGTTTAAATGTTAAACTAGCAATGTTGACACTACAACTATCAATCGGACTACAGTAACAAGTTAACTCACAACAAATCCTCTAGTACTGGAGCTAATCATTTCAACTTCTTCTCTTTCTCCTGTCTTAACCAGCTCTTCAGCCCTATCCCAGTCATCGTCCTCCCGCTCCTAGATGAGTACGCAACAATCAGATTCCACCACAAAATATGTCCCACTTGAGTAATGGACTAAAGATGATAGCCAACCTTAATGGGTGAAGTTGTGAGGAAGTTTTCAAGCTCTAAGGGATTCCCCAAGCTTTCAGCATTCATGGGAATCACCTCCTCTCTAATTTTCTGTTCTGTTGCTTTACTAGAGCGATCTAATCTATAACACAGTATCATAGTCAAAAAGAGCAACTATAAATCAATCGGTAGAAGTATAACTGTTACAGAAAAGCATATCTAGCAGCAGATAAAAGATGCGACATGTAGAAACAGAGAGAGACTACATTACCTTTTTGGTTTTCCTATAAGCACATTACTTCTAGAAGATCCATCAGAAGCAGTTGTTCTCCCACCAGACCACATATCCGCCTGCAATTCTTGAAAAAGAACCAAGCTATTTAATAAAAATGAAGTTTAATCCTTCAATAGCCCTAGAGCATATCTTATGTTATAACATAAATAGCCTAACTGCAAACTAATCAAACTACCTATTGCAGATCCCTTAGCCAGTCCAGAATCGTTTTGCCTAGTTTCCTGCAATTGGTTGAGATTGCTGCCAGCTGTGGTCGCTAGCTGATTATCTGAGTTGGAAATATCTAAGTTATTCTCAGTGACAACATTACTGAAGTTAGACTCAGTACGCTCCTTAGATGATTCTTGTTCTCCCTCCTTATTGAAATTGAGCTTCATCAGCTCTGGCTTTTGTAAAAGTGCGGCAGCATCAATTCTTCCAGCAGATGCAGCCCCATATGTCAGACCCTCATCTTCAATTTCATCCATAACTCCAGCTTTGCCATCACTAGAGTCAGAGTGACCATTCTCTTCCCCTAATTCAGGGCTAATTGTCATTGGTTCAGGCTTTTTCAATAATGTAATATCACTAAACCTCTCCTTCTGAGGCTCTTTCCCCATTCTCAGTGATAAGTTTGGCTTCATTCCGAACCTTGAAGATTTTCCATTCCCACCATCTTCCTCATTAAACAAACTCGGTTTCCGCAAGATAACGTCGGGAACGCTGCTTTTAGTCTCTTTTGTAGCCTTTTTAACTGGTCGGATAGAGTTTTTACCATCTGCTTCCACTGGTTTATTAGTTGCCTCAAACTTGGTTCCTTTCTTTGGAACAGGCCGAACCAAATTTAATCCTTGCATAGATTTTGTTGACTTCTTTTCATCAGACACATCAAAAGGGATCTCCTCTATTTCTTCATTCAATGCTTTGCCCTTCTTCTTATCTAATAACTTCTCAATTTCCAAATAAGACAAATCTGGATTTGACTTCCTAGCCATTATCTGAAAAATTCAAATGAACAGAAGTATATATTGTAACAACCTAAAGAATATATTACTTTCAAGAAAATGCAGCACAGTTCTATATATAAAGATTAATAGGGAAAGCTCTGAGATGTGACGAGAACAAAACATAGTTCTTTAGCAAATAGTACAACATTTATTTCCATGTGCTGCTTACATATAGAAATGTATAGTTTTCTTATCCCCGAAACATAGTTTGATTCATTAATCTAGGGCTAGTTATATGCAACATATAGGGAAAAACTGTGATTCAATCTTCCATGCACATGAGTTATTCTCATGTTTTCATGTTAAAGCATGTCTTATCACTTTCCCTCACAACCAAAGTAACTGACAGAAAGGTATTACTATATTTTTCCATTCATTACCTAAGGAAGCAGCATCAATTGCGAAAAGTTGTGCACTACAAACACTACAACGCAACAAGTCATAGATTCTCATAATCATTTTGATCTTCAATAGAAATTGCCTTCATATATTCTGCATCAGTATAAAGTTTAATCTTTTATTTCCAAGATTTCAACATTCTAAAAGCAAATATCTATGCAAATACACTCGAACCAGTGCTTGTAGAAAGAGAAAAGGAAGGGACCTTCGCTAAGGTGATTTTGGGGTCTTCGCCAAGCATTCTTCCAAACTTAAGCTCCATTTGATCCCACTCATCGAGTTTTGATTCATCTTTTGATGCAAAAACCAAAACCTTTCTGGGTTTTCTATAAGGAAAAGTCAGAATTCTTGATTTCTTGGCATGGGAAAAGGGTTGTGAAAAGAATTGAACTGCAGAGAAACTGTTGGCAGGGGTAGTAGTACTTAGAGTGAGACTATCCATTCTTGAGAAAATAAGGGAAAGTTCATCAGATAAGATTGATAAACATTGAGATAATTTGTGGGTTTTGCCTTATTTCTCTGAAATTTTTCAGTCCCGCTTATGGAAGTGGAGAGTGGTGAAGACTGACGAAGAGCAAAATGCAGAAAAATGTGGAACTTCTATCAATTATCCTCAAGAAGAATAGGCACGTGATTGGCACGTGAAATGATTTTTTTGGAAGCTTCACATATTCTTTTTTACTATTTTTTTATAAAATAAAAATAATAAGTCTTATTTTTTTTGGAAGAATTAGGCTTAGAATAATAATAAATATAATAAATTGTTAGTATCTTTTTTCATTAATGAATAAGGAATGTGCTTGAATCATTCTTATCTGTTAAATTGTACAATCCACTTTTTTATGTTTTTTTTTTTAATTTTGTGTAATATGTATATGCAGGGTGAAAATTGTTTGGTTGGAAGTTTTTTAAAAACTTAATATTTTTTTCGGATACAAAATGACATAAGAACAATTAATTAACTGCATTACGAATAATATATACTTAGAAAAAAAATAATGTATAAAAATACTATAATCCATTTATTCAATTACTTATTCTATGCATTTATTGATCATAAATTAATTCTTTTTAAAATATTCCAAAAATAAAACTTTATTTTTTAAAATATTTTTATTTTTATTTTTTAAAAACACCATCTCCATTTCCTCATTTGTGGTTAATTCTTTAGTCTCCATAGAAATTTTCTTCTCCTTTTTGTGTTATTACCAATATTTTTCTAGTTTGTTTTATATTTCAACAAAATTAGCTCTTCCACTCCATGCCCTTAATATCAGGTTGAATTCACCTGCTCCACTACTTGGCTAGTTTAATTTTCAGCCTATAACTGACCTTTTACAATTGCAAGAAAAGGTCATCATCTAAAAGAACAAAGACCAAATTCCATTTCTATAGACAAAAACTTTTGAAACTCAATTTCCTCCAAAATATTGTTCCTCCAAATAATAATCAAACTCAAGTTTAAAAAACGAAGACGAAATGGCTTATTATGGGACGACGCAGAAATGCAATGCTTGTGATAAAGTCGTACATTTTGTGGAGATGATGTCTGCTGATGGAGTTCCTTATCACAAGAATTGTTTCAAATGCAACCATTGCAATGGACGTCTTGCCGTATGATTTTTATATTTTTTGCATTTTCAAGTTATTAGATGTTTTTCAATTACGTGAAAAACGACATATATTTTTCTTTATAATCTCATTTTTTTTCCTTCTTTTATGAAAAAAATGGACTATGAGAAACCCTTTTTTTTTAGCGGATGAATGATTTTCTTCTTGTTTGTATTTTTTATATTTCATTGCACTTCACAAATATAATTTTTTTCCAATTCGTGGCAATGTGCTTCTTGCCTATGATTCCATTGTAAGAAAATGTTAGGGTATCAAGTTATTAGCTGCAGATATTCTTTTGAATTAATTGGATCACTTGGTTTACCAAATGATCCATGAAAATTCAATCCTTTATTAATTTATGACAAATTTATATGCTCGTTTTCTTGATGTAAGAGGATTATTGAATAATGAGATATACTATATAATTTCAAACAATTCTTCATATTTTTTAATATCGTACTGATTTGCAATAAAAACACCACAATACTTTGTGTTATATGGGCTTTTAATGCCATACCGAATTTTTCATGGAAGGGGGAAAAATCTTTCTTTCATTCATTCTTTTTTTTTTTTAAATCTCTCTCTCATTGTTTTCTTTTATCAAATCCAAGATAACTAGGATGTGCATCTGCTGATATTCACAAAAATTGACATCAATTTTCTTTGTTTTCATTACAGATGAGCAACTACTCTGCTGTGGATGGAAAACTGTACTGCAAGCCTCACTTTGAACAACTATTCAAGGAAACAGGCAGCTTCACTTCTAAGAAGTTTCAGCCATGTGAGCTTTCAAAACCTGATTTCGAACCTAAATTTATTTGCACTAAATTTGTTATGTTCACATAATGTCTTTTGTTGATTCATTTCTGATCAGCTGGGAAGCAAGGAGAACTGGTAAACAAACAAAGTCCATCCAGCTTATATTTTAATTTCCTATGTTCCTATTTTATTTATTTATTTTTTGCTATGTTTCTTGATATGTAATAACAGAATAGGACTCCTAGTAAAGTCTCAACCCTTTTCTCTGGCACCCAAGAGAAATGTGCAGTCTGTAAAAAGACAGTCTACCCTATAGAGAAGGTATGTTAAGTACTTTGGTTTGATGTTCCTTGTCTCTATAATCTATTTACTCCTTAGTATCTGTGTGATTTAACAACCATAGGGTGAATTACACTTTGTGGCCTTCAATTATATGCAATATAAGAATTTATCTCCTCAAATTATGACACTAATAGTCATTAAAACTATAAATTTATCATCAGAATAGCCGTTTAAATCACTTTTTCAATGGTTTTTTAAGAGCAAAATGAGTAAAACAAAATTACAAAGTTGCGTTTTAGTCTCTAATTTTTGTACAAAATCTAAATTCTACGGACTATATTAAATGTGATTTATCTAGATCGATCGATCAATATCGAACATTGTAATTTCAAGATTGTATGAGAAACAAGACTTGCTTTGTGGGGCAGGTGACTGTGGAGGGTGAATTCTACCACAAGTCATGCTTCAAGTGTGCTCATGGAGGCTGCAACCTCACAACCTCATCCTATGCTGCTTTGGATGGCATTCTCTATTGCAAGCCCCATTTTGCTCAGCTATTCAAAGAGAAGGGCAGCTATACTCATCTCACAAAGACCACTTCTCTCAGGAAAAATGCCTTGGCACAAGACACTGATTTGATCACACCCAACGAGTCACAACAACTTGAAAACTCATCGCTCGAGCTCACTCAGGAGATATAGAATTTTTTTTTTTTTTTATTTTTTTATTTTTATTTTTTAATAATTTCCACTCAACTTTGTGATTGAGTGCTCACCATTTTCCTTTACAAAATGTGCATTGGTAATAGAAGTAGGACTAATTTTGTTTATCAGAATAATAATTGGCTCCACTTTTTTAAATTGAATTTCTCGATTAATTTCCTTGTTAAATTGCATGGATGGTTTATCTGTGATTGGTAATTATGTTTAATTCTTGTGATTGCAAGTTATATAACTCTAAAAGTTTGTTATAAAATCTCTATCTAATCTTTAGATTATAGCTATAACATTATTAAAGAAAACTTATTTTAGTGCACTCGTTGCAATTTGTACAAACTTTTACTGCAAAACACTAATTTAATTTTAATTGTTACAAATATCCTATATAAATCACTTGATATTTTCCGTAAATTAACAGTCACATAATTATTTAAAGATCTTATAAAAATTACTCTTAGATAATTGAATAATTTATAAAGTTTTAGCGTGAGTGTCTATTTAACAAACCAATAAGCTAATACTAACATTTCATCAATAAGTGAGTATGAACAAACTACTTGTTTAAAATAGAATTGCATAAATAGGAAACAAATAAATAAACATTCTCGTATTTATCAAGTGAAAATTAAAGAATCTATACGGTATGTGATTCGATTTCATTTATTTCTTGTACAATATAAGTATTATTGATTCATAATGTCAAGTTAATCAAATGAAAAATTTATTGTCTCGATCACTTTTATGACTTTAAATTTCACACCAAATTTGCCAAAATCAAATCAAATTATACTAATTCTACACACCAAATTTGTCAAAATTAAATCTAAAAATATATTAAGATCAAGAAGCTTAATTTTCCCACTAAACTATACATCCATAACAAAACTCACAAAAAGTATCATACTCTCTCCGTCTCAACTTATGCATCTCACTTGAATGAGTATGAAGTTTTATATATGAGATATATAAATATGGAAGTTTTTGCTGTGTTTATTTTTTTAGTCTTGAAAGCAATAATTTATAATTAGTAACACCACGTTATTATTTTAAATAGAAATATAGTTTTGGAATACTTTCAAAAATAATATATTATATATGCACAGTATCATACATATATATATATATATATATGAAATTGAGGGGGTATTTTACCACTAATTAAGAAAATAGAAAGAAAGAAAACAACTAAAAAAAAGAAAAAGAAAAAGAAAAAGGGCATTTCTATTTAAAATAAACTGGTATATTTTGACTATCTTTTCAATTTAACCCCACAATTCTACTTTACCCCATTCTTGAAAGACTGGAGGTTTTCACACAGTATTTCTCACTCTCTACACATACACTATCAAAAGGCAAATTTAGAATTCCAATTGTTTTCCATTTCCTTCGATTTTTGAAATTTAGACTTGATCAGTTCGAGTGTATATCTCTATGCGATGAATAGTAATCATGGAAGAGGACGTTATCCGCCGGGGATCGGCAACGGCCGCGGCGGCGGCGGAGCCTTAAATCAGAATTACCAGAACCGGAACCCTCATTACCCGCAACTGCAGCCACCATACCCGCAGAGAGCCGCACAGAATCAGCCGCAGCAGTGGATGAGGCGAAACCCTAGTGCCTCCACCGTTTCTGATTCTTATAATGAAGTTGAAAAAACTGTGCAGTCTGAAGCCATCGGTTCCACGTACATTTCCTCAGTTTCACTTCTTTTGAACAAGAACTTGTGCTTTTCATTTCATTTTGCCTAATGCATTTCTCTTTCGTTTCTTGTATAACATTTGTAGGTGTTAATGTTGAAAAATGGTAGCTATAGAAATTAGAATTTTCGACCCCTTCACATTGGTGTATTCTGCTTGCTACTTGTCCTTAACCCATTACAAATCACAACTTTGGGTCTATTTTTTTCCTGGATTTTGATATTAGTTGTAAAAAGGAAAAGATTACCTGAAACTAGAGATTTCATTCAGTTGGTGCATATAAGATATATATTCTGAATTGCAGCTTTTGGTTTGGAACTCACCAATTGCATTTTTTCGTTTCCGGAATTAGCTCTCAAGACTGGAAGGCCGGTTTGACGATTCCACCTCCAGACACCCGGTACAGGACTGAGGTATGATGAAAATCCTAGTCTATGAGTACAAGTTTTTGATAACTATACTCTTCTTCTGGGGCTTTTGGCAGCCATGAGAGTGTTTCTTCATGGACTCCTATAATCTGGACTATCTTAACTTTGTAAATCTGGTAGGAAAATGAAATAAACTTGATCTGAATATTAGCATATCTGTGAAGAATTCATCCTAGACATGGAGTTAATATTAGGTAATCTTCTTCTTCTTCTTTTCCCCATTTTTCGAGGGTGTTAGGCTAAGCTTTTATCTTATAAATTATAAGATGGTTTTGAAGCTTAAAGGAGCTTAAAAATGTTAGATCTTATCTTAAACAAAAGTTGTGAAGTGTTTAGATAATATAAGATTATGGAGTTTTTAAGATGTTAGTAATGTCAATTTTGTAATTAAAATTATCAAAATTAAAAGAGTTTGTTAATTTTTAAATAAGATTATTTTAAAAATAAGTTAGGATCTACTTACTTTTTAAAAAAAGCTTATAAGATCCTTACATCTTATGTTGGGAGCTTATAAGCTCTTTTTCTAACTATTTTACCAATTACTTTATTAGTTATTATAAGCTGTAAAACATCTTATAACATGTATGTTTTAAAGAGCTTATAAACTCAACCAAACACCTTTTTTCAGCTTTTTTCTCCCTTTTTCGCATCTCTTATCGTTTTGGACTTCCATCAACCTCCTCGGTGAAATACATCCGCCACAAGATAGATTGCTGATTTCAGTCATACATGACGTCATAAGCTTGCAGGCGCAGACATGCTCACTTACCAAAACTTTACCCCGTACTAAGAACTGCAAAATTAGCAGAAAAAGGAGCCAGAAATGCAGTAGTGGGATTAGCTCTTCAGATTTTTCTCCCTTTCAAAAATTATTTTCTCTTCATTTCCTCTCCCTAAAGTTACCACCAGCCTCACCACCAGGTGCCGCCAACAACTCACTGCAGCAAAGGCTGCACTTTACATATTCAATCAATGCCATTCCCCAAAAGGAATAGCATATCAGTGTCGCAATCTCAAGCCAGATGGAAGATCATGCTTCCTGTCTTTCTTTTCCTTTTCATTGTGTCCCTAAAATGCCTGTATATCTCCTACAAGTCTCTGTTGCTCAAAGTTCTTTCTTTCACCTCTTTCTTGGTAAGTTCCACAGTTGGTTAGAATACACCAATGCACCTCAAATACAAGATATATGCACAAATATGACACTTGGATATGCATGCATGCATGCATACGGTTTCGCGCAAAGACACGCGGAACCCAACTGCATATGTGGCAGGTGAATAAGCTGTCATTATCTGTTTATTTTTCTTTGAAATATTTCAAGTAGGAGCATTATTTTCTGTGGATTTCCTTTAAACTTTTTTGATGGTTAATTCTTTACAGGGAATATTTTTGTTGAATTTAGTCTTCTAGGGAACTACACTGGCATTTGTGGCTTGCATTTTTTGCTGCCTCACGGGATATGTTTTCTTTCAATCAGGATGTCACTGCAACAAAAGGAAATGAGTTTGAAGATTACTTTCTGAAACGTGAGCTATTGATGGGGATATATGAAAAGGGGTTTGAAAGGCCTTCTCCCATCCAGGAAGAAAGTATTCCTATTGCTCTGACTGGAAGTGATATTCTTGCCAGAGCCAAAAATGGTACTGGAAAAACCGCTGCGTTCTGTATTCCTGCACTAGAAAAAATTGATTCAGATAACAATGTCATTCAAGGTACATATGCATCTATTATTATTTGATTTTTTTTCCAGAAAATTTTATTTAATAATTAACCTGGTAGGATCTTGCTTACTTGTCTTTCTTAATATGTTTTATAGAGAAAATTTTCTTACTGAACCAATTACAACGGAAAAGTTTTTGTCGTATGAATATGTGAAACACTGTCAATATATTGTACAAACAGTGAAATTTACCTTTCAATCCAGTTTACTTGAGCAATATTATTTTCTTAAATAAATTAGTGCTTTGCAACAATGATAAGTATGCTAGGGGTACAATAGATACAACCTTGATGTGAAGTGTAGATTTTTTGAAGATGAAATTTATTACCAACTTGTTTGCTCAGTTATTTGATTAAGTTTTCTCCATTCTTGGGTGCAAAGGACCCAGATCTACCGAATTATAAATATTTGAGCTTTTATTTTAATGATTTTCTCCAGCAGGTTTAGTAACCATTACTTTTTAAGATATTTACTCTAAAAGAACTTTAACGCAATCTTCTCTTTGAGGAATATTAACATTTTTACCAATTGATTATGCTGTTATGATCCCTTTTTTTTAAGTTAATTTATCCATCAGAGATGTGAACAGATCTAAATCTTATTTTATCTGTTGTTATTGGAAACTTTTGCACCTGATGTCATGCTTCTATTAAGTTTTGAGGAGTGGACATTGGTATTATTAATTTTGACTTTTACATTTTCTTTGTCTTTAAGATGATGGTATATTCAAGTAATTTGGTACGGTGATTTTCCTCACATATTCATATCTCAGATAATTATAGAAGTCACCACATATTCATATCTATCTCAGATAATTATAGCTTTTCTGATATCGCTATAAAAGACATATTAAGGATTGAGCACTTGTTGACCTGAGTTCATCTATGCTGCCAATGTTCCGTTGATCACTGTGTTTGGATTGGATGTGCCTCCGTTAATGTCATTGCAGCATTGTCTCTGTACTTAATTAGTATTAAATCTGGCAAGATTGGTATTTCTCCCTCTCTCTCTCTCATGTTATCAATTTCCTTGTTGATCATCACTTGCCCTCTAGGGTACTTATATGAATGAGTTAATTATCCTTTTTAATGAATTAAAAGCAATAAATTTAACTTGCAAGATGTTTTCTGTTCTGGTTTCTACTAGATGCTTTAATATAAGAAATTGCTTTTGAATCTCACATTTTGAGTTTTGGCAAAATTAACATCAGATACTGCATCTGTTTACATGATTATATTGCTTCTTTGTGATGCATTTCATTATTCTTTACTCCTATACCCAAGTTTCTAATTATATGCATCTAATAATTCATGCAGTTGTTATAGTAGTCCCAACGAGAGAATTAGCGCTTCAGACATCCCAAGTCTGTAAGGAACTAGGAAAACATTTGAAAATTCAGGTAATGGTTACCACAGGAGGAACCAGTCTCAAGGATGATATAATGAGGTTGTATCAACCTGTCCATTTACTGGTTGGAACTCCTGGAAGAATACTTGATCTCACCAAAAAAGGGATATGCAATTTGAAGGCTTGTTCAGTGCTTGTTATGGATGAGGTATGTAGAATTGTAGTTTTTTTTTTTTTTTTTTTCAGGTATTCAAATGAGATTTTAAGACAATAATGATATATAGACCCCTTATCAGTTTTTTCTGATTTTTACGTTGGTTAGTCAAAAATTGATCGGAACATGGTTTTAATAAATAATCTTTGGTGTTATTTTTTAGGATGGGCTCAGTAATGTTTTTTACAGGCTACTGCTTCGTTTATCTCATTCTGAACCTATTGAGATATATTTCTCGGCAGTTTAATCTCCAATGCTGCAATATAGGCATATCATCTAATCTATTTTTTATGGCACTGGAGATCTGGTAGCGTCTAATCTTGCTTGAACCTAATATTTCAGGCTGATAAGCTATTATCTCCTGAATTTCAACCTTCCGTGGAGCAGCTGATTGCCTTTCTTCCTCGCAATCGGCAAATTTTGATGTATTCAGCTACATTTCCAGTAACTGTGAAAGATTTTAAAGATAGACATTTGAGAAGGCCCTATGTCATCAATCTCATGGATGAACTCACACTAAAAGGCATCACCCAGTATTATGCTTTTGTAGAAGAAAGACAGAAAGTTCACTGCCTCAATACACTCTTCTCTAAGGTTTGCTTTTCTCATAATTGTTTCTTGTAACCTTTGTTTTCTTTTATTGGAAAAATTTACATTAATGCTTATTTTACAGCTGCAAATTAACCAGTCAATAATCTTTTGCAATTCTGTGAATCGAGTGGAACTGCTGGCCAAAAAAATCACAGAGCTGGGTTATTCTTGCTTTTATATTCATGCTAAGATGCTGCAAGATCATCGTAACAGAGTATTTCATGACTTCCGAAATGGTGCATGCAGGAATCTTGTTTGTACCGGTATGCTTGGTTTCTAAGAAGTGTCTACTTAATCTATTGCTAAACTGATACCTGCTTCTATGGTATTGAAGCATCTAAAACAACTAGTTATTATTTCGACATTTGCATTGTTATATTTATCTCTCTCTTTGTGGGTATCTCAGTCCTTGAACTCATTTGAGGAAGAATTATCTTTGATATGATATCACATGATGTATGGTCTAGAATTAAATGGAGTTCTTGATCCTGTGAACAGCACATGACATAAAAATACTCTCTGCTTCTATTTCCGCTTATGCTTAACACCCAATTTGCATAGGTTGCAGCGCAGCTATTATTTGTTTCTATAATTCTTTAAAATTAGTTGAATTGCATTGCTCATTTACCAATTGCATTTGCATAGATCAGTATTAGAAATGTGTTAAGAGTTAGTCGCAAATGTCAGATCTTCATGATTTTAACTTTGCGTGTTATGCGTATGGTTTATCCAATGCTTTGCCCCACTGACACGGTCATAAGTCCAATAGATTTACTGGTGAACTATAAAAGTCTTTTACTTTTTTGTTCCTTTTAATGCTAATTTGTCTGCCAGACTTGTTTGTATTCTTGTCTACTGGCCTCATGGATATATCTTACCTTTCCATGACTTGTATATGCATATGTAGACAAGGATGTGCTTTCGATAGTAAAACCATTGTGGCTTTGATCATTACCAGTTTTATGTGAAGTTGCCATAGGCAGCCAGTGTTTTCAGAACCAGACCGAACTGGCTGGTTCGATCGGGAACCGGTGGTCAGTTTGGTTGATTGGCTGCAAAAAATTGGAAATGAGGTTGAACTGGTCAAGAACTGAGTTTGTTTTTTTGTTTTTTTTTTTTATATATATATTTTTTGAGGAATTTGTATTTGATTATATGTATATGGTTATTTGGATTTTGGATTTGTTAGATGTGTTTTTTAGTTGATTTTTTTTTTTTATCTTTTAAATTTAATACATAACAATTAATCTATTACATTATCATTTTACATAATACAATAAAAAAATATAGTCAATTTTTATTAGACCGGTTGAGCCGGTCCGACCGGTTGAACCGCTGATCGGTAGCAAAACTAGTTCGGTCACCAGTCTAGTTATGAAAACATTGTAGGCAGCAAAAAGGACTCTAATAAAATGAATGTCTGTGCAGGGGTTGGTTTCCTTGTTGTTTGTGCTCTATTCTGTGTAGAAATTATGAGATTGGAGTCACACATATGATTCTGTTGTCTTTTAATAAATGATCTACCACATGTTTGCTTCCTCACTCTCTGCAATGGAAATTCAGAAAGATTTAAATTTTCTTCTTATTTTAATCAGTCCCCCTTTATTTTAAGTTGAAGGCATGTCTTTTGGGTTGAGCTGTTTGGAACGGCCTTCAGTCATTATTATCATCTCATTCCCATTAAACAATTCATCCATTCAATTAGCAATATGCAACATGTGAAACTCTCACTGTTGTTAAGCAGATTATCACTAATATCTTTTTTGTTAATATGTGTACAGATTTATTTACGAGAGGAATAGACATCCAAGCCGTCAATGTTGTTATAAATTTTGATTTTCCCAAAAATTCAGAAACTTATCTGCACAGGGTATGTGGAATTAATGAGGGAAGAAACAAGTTATCGGGGAAAGGCAAGAAGTGTCTTGCTTGAATGCAGAACGATCTATTATTGAATTAATAATTGTGGGTTTACTGGTTTAGGTGGGTCGCTCAGGAAGGTTTGGACATCTCGGATTGGCTGTGAATTTGATTACGTATGAAGACCGTTTCAACTTGTATGTGTTGATCTTCATGTTGATTAAATTTCATATAATTACATCACATCATTGTTCATAACTACTACTAGTTTTTGTTTTTCCTTTCCTTATTTTTCTGTTTGGTTCCGTTGCAGGTACAGGATTGAGCAGGAGCTTGGTGCAGAAATAAAACAAATCCCTCCTCTTATAGATCAAGCTATTTACTGTTGTTGACAACTGACAAAATTGTTGTGGTGGTGAGGTTCTTGAACAGTTTATGATATTATGATAAGTGAAATTAAAAATGACAACAAAGCTTGAGCTCCACTTATGTAGCTATTATTACATTGTTCTAGTAGAACTTTACTTAATGCAAGCTCACCCTTATAGCTCCCAAATACCCTTTCATTGGGAATCTCTTGTGGTGTTGCTTGTGAGCCGATGAGGGTGACATGTTAATTCCCGGTGTATCCTTTCGTAATATACAATTTTTTTTTTTTTCTTTCCTCTGGTCATTATGATGAATTTGTTTTGCCATGCCATGGGAGCATGCTTATATATCTCTTTGATATGAGTTGTCAATAGTAATTCTTCAAAATGATTACTTTCAGGGGGCTTCCATGTACTATCTGTTCCTCTGCAACCTAATTAAGAGGGAAGTTAGTTGCAGTTGCTGGATGGAAGCAGGGATCTGAATGGCTCGAGTAATTGGGCGTAACCGGCAGACGCAAGGTGCTGTATTTTTATAGTAGGCACAACTGACAAAACATTAATGGGTTCCCTATTCCTGCTTGCAAATATTGTCTCACTGTTCTTTCGAGTTTTCTTCTTTTTTTTTTTAACTTGTTTGGAGGTGTTTGCACAGCCCAATTTACTCATGTCTTTTGTTATGAATTCTCTCCTCAGCATGACCTAGACTGTAGGTTTTCACCATCGTAGTTCTTTCTTGTATTATTCTGATCTTACCTATGGTTAAGAGCCTTGAGTTGAATGATTATGGAGCTGTTATACAATGGTACTGATCCTCATTTCTCTTTCTGTCTTTAGTTTCTCTTTTTTAATCAAATGTGTTTTGTGAAGTTAGTTTAATTCTTGCTTATTTTATTATTGACTTTGTGCTTTTAACAAATGAAAATTGTCATGTAGAGATGAAACTCAAAAAATAATAATTGTGTTTACAATTAAAACTATCCAATATTAAAATGTAATACTCCATGACTAATATTGCGAAAATGTGAATGTTTTGTGTATTTTTATATTATAGTGTAGTGATTGGGAGTTAGTGGTGTCAAATTATTAAATGAGATGATATTTTTGAATTTTTATTTTATTTTTTATGAAATGGAACCTTTTGAAACGTCAAATAATAATAATACTAATAATATTATGCTTGTTATTACTTTCTTAAAATTTGAATTATTTATGAATTACTTATTTTATATTTTAATTAAAAAGGCATGTTCCCGTGTCTTGGCGAAGATGATAAACTTGGCTGTACACTCTGCATGGGTAGCTATAGAAAACTGATTAGATAGACCTTAGATGGATCACATTCTTGATAAATGGATTAGTTTCAAACTTCGGAAGCCTAAGCAGCACTTCTTGTTTTAAACTATTAAGTTTTATAATTTGGGCAAACAATTCAACGGTTTTGCTAAATTTTATTTAAAAGATTTTATAAGTTATTATATTTTATAATTTATTTTTAAACTTGTAAAATGTTAAATTTTATTTGAAAATAAGTTCTTAAAGTGTTTTAAGTAAAATAACATCATTGAGTTTAAAAAATATTAAGAACAATAATTTTATAATTATTATTGTCAAAATTAAAAGAATTTATTATAATCTAAAAAAAGAGTTTTTTTTTTTACTTTTTAAAAAATATTTATTACGATCCTAATATCTTATTTTATAAGTTTATAGTATCTTTTTTTTAAAATTTCACCAAATATTTTAAATCCTGTTTTAAAAAAATTATAGATTCTGCATACGCTCCTTTAAATAATTATGAAAATCTTGTAAGAAAGGTCCCATACTATTTTATTGTTCCCAATCTCACATCTTATTACAATAGATAAATGTTGATGTTAATCCAAGGTTTTTGTAATTAATTAATTGGGGCAGCAGCAGATTGCAAATCCTTGGAACTTGAAACACAATCCATCGTGTTCTTTATGAAAATAATATCCGCATCGCTTCTTACAGAGCTGATCGCTGCCGGGGCCGCCGGAGCAAAACCCTAACATGATAGAACAAGGCTCTGAGTCGGGGGGACCAGCTGCTAAATCTGCCATATTCACATTGCTGGCTGATAACATGTACAAAAATGTATCAGTGGTATATAGGGACGACGGAACCAGAAATTTGAGTTAGAATTGAGATTGAATTTTTTCTTAAAAATAATAATAAAAAATTAATTTTGAGAGATAAAATATTAAAATATAATAGTTATATACAATTTAAATTATTTTTAAATTTTTTTGAAGTTTCAGAGTTCGATTATATATGTATTAATGTGCAACATACGTACACCATAAAATGGATATATTAATTAGTTTATTGTCAACATGTCTGATATATCGAGTATGCAACAACTATGAGTGAACAATTGGAATCTTGGAAAATGGAAAATAGAGTTAGGGCATAATTTCCACTTTTAATTTTTGACCATGCTTTTATTCTTCTGCGAATAAATTTCATTTTTCAGAAAAATAATTGGTAACTCATGTATACTTCTTTGTTTGAAATTGAGTGATTCTATTTTATTTTATTTTCATCATTTTGAACATCCATATAGTATTTTATTTTTTAAGGACTTTAAAACAATATAGTTTCATTTAAAGTAATAATGTGACACACTAACTTTAAATTAATATTTTTAACGAAAAAAGATAGACATAAAGAAACTATTTTTCTAATTCTCATTTTAAACTCCACGCTCATTCAATTTATTTCCCAAGTATACTCGTCCAGTCAAATTGAGACGACGTAAATATTTATGAACATTTAATAAATAACGCGCGCACACGCACATACACATAGTGGATGGTGTGACATAATGAATTTCACCTGATGCGAAAAAGAGGACGATGAGCAGACAAAAGGCTGAGGCGAGATTGGCCATGGTAACAAAACCTTTTCCAAATCGATGAAATTTGCTTCTACGAATTAACATTGTTTTTATACTATATGTCACAAAAGAGGGCTTAAATTTGAAATTAACTTGTTAGACTTCAGTACGAGGATCTGCTAATTAGATAAAAACCTTAATTATCATCATATGCATACAATTTTAGTTAATGGACTTGGTCTTTATTCAAGAATAGCAAATGGCAAGTAGAGTATACCTAGATAATTTTAGGCCAGTTGATGGACTATTCAAAAAGGAATTTTTCCCTTTTCTTTCAAACGAAAAGAAATATAAAGATCGATAAATGAGAAAATATAAAAGTTAGAAAAATGCTTTACAAATTGTAACGTGGAATGGACCGAGGGCATATCAATAGTTATAGTTTATAGTAACAGAAAATTTTAAATTTAAATTATACAATACATAGTAGTTTAAGTATCTCGTTTCCATTATAATTCAGCTATAAATAAAAAATAAAAAAAATCTACTATATAAACCAATGTGTACGACAATTCAAGTATCTCATTTTTTATTGCAATTCAACTACAGATAAAAATTCCTACATAATAGAGATAATTAAAGATATAGACAATGTGGAAGAAACATGTAGTTCAGTTGCAAAGATTACCACAAAGATGCTTCTTGCATGATGTGGCTCTAAACTCTTGTCTCCACTAATCTTACAAAAGAAAGTAATTAGGAATCTAAATAAAACTGAAAAACTTGACTTTATTTAAGCCTAAAAACTATCACATTTTCATATGATTAGTACAACCAACTGGTTCTTCATCAAATCATTTATGTACCACACGATTCTTAATTACTTGATACTATCAATAGATACACCTTTTTAATTTTGTATAGATGTAACTTCTATTAATCAACTCCTCTAACTTGATTTATATTTGTTGAAATACTTTTTGCATAAATATTTCCAGATGCATTTTGTTTATTTATCATTGGATACTTGTTGACAGTTTACTTATTACTATAATACAATAGTTCAATTTTTTTATTCTAATTTAATATTTTATTTGATATTTTATAATAAAGATACAAGCAAAGTATATAACGGTAACAATGCTCTCAATTACACGCACAGACATGTGATTGCATATTCCTGTCATGGGGGTCCATGTTTTGTATGGACATGCCTGTAATTATGTTGCCCCATATTCTTCTGTCCATATATATATATATGCATTAATATTTGCTTTTTTTAAACTTTGAATTTGAAATAAAAATTTTTGTATGAATACATACATAAACAAATTCATATGGATACATATATAAACATGTCTATTTATAGGCAAACAGATTTTTAATTTATTTTATACTTTATTCATAGTAACGTATTTTAGATAAAAGTGTGAGTAGAATTTTACGTTCAGAATATAGAATTTCCCTTGCCAGGTAATATAACTTATATTGTGTGTGTATATAGATGTTATTACACAACATATTTAATACTTGATAAATAAATCTTGATATCATATATTAACATCTACATTACTCCAACTAGGTATTATTTTAAAAATGTTAAGCAATAATGAAAAATAAAATTATAGGCAGTCTGATAATTTCTTTGTCAAATATTATACTTGGCAAATAATAAACGGAGCCTAATTAGGAAATTGATTCTAAAAGACTAGATTCTGATTCCGTGTTGAAATAAAATCCACTGTTTGTTTTACACATCAAGAAATAATTTGTTGAAATAAAATAAGACGAAAATATGACAATCAATTTTTTTTGTTGACTGTCTGCTTTTACGAAAGTAGTGCTGCTTACATGTCACCCAAACTCTATCTTAAAGATTACCAGTCCTCAACTCTCTTGAAATCATACTAGGTATCAACCATGTTAGGCTCATTTCAGATCCTTTTGAGAAATAAACAAGACTAATTTTTTAAATATTCTAGGAGTAGTTGATTTAGTAAGATCCATGAATTAAAAAAACCCAATTAGATAAGCAAATTAATAAACTAGAAATTACTTAGAGGGTGTTTTGGTGAGTCTATAAATTTTGTAAAATATTTTATTATGAGAGTTTATAAGATATCTCGAAATGTTCGGATAAATTTTTCAAAATGAGTTTATAATTAGCTCTAAAAAATAAGATATTAGAATTGTACAAACTCTTTAAAAAAAAGTAAAAAGTTTCTAATTTATTTATTTTTAACATCTTAACAAATTACTCATTTAGTTTTATTCATATTAATTATAAAATTACTACTACTTACATCTTATAAGCTATATGATTTTATTTTTCTGAACACTTCAATATCTTATTTTCTAAGTATCATATAAGTTTTAAGAATATCTATATAAAATCTTGAAAGTGTAGCCCAACACCCTCTTATTTAAAGAAGTTTTAATTTGAACTAATTAATCTTATTCAGTGCTGTACTTTTAACTAATTACAGTTTAATCTAAAATTAATTCATTAGCAATTCAAGTCATGCATGTTTAGACTTACATGTAAAGACTACCAAACTTTTATCCATGTTGTCTTCTTCTTCGCATTTTTTTTTTTTAAAATAGATTTCTACTCAAGATCAACATCGGCATTATCCATGCTTCTAAGTTATAACAACTTACAAATCACATATTAACTTATTTTGCGGGTCAAAACATTTTATACTATATAGCATTGCAACTGGTTGTTTGAAATTTAAGTTGTGAGACTGTCGATCAACAAAGAATTCAAAATTTACGGCAAATGATTAAAAAATAAATAAATAATTAATATGGCATGGTTTTCACACTTTGTAATCACTTTTATAAATAGCACTTATCATGGTAGTTCTTCATTGTTTTCACACATGCTTCTCATATTAGCTAGTAAAAATTACTAGTTGATAAAATACATAAGATAATAATATTGTACATTGTTAGAAGAAAAAACTTATGTATGCAAGAATTGGATAGAAAACAATGGGAGAGAGGGAGAGAGAGAGAGAGAGATGGTGTGTGTATATATATATATATATATCTTCATGCCTAGCTAGTCCATCACAGCCTGAGATGATTCCTGAGCAGAGTTAGCAGAATCAGAGACAAGGTTAACAAGAAAGTCGAAAATATCAGTTGTGACAACAGCAGAGGCCACATCTTCCTTCTGCATTGTCCTCCTCTTCCCTTGCAGTGTCATCAACCATGCCCTTTTCGTTAATTCTTCTATGAACAACTCACAAGCTTTCGAGAACACGATGGGGGCCTCTCCCGATATCATTTTCACGTCGTCGCTCGACTTCTTCATGATTTTCTTGATTCTTGCCAGTGGCAACGAATGAGGTCCAGTTCTCCCTGATATTCCTCCGGACAGTAGCTTAGAATACGCCCCCGGTTGCCTCATTTTCAACGTATTTTTTCCTTTTTGGTAGTACGTCTTTAAAAGGGATTGATTAGGGCTAGAAGTGGTGAAGTTGACAGAGGATTTTAATGAGGAATTGTGAGGTATATGTACTTAGAAATTGGAAATATATATAAGGTTATGAGGCCGGCCAGCCTGCTTGGGGCCGGCTGGGAGATAGTGTACTATATAATAAATTTTTCTTTTATTTTTTTATTGCCTTTTAATTTTTAGGGTTTGAATAAATTTAATAAAATTTGTCAAAAGGTGAAGTGGGCTTTCGGGTAGTCGACTTCCAATTATTGCTTGAATAAATTGTTAATTTGGTGAAAAAAGAAAAAAGTTTAGAACATTTTGCCTTTGAAGGGCACATAATACATGATTTGCATGTTCACTCAAGAAGTTTATGCAAGGTTTGGTACATTACTTTCTATAAAGAAATTATCGATTTTTTTTTTTAGTAGTAGTATCCAATGTAGTTATATTATGGTACAAGGAATATTATACCAGACTTGTCATTTGATCAATAATTATAATTTAATTCAGATATTTCATTGCAATGGAATACTCTATGTATATTATACCAAAATTTTACAATAGTAGAATAATGTATAGTCAGGTCTAAAAAAAATTATTAGATTGATAGTATTACGAGCAAACTCAGGGTTAGGAAAGGATTGAGATTGTTTTTTAGCATCAAAAAATATTTTAAGTTTGTAAAGGTCAAAACGCTGAATTTTTAATTTCACGATTTGAAAATATTTACATCCCTTTCTTATGCATATTGACTACGATATAACGCCGTAATTTTTTTAAATTTCAAATATTTGACCAATATTTTTCTATATTCTACACTATATTAGAACAATTAGAAAGGACAAAATATCACTTTTCCTGACTTGGAATAGCATCAAGGGAGTTATTAGCTAGTACATAACATACAGCTGACTTTAACAAGCAAGTCTAGAAATACTTGCTATTTCTTTAAGAAAAAATTGCCAACTTTTGAACTAAATAATATTTGAACCATCATTTAGGACAAACTATAAACTTTTTGTGGCATGTCATAATTACGCAAGATAATTTTTTCTTTTAAAAAAAAATATATTTTTTATTTATTTAGTCATAACAATAAAGAAAGAATTCTTTCTTCTTGGAATTATTTAATCTTTTCTTTTTGTTATAAGTGTGTTACACAATTTGGCATTATTTTTCTTAGTTAAATCAAAAGAAAGAATTAGGGTTTTTAACATAATCCATTGTTAAGAATCACTTTATTATCAACTTTGTTGATTTTGCCACTATATTGTGCATCAGTTAAATTTACATGTTTGAATAATTTTAAATTACTATAGACTCAAAAACCATAAATAATATTAATTTAGAGTTATTCTTCACCAAAACTCCTATTAAAAAAAAAATAGAACCCCATGACGTAAAAAATAAATTTTGTAGCTGAGTACATACGTTTATTGAATTTGAGATTTATCAAACTTTAAAGTCACTCAAACGATGAATTCCAAACCCTTACATTTAAGCACAACCTTAGAACAAGAATTAAGTTAGGAGATCTTATAAGCTCTTGGAGTTTTTCTTTCCCCCTAAACAAAAATGGTCACCTAACATCCTAATTAGCAAAAGTTTATTAAGCTAATATTTAAAGATTAGCCAAACGCCATCCATAAGATGGATTAAAATTCTTTCAAGTATAGCTTATAGCTATATCAATAATAAGTCTAGTCAAAGTTACATTATCTAAATAATAATGTCATTCTCAAACTAATAAATAAATAATTGGGTTGAGATTTAGTCTAAGTTTATGGAATAAAATACAATCAGTCAAGGCCGAGATGCTCTTTGATTCGTTAGACATATTCCAGACATGGTTTACATTATTTGCAGGCAATTCCCAAGCAAGGTTCTCTTGGACAGCGAATTATTGAACTTATACTATGTAATAGTAATCATTCATTAATTAATACATTTTAGTGATATCAGACGATTCACATTTTAGTTGAATAATTCACAATTCTATAAAAATGATCACTCGTGAGATCATCAATTGAGTTATTAAACATCACTCGTTGTTCTATTTGATTTATTTCAATAGAGTTTGAAATTTCAATCGATAAATAATAATAATTTTTATCTAGATCGATATTGTCATATTAAACAATGATAATGATACTACCTCATTAGTGGAGTCCAAATAGTGCTGATGTGACCTGATCTTCTTTGATATGAAATACTTAGTGTAGACAAGCATTTTTCAAGAATTCGAATATTATATAAAACCTACATTTACAATTTAAATTGAAGAATATTAAATTTGAAAAATAATTAAATATTGAATCAGAAAATTACTACATTAAACTGGGTTACCCATATTTTATTGAATTTTGTTTTTCAATTTTTTAAACTACAAAGCTTCATATTAAATTTTTGGAACTTAACATTACCTTTCCAACTTGACCAATTGGTACTACTTGGAGAAAGAGTGAAATCGTGCCTTGGAAGACCATTCTCCATTTCTGAAGCCCAAGATAGTAAGCATCTCCAAAAAGCCCAGGTAAACTAATCATTTATCCTGTGGGCAATTAGCCCATGTATAGATAGTTAATCCAAAAAGTGGATACTATATTTGAAACAATTGATCCATATAGACACCCCAAGAATATGGATAATAATTACTTGACCCTGAAACTCAGCCCGAAAAGATATGGCTCAAGCTTTAACTTTAGATAAGATCAACTTGATTTAAACAAAAAACAAAAAATAGAGGTCCCAAAATTCTATAATTAAAAAATATTGAATTTAAATCATGTCAAGAAGTATGGTTGTAAGTACAATTATAGTAGTTGATTCACATTTGATGTATGCAGTCAGTATTCTTTATTATAATATTATTGTTATATTGAATTATTTTTAATATGTTGAAGTTACTAATAAAAATGGGTGTTTAAGCTTCTAATTATTATCAGTCAACTGAGAATAACATAAAAGTGTTATAAGATTAATAGGTGTATAACCTGTGTGAATCATGCATCATATTCACAGCTCTTATAATTTCAACACTTCTACTCTAAATGATAATACTTCTTTTAAAAACAAAAGTTTTGCAAACATGTTATAATTGATGCCACATAATAAATGGTTACTTCATGCGACAGTGAGATAAAATTTTCAATTGCAAATTTTATAATATTGAATAAATTATTCACCACATAAAAATTTATATCTGCAAAATGTATACGTGACAATAATCAATGCAATGCAATACAGTCAAATTTACAATAGAAATTACTATCGTGGAACCGCAATATGAATCTTTAAAAAACAAAAGTTCGTTTCATTAATTTTTATCTCTATATTCTTCATCATCTGAATAAGGTTCCAAATTTTTACTTTTTGGGCTTGTATTTTTGCATACGTCCACAGATTAATACAAGTGTGTAGGAAACATGGCTTCACTGATAACAACAAAAGAAATGGTGTTTTCTTTCATGTAATGTTTCTAGCAAGAACCTTAGCTCCCTGCTGGCGAATCTGCCAGTTCTCTAATTCCTTCACACCTTCTATAGAGAGCAACAGACTGAGACTTCCTTCACGTGCCAGCCTCACATTCTTGGGCTGTCCAGCACGTGATTACTAAGTATTTTTTTATTTTTTTTTATTTTTTTTTTCTCCTTTTCACTTTCTCTTTATATATTCTTCTTCATCTTCAATTTTTTCTTTTTCTTTTACAAGGCTTTTACCCAAAGGACATTGTGAGATAACAAGGTTGCCTCTTTTCGACTAAGCACTGCAAAATAATGAGGTGCAAATGATGTTGTTCTTGACAATTCTATCCCCCATCATCCCAAGTGAAAGGGAAATGAGTTGAAAATTGAAAACAAGATTAGCTCAAGCATCACATGAAAATTATGTATGGATGTCATGTAATTCTGTTTGAGATATTAAACTATTTATATTGCATTTAAATTTTGGATTTACATGAATAAAAGGAAAAGCAAAATGTCGAAATTATGAAATACAAATGTACATCCCAAATTATTTTTCTTAGTATTTTACTCACTAGAATACAAGATCCAAACATAACATTGACGTTTAAACTTTTAGATGAGGTGATTATTTTATATGATAATAAAGTCAAATCGAAAAAAGATGTTATGAATTTAAATAACACGTTAGTTAGATGGGGTGGTCAGTCAATATACTCTATAATTCGACTACGATATAAAATCATATTTCCTAATAATTCGACTATACAATATACTGTTTTTTTCTCATTTTTTGATATAGTAAAGCTTTTAAACTATATTGTTTGTTATATATATCAGTTAATATAAAATTGCTTTGTAATAATTTACCTAAACTATTAACAATATAATTTACTAATTGTGTTCAATAGTACAAATTCATCAACTAATACTTATATTGGGAAAAATGATTTACTTCATTACATGGTGTAAGAGAGCATATATGACCTTTTATTGTAAATTTTACTATATTTTTTAATTGCATTACAATAATTATCTACTATATTTAAAATCTTAGATACGTACATTTGACAACAGTTAGTATAATACAATATAAGATACAATAAAATTTATTCCAAAATTAAATACTTACATAAATCAATTATTATAAGAAAATTAATCATACTAGATCAATACTTCATATAAACAGGAACGAGGCTGAAAAATAGAAATTGGGGGCAAGAGGAGCGAGATTTATCTCTTCTTAAAAGCAGTAGATTAAAAAAATAATTTTAATTTTTTAGAGGGAATAAAATTTTAAATTTTAATAATTATATATATAATTTATATTAATTTAAAATTTTTATAAAGTTGAGGAGGGCTAAGCTTGGTCGTTTAGGATGAATTTTCTAAAAACTAGGCCAAACTCACCCTTAACATATTGAATTATGTAAGAGGATGGATCCAAGAATGATATATGAAAACTGTATATCGTGCAAGTGTGCGTCTATGTGAGTGCATGGGTCCGAAAATTTTCACGTGACCACTTTATGTTGTCTCCCTCACGACCACATTGCCTCATAATTGCAACTCCTCTCTTCTGTGGGCCTTTGATTTTTAACCAGCCTTTGACAAAAAAAAATTCTCCCTTTATTCTTCTTTCTCCCTTATTCTCCTTCTTTATTCTTCTTCTTTTTTCTTTTTTGAAATTTAAATACTTAACCCCTTATACAAAAAAATTAATTACTTGTGACATATATTAGATAAGCCATCTTTTAATCATGTGACTGAAAAAGATATAAATCTCCCCTTATAAAGCAATCATCTCCTCGTGAACAAAAGTCATATAGGCTCTTCTTTGAGATATAGTATTGTGTTTTTGTTTTCTTTTTATTGATTATAACATGAAAATTGAAAGTTATTTCTGTCTTTTTTTTTATAAAAAAATAAAAAAATTCGCATTTCTAAATATTATAAAAGATATGTTTTTCAAATACGAAAAAACCATGGATTATAGACAAACATATTGATCTAAAAAGCTCTTAAGTTAATGGATTCCGGAAATTTTGAATAAATGAGAAATAAATCAACGAAGATGATTTATGGAGTAAATCATTAGGTGGGCTTGACCATTCTTATGTTTGTTACTTCCATATTCTCCCTTTTAACAAGAGTAACTATTTTTGCACAGAAATTATTACTATGTATTAGCAGTTGTGATTATCACTTAATTATCAATAGTTTAGGCAATAACATCCGTTAAAAAAATTAATTAAACTAATTTAATTTGCAATTTTAGCAAGGCCTACAAGATCAATTCATGTCCAGTCCTCCAGCAATCAAGAATTGACAAATTTGGGCCACAACATGTATTGTCCACAAATTTTTGAAAATTAAAAGACCTTTTTCCTTTCTTTCTTTTTTTTTTTTAATTTTATTTTCAATTTCTTTGGCCTTTTAAAAAAAATTGAGGAACTCACGTATCAGTCATTATTATAAATCTTCATATATTTAATTTTGATTTATGCCCTGTAAAGTAGGATTTGTTGAAACCACCAAGTGATTATTGCCCTCTTTTTCCAAGGAGATTCCCATAATGATGGCTCGATTATTAGGTAAAAAGGGCTTGTTTCAGCACTTTTATGGATAAAAATGGTTGCTTAAAATTGCAATTTTATTTGAAATATCACTTTGAACCTGGAAAGTGAAATCAATCCATGATGAAAGATAAGATGAAGGGTCCCCCTCAAAAAAAGGCCTGGATAGTTGCATTGGTACATCCAGCAACGATAATTATGTTGATGGATATAAGTTGAAAAGCTATTAATTTTCCCAGATGGAAGCTTATCTCCAAACTAATTTTGCACTTATATGAAGTTATCCCTCTGATGAACCTTGCTAACTAATCCATCCCTGCATCAATATTTTCAAAATATTTTCTTCGCTTTAAATAGTAGTATTTTGTATTTTAGATGTTTATATTTTTCTAAATATTTTCCATCCAAATATAGCATTATTGTTACAAAATCTTGAAAAGCTCGAACTTTAGATCACTTATTACATGAATAGTTATATATTCTTTCACTTCTATGTTCACAATTGCGTTTAGTGAGATCCCGTAATTGACATTCTATTTGTCATATGATTGGTTATTATTAGCAATTTTATTTGAAAGATATTGGTAAATTTATTTTTTCTTGAAAAAAAAAAAGGAGACAGTAAATGAGCAAAATTAAAACACAAGCAAAATAAGAAGGGATGCAAGACCAAGACTCATGATAATAACAAACAGAGTCTTTATCTTAATTCCATCAAATAGCAACAAATTATGACAAGACATTCCCATCCTCAGTCCTTATCCAAGACAGAACCTTTTTCATTGTCCCCATAAAAGGGCAAAAAGGTATGGCATTTCTGATCATCTCCCTGAAAAAAGAATTTATTATGAATGCAGTAAATGAGTTATAAAAAAAAAAGAAAATAATTAAATCTGGAAAATAAATTTCCTATGTGATATAAAATTATTTCTCACAACAGAGAGCTTCACATTGATGCATATATATTCCTTAGTGGGCTTGAATAACTAATAATTACACATGAATACAACTTTAATACAACTCATCCTTTCTCTGTTGTCTAAGTGAGGTCTCCACACACATGAATTATTTGAGTGGATTCAAGCCAATTGCATATATCCATGGTGGTCCGACCATGTGGTTTTTGGTTCAGTTGTATAATTCCACTGTATCATAGTCATACATATGATGACTATCTAGGAAAATCTTGGTCCCTCCCTCCAATTGTAGAGTTGAGTTCGGGTCCCCTTTTGTGAAAAAGCCAATCACCATTTCTAGTTAGGAGTTGTTTAGCAAGAAAAATGTTATTGTTCATGTTATGATAGTTTCAATAGAATTGATTTGTTTGTGAGCAGTTAGACGTATATATGAAAATAAAGTCATAAAGCAAAATATTGACATTATTATATGTAATCTAATAATCTATAATTCTAATTAGACATTAGTATTTAGAGATATGTGAGTTCAAATGTAAAACTGTCTTATTTGGAACTGATTTCTATTATTACAAATGTGTTGGAAGAGGGTTTTGTGTTTTTGTTTTAAAATTCATCCCGCCCTAACCTGCCGTGTTTATTATTTTTTATTTTTAAAAAAATTATTACATATATATATTTATGTGATTTTCTTTAAAATATATTTTTAAAGTTTTAGTGTATTAGTTTTTTTAAAAAAATATTTTTAAATATTTTTAAATAATAAAAATAGGTCTAATCTGTCGAGTCGGTTCGGAAAGGTCCAAGTCCTGGTCCTAAAAAATTTTAATAAATATATTTCGAATTTAACCAAACTTATCTCCTTCTCATCCCTCCTAATTTGGGTTGAAGCGAAAAGAAAAAGAGAGAGAGAGAAAGTATCTTATACATGTTTAACCTTAGACCTAGGTTAATCCTTTTTTGTTTATTTGTGATCAAGCAGAAAGAGAGTCATTCCTGAACGACTATATCTGAAACAAACACTCTTACTACCGAAAAATAGAAAAGAACAGAAAAGGTGAAAGAGAAAAACAGTAGCAACATATAGTTGGTGTTTTTTTGTGTGTGGAACAGTGACAGCATACCGACGTCTGAGTTCACGTGGACTCGTGACAAACTGTTGTTAAGAACCCACTTCACAATCAACCCATGACCCTCTTTAAAGCCAAGAAAAGCTGTACAATTTCCAACCCCCACCCTTTTTATGTCACCTTATGTTTGTTTTCTTTTCCCCTAATACCACTTCATCTAATTTTCTTCCCATGGGATGTTACTTAAATGACAATTATAATGTTTTTTTAGGGGACTAATTATAATGTTTTTGGGTTAAATTCCACCACTAATTATCTAATTTTATGTTAATTGCTTACATAATTATTTATTACTCTCTCTCTGTCTTGTAATTATTGATCTATTAGTGTTGTTCAGTCGACATGATTATTTTCAAACTAATGTTTTATTTTTCAATTATTTCTCCAATTAGAACAACATCTCAAGAAATCCTTTGGTAGCGTGATTCCTACATGTTGGGATTATTTAACTAGCTACTATGTTCATAGAAGCACGTGAGACAGTTTGATTGGGTAATTTAAAATGTACTAATTTCTCCTCTTTTACAATCAATTTTGCTGCGTTTTGCAATTTGTAAAAAGGGACCAATAATTTTGTGATAGGAAAAATCTATTTATATATATATATATTTATTTATTTATACAATTATTCAATAAAATGAGTTAGTTATTGGTATTCTCATTCACTAGAAAAAATCTCTTTATTATTACAAAAAAATGATTGCATTGTATTGATTATTTATTATATATAAAATTTTATTAATAAAATATACGACAATAACTTATTCAAAATGTAATAGAATTTATAATAAAATATTTTAAGGTAATATCTTCTAACCGCATATATTGGTCTGCATTTATGAATTGCTTAGAAAATTGGTTGTGTGAAGCATTTGTGTTTTACAAGGACGCCAACTGCTTGACATTAATTATGAGCTAATTATGTAGGATTTGACTTAATATATTGACGCGAAAGTCAAAATTGGAACAAATCTCAGAATAAAGTGCTTTGACACCTGGAATTGGAAGTTTTAATGGGGAAGAATCTGATCAGGGTCAATAAATAAGTGCGGGTAAACAAATTAAACTATACCAGTCAAAGTATTCAAGTTTCAAGACAGCTTTTATTGCTACTTGATAGTAAAATATTCAAAGATTTGATCTTCTTTAAATTTGTCTTTTAATATAATTTATTTATTTTTATAATAGATAATTAAATAAATTTTATTAATAGCGATTTAATCCATTGGAATGATAAAATTGACTATATTATTTATTATATTATATAAAAATAATATAATAATTAATTATTATGTATAAGATATAAAAAATAAATAATCAACTAAAAAATACATTTAATAAAATTTAAAATCTAAATAATCATATACATATAATATCAAGTTTAAGTTTTCTAAAAAAATAAAAAATAAAAAATAAAATTTGATCGTTTTTTTTACTAATTCAACGTTTTAATCAATTTTTGACTGATTTTAATTAATTTTTTAATTTTTTGTATCCAAACAAATAACTATTATCAATTCATAGTTGAATCGATCGATTTAATTCAATTTTAAAACATTGTATAGTGCTACCCCATCAAAAAATGCATGAACCAATTATTCTTTTTTCTCTCAACTCTTATCTCCACTTTGGGTTCATTCCATATCATTTATTGGGTATGGAGTTGTAAATGATCGAATTATATAGAATGTTAATTATTTTATTTTATGATATCATCGTGAATATATCCAACGCTTTATAGATCTACTTAGATATTATGAAAGTAGGTGAAGTGAGATTTCGTCTTTAATTTTTATTTTTTTACAAATAACATGCAATCAATTAGAAAGAAAAATAAAATAAATAGACAATTAGAAGAAAATGAATTACAACTTGAACATTATTATATATCTCCATATTGGCATTTCAATGTTTAGTAAATCACAAATAGTTTTTGACCAACTTATTATAATTAATTTATTAAAAATATATCTTTCATAAACTTTTAAATTATAGTGTTCAGTATCCGGTTAAGAAGATACTATATTCCTAAAAACAATGATTGATAATTGATATTTTTTTAAATAAATATTTAATCATGGTTTATATATATTTGACGTGTATCCGTAAAATATAATACTTAAAATAAAAATTATAAAAAAAATTTAAAATGGGTCGTGATGTACCAAATATTAAAATAAAATTAATGCCCCTGAAATATCCTTAAAATACAAAAAATACTCGAAGATTCGTGTATTTTTCATCTCGATCTAATTCAATCCAGTATTGAGTTCGAATCGACCCGATCTCTCAACCGTCGATGAAGCGTATTGATGTGACGTATCAATCAATTTGATTATGACATTTAGACTCTAATTTGTACGATCTATGAAAATCAATTAATATAAATACTCACTGCACAGATTTCATAAAGTCATTTTTATATCATTCACTCACTTTACTTATTAATTTTTTTTTATTTCAAAACTTGACTAAGTTAAGTATCAAACTTTGTCGGATTTGACTTAACATATTGAATCGAAAGTCAAAATTGGAACAAATCTCAGAATAAAGTGCTTTGACACCTGGAATTAGAAGTTTTGCTGGGGGAGAATCTGATAAGGGTCAATAAATAAATGCAGGTAAACAAATGAAACTATACCAGTCAAAGTATTCAAGTTTCAAGACAGCTTTTATTGCTACTTGATAGTAAAATAATCAAAGATTTGATCTTCTTTAAATTTGTCTTTTAATATAATTTATTTATTTTTATAATAGATAATTAAATAAATTTTATTAATAACGATTTAATCAATTGAAACAATAAAATTAATTATATTATTTATTATATTATATAAAAATAATATAATAAATTAATTGTTATGTATAAAATATAAAAAATAAATAACCAACTAAAAAATATATTTAATAAAACTTAAAATCTAAATAATCATATACATAGCTTAAATTTTCTAAAAAAATAAAAAATTAAAATTAAAATAAAAGATAAAAAAATAGTTTTTGATTGGTTCAACGATTCAATCAATTTTTGACTGATTTTGATTAATTTTTTAATTTTTTATATCCAAATGAATTATACCAACTATCAATTTATAATTGGATCGATCGAATCATCAATTTAATCCAATTTTAAAACATTACATAGTGCTACCACATAAATAAAAAGAAAAATGTGCATCAAAAAATGCATGAACCAATTTATTCTTTTTTCTCTTAACTCTTGATTTTTTCTCTCATATCTGCACTTTGGGTTCATTCCATATCATTTATTGGGTATGGAGTTGTAAATGATCAGATTATAGAGAATGTTAATTATTTTATTTTATAATATCATCATGTATATATCCACAACTTTACAGATCTACTTAGATATTATCAAAGTAGGTGAAGTGAGATTTCGTCTTTATTTTTTATTTAATTTTTATTTTTTTACAAATAACATGCAATCAATTAGAAAAAAAAAAGAAAATAAATAGACAATTAGAAGAAAAATTACAACTTGAACATTATTATATATCTCTATATCAACATTTCAATATTTAGTAAATCACAATACAAAATAGTTTTTGACCAACTTGTTATAATTAATCTTTAAAAAATATCTCTTTCATAAACTTTTAAATTATAGTGTATAGTATACGGTTAAGAAGATACTATATTCCTAAAAACAATGATTGGCAATTGACATTTTTTCAAATAAATATTTAATTATGAATCATATATATTCACGTATGTCTGTAAAATATAATACTTGAAATAGAAATTATAAAAAAAAATCAAAATGGGTCATGATGTATCAAATATTAAAATGACATTAGTGCCCCTAAAATATCCTTAAAACACCAAAAATACTTAAAGATTTGCGTATTTTTCATCTCGATTCGATCTGACCCGGTATTGAGTTCGGGTTGACCCGACCTCTCAACCGTCGATGAAGCAGACCGATGTGACGTATCAATCAATCTGATCATAACACCTGAACCCTAACTTGTACGGCCTACGGGAACCAATCAATATAAATACTAGGTGCACAGGTCTCATAAGGTCATTTTTATATCATTCACTCATTTCACTAATCAATTTTTTTTTTATTTCAAGACCTGACTAAGTTAAGTATCGGAGGGTTTTAGTTGGGGGTTATCCCAACGAACTTAACGTGTCTCCCTTTCAGGTTTTCCCAAATTCAAGTACTCGAATTCAGATCAGCTCGACTCGAACTCAAATACACTAATTTTACTTCTAAATCAGGTTGTAAGACTCTCTCCCCCCACAAATCTGTTACTAGGACTTGCCTATATATTAATACAATACCAGATTTAAGGAAATTAAAAAAGAAACAAGGATTTCCTTTCTCATAAGTGGTCCAACAATTTGGTGTGGTTTAGTTTTCTAGGATTTTTAGTACTTTGCAGAAAAATAGACATATGAGAATAACATGGCCAACCAACTAACAAATACCAAACGTTAGGTGTCCTCCTACTCGTGCACACACACTTATTCTGTTATACATGCATTTTGCTTGGACAAAGACAGCACAAATATTCACCATTTTAATTCCTTTTATTTTGTCAATATATTATATATACACTATGGATAGGCCCTCCAATTTA
Organism: Paulownia fortunei; assembly: GCA_019321725.1. Taxonomy (NCBI): domain Eukaryota; kingdom Viridiplantae; phylum Streptophyta; class Magnoliopsida; order Lamiales; family Paulowniaceae; genus Paulownia; species Paulownia fortunei. Next base: position 6,405,220 of record CM033122.1, on the reverse strand, counting down.
ATTTTTAATCTTCCAACTGAATATAATAATTTTATATGCAATCGGAAATTAGATTTAACTAATTTCCTCAGAAATTATAATAAATGAACGCATATGAATTTTTTAGTTAAAGTTTATAAGGTTCGCACATTTTTCTATTTTTGTTTAATATAGAATGGGGCAATACAACCACCATAGTTCATGATCGAACGCCATGCGACATAATTATAGAGATAACTAAGGTGTAACACTTTATCCTACATAGTAGGATTTAGCTCCTTATATTCCAATTGAAAAGGAGCGTGACGAACACCAAATTGTCCCCAAACCTATCGAATATAACTTAAAATTAAGTTGTAAACAAATTGCCTAAAAAAAATCCAATGAATATTTACACAGGTTTTATAATCAAAATTTATAATGTGTTCATTTTTCTATTTTTATTCCATGAATGGGGCATCACAAATACCAATTTGAATTAGTCAATAATTGGAGAAATGCAATTTGTAGCACGTGCTTTTCTGATCCAACAAGACCTAGTTTATTTAGATAACATGTTGATGTTGAGAAATTCTACACTAAAATTTCCGTGTTTTTCATAACAACAGATTCAAGATTTTACTTAATGTTGAACATGTTCTTGAACCTTGGATTCCATAAAAAAAAAAAAAAAAAGTATAATAAGGAAAATCAAATTCTTTGAAAAGGCAACAAAACTAGCTTTTACAATTTTACTTTTTGATTATTCACTATTATAAAACTAAATATTTCTTCGTCTCTTACAATAAGGCCATGTCTGAATTTAACAATTAAAACACCATATTGCTCCCATTAATTTTGGCTTACACTCCCATTAAAAAGGCAGAAAAAAGCTATATAAATTGTCACAATTTTTTTTTTCCACCAATAACATGGTTTTATTAGTATAGAAGTAAACAGTGAAGGGATTAATGGAACGAAAAAGTTAATTAAATCATGACATCTGGACCATAGTTTGCTTAGGTGGACTAACCACTATAAATACCTTGATATTAACTGTTATAAGGTAATTTTTGCATATTTACTCACTTCATTTATCAGTTCTTCACAATATCTCGATTTGAACTAATTTAAGTATTGAAGCGTGTTAGTTGGGGTCACCCAAATAAACTTAACATGTGTTAGTGTTTTAAGTCATTTCGAGATCATTCTAATTCTAATTAAGGTACACTAAGGTAAACTAATTTCTCTCAAATGAATTTTCATGTAATTTAATTTAGTTATGACTACTTTAATGCGTTAAGACTAAGACATTAGATGATCATCACCTAAATCATCATGATTATTAAAATTGGTAACCCTTTTTTCTTCTTGTGCAATAAGAGATACCCTTAATGGAAAAAAGTGGTATTTACTAATTAATATAATTAGAGGGAGTTATCACTGAATTATATACAATAAGTAGCACAAAATTACTGGCCCGAGAAGCATTTTTATAGTTAAAAGGTCATTTTCCGAACATAAATTAATCACCGATTATTATTTCATTATTTAGCACGTAACCTCGTGTATGCCTCGCAAGCATTCCACTAGACCAATTACAACGTGGCCTTTAAAGCAATCCGTCGGCACAAAGATAGTTGGCAACTGAAATGACCATCATAGCCCTTCGTCTAACAAAGTATATAAATTTCTCGTGAAACTCTAAGAACAACGATGGCCCGATTTAATGAAAAATAAAAGTGCATTCAAATGCAAAATAAAAATGGGGTATTTTTCAGGAAAATAGGGTGCTGATTTTGAAAATACATTGTTTGTCGATAATAATTATAAAAAATAATTTTAAAAAAATAAACAAAATAAACACGATTTCAAGTTGAAACTAGAAAATTAGTTGTAAAAAATATTATCAAATATAGCAAATGTTTCTCTTTCAAAATTAGAGCATGTATATATATATATATATATATATATAACTTTCAGGTAGCCTATTAGCAAAATAATCTGTTAGTAAATATTTTATCGAAAAATTTATTTACGAGTCATTTGAAGGATATTAATAAATAAATGAGTATCTTTTTTTAAATAATATATATATATAAAATGAAAATCATTAAAAAAAAAAAAAACCTTTATAATGTTCCTGTCAACACTCAAATGAAGCTTTTCTAATGTACCAAAGGAGTATGTGCACTTTTCCAAGATGATTTTGGATGAAGTTTCTTCTAATCAAGGGTACAAATTTAGCTTTTGAAGTGCTCACCATATCCACTGCAAATTTCGATTTGACACTTATGATTGGACTTTTGGTTTGAATTAGTTGGAATTATGGGGCCCTAACTTGGTTTGTCATTTTTTGGGGGAGTTATTTATTTATTTATTTATTTGTTAATGGAAATCCACCCACTATGCACACTTTTATAGCCATAGGAGCTTTGCTTTTTTCATATTGGGATGTCGGTGAAAGGATCTCAATACCCTTTTTGGTTAAGTTTAATAAATCTTCTAAAAATCATACCTATATTTGAATTGGTCATTTGTCTTGGAGTATTGTTTCATCAAATATTAAGTATGAGTCACAAATTCTATAAATGATTAGAGTCTGATTGAACCCAATAGGAGAATTTTCCGAGCATGTGAAATAATTGTCATTCTATGAGCATATAATAACTCCTACATTTGGATTTTAGTTAGAAAAAATAAGAAAAATAAAGAACTATTTATCACTCTAAACAAAATTGTTTTGTAAATTTAGCACTTTCTCTTTTTATTTTTCTTTTTCACAGTAAAATTTATGATCCAATAATTTTTGAGATGCTACACACGATAAGAAATATATCGGATGTTTGAATGATGAACAAATACTCCATTTTATAAAAAAATACATATTTTTCATTCAAATACCTGATAAACATACATCGAATATAACATGAATATTAGCTAATGTAATCGTAAACTTAAACTTTTGTCTTGTGATTTTGTAATTGGCCAACTGATATCAAGGTAGATTATTTGAAATAAAAAATTAGTTTTGACAAGCTGATATCAAGTGAAATTAATTGCAATTAATATAAGTAATCAAATTTTTGTAAATAAGTGAAAAAACTTTTCAACATGTCCCACCACTAAAATATCAATTATAGAATCCCATTTGTGGAATCCAACAATTTTTCTTTTTGCCATTTTCTTCAGAAATGCTCTCACATTTTAGGTATTCATGCATTAGGCATTAATAGAAAAAGCCTTGTTAATTTACCTGATGGTCAAATGTATGGATGGGAGTTGAGCAAGAACTTTTTCCAGATTATGAAAAGATGTAATCTTCATCACTTCATCTACAATTCAAAGTCATGAAACTATCAATCAAAAGGGGCAAAATAGGAAACAGCAAAAGATAACTTGCATTTTCTTTGGCCAATAACAAATTTAATTAATGGAATTCCTCATGTTTCCAGATAAAAATGAATTTTTTTTAATGAAAAATAAATGAATTTGTGGCAATGCATTTCTAGAAAAACAATCTCATTTTTTGGTGTCGAAAACATGATATGTGGTAGAAAAATGGAAGATCTATTCTATTTTTTTTCTAAAAAATCATTTTGAAGATTATGCAATGCTTATTTTGAAACTTTTTATTTATATAGTGATATTTTTTTTATTTCTCTTTTTATCTTTGGATTCCTATCTAATGATCAGAGCGTAATTCTAGATGCGTAGAATAAAATTCAAAGGGTTTTCCTTGATTAATTTTTTTTGCATGATCCATAAATTAGAAATTATTGTTTTTTTTCAAGATTTAGTAATGTCCAATAAGTTGATGGTGAATCAATTTGGCTATATGTAACACATCATAATCAATAAGAAAAAGAAAGCATTACTTTGACTAACTTTCAATTATATGTTAATGGTATCCTATGCTAACGTTATAATCTTATTACTAATAACGTTGTAATCTTATTACATAAAAATAGTTTTTCCTAAAAGTAGCATAACCAAAAAAATTAATTCTTGAAAGGGTATTTGTGTCATTTTAGCATCAACCATTTTGATTTTCTACCTAAGCTTAGACAACCAAGAAATATTTTAACCTAAAGTTTTCACCTAATATCTGATCAAGGTATCTTAATTTGACCCACAGAAGCTTCACCCTCAAATTTTTTATTCCCTTTTTTTCCTACCAAGAAAAATTAATATACATAAAAACAAAAACTTTTTTTTTTAATAAGTAATAATGTCACTCTTCCTCACACTCTTGTCTTTCAAAGAGTATACTGTTACGTACACAAGATATATAGAGAGAAAGGAACAGAGCGCATACGCATACATACAGAGAGAGAAAACTGGCTTTATGACCATATAGCATAGGCAGCAAAGAAAAGAGCAAACAATAAAAGACCGTTTTTAGATCTGCGTTGCTGTTTCCTCTCATTTTAATCACTGGGTTTTCAGTATCAAGATCAAAGAGTGCTAAATTCATTGAGTTTGACTCAGCATTGATCCATTGGTTAACTGCTTGCCCACTTGAATTTTCCTCATTATCTCAGCTTTTCCTTCTGTATTAGCTTTTTTCTGTAGCTTGAAACTCGAATTGGGCACTTGGAATTTCGCTTGCATTGGTGGTGTTTTGATCGGATGGTGGTTTTCTGGTGGTGTTCGCCGGAGCTCCGGTGAGCTTCCGGGCAGAGCTCCGGCGTTTGTGAAGAACAAGATCATAAAATAATGTGGAATTGAGGGTAAAGTTGTAAAAATGTTCAAATCGGCGCGGTGGAGGAGTGAGAAGAACAAGGTCAAAGTTGTGTTCAAGTTGCAGTTTCATGCAGCTAAGGTACTTTCACTCTCTTATCGGATAGACAGAGATATATAGATAAACACATTTTTTTCTGTGTGTTTTCATGTTTATCTGGCGTGTGCAATTTTGTTTCTTTCTTGATTTGTTGTGGAAATGCATTTCAAGATTGAATTATTTGTACACGGATGGGATTTTTCGGCTTTAGAAACACCAAAAGATTGATTTTTGGTTTTGGAACAAGGGGAATATATTGTGAGGTGTTGTGAACTAATGGTTTTTCGGGAGAAATATTATGTTCTGTTCAGTCAATCTACAAATAATGGAGCTTTTTGGTACAGAGAAACAGAACAAAGAACAGAGAGGATTAGGAGTGATGTTTTTCTATCTTTTTCTTAAAGAGTATTCTTGCTGCGCAAAACTGTAAAACTGATTTCGGAATTCCTCAAAATTATGTTACCAAGATTGAACTGTGCAATCATCTTTTTGAAACATTAGGTGGCACAGGTTGGAGAGGATGCATTGATGATATCTGTTGTTCCTGCTGATGTTGGAAAGCCCACAGTGAAATCAGACAAGGCAGCAGTTCGAGATGGGAGTTGTTTCTGGGAGAATCCAGTGTATGAAACCGTGAAGTTCAATCGAGAGCCAAAATCAGGGAAGATTCATGAGAGGATATACTACTTTGTTGTAGGGACGGTATGAAATGTTACAGGGACATGAAATTTATGCTTTGCTTTGCTACCAAGTGATCATCTAAAGCTAACTGTACTTTATGGTGCATACCAGGGGTCATCTAAAGCTGGAGTTATTGGAGAAGCTTCCATTGATTTTTCAAATTATGCAGAGGCAACTAAGGTCTCATTGGCGTCTCTTCCCCTCAAGAGTTCAAAAACTGAAGCTGTGTTGCACGTAAGTCCCTCCATCCCTCCAGGGTGTTTCCCCTTCCACTCGGCACAGACATTAAATCTTTCACAAGTAGTGCATCTGTTTTGGAATTTATATTGTCTGCCTGTAGAGATGCTTTAATAGCTTAATTGATAACCAGTAAGTACCGTCTGCGAAGGTGATTGATGGGATCCTTGTTCCTTTCTCGTTTTTTTCTTTATGTTGTGGGATACAATCCTTATTTTTTCTTTCTTTAATGTATCTCAACAGGTATCAATTCAGAGGATGCAAGAGTCCATTGATCACAGGTGCTGTTGAATACTGTAATTATGTTTTCCTTCACATTTTACATGCATGGATTAAACTGAGAATTTTTATATACTTTGTTGCTCCCACAGAGAGGTTGAAGAAAGTGAGAATGCAAAATCGAATTATAAAGATCACAGCTTGAGGGCACAGTTGGGCAATGGTGATATAGACGAAACCATCAAAAGCAATTCCGATGTAATCTCATGTCCTCTAGCCAATGGCTTTTTCTTTCATAATTTTACCTTCCATGCTGAGATTAAAATGCTAACCCATTGATGCTGTGTGATAAGTTGGAAATGGTGACTAGTTTTCTCCAGCACCTTTCTTTCTACAAAAATACTGATCATAAATAATTATCTGTGGGCTTTCCTTTTTTTAACAGGATGTGCCATTTAATAAGACTGTTTCCCAAATTGCTGAATTGAACGGGAACCGCCGAGCATCTAGTGGATCTGATATCACGATGTCAAGCTCTGAGAGCAGCTCTGGAGTTGAAGTACCTTGGCAACCCCAGATGAAGAACGACAGTGTTCATCAGGAGCCTGCTGGACTCCTATCATCTCTGAGGCCTCAGGGGCCGAACTCCGATGCACAAACAGCAGTATATGAAGAGCATCAGAGGTCACAGTGGGAGTGGCTGGGAAATTCTACCCTTGAATCTAGTACAGATGATTCTTCAAACACTCCGAGAGAAACCTTTCTAAGGCAGCACTTGGAAGAGTCTTCAGATATTGTGATTGAGAAGCTGAAATCTGACCTTGCTGCTTTATCCAGGCAAGCAGAGATGTCTGAATTAGAGCTGCAGACTCTTCGTAAGCAGATTGTGAAAGAGAGCAAAAGGGGGCAAGATCTCTTTAGAGAACTTGTTTGCTTGAAAGAGGAAAGAGATGCTTTAAAGGAAGAATGTGAAAAGCTCAAAGCCTTCCAGAGACGCACGGATGAAGCGAAAACTAAAACCAACTTGCAATTTGAGGGAGGGGAGTCTAAGGCAATTGTTGAAGAATTTAGACAAGAACTAAATCATGCAAAAGAACTTAATGCCAATCTTCGAATTCAACTTCAAAAGACGCAAGAATCAAACTCTGAACTAATTCTTGCTGTGAGGGACCTTGATGAGTTGTTGGAACAGAAAAATAGGGAAATATTGAACCTCTCTAGTGGATCATTGCCAAAAGACATGGATGAAAAGTCGCGAGAAGCAGGCTCAACACATCAACCAGATGATGACAATGATGATGAAGAACAGAAAGCGCTGGAGGAGCTCGTGAAGGAGCATGGTGATGCCAAGGAAGCATATCTTCTAGAACAACAGATCATGGATATGCGTAGTGAAATAGAAATCTACAAGCGAGATAAAGATGAACTAGAGATGCAAATGGAGCAGCTTGCCCTTGATTACGAAATCATGAAGCAAGAAAATCATGAAATGGCTTATAAGTTGGAGCAGAGCCAGCTTCAGGAACAACTGAAAATGCAGTACGAATGTTCATCCTCATATGCCGCTGCCCATGAACTCGAAACCCAAATAGAAAACCTGGAGAATGAACTGAAAAGACAATCAAAAGAATCTGCGGATGCATTGGTCACAATAAGTGAACTTGAAGCTCATGTCAAGAGCTTAGAGGAAGAACTTGAAAAGCAGTCACAAGGATTTGAAGCTGATCTGGAAGCTCTTATGCGCTCCAAAGTAGAGCAGGAGCAGAGAGCAATAAGAGCTGAGGAAACATTGAGAAAGACACGGTGGCAAAATGCTAACACAGCAGAGAGGCTTCAGGAGGAATTTAGAAGGCTTTCTGTGCAGATGGCATCTACATTTGAAGCCAATGAGAAACTGGCCACCAAAGCTCTGGCAGAAGCAAATGAGCTCCGTTTACAGAAAAGCCGTTTAGAAGAAATGATCCAGAAAGCTTCTGAAGAACACCAATCAGTCAAGGGTGGTTATGAGGCTAGATTGCATCAACTTACCAGCCAAGTGAGATTGATGACAAATCAAATAGAACAGATGCAGTCAGAAATTGAGGATAGAGCACTGCAGCTGGAGCATCAGAAAAATCATGCCGAAGAAACTCAGAGGCTCCTCTCAGACGAGATTTTAAAGCTCAACGATGAGATTGAAACATGCATGGCTAAGAATAAAATTCTGTCAGAGGAGATAGGCAGTAAGGAGACTTTGATGCATGAGTTGGAACAAATGAGAATATCCATCAAGGAAATGGAATTGCTTGTGGAGCAAGGGAATGATGAAAGAATTAAACTCGAAAACAGTATTATGTTGGTGAAAAGTGAGGCTGAAGAGTCTCAGAAGGAATTAAATAAAATGAGATGTCTTGTGGAAGAAAAAGAATTGATAGTTGGGAATCTGCAGTCAGAGCTAGACTTTCTTCAATCACAGTATACACAATTAAAGCATTCTCTGTTGGAGGATGAGTTGGAGAAAGATAAATTAAGGAAACAAGTGTTTCTATTAAAAGGCGATCTGAAGAAGAAGGAAGATGCATTCAATAGCATGGAGAAGAAGATAAAGGATGGCAGTGGCCAAGGAACAACTGTTGATGCAGTCAAAGCACCTTCGAAATCTAGCAAGCCTGTTCCTCATGGCTCCAAAGAGGCTGCAAATCTTAAGGAGAGAATTAAGTTGCTTGAGGTAAATCTGCATCTGATGAGCTTATTCATAAATTATAATACATTGAATGCTATCTGTTATAGTTGGATCATCTGTAAAAACGTCCCCTATTCCAAAGAGTGAAAGAAATAATGCTTCTCCAATTTCTGATAGTATGAATGTGGCAGGGTCTCAGTCGTTATCATAAATGCTTGTTTGGAATGTGATTTTTCTCACTCTCTTATTTGCTTTAAATTGGGGGAAAGGAGGGAAAGGGATAGAGGGGATTCAAATACTTGTCTAAGGAGTTCTCCTATACTGCATATGTGTTTCAATGATGCTATAGAATATGACATACTAATTCCATTTCCGTGACAACAGGGTCAGATCAAGTTAAAGGAAAGTGCTCTGGAAACATCAAGTAATGCATTTCTGGAGAAGGAAACGGACCTTCATTACAAAATTGGAGAGTTAGAAGGGAGACTGGAAGTGCTCAACAGAATCAGTATTCATTATTGTGAAAATGAAGTTGAAAAGGTTGGTAAATTTGCAGTTCTTTGCTTTGATAAAAGATTTGTAGTAAATGGATATGCTAATATTGGTTATACAGCTGCTAATTTTCCTCTTAGAACTATTTAATGAGTTTTGAGGAATATGTTAAAAATAAATGACTATTATCTGAACTTATATATCATTCGTAAGTACAGATATTCAGCAGTTAATGGGTTCTTGACTAAGATGGGATTTGGGACAAAAATGACCATTTTACAGCTAAATTATGATCTTTTGCTCATTATCATTTATTTTTGTTGCCTGATTTCCACCATCAACTCTAAATTTTAAATTTGGGATTTGCTTTTGATATCCTGCAACTATTTGTACACTGAAACCTAACAATGTTTCCTCGTGGGATGCAGGAAGCTGCTCTTGCAGAGGACCAGGATCCAAATTTTAGATCAAATGAAGAAGCAAGAAACAGTGATGAAGATTCAACCAATGCAAACAAGTATGACTTTACTGATATATAAGTTCGTTTTGCTTGCAAATTGCCACGAGAAAAAAGTTCCCCCATCTAATGTTAAATGCATTTGCCCTTGCAGCAACTGTAACAATTTACCAGAGGCACTAAAATGTTCTGTGAATAATTCTGGACATCTTGATGAATTAACAAATGAAATGGAATTACTGAAAGAGAGGAACAAATTAATGGAGGCAGAACTGAAGGAGATGCAGGAGAGATACTCAGAAATAAGTGTCAAGTTTGCAGAGGTAGAGGGCGAACGACAACAGCTTGTAATGAGAGTACGCAACCTGAAGAATGCAAGGAAGAGATCATAACATCTCCGAAACTTGTTCGACTCAGTATGTAGGTAAATTAACCAGGGCACTTCAATCACTTCAAATTGACAGATTTTGCAGAGTATTTTCAAGAATAAAATTTTTGTAAATTGCTAAATATGTTTTCTTTCTCAGAATATATTGTTGGTTTCTTCATTTCATTGAGTGTAATACAAAATCCAAAAGGGTCAGTTCAACATGTAGGAATGTGCTTCAGTACCTGATTCTTTTTCTTCTTTTTGTTTCTTATTTTCATTTTGTAATATCCTCTACGTTACTTGTGATCATATGAAGAAGCTGTTGAAGTTTTTGTTCATGAATATATTCTATTCCATTGCCTACTTGTTCAAATCGTTGTTCTTTCATTGATGGTGATTGTGCAAAAATCAAGTTAAATAAATAAATAAAAGAATGCTAAAACTAGATAGTGAAAGCTGTTTTCTCATTTTATCCAGTGCCTTTGCCTTAGTTTTGTGCTCAGATGTCACAAAAACTCTGTACAGTGCCTATTTTCAATACTAAAACAAAATGTCAGCATTTCATTGCCTATTCTTTAAAGTTTAAAAAAACCTGTACTTTACCATATTATCATATCTCTAGAGTAAATAATTTTATATGAAGATCTATTAAACTCAAGCTCTAGAGTCAATAATGTTATACGAATAACTATTAAACTCAAGCACACTACTTGTAAATTGTACTAATGGAATAATTTATTTTCATATTATTTACGAGAAAGTTTATGTTATTTTTTTATTATTTTCTATTTGAGTACTATTCAAATAGATTTAACAGCTGTTGAATGTACACATATATATAATTTAAGTATTTAACATTTGTCAATTTCTTATCCCACTTAGGTACTATTTAAATAGATAGCATCTCATGAACCAATGTTTAGAATAAACCAAGTCACTTCAAACTGTGTATGTTTTAGTTCTGATAGGAGGCATATTCTAATAACCATGGGACAGTGATTAGAGAAAACCCAACTCATCTCAATAATCCTTATTTGTTCATATGACCATTACCTAGCTATCAACTAATAAGATTGAAATAAAATCAATTACGATACTCGATTTAAGATTACTATCAAGAAGGTGAAATATCATCACTTTCAAGATTTTGAATAAACATCATTAAATGCTATCTCAACTGCTTGATTCACTGCATTCATTGAAGAAACATGTTTTGCCATTTGAAATGATTTCTGCAAATCATTCCAATTGGTATGTGGATATTGGTTATGACAATGACAAGTAAAGTTGCAGATGCAAATGTTGGAGCTTTTTTGAGCTATGATGGGGCATGTGTGTGTGTGAATTCAAATGGGCTGTCTATATGTATGAATGATCTGCAACATAGATATGCAAGTACATCTGCAGCATATACGATATTATACATGGTAATATATAATAAAATAATAATATTAATAAGTGTAATTTATTGATTCACAATCTTATTTATTAGTAGCCAAGTGAATATCATCTCTAATCTGAAGAAACAAATGTTGTCAAAAGAACTTGATTTTTGATGTCTGGTCTTGCGATTTATCACTATCTTGGCGCTTAGTAGTTTTCATTGTCAGCCCTCTTAATTCAAAAATCTTGAATAAATCAAGAGATTTAAAAATTTCATGTGTTCAAACCCTCAACAAATAAGAAAATATAATCAAAAAAATCAAATAGTTATAACATTATTAGTTTCGAATAATAAATGAAAAGTCACCAACATAACTTATGTAAACACATGAAAAGAATCCTAGGCCAAATGGGCCGACAAATACAGACTTGGATAAACAGAGTTGGAAAAATGGGTTGAACTTAACAGTTTTTCAGTTTCATATCAACAACATTGTCTTGACATTCTACGGAACTCTCCTAGGACAGGACCTGGAAACAAAAAATTCAGGCTGAGGTTGACCTCAAACTACAAGTCAATATAAAGCATTATTTTACACAGGGAAAACCCGAAATTAACAGGCCCCAAACCTGTGAATATATTTGTCGTTTTCTCTTTTTCTCCTCAAGTTAAAATCATGCCTTCTTTTAACACCAAGAAGTTGACATATTTTGGCTTCCTGATGCAACGTACGATGAGTCTTCCGTCTTTTGGTGCAATAGATGAGAATAATGTCGTGTGAAATTTTAGTCCAAATCTGATTTTGGCCGAACCCAAATCAATCAATTTAGACTTATGATGTGATTCGTTCATGATCAATATAATTATAGTTTGCGATGCAACATCTCACTCTCTGACATGTAAGATTCCTACTCATAGATATTAGCATTTTTCATAGTGTTGATGCAAATATATATCACACTATTACAGGACTAATCTTGAGTGTTGATATTCCTTCCAATCCCATGATCCTGTATCGATTTCTGCTAGTTATATCTGATTCCAAAGTTACTTGGCAAGACTTGTCTTTGCTCAAAATTGTGTAATCTCTTCTCACTTCAAACCATGGTTTTTCTTTCTTAATCTCTGAATCCATCCATTGTTAAACTTCAAGCTTACTTTTCTATTTATTGAGAATAGAATTTTGCCATTGGAATCCATGAGCAAGACTTTGCTGCTGTCTTAGTTGGTAAATTTCGACTCGAAAAACAATGTCACCTTTGGAATTAAGGACAGTGCAACCATCTCCCTTTAACACAAAGGAATTAACACATATAGCGAATATTTCTCTTTCTGATAAAGAATTAGAAGAACTACTGATTTATGGTTTAGGATGGATTTGTGCCATTAACTGAAAGGCTGAAAAGTCAGCTTAAGTTTGTAATTTCTAAGAGTTATTACCTATACACACACTAACAGTGGAAAGATAGCTTTGAACCCTGAAAGAAACTTGTTTTGACTTGATCATAATGTAGGCACCTTTATCCTATAGTTTTAATGAGTAAAATTTGTTAGTTTACATAAATATTACTTTGGTGAATGACCCTTTTTGCTCTTTATTACTAGTTTAATAGAAATTAGACTAAAAAGTTGTTAGTATTTTGTGTTGAATTTTGTACTTAAAAGATAGTAAAACTACGTGTTTTGAATTTTATGATCCAAATTTGATTACTTGAGGCTGAAGTAAATTTTAGAGGATGTGAACAGATTTGTTAAACTACGTAATTCTTTGTATATATTATTTTTTTATCTATCGAGTATTTATATTTGTTATCATCTTATTGGTATGATTTGTAAACTCTTAATAAAATCTCAGGCTCATTGGCTTCAATTGTCCACAACAAAAGTAGTGGTTAAGCAGTGATTGTACAAGATGCTAGCAATTTCATTTGATGTTATTAGTGTTTATTTCGAATATTCTATTTTAATTTGATTGTTTTATCTTATATTAAATTTTACAAAGTGTGTATAATGTATATTAAATACATACATAAAGAAATATTTTTAATGTTTGACAAACATTTATAATATGAACTATGAAATATTAAATTAAAACAAAAAATTGAGACTGATGTGCTGATGAGGACATGCATGCATTATTTGGAGAGAAGTTCTCAGTTATGGATAGTCCATCCTTATCAAGTTATGCTTTTGATCCAATTTGTTTTGTGAGGGCAGTGTTGACCGAGAAGTTTATAATACATTAGCAGCAACAGGCACATTGGCAATGAGCTCAGTTTTTTAAAATATGAATTAAGTAAAATTATGATGAGATTAAGATAAGGTAAATAAATTAGGGAGTGATTTATGCTACAATTAAGTAAGAATATATTAAGTACACATTTATTTTGAGACGCATTGTAGTGAAACAAATATTATTATCTGCCAAAATTTATATTTTAATGTAAGGGGAGAGAAATGAGATTTTTCTTCTTTTCCCCTTTTTCCTTAAAGTAGCTTTGTTAAACCCCAGCAAGATTGGATGAGCCAGCTTTAATACCTCATCGGGAAATGGGAATGTGGTGTAGAAAATACTAGGATGTGAAAATATCATAAATTTTTGTAGCCTCCTTGTTATGTAAGTCTCGTTGAGACGAACCATGTAAATTGAATGTGTTTTTCTCAATTTTTTTCTTCAATAAATATTTTTTAATTTTCTCGTATTTTCTGGGTATTTCATGATATTTATTTGTGATTAAGTGATTCTTTTTCTCACACAGGGAGACATTTAGGTTCAATTATTATTATTATTTTATGTGGATAATTATTAATTATAAATATCAACTATCAGCAATTATATCAATCGACTATCAATTTTTGACAAGTAGTATCAATCTATAATCAACTAATAACTATTATGAAAGTAAATAAAAATCCACATTTTAATAAAATTCGAACATAAAATCTCATAATATGCTAATACCATGACTATACATATTGGAGAATGTCATTTTGTATTATTTATCTTGTGAAATTCAAAGATTGATGACATGAATCCCAATCCATTCAACATCATCAAATTAAAGAAAGTGGATAGTAAAAAATACCATCCCATATAATCCAATAACCTGATGGGGACTGTAAATGATCCATTAATCTACAGGCAATGTGGACTCCTTATCAAGAACTTTACATATAAAATGATTATCATGAATGAGATTACGAGTTGATGAATGACTATAATGCTTCCGCAATCAAAATTATTTTATAATCCCACTTTGCATGTGGTAAGAGACCAAACTAGATGGATCGTGTGTCGTCTCATTGTCTTAATAAAAATTTTAAATTAGTATAAATATTATATATAAAACTATTAAATTTTAAAAATTATTACTATTAAAAAAATAAATTATTAAATTTTAAAAATTATTACTATTAAAAAAATAAAATTTTATTTTTATCTATTATTTGTAAAAAATATTTGCTAATATCTATTTTCTTGTATTATCTTATTTAGCCGGTCACATCTGCAGGACTGGTACAGAACTACATATAGTAAGTCCCATTTAAACTTAAAGTGCAGTAGATAATATTATACTATTCGAGCACATAATTTGAATTCTCATGTTCACCACACATGAAAACATGTAACAATACACATTTTGAACTTTTGCCTTCTTATGTGATGTTATGATCAAGACATTATTAATTATATTTTTGTATGTCTTCTAATTATATATCAAACCATGCATTTTATCTAGGAAGGAGTGAGAAAACTTAAATTGGAAGATTGAGATTGATTTTTAAAAATAAAAAATAAAAAAAATAGAAAGGTAAAATTTTAAAACTTAATAAATTTATATACAAAATATATACTAAATTTATAACTTTATGGAGTTGAGGGGTAGTTGTCTCTACCAGCCCTTCCTCCCCCTGGTTTCATCACTGATTTTATCTTTTGGTGAAGGTTTTTCTAATGAGCATATTAGCTTAAAATAAAACCTGAAAAAAGAAACTGTTAATATAATATATATACTATATATATATATATATATATATATATAGTTTTTGCGAGAACGACAAGTCAAACAATGGCCTTGATCCTTGTCGAATTGAATTGCTAAAAGGATGTTGAGCAAATTAAACTTTAGAAATATCAATTTTGGAAAAAGCTATCTCTACACCTTGGAAAAACCATGTCTCTAACAATTCATGTGGGACAATGTAAAAGCTCTTCTAGTGAATTTCTATTTGAATACTTGTATAAAAACTTATAACCAGTAAAAAAAAAAAAAATTCTTACCATCAGATGCTTTGATTGAAAACTAAGTTTAGTGAAATAGCATATCATTAATTGCATGTTCATTGAGCAAGTGTACCTATCTACTCGCAGATATATGAACTGGTGTTACACCATCAATTAGCGATTTTATTCAGATGTGAGATGACACTGGAATGTTGCACACACACACATACACACACACATGTGTGTGTGAAAACCCATATCTATCATGGAAATGGAAACTTAAAGAGTTCACCTAAAAATTACTTTTAGGAGTCAGAAATAAAGCATTTACACCAAAACTGTCTATATTAATCAGCTTTTCTTTCCTTTTTCCCTACTCACAAAAAGCACCACTTGCACATTTTTACAGCTTATTATTGATCAAGCCATAGACTGTGACAAGAGCCATAATAAGCGATTGATCAGCCTGGGGTTCCACCATCAAAGTCAGTACGTCTTCTCCCAAAGGAACTCCTTCTGATGACTGCTTTTGCATAGCCTGCAAACACATCAAACATGGCCAGAACATGTTAATTACCAGGTGTTTAAACATAGGAAAACAATCATGAAATATACTTTCTTACTATAACTCTTGGTGGGTCCTAAAACAATCAATGAACCATATAGATCTCACACATCAATAATTGTGACGGGTCTCAGAACGAGAACGAGCATGTCCTAAACCCACCAAGAATTTTCCTAAAGCGCCACGATCATAACATATATACCATACTAAAAAGACTAACCTCTGCCAGAATCTGGCCTGAAAAATCTACAATCTTAAGTGTAAATTTCCCTTCCAATCCTATGATCCTGTAGCAACTTCCGGTATTTTCGTCGCATTTAAGGGTAACTCTGCAAGACTTGTCTCTGCTCAAGATTTTGTGATTTCTTCTCACTTGAAACCATGGCCTCTCCTTGTTAACCTTTGAATTACCAATCCATTTAAAACCTTCCCAACATCCAAAAATTCGTAGTTTCTGTCAAAAATAAACAGTTTTAGGCCATCATTCAAGCTTAATTGTTAGTCGGATAAAAGTAAATATAGGCTAAGACACAGTTTATAGACTTGCCTTTTTATTTATAGAGAACAAAACTTTGCCGCTGGAATCCATGAGGAAGACTTTGCTGCTGCATCTTTGCTGGTAATTATCGACTCGAAAAACGACGTCACCTCTGGAATTAAAGACAGTGCAACCATTTCCATGGAACACAAGGGATTTCATCCATATAGTGAATGTTTCTCTTTCTGATGAAGAATCACAAGAACTAGTACCACTCATTGAGGGATTAGGATGTATTTTCGCCATTAATCGAAAGGCTAAAAAGTTCGTTTTTTTCGATGTTAAGGATGGTGATCAGGTACTGTCACAAAGCCTAAGTATTTATATATGTTCGAGACTTCAATGAATTATTGTCCGTATATATATATATAGGTTTAATCCACAATGG
Source organism: Paulownia fortunei (assembly GCA_019321725.1). NCBI lineage: Eukaryota > Viridiplantae > Streptophyta > Magnoliopsida > Lamiales > Paulowniaceae > Paulownia > Paulownia fortunei. The sequence goes on along the minus strand of CM033122.1, from coordinate 6,388,261 downwards.
AAACAGAGATCAGAAACCATAGAGAAAGTGTCAAGCTTTGACTTAATCATATTTTAGAGCTCCTTAATCCAAAAGCTTAATGGAAACCATTAGTTTAATGCAGTTAAATTCCCACACTTTGCTTTAGTTGGTGGCCCTTTTTGCTATTTTTAGTCGCAAACCAGCAATTGTCTATGAAGCCCGCAATTTCATTTGCTGTGATTAGATGATACAAGAAAATGTATTGATCATGTCATGAGAGGGACAGTATCCATTATTTAGGAAGTAGTTATCTGCAGCTTGCATGCTTCATTCTTATCAACTTGTTTTTAATCTAATTAATCTTCCAATAATTTATATCAGGCCAATGTTGACTCAAATAGTTATCTGTAAATACATCATCAATCAAACAATGAATTATGAACTATCTTTTAAATAATTTATAAATACAAACTATCAAAAGTGACTATTTGAGAGGTAGACAAATACTCACATGTCGATCAATCGAGATTCGAACTCTACTACTCAAGTTTGCCACTTAAATTAACCTCATTCATTTATAGGAATAATTTTTAATCTCGATGTTTTGACTTACATTAAACGATAATTTAGGAGTTTGATAGGACAAATAAATTGTTTTTAAGTATATATAAAATACGAGGTTATAGACTAGAGGGGGAGGGAAGGGGCGACGGCCGAGTCCAATCCCCCTATTCGATCTGCCTCCGGCAATAAAAATATTATGGTTATTATTTCTCAATTTGGTGCAATTATATTCATAACTTTGTTTAGTTTAACATATTAACCAATTAGGTTTTACATAAAGATGAAATATGGAAGTTAGTTGGTGATAGATAACATTGCTCTGAAATATATATTTACTTTATTTTTGCCACCATGCATTATTTAATTATCAAATGAGTATTTTTTAAGAGTATAGACACAGAAGAATTAATGTTGCATTTGGATGTTAAAAAAATTTAAATAAAAAATTTCAAATGACTTCAAATTAATAAAATAGGTCAAATAATATGAAATTATTCAAACAAGTCAAATATTTTTTTCATAAAAATGTAAATCTCTTAACTCTCAAACTCTTCAATCCAAATGCAAATAGAAGAACTCAAATAAAATTTTTACTACCTAGTTCTTTTTTGTCTCTTTACTTTTAAAAATTAAAAAAATGATTAACAAAAGAGAGAGCAAATTCATTCCATTATTCTTCACTCTTTTATGTATTGACTTTATGCCCCTGCAGAGTCAATATATGGACCTGTGTGGTCACAATTAACGTATGATTATGAAATTAATTACCAAAAAGGTAAGCCTTAACGATGATTATCTTTTAGTAATTTGCCATGCAAAAGACAATTTACGACAAGTTGGATTACTTAACTGGCGGCCGTGGAATTCTTATCGCGACTTTTATACTTAATTAATTGTACATTAGCCTGAGATTAGTGACTTGCTGATAGTGATTCCATAACCAGATTAACATATTGCACCACTTTGCATGTGATTTAACAGCTTGATCAAATTTATTAAACTGCAAATTAGGTGCAGACCTAAATTTTAAGGGAGACATTTTATTCTTGAAAAATCATATCCGTCGGTAAAAAATGAGATAAAGTAACTTTAGAAATACGAGAATGGTTTTTAAGAATGTGTTTGTACGATAAATAAAAGTATATTAATTATAATTGATGTAATATGAATATATTTTTGGATAATAGTCCTCAGATGAGAAATAAAAATATAATGATTACATTTGACGTGATATGTCTTTTTTGTAGAATATATTTTGACAGAATTAAAACAACGAATTTTATGAATTTTTTAATAAAAAATTATGTTAAAAGTATGGATATTTAAAGTTGATTTACTTACTTTTTTTTGTATTTTGATACTTGAATAATGTCTATAAACCAATCACTTATGAAAATAGATTCACTTCTACAATTCAAATATTTTTTTTTATAGTAACTTGGACTTAATCATTGTAGTCCTTCTTATTTATTATTTTCTGCATTGCTTTTTCTTGTATAGAGAGATAAGAAATATTCTAATTTGATAGTTAACTTTTGATAGAATAGTTTATTTTTAACGTGTTGTGGGAGGGTAATTTTTGTGGTTCAAAAAAATCATCCCTCTCAAATTACTCTTACCAAAATAATTTCAAATTATTTGGGTTTACATTTTGATATATTTTTTTAACTTTGACAGCGATTTCTCCCGAACTAGATCAAAGAAACAACTACAATGTATGATGTTGTCTTCAAAGCCCATTTTCTGATAAGGCTAATAAAAGTGACTACGCTTTTTGGATTAACCTCTAAACAAAGCCCATTTATTTAACCCACAAAAAATCTAATGGGAAACAACTAACAATACGAGAATATGGGCCAAGTTTGATTATTGGGGAAAGCCCAATAAAATGTCCTTTGGTGTGGTCTTCCAATTCATTCAAGTGGACACTTCTTGGGAGTTCATTGTGGGCACTTAATTAATAGTTCGGATCCTTTGTTATTAAATAATATTTCATTTCGTATTTTAATTTATAAATATACATCATGTATAAATTTATGATGTTATTAATATACACGTAAAATATATTGGTGAAACAAAATAAAAGATAAAATTTGATTCTGTTGATGTATGGAAAAATGAAATTTTAATTGTAGAAGTACAATTATTCGTAGTGCAGCAAGGTTTGCTAGTATTTTTTTATTTTTTTTATCTTTTTTTATGGAAATGTCACTGCTGTATGATCAGGCCAGGCCTGCCTTGGATAGTCCTAACAGGGATGGGGATAGGATCATAAATGCTATCTCCCTGCCTTTTGATGCACGTTTGCTAGCACCAAATTTTGCAATAATGGCTGGACCACTCCATTGGGGATGTTCATGTTCTTTTTCTTCTTCTATTCTTGTCTAAAAGGTATGACTTATTTGGCTCCCTTGGATACTAATCCCTAGTCCCAATTTTATTATTACTATTATTGTTTAACCTTGTATGGACTTTTAGATAAAGATTAAAAAAGTATTTTTTTTTTTTTGTTTAATCTTTTACACTATTACCTAAATAATCATACCTCTGCAAGGCAGGAAAACATGTGAAATAGATGAGAATGGACTTTTCTCTATCAATAAAGCCGATCCTTTGGAAAAGTATTTGTGCTTCATAATTCATGTCCGGAGACAATCGTGCTTGAATAGAAGTTACTACAGTAATTTAGCAATGAATGTCGAGTTCACTATAAAAATAGATGATTATATAAAGTATTTAAAAAAATAGTCTTATCTTGGCGTATACCAAAAATTAAAAAAATTGAAAAGAGCTTGACATACTGAGTGTTGTAGACATAGCAAGCCGAACTTATTTATTTAACTCCGGCTAAAAGGACTTATTTGTTATTGGGTTAAAAAATAATAAATTAAAATTATTAATTAAATACATAAAGTTCAAAGTTGAAAATAAATCATAGCAATTTTGCCAAAAATAAGAAATAAAAGTGGGTCAAACAGTTTCTTGCAGAATCTACATATATAGCAATTCTTGGAGTTCTTTATGAACTTTTAACAGTTGATCAAATTACAAAACTATCACAAAGAAAACAACTTAATTTGAGTACTTATGTGATGGAACTGCATTAAAGGCAAATGAAGCTGTTATGACAGCCTGATAGTTCCATGGCATGTATGGGTAGGGGCAGTAGCTGCACAAGGTTAGGTACCCTGCCACCTTTGCCAGTTATGAATTATGACTTACCATTTTAACGAACATCACATAACTGCACAAGAAATGGGCTTCAACCCTACAAGAACAATTATTCTCTCCATTAACTATTACCAATTGATTTTCTAAAAGTTAAATGAAAATCTACTCAATATTTATATTTCACATAAATTTATTAACTTTGAGGACATTGTAAAGAACTAACAAATATTTTTTTTCAGATGGATGGATTACAAGAATTATCTTTGAAATTTGAGTTAATTACAAAAAAATCTAAGTTTGTAAATTACAAAAATCCCATCGATATTTATTTTTATTTTATAAATTATTTTTATCAAGGAAGAAGTATTTGTAAAACAAAAAGAAACCTCAAGAGATTATTTGTAATATCTTTAAGGGGATATTTGTAATTTCAAAAAATAACTAAGTATTTTTTGTAATTTATATCCTTTCGATTTACTTTTGGAAAACAAATTTTTTGAAAATTCTAACTTGAATTTGTGGGTTTTATAGAATTTAAAATCAATCGAAGTGAATTAATCTTGTCGATATAATTAATTACACTCCAAATACAGTGACAACTGACCAATCTTTAAAAAAAAAAATATTTAAAAACATTTCGATTAAATTGTTTTGTTGCTCGGCTAGAAAAAAGAGATTGTATAGGTGTGATACTGGAGTCATCTGCAGGCCAGGAAAACTGAAACTAAATTCAAATATTTAAAAAGCTCGTTTTGGAAATATTTAAACTGGGATACTTCTAAATTAATTTTATTTCTCTTTAGCTTTACTTCAATTATGAAGGGGACAGCATACCAAACACTTCAATTTTGAATTAAGGTATGGTACTTTATTTATGCCAATTTGAGGTAAACCACAAAATAAAACAAAAAGATGTGGACACACATAATACACTTTCTGCCGGATCTTCTTTAGTCAATGGATTGATTAAACCCTTTTGTATACATGCAAGGTTAAAATTGTCCTTGCAAATAAACTATATGTACCTTAAGATATAGGATGATAAGTCAACAAATTACACCCATCAATTCGGATCCTTGCATAATGGTATTCTATATTATGTGTATATTAATATATTCATCAACGTACACACATGACATGTATTATGAGAAAATATAACGTGTATGTATCCGTTTTTTGTAGAATCTCTTATCGCATTATAAGTGAGTCAATTAAAAATATGACATATACGGAGGTGTAATTCGAATGTATATAAGTTATGTCATTGTATTTACCAGAGGACGAACCAAAGGGAAAGATCGTCTTTTTTAAAAAATGAAATAAGCGAAGTTTGGAATTTGGATCATCAAAAACAATATAATACAAGATATTTATATCAGTTTGTAAATGAGGATTGGATTGGCTTATTTACATATGAGCAGAACAATATCTTAGGGACTACATTAAACTTTTATTTCTCTGACATTTCAAGAAAATCAATGGATTAGACAATCAAACTTCTATTTGTTATGATATTTCAAGAAAATAATTGGATTAGACAATCAGCCAAATATAAAGGGCCCAAAAGAAGTAGATAACCTTAGCAAAAGCGCACATGAAGAGGTGTCTCCGGTCAGTCTAAAGTGCAAAAGGAAGACAAAACCGACCCATCCCCCCACCCCCCAAAACACACACACACACACACATAGCAGGGGAGTCTATATTCTATTTGCTGGAAATTAAAAACTCTATTATTTTGACAAACTTATTATAGCAATTATATATTAATTCTAACTTTATTAAACTTTCAAATTTCTAATATTTGCCATTTTATTCAATAATATCTGATTAATATAAAAAAAAATAGTTGGCTCATCTATAGTTATATTTGGACATGTGTTGATAACGTAGTTTAAATATCTTACCATGCAGATAGACATCTTACGTCATATTATAATAAAATTTTATTGTGAATTAAAAATAAGAAAATAAATTCTTATTGAAATTTACAACCTTCTAATTCATCTGTGACCATTTCAAAGGTAGCATAGCCAAGCGATATCACTTTCCCAGAAGATGATGATAGTCTGTGTTTTAGTTTGCAATTATATGTTTGTCTCACAGACAGCAAAGTGAACTAATTGTTTTTTGTTTTTCCTTATAATTAATTGAGCCAATCGATATCGGACACGTAGGAGGGCAGTGACTATTGTTGATTCTATTTAAAAAATAATGAATCTTGTAATGTCTTACTTGGAAGCTCTGTCAGTGAGGGCCCTTCATCTTTAAACAATTTTCCCTGTCTGATGAAGATTTTGTTACTATATTTAAAAAAAAGGCGCCTCTATAGTATTTAATAATATATATATATATACATATATTTATATGAAGAAATTTAATAATGATTTAGATAATGTTGAGCTATGATATATTTCACTACTTAAATCTTATTTAATATTATTATTTTTTTCCTTGTTTTTGGGCCTGATTATTTCAGTTTAATTGTCTAAATGGAATAACAATGTGATTTTTTATTTTCTAAGTGGTAGTAAAAATAATTTCTACAAGTAAAAAGAAACCAACTTTGTAAAAGGTAAGATAAAGCAAATTAAAAGTACTTTCTTTTGGCAATGTTTCAAAAAGATGCCGATTATTCAATGTCTTTCTCTGAATCTTAATTATAAATTAGTATGAGACTTACCAAGATATTGACAAATGATCAGAAACTCACATATTAATAACACATATAGTAAGTAATTACATAAAAATGCAAAAAAGTTATAATTCATACTTCAACCTCTATACAGACATAGATACAACATATTTATTGATTATATTACAAATAATTACAATAACTTTTGTGCATGCAAAAATTGTTAGACTTATTGATTATATTTCAAACAATTACAATATTTTGTGCTAAATTGTACAAATTAACTTGTTTGGAGTAAATGCGAGCCCATGACCAAAAAGTTATTACTTTCCTAATTACCATTCATTATATTAATACGTGTGTTTAGCTAAATTTATATAAATTCATACATCTTATAAAATATTTTTTAGAGTTTATAAAAAATATAAGTTTATTTATAAATAAGTTCTTGAATATAATTAGATAACATAATGTCACGGAACTTATAAAATATTAACAACAACAATTTTTTTCTTAATTCTGCTATCAAATTGACGGAGTTTGTGAAAAAGTATAAAAAATAAATTAAGATCTCCGCAATTTTTTATTTTTTTTTTAACTTTTAAGATTTGAACATGTTATCTATGATGTATTTAGTAAGCAAAAATTATTATAAAATTAAACTAATATTCAGACTTTAGATAAAAATTGAAATTAAGACCTCTTTATTAAATAGTCACTACTTTAAGAATAGACCTCTTTATTCGGGACAAAATCTCATTGGCCAAATAGTCACTACTTTAAGAAATAATGAAAAGAGTTATTAGTGAAAAATTGTCCGCCTAATTGATAGCTAAGTACGTTCCTAACTACTATTTTCTGCTTCACTGCTCTATTCATCTATTACTACTATTAATGTTAAGCAAAATATCGCCTTCACTAATTAAATTACCGTGATATTTTGGTGAGATGAGGTTATTGAATTATCGTTACCGAGATAATGGATGTTCCCGTCGCCCCTCTAATTATTGAGCGGTGTTTTCTAACGTGCGCTGAGAATGAGGCACATGATTATTGGCGCAGGATTCGGAGGTTTTTTGAGTTTCGAGTGCCATTCTATTCTATTTCTTATTTGAGATAAATTTTCCAAAAATGAGATCGGAAAAAAGAAAAAAATTCATCCATTTTTAAAATTATTTAGTTAGTTTAATTGTAAATGAAGTTTTATAGGAGAATTGAAGAAATACTACTTTTGGATATATTTACTAAATTATCTTAAAAATAATAATTAAAAGTTAATAATATCATATTATTAATTTAAGTAAAAAGTATTTCTTATTTTAAAAAATTAAATTGTACATTAAAATATTTTTAAATAAAAATAAATATTTTTAAATATAAATTTAATGTAAATCAGATGCACAATATACATCGTGACGTGAAGTAAAAGATGAGAAGAGCCGTCCCCCGGGGCACAGCTCAATTGGCGGAACAATTGACTTGAACTTGCTTCCAGCGGCAGGGTGGGGGTTCGAATCCTGGTGGGAACCTGCGGATTCATTTCAGTACGAAGCAATCACTGGGCTGTCAGTGGGACCCTGCGACTGAGGTGTTTCGAGCGATCACTGTGGGTTGGGCTCCTTGTGCGCAGAAGTGTACAGTTCTTGTTGGGAACCTGGGTGTTGGTTGAGGCATATCCCGCGATTTACCCCCTTCTAGGTGCTAGGGACATGTGTCTAGGAGGTCCAGAATTAGTGTGGTAGGAATCTAGGTTATCATAAAAAAAAAAAAAAAAAAAAAAAAAAAAAAAAAAAAAAAATTCATCCATTTTTAAAATTATTTAGTTAGTTTAATTGTAAATGAAGTTTTATAGGAGAATTGAAGAAATACTACTTTTGGATATATTTACTAAATTATCTTAAAAATAATAATTAAAAGTTAATAATATCATATTATTAATTTAAGTAAAAAGTATTTCTTATTTTAAAAAATTAAATTGTACATTAAAATATTTTTAAATAAAAATAAATATTTTTAAATATAAATTTAATGTAAATCAGATGCACAATATACATCGTGACGTGAAGTAAAAGATGAGAAGAGCCATACTGTTTATCCGTCTCAAATGCTTTTCTCCATCGCCATAATTACAATCATTAGCTTAAGCAAAAGCTGTTTACGCCACTAAAATGCTACGCATTTCCCTGTTTGTTACTTTCTTTGTTTCAACTTTCAGGCCCACCAGAAAAAAGAGAACAAAATTAATTAAAAAAACCGCCATTTTCATCTCGCTTGATGCTCAAACGCAAACAAAAACATTCCCGAGTTATTTTTTTTCTCTTTCAGACACTTTCTGCAGCTGGTATTGCATATAGACTTTAATCTGATTTCTCTTTTTATCATTCTCTCTATCCATTTATTCTCTCTTCTTCCTTCACTCTGTCACTGCCCGTCTCTCTCTGTTTCTGACACCAAACACCTCTCTTTCAATCCAAGTCTTCCTCATTTGTGGTTGCTTTTTGAACTTCATTCTCATTTTCCAGTGGGCTTTGCTTTCATGGGTTGTTACTGATTTTGATTCAGGATTTATTGTTAAGCTTACTAACTTTAGTTTCTTTAATTTCTTTGTATTGTGAGGAGAGAAAAAAGAGAGAATCTTGGTTTCCTCTTACGGGTTTATTTTTCATTCTTTATATTCTTTGTTGATGAACAGTTGAACATCCCCAAGTTGGACCAGCTTCGTTCTCTTCTTGGATAAACCCACTTCTTTAGCTCTCAGGCTCTCTTTTTTCTCTTTTCCTCTTCTAGGTCCTTTTATCCTTTTTTCCTTTCTTTCTTTCTTTCTTTCTTCTTCTTCTTTTTTATTTTTTTTTCTCTTGAATTTTTTTGGTTTCTTTAAAAGTGTTGTTGTTTATGGGTTCTTCAAGCTCTTGAGTGTAGTTTGGGTGTGTGATGTGTAGAAGAAAGATGATGTATTTTGCTTCATTTCAAGTTCTTTTGCTCAGTTTAGGATTCTTGCTTGCGGATTGTGTTGCATTTCCAAAAAATGAAGGCAAGTTTTACCCGGCTGACTTATAGTTGATTCCACAGATCTTGACTCTTGATTGAATTATTCTTTAAGAAGTATATTTTTAACCTTTTGTATTCATGTGAATGAAATTTATCAATATATAGCAATGTGGGGGATTGTTGTTTGAATTTATCTTTCAAAGATCTTGGATTTTAGTCATTGATATGAAGTAAATGTAGGAATGTGGCTACAGTTTAACTTTAATGCAGACTTTATAGGTATAATTTCTCTCACAGAAGAATTTGTGGGTTTTGTTCAGTTGAAGCTTTAAATTCTTTCAAGAGAGCTATTTTCGAGGACCCATTACTGGTTTTGTCAAATTGGAATCCTCTGGACTCAGATCCTTGTAATTGGTCTGGCGTTTATTGTTCTATGGCTGGAGACCATATCATAAAGCTGTAAGATTTTCGGTTTGGGTCTGTTTACTGTAAAAACAATGAATTTACATGTTTTTTGATATACAACATTATTGGTAAATTAGAAGCTATAGTATGCTGTTACTGCCTAATCAGACTTCCTATTTGTGATTCCACTCAAATTGCAGTAACATATCTGGGGCTTCTTTAAAGGGTTTTCTTGCACCCGAATTTTACCAGCTCTCAATTTTGCAAGAATTGTAAGCATTTGTTTTGTATTATATTATTTTTCTAATTTTGATTATTGGGGTAGAGTAGTTATGTTGATTAAGTCTCTCTCTGATTAACAGAATTTTGCATGGGAATTTGTTGATTGGTACAATTCCGAAGGAAATTGGCATGTTGAAAAACCTCAAGGTATTGGATTTGGGGTCAAACCAGCTAACAGGAACAATCCCGCCTGAGATTGGAAACTTAACCAGCATTGGGAAAATGTTCGTGAGAAATGAGTGTTGGACATGAAGATACATTAGTGGACTTCTATTTCTTCGTTGTTTTTCCTTTTCTTTTCTCTCATCAGTTTTTATCTTCTGTTTTTACAGAAACCTTCAATCCAATGGGTTGACTGGAAAGCTGCCTTACGAACTTGGTAACTTGAAATACCTCGAGGAACTTCGACTTGATAGAAACAAGTTTCTAGGAACTATCCCTGCTAGTAATAGCTCTGGATTTCCGTCCTACACACATGGAATGTAAGTAGAAAATACTTGAGTAACTTTATGATTGGCCCCTTAAATCTCAGTATTTTTCTCTTCCCAAATTAGCTCGTATTTTCCTTTTGCTCTTCATTTTGGGGTGGGGGTTGGGGTGTTACTGTTGTCCTTCTGTTTTTCATAAACGTTTCTTTCTTTTCCTTGTTTTTTTTTGGCTTTGTTGATGAATAATTGTTCAATGAAATTATTAGCTTGGTAAAATTGTACCTATAAAAGAAATAATAAGTGGAAATTCCTAAATCTTGATTTGTAATATGTGTATTATGAAACTCGCTCTCCAATCTAATGGGCTGATCGCAATTTCTGGTGTTATCACTCATATGGTTATTTGCCAACAATGTTCAAGTGCCTGATGCAGATGGAGTCTACATATGAATCCCATTTTATGATTGCATAATGATCAAAGCAAAACATAAGGATTTTATAATTGTGCAAATTTTACGGTGCACCAAGTGCAATTTGCTAGGTAACAAAGACTGGTTCCACCAATAAAAACTACTGCTCTTTATATGGGTTCAAGTCCTGTTTGTTGCTTTATCGAGACCAACTTTCACTAAACGCTTGCATTTTCAGTCCAAGAACTTGTTTCTTAGCAAATCTTTCGGTGCATCAAGTGCAAGCAATGCATTTGCTAGGTTACAAAGATTCATGCCACTTATAAACACTACTACTCAAATTTGTGGCGTTTTATTTGGGTACAAGTCCCTGTTTGGTTGCTTTGTTGAGAACAACTTTCACTAAATGCTTGCATTACAATTACATTAGGTATGCTTCAAATGGCAGCCCTATGGGATTTTGTGGATCCTCCCAATTAAAAGTGGTTGACTTATCATACAATTTTTTGGTTGGAAGCATACCTAAGTGCTTGGAGTATCTACCTAGGTACTTTTTGTATTTTGATATTTTGTATACCTTGTTACATTTCTCTTTATCTGTTTTCTATTGTCCTTACCTTTCATTTCATATTTACCGTTCATTTTGGGATATAGATCAAGTTTTCAGGGTAATTGCCTTCAAGACAAAGATCCCAAGCAGCGTCCTGCTGCACAATGTGGTAGGTGACCCTGCTTATGCACATTACTGAACACATGGCAGCTTTGTCCCAAAAAGTGTAAAAGACACTCGTAAAATATTAATTTTGTTCAATTACATGAAAGTAATGATAAAAGGCATATACAATGACTCTTTAAATGTGACTCCCTGTTGATATTTCCCTAAAGCTGATGTCTGGAGTTTTTGTCGGATTTGATCTTTCCTGAATTTAATCACGTGAGGCCTTTGAATTTGAGTAACTTTGAGCAGTGGTTGGCACTGTGGTCATTTAACTTTCACTGATGAGCTGTAGTGATAAAACTTTCATAACAGGTACTGCTCCACCCATTAAAACCCATCCAGGAGTTAACACAAAGCGTAGGCCTATTGAAGATGGATCTAAACATCATTCCAATGATTCGAAACCTGGATGGCTCTTGGCTCTTGAAATAGTGACAGGAATCATGGTTGGTTTGCTCTTTGTTGTTGCTCTTTTCACTGCAGTTCAGAAGTGGAAGAGAAAACCTTCAATCATTATTCCATGGAAGAAGTCTGCAAGTGCAAAGGACTACATGACGATTTACATAGGTTAGTCTCTTTATATCTATTTTATCCTATCCAGGAGCGGAGCCAAAAAAAGGATACTAGGGGACGAGAATTATTTTTTCTTAAAAATAGGAAATAAAGAGATATTTTTTATTATTTGGGGGGGTGGGGGGAGAATTTTCAAAATTTAATAATTTTATGTATAAAATCAATACTAATTTTAAAAAAAGTTGGAGTTGAGGGGGGCGGCCGGCCCCTAGCTCCGCCACTGATCCTATCTAAATCTTTGAACCCTTTTATGTCTAGCAACAGTTACTGCCAAAATCTCTTATGGTGACTATCTTTATCAATTACAAGTTTCTATGCGTGTTAGTGCTTAAACTAAATCAAATGCTTCTGCAGATTCCGAAGCAATGAAGGATGTAGTGAGATGTAGCAGACAAGAACTTGAGGTAGCCTGTGAAGATTTCAGCAACATCATTGGTTCCTCTCCGGATAGCGTGGTATACAAAGGCACCATGAAAGGTGGGCCTGAAATTGCTGTGATATCTCTTTGCATCAGAGAGGAGCATTGGACAGGCTACCTCGAACTTTACTTTCAAAAAGAGGTACCTTGTTCTTTCTTAATTAAACATGTGCTTAATACTTTTTTATAAGCATATATTATGGAATATTTGAACTTTTAATTGCTCAGCAGACATGATTTACAAATTATGTTATTCATGTTTCAGGTGGCAGATTTGGCAAGATTAAATCATGAAAACACAGGAAAACTGCTAGGCTACTGCAGAGAAAGCAATCCATTTACAAGGATGCTGGTATTTGATTATGCATCAAATGGAACACTCTATGAGTACCTTCATTGTAAGTTAATTTCCAATATATTTTCTCTTCTCTCTTCAATTTTTGGGAACTTCATTCTGTATCGCAACAGCTTCCACAAGCTGAATGCAGGAGCTTTCTGATTAATTGCAGATGGAGAAGGATGCCAATTTTCTTGGACGCGGCGCATGAAAATTATTATTGGCATTGCCCGGGGACTAAAGTATCTTCATACAGAACTTGATCGTCCATTTACTATATCTGAATTGAACTCTAATTCCATTTATCTGACTGAAGATTTTTCTCCTAAGGTGAAGCTAGATCACTTGTATATCATACTAACATCAACTTAATGTTAGATGACCTGTTCTGCTGTTCAATGGCTTTTATTTTGTTATCTTCATTTGTTTTCTTTTTCTTTTTTTATTTTTTTGGGTGGGGGTTGGTGGTGAAGAAAAGGAGAAAGATAGTTTGCTGGTTATCACTGTAACATTCTTCACATTTTTATACAGCCCCCAACTAGGAAGTTATGGGCTCTTACAGGAGATTGGACTGTTATCATGATACAGATACCTTGAAAGATAAATAACTAGACAAGTCTGCTGATGTCGAGATGTATATTCTTGTTTATCCAAGTAGACAAGCAAAAAAACAGATATCTATGCTTTTCGAATCACGAAGTTCTTATTAGATTACTCTCAACTTCGTCTGCAGCTGGTTGATTTTGAGTGCTGGAAGACAGTCCTCTCCAGATCAGAAAAGAGCTCAGGCACGATAAGCAATGAAGGTGCTGTTTGTATCCTTCCAAATTCTTTGGAAGGACGCCATCTAGATATCCAGGGAAACATTTATGCATTTGGGATTCTTTTACTTGAAATTGTCAGCGGGAGGCCTCCATATTGCAAAGACAAAGGGTGCTTAGTCGATTGGGTGAGACATTATGATTATTTCAAACTTTTTTCGTCCATTAATGTTATCTCGAGTCTTGACCCTTTCTAGTAGAGAGATTATATATTGACCCTTTCTAGAGATCAGGTTTTGTAGAGAGATCATATTCAGACTTCAATTTTGGATGCTGTTGACCTTTGGTTTATTATTTTCACTGCAGGCTAAGGAGTTTTTAGAATTGCCAGATGTTATGTCTTGTGTAGTGGATCCTGAATTGAAACATTTCAGACATGAGGACCTCAAAGTGATATGTGAGGTAGTAAACCTATGTATCCATCCCAGTTCCAGCACCAGGACATCCATGACGGACTTGTGCTCCATGTTGGAAAGTGGAATAGATACTTCCATATCTGCTGAGATTCAGGCATCTTCTCTAGCTTGGGCTGAACTCGCGCTGTCTTCATAGTGAGCTAACACCAGAAATGGGAAATAGACAATAGCAATACTCTCTTTTTCTTCTTTCTAATCTCCCTTGATCCTGAGGTATCTGAGTTCTTGTAAATCTTGCGTGCTGTAAGAAACATAGGTTTTGTGCTGTCAAAGCTCTCAATTCTTTGTATTAACTTTTGCCCTCACATTTGAGATCATTAAGTAGAGGATGAAGGTCTTGCTTCATGCTTCATGGTTTCTTTGCGCACTCTTGTGTAAAACTGAATCTCTCAGTGGTACTACTATCTAACTTGTTAGAATCTATTATTACGCCATTCATAAAGAAGCAACCAAATACCATTAGGGTGAGAGCTGTTTAATACAGTACTACTAGGGAAGTAGAAACTACCTTTGAAATGGTTGTGTTGATCTTTCCTAGCAAATATAACCACGAAAGTATAACTGATTTTTGTGGTAGATTGACAAATCTTTCAACTGCGATGTACCATGGAATCAAATGTATCGCATCAGGATGATGCTATTACCTGATGTGATGATGCACTAATTTTGCCAAAGTTTAGGTTGTAAAATATCGTACTGCCAAATTTTAGAATAGAGATTTGATGAGAATGCAAGTACAATTTGTGTTTGGTACGACCTCTTTGCAAAAATAAATCCCATGGGTACCATGGACAAGCTACTAGCAGAATATGTCTTGAGATAAACCGGGGGAAAACAACAAAATACAAACAAAAGAAATACAGAAAATTTTAGGGAGAATTGCAGATAAGTTCTCCCAGAGTAGCTCAAGTTTATGCTAGGGGACATGTTTGCATATTAATGGGGATGAGCTCAGTTCTCAGATTCATCTCGCAATCTATCAATTCCACAAGAGAAAGAAAAGGAAAGATTTAGACTGCTCATGTATGAACCAAAAAACTCATGCGCATGTCCATGAAATAGACTGCTCAAGTATGAACAGAAAAAATCAAGTTCATATAATTTTTTCTACCAAAAACGCCTAATCTCATTCTAATCCAAAACCTTGGGTAGATTATCCAGGAGAACTTTCAATTCCATTTTTTTAATGCCACAGTTGAACCACGATCAAAAAGAAGAAAGAAAACATAATGATCAAAATGACCAACAACATGAATCACACACATGAAACTTGAAATTATCCAAAACTTGAGTACAATCAACTCCCTGGGATTGGCCAAAAAATTCTGTTTTTCTTGTAATAACCTTTACCAAGAGAATAATCAAACATGACATAATAGTAACATGTTCCAAGATCACATAGCTTAAGATGCTTGTAGTACATGAAACTGCTCAAAAGAAAAAAAAAAAAGAATGAGGTCAAAAGGCTTCTATTGGGGCATACTCGAGAAAAACTTTAGCGCAAAAAAAAATAAAAATAAAAAAACAGAATTTTGAGGACTTATCATACCCTTCTCCAACATTGCCACGGCAATATTTATGCATCAAATTCCTGTCTTGGAATCTTGGGGCCAGATTCTTAAATAATCTTTAAAAGATACTATTTAACGTTTTGCAGGTGCAAAATGATTGTCATTAGGGTTCCTCTTTCCACTGAAAACAGCTAATGCTTTCCTAACTGGAGGCTGCTGAGGAGCTTTTTTATCAGTGTGATGGCGGAAGATGTCATCTGGTACAAAGAAGCCATCTTCCTGCAAAACAGCTCATTCAAATCATGGGTTGGAAGATCTCAATGATAAAGAAAGATCATGAATACTCTTAACAACTAAAAAAATTATAAAATGACGGGGGAAGTGGCAGTCAACCTGTTTATTTTTTTTCTTCGTCTTAGGATACAGAAACTTCTGTGGAAGCTGATCTTCACGTAAAATAGGATTCTTCGTAATTGCATCCCTCCCTCCTTGGGGTAAAGGTAATGAGAACTGCAAACAGAACCACATATTTAAGCTAATTTTTGGGAAAAATTATAAAGCATGGTCAAGCAAATTAGAGACTCGCGAACACATCAACTTTCAGAATCTCACAGCAGATATTGACAAACAAGGCATAGAACCTATAAACGACAAATAAACATATTGGCTGAACCAAACAATCATTAGAGAATTGTTTAAGTATAATGAAACCAAGCTACCTTTAATGTATTATAGTGTAGAATAATAGAAAGGAGGCATGTGTCGAAGAAAGATTGTTACAAAAATGGGATCACAAAAAATGATATGATGCTGTACAAAGCAAAAATCCAGCTTCTTAAGTGGAGTTTTTATGTTACCCACACAAGATCATTGCATCAATAAAGAATTTGAAAAAAATAGATGTTACCATGTTAGTACTATCAGTTATAGCAGAACAAAGAACCAAAAAAGCCGTAATTGTTTCCCAAAGTGAATAATACCTTTGTTCCACGCAGGGATATGCGAGGTCGACGCGCAGCCAACACAATACCATTTTCACTAACTGTAACAGCTACTTTTCGTAGTGTGCCCCCATTCCCACATGTGGGGCAGAAAATTCTACCAATCTCTGTAGTCACCTTAAAGCAAGCATGGCATTTCAGCACCCACCTAGAGAAAGAATAACATGTTAAGACTTTTATCCCAGACATAATGAATCATTAGATAGCCCAGGTAATGAAACGAGTCAACAAGCAACACTATCATATTCGAAAAAGGTTCAAGTAAACAAAAAATAAGATGCAACTGAAAAGTTAAATGTACACCCAAGGGCACTATATGTATAATTCCGTGGGGTCACCTGAACACACTGAATTATATTTGCCAATAAGGACCCATATTGATAAAGTTTCGGCTTTTGTGATTCATATGCACATTGATACCAATATAAATGTTTGTAATATTTAAAGGTTGGGGTAAAAGAAATAAGGAAGTACAGAAAAAGAAATGCTAACCAACTTAGTACACAATAGGATTAATTTTACTGACTTTCTTCCCTACTATTTTTTAAAATGTTAGGAAACTTATTGAAAAAGAAATAAAAGGTAGTAGAGGATTCTTTCTAATCAAAATAGTCATTGTTCAAAAAGAATCAATTTCAGATCAATTTTAAAATCTTCTTTTGATAAGAAGACTTATTTTCTTTACCTGTCTGGTTTAATGATAATTATTCTTAGACAATTGAACCTGGAGTCATCCCTATGTATACCTGTGAAGCTCACGAATCTGCATTCCTCCAGGTGCCAGAAGTCGTAAACCAATCTGAAGAAGCACATTTTGCATGGCAAAGTCACTAGTTATACAAGCCACACTAGACTCAGATAAGGATTTAAGCGTCCAGCTCTGTTCACTACTTATATCATCCATATGCAATGCATTGGCATTTTCATTTGTTTGGCTTGTTATTTCCAAGTTCCCCAGCTCTTGATCAGTGATTTCGATATAGTCTTCCTTTGGGGCATCACAGGCAGAACCTGTTGTCTCAACACCACTGGATTCAATTCCCTCACAAGGAACACTTACCTTCTCACTATATTGAAAAGATATCAAACATTCTTCGTCCAGTTTCATCTTATTCAAACTTGCAGAGATATCCCCATCTCTATTCTTCTCATTACTGATCTTACCATCCTCAGAGATAGCATTTGTCCTTTCTTCATATCTTTCATCTACAAGAAGCTCTGGACATGGAGCATCATCTAGGCTTTCATTTTCCACATTACTGGATATGTCTTGTTGGCCACTGAATTCAGAAAAAGCCTCGCTCATTTCACGTCTAGCTTTCCTCCTGAGATATCTTCTATGAGTACTTCGACTCACAGCAGGTCTCCAATCATCAGTGTTATCATCAAATTGACCCTGGGATGCATCAATACCATCAGCCACCATCTTGTTCCCCTCAATTTTTACCTCTTTCTTCTTTGGAAAGTATCTCATGGGTTTCCTAAAGCCACCATCACCATCCTCCTGATTCCCAGTGTGTGACTCACTGCCATCTCGACTTGAACCATCTTCTTTACAAGTTTGAACTGCTGAATTCATACCAAGTCTCAAATCTTTGAGGGGTAAGATTCTAGAATCAAGATTTGATCCATTTTCAACTGCATGCTCCAGTGCTTCCCACTCCTCAAGATTGGGGAAGTTAGAACCCCAGCCAGGCAAGTCTTTTTCAGGCAGCCTTTTAACGTTTACTGCATGAATAAGAGGTGGGCTGTCTCTGAGATGTTGAGTCCCGTGTACTTGGGCTTCCAATGCATAAGTCAAAGCAATGAGCTTTAAATCCACATCCGAAAGTGTTTGCAAGTCACCAGTAGCCTTCGCAAAGTTGATCACTGTAAAGCCACAAATCAAGGAACACAAGTAAGATCACTACTTTAGGTCAAAAAGTTATTGTCAAAAAACTCTAATACTAGTGGTTGCATTGTATTGTGCAAAATGTTGCATCGTATTGGCAAACCTAGCAGCATAGCTTGTTCTCCTTTTGCCAAGTTGAACAGCTCATTCTCACTTGATTAAATTGCCTTAATACCACGACAGTTGTGGCAGATTGTACCGACAGTATAACAACCTCCCTAGTTAAGTATCCGCATATGTAAGCAACTTTTCCAAACACCGTCAGTAAAAATAAAATCCCATCACTCTTCATTGTGATTCGTGGTTGTAAGCCCTAAAGTGCTTCAAAAACTATACTATTTTGGAAACCTTTGGAACTAATAAGGCTATGAAACTTATACACAATTCCTTCTTTATGGGAAAAAAACCTGGAAAAAAAAGAAGGTGCAACCGTGGAAATCCTAAACATGCATTATCATTTTATTCTGCAGATACCTAAGAACCTCAATGACCGCTCCTTCCATTTTGCAGTGATAATAAAGAACCAAACTTTGCTTGATGCACACATAAAACTAACTTATCCAGTATACTTAAAAACTATAAAAATATATAACATACCATTGAAAACAGCTATACATTCAGCAAGAAAAAAATACAAAATAATTTTGCCAAACACTAAAACTGAACGTTTCTCGCATAAACTCGCACACATCTACACCTAGAAGAATAACAGTGAAATTATGCAACAAGTAAACGGAAAAATCCACAATTATACCTTTCTTGAGAGCATCTGGGGAGGGCTCGAGAGTATCAACAGTGAAAGGCAGGAAGTTGAGGGAGTGGCGGGAAGTGGGGTCGCGAATTTCGCCGATGACCTCGGCGACAGAGACAAAGCGGTCAGCAGAGTGGACGAGCTTCTCTCCGCCCTGGATTATGGCGTTGGCATCAACCACCGCCACAGCAATTCCCTTTGATGATTGGCAGCTCCCCACCAACACACCGCTCTTTTGGCTAGCGGCGGAGGCGGGAAAGGGTTCATGCTGCTGCTGTTGTTGTTTTCGTTGTTCGGGTTGCTGCTTTAGGACATTGCTCCAACACGGCGGAGCAGGGGGCGGGGTTTGTACCTCCATGGCGGTTGAGCGAAAAAAGGGGAAGAGCACAAAACCCTACAAGACGTAGAGACTGGATGGAACGACGGTGTTTTATATTGGAACAGCAATTTAAAGTACCCAATTTTCCTTTTGGTTTTTAGCCAAAAAAAAAAAAGAAAAACAAATTTTCTTTTGCTTGAATCAAACTTTTGGACTCTCAGAAGAAACAAAGCAGTAAATTATGAGACTTATGTCAATAAAATAAATTCCTGAATTTAAACTCAAATTTATTAAAAGCGTTCTTATATCCTCTAATTTTGATCATATTAAAGTAAAAGGTTTTCAAAAATGTTATAACTTATAAGTGTGCACATACATATATATATATATATGTATTAAATTAATATGATCTATGTTTTTTATTTTTATTTTCAATATTGATTAATAAAACTAAGGAATATTTATTTTCAATAGGAAAGGGATAGAATTTTTATTTTCATACATACATATATTTGTACTTCTATAAAAATTTATCTTGCCTTGGATTAAAAAAAATTCTATTTCGACGAGCAACCCTGTGGATTTCGCTGCATGTGGCTCAGCCCACGGGGCATTTATTCCACATAGATGACACTATAAGAATTTGCACGTTATACATATCACAATCCTCCCAGAGACCGACCCGACCTTACTTGAACAGGATCTGTTCTATAGGCTCGTACCTCTGTCATTCTTGATTTCTAAGGAGACGGGAAACCAAGTCTGGTGGATGAGCCATGACTGCTAGGCCAGAGCGTGATTAATGGCTTCCTCAGCTCTCACTGGGTCTGTGGAGGATCGTTCTCAGCTGCCTTGGCCTAGCAGTTGTCTGACAGACTCTTCAACCAATCTTTTTGCCCCCAGAATATGAAAAGGATCAACTCATTGGCATTTATAATAAGTGAAATTGAAGAGCTAATCTTTATAGAAAAAATTTCCCCCACAGTGCGATCTTACGAGCCAACATACAAATTGGTTTTTCATTACAATGAACTTCAACTTGTTGAAAATGAAATAAGGCAAAGTCTTGCAATTCTAGGGGACCTCAACAAAAGACTTGAGTTCCCAAAACCCGGAAAGAATAACACAAAAAGAGAACAAATTATACTATTACAACCTCAACTGAAAGTCTTACAATAACCCTTCCCTTTTTTTTTTTTTTTTTTTTTTTTCAGGTCTAGTTATTGAAGGGTTAGAAAAAAAGGCCCCCAAAATGCAACATCTTGTGGTGATTGAAATTTGAAGCAGATTAAGGCCAAATCTCAAAGAGCCCGAGATTTCACAATGTCGATGCTCATCTCGCTTGGATCTGTTGCTTGTAGTTCAACTTGAATTCCATCGAGTTCTCTCTTAAACCTATCCTTGGAACTAGCATACACCATCTTGCTCCTTATCCTCGACGTATCAGGAGACCTGCAGAGATATAAGTGCATATTAATCAGAAGGTATCCTCATGTTGTACCTATTTACCATTTCAGAAATTGCATTGTAGGAGACTGTTTTGGGATGGAAATTCGCATGGAAAAGTAAAATGCCATAGACGAACCTCCACCTCCATCGTTTTTTACAAAGAATCTAGATTTGTATTTCAACAGAGCATTCTTCATACTGTGAATGTATGTATGCAAGAGATTTAGCTTTGCCGCGTTAGTAATTAAAATGTGAGATTTACCAGGCAATGAAGAAAATCTTGCTCTTCTGGCAGTTTTCATTGGTTGTGAAATCAAAGTCATAGACAGCATAGCGACACTCGTTGTCTGGGAGGCTGGAGGTGAAATCATCGTAGCTTTCACCTGGGTGTCCTAGCTTCTCAACTATCACCTGCTGAATTTTCTCCTCTATCTTGAAAATTATGAAACGGTAGTTCCTCTTTGCTTTCAGCTCCAAGAACCTCAGCTTGCATTCATCATCCACGGACATTCCAGATGCCGCATTTGCCTGAAAATTAGTGTATTTTTGTCAAAACAGAAATAAGTTGTTTAAACATGAACAGTCCAATTGTGCCTTGTGTATGTGATTCTGATTAAGTTGCTGCTACCTCTCCGACAAAACTTAACTCAGTTTTGAGACAGAATTAACTCATTGATATATAAATGTAATGAAAGAGGATTAGAACCAAGAGGTATTGATATATCAAAATCTGCCAATTCCATGATGATTACATTGTTTAACCAGAAGATGGGGAAAGAATGGCAAATTAAAAAAAAAAAAAAAAAGCTTGCATTCTTTATGCAAGCTTAGGCTGTTATATCATATGAGAATGCTGGAAGCAGAATTTATGTCATTTAGGCTTCAATAGGTCTTAAATTCTAATACAAGAAGGATAAGTCTTCCTGGTTTAGAAATGATCAAGCACTATAAACCTAGTTCTTGTTTCATACGAAAAACAATTACTTCAACAATTTAAATGACATAATGAATAGAAATATTGCAGGGGCAACTTCTTAAAAGCAAAAGAAAAAAAGGACATATATATGGCATATTAACTCCAATTTGAGAATATAGACTTTTGCACATTGTACTAATTCCATGTTTCGTGTCCGTTAGATACGTGCATATAAGAGATTGCGTGACTATATTTACATCGTTTGTGATTAACATCAAAATCTTGAAGAAGATCAGAATAAACAAGAGAAAGCAAAGCATACCATGTTGTCCAACGAGGGAGGAGCCTTAAGCGCTGCGAAAGAGAGAAAACCACAGAGGGAGAGGGAAGGGAAAAAGAAAGACGAATGAAAGACAAAAGGGAATGAATTAGAGAAAACAGATCCTTGAATTTAGGTGTTTGAGAGACAGAAATTGAAGGGGAAAAAAATTGATGGACACAATAAATACATCTTTTCTAGGTTGGTATTATCTACTTGCTTGCTTCCACGTTGTAATTCTGCAAATACTTGTCCATGTACTTCTAATTTGGGCTTTCTAGTTTTAGCCAAATACATTATTTATGGCAATCCACTGTTGCCACTTGCCCTGAACTTGATAATTGAAGGTGTGAATGCCTCAACTCTGAGTCACAAAAGACTCGGTCAAAGTCTTAAATCTTTGCAGCTATTCTTCATTTCTTTTAATATTTTCATCCACCTGGTTATCAAGGTTTCTTCACCGGATGAAAAAAGGAAAAAAGAAAAAAATCTGAGTGTTTCAGTGCAGGTTTTAGTGATTGCAGACACAAAATTATAGTGATCAATTTTCTAGTCACTTAGCATTTGATTCATACACCTTATAGCGCGAATCTTTAGGTTTGAAGAAAAATTCTTTAATAATTCTTAAAAGGTTAAGGACTTGGAATTCAAAATAATTACAGTTATTTATGTATGTTGGACCTCGCATAGAACTTAATATATGGAATATATGGGTAATTGTGACTGTTATATAATTCAAAATTTCAAAATTTCAAAATTCATTGAGAATGCCTCAACTCTATTTGTAGAAAAATTCTGACAATTCTTTAAGTTAATCCAATCTACCTAGCTTGTTACTAAATCAATGTAGCATGGGCAATCTCAACAGGGCTTTTTTCCTTTGTTTTTTTTTTTGCCCCTGTGTGTGGTAGGGGTGGGGTGGGGGATGATACTCAAGGTGTTTGGGTTAGTGGGAGGCAACTCCATATTCCTCTAGAGAGGATGCATAATTGACTTCCACACGAACATGCACACATATATTTACTACTTGGTTAATTATTTATGTTCTTTCATGACAAGTTGACCTGAGAAGTCTCGACATTCTCATTATCATTACAAAGAACAAAAACCAAGAAAACAAAAAAGGGGAAAACACCACATCCCTTTGTATAGCTATAGTTGGTTTTCAAATTTCATTATTGATCTTCGTCAATAATTAACAGTATGCACATAATAAAAATTAGTATAAAATAAATTTACTTTTTTCACGTTATTTTTACTGTAAATTTATAATTTTATCTATAATTTTTATTCTACAAACAATAAAATATTAGAAATGATACCGACTTTTTAGTATATGCCCTCCAACACTTAAGTTAGAAATCAATTATATAAGAAATACTTAGATATTCAAGGAATTTCAAGCGATTTAAGCGATTTAAATGTAAATACAAACATACCCCATTCATTCCATGCAGAAAGAAACTTTGTCTAACATGTTTCTTTTTCCTTATCAGCTCATAGAAGATTGCTTTCCCCATAATTGCTCTTCAAGATTCAAACAAAGTGAAGCACAAATCAATGGTGTGAATATTGAGTAGCTGCCGCAGAACATGAGAAAGCTGCCCTTTCGGTTGTCTTATAATAGAACATAAAGGGGCATGCATGTGTTTGCTTTGGTCCATCTCTTCGTTAAACGATCTCTCATTTGACTATTGTAGTTATAATGTAATCAGAATTATTTTTTTAACTGTATTTTCTTATTTTGAGTGATTTCAGTTTTAAGTGAAGAAAATAATATTTTTAGGACTACCAAAATGGAGTACAAATGTAATAGATCAATATGAGAAGAAGTGTTTCGAACTGATTTCTCGTATTAAATTCAAAGGCCATGTTTTGGTTTTATATTTTAAGAAATATTTTCTGTTTTCAATCAGTTAAAAAAATGTTAAAATTTACTTCTATTTATTTTCCCTAAAAAAATTAGTCTTTTTTTTTTATATAAATATAACGGTATTTGAAATACTATTTCTATAAGTTGCACACCATATTCCAAAACCTACACTTATTTTAAATTTTTATTTAATAAACATTTACATTTTCACAAAAAAATAGAAAGAATTTTATCTTCACATTTTTCAACATATTTTCTATGTTATGTTGTATCTTGAGATGAACCAATTGAATAACATAGGGAGTGTTTGATTTTGTTTTGGGTATTTTGGAAGAAGGTGTTTTAGGAAATTATATTGGGGAATATAATGTTGTTTTTTATTTTTTGAAATATTTTGGAAAGAAAAGATTATATTAGAGGAAAATATATTAAAAATGTGTAAAATTATTTTATTTTATTTAGGGATAACGAATGAGAAGATAAAATGAAACTGAAAATTGCCTTAGTGATACGAGTTCTAACTATAAATTTTGTATATTACATATGAAATCTCTCTCTCTAAAAAACAACTATCATATAATAGTCGTCCTTTTTCGTTGAAACAAAAAAAAAAAAAAAAGACACGACGCATCATAGACTTGATGAGGGTGATTTGAACATGGTCAAAAACCAATCAAGTTGTAGCATTGGATCTTCACGGCCAGAGAGCCATTGATGTTCCATTCCCATCTTGACCTATAATGATGTTGAAGGGAGCATTTCTAATACATTGGGGAATATAACATGCCTTTCTTATTTTTCTCTCTCAAGTAATTTTCTTGAATGCAGCATCCTGATGCTTTAGGGAGTTTAATGCCCCATTGTCATCTTGATCTTTCTAACAATCAATTACAAGGTGAGTTTCCTTGGCGCTCTTAGAACTTGAGTAGGTTAAGGTTTTTAACTTTATCTGGAGACAAATTAGATCGACAGCTATAAAATTTGACGATGTGGTTATGGAATTCCACCATGTTAGAGTATCTTTATTTGAGTGACAATCTACAATGAACTGAGGCTTGGGGGTAATCAATTGAATGATTCGCTCAAATAATACAAGTTAAGGGTTCCTATCTTGAAGATCTTGATGCGTTCAAAAATAAATTTACAGGAAGGATAACCAATCTCTCATCATGTTCTTCCTTGAGATAGTAGGTCTAAATCACAACATGTATAATGGCACTTTGCGTGTGTGGAGTTGAATACTTGAATCTTGGTTGAAATCACTTGGAAGGGCTAATCTCTGAAACCCATTTGTTTAATCTCTCACAGATGAGAAAATTAGAATCTAATTATAAGGATTAGCTCATTCTTGAGCCACGATAAAAAACTATTTTGTGAGTTATTTCACTTTCAAAACCTTCATATTAAATATTAGAAATTTGGAATATTAAACATGATATAATGTGATTTAAGTGTCATAATACAAGATTCATACGTGCATATAATTTTAGAAAATGAAAACTAGACAATCATTTAAAAATCGGATGTCGATCGGTTTGGAAATCGAATGAACAGTTAAGAAATTAGGGCATAATATATTATCCAATCATATGAAGATTAAAATAGGTTGTACATAGATAAATAAATAATGAGAAATACTAAATTAGGACTGTATAAAATGTGAAAAATATCAAATTTGAATCACAACTAGACATCTCAACATTCCTTCATTTTTTTTCTCAGACATCTATAATGCCAGTTTTTGGGACAATACTCAAATGTTTGGTGTCTCAATATGTCATATAACCATATTTACGTTGTCCATCCTGATTTGTCATCTAAACTCAATCTTTTGACAATAGACTTGAGCTCCAATGAGTTCAATGGTGCACTGCCACTTTGCCCCAAAAATTAAAAACCATATATTTATCGAAAAACAAATTTTTAGGCAGAATTCTTAATTTTTGCAATTTCAAAGATTTATCTATTGTTCTTGATCTTTCAAACAACCTAGTATCTAGTGAGGTTCCTCAAGATTGTTTCATTAATTTGATCAAGAACAAGAACTAAATCTTTAAAATTGCAAAAAGTCAAAAAAATTCCCGCAAATTTGTTTCTCGACAAATTTATGTTGTTTGCATTTTGGTAAAAAAGTGGCAGTGAACCATTGAACTCATTAGAACTCAAGTCTACTGTCCGAAAATCGAGTTTAGATGACAAACCTGTTAGAGTTGTTATATTCATGTATTAGTAAGGGCATTATAGGCTTTTCACCTGTTGCTTGTAACCCTAGGTATATAGTTATTATCTCATTGTATGTATTTACAATTCATCTTCATTGTAAGACTAAGAACCCTAGCCTCCATTTCTCCATTGTTCCTCTCTTTGTTTTCTATTGATTTTTATCAATATGTTTATTTTCAAGTAATCTAATAAAATCAAAAAGGACTATGACATATTTAGATAATTACACATTGGAGTGTTATCCAAAACTAATTTTGGGTGGTGTTAGAGATTTTGGCGTTGGAGAAGTTGAGAACTTCAGCTTGTTTTTTATTTCTGAAGCCATTTGGGGAAATATGGCCCCACTTTGCTATATGCTAACAATAGGATACTAAATTGAAAGGGAGAATTTTAGGAAGGGCTAATTCTTACATTTAGTTGAAGGAGCTAATCCTTACATTTAGATTTAGTTGAAAGACAAGTCCAATAATGTCAACTATGAGAGATTAAACAAATGGGCTTCAGAGATAGGCCTTCCAAGTAAGCTGAACCAATATTCAAGCACTCAAACTTTGAGAGTCCCACGGGCATCGTGGTAAAATGTAAGGTGAATTTCACGGAGGTTTCTAGGTTTGAATTATTGTAGAATCTTCAAAGACAAGATTTATTCTGGAAGACAAGGCCTT
Organism: Paulownia fortunei; assembly: GCA_019321725.1. NCBI lineage: Eukaryota > Viridiplantae > Streptophyta > Magnoliopsida > Lamiales > Paulowniaceae > Paulownia > Paulownia fortunei. The sequence goes on along the minus strand of CM033122.1, from coordinate 6,361,219 downwards.
CTTGTGGGTTTTGGAAGGCAGGATTGTCCTATAAAGTATGATATCCATGTGGCAGTAGATTATTGAATATCGACGTCGAGTGTGTATAAACTGTGACCGCATTTTGAATTTACCTGAAAGATGAATCAGGAAGGAAGACATTCTTCTCCCAAAATTAGTCGGACGAAACTTGAACACCTGGGTTATAAAAAAAAAATACCATTAAACATGTTGTAACTATCTTAAGGATGAAAATGATGGGAGATTGGATACCCTTCCACTAAACTTATTTATGGACCCATCAAGAAATTCAAGATTAGGAAGCCTTAATTGCCTTCTATGAGTGACTCATTCAATTCATTACCCTCAAAATTTAGTTCCTTCAAAAATGAAAATCTTGAGATGTTAGTAAAGGACCACACAAGTTATTGTGATTCAAATAAAGATGCTCTAACATGGTGGAATCCCATAACCACATTGTCAAATGTTGTAGCTGTCCATTTAATTTGTTTCTAATTAAACATAAAAACCTTAAGCTACTCAAATTCTTAGAGGATTGATGAAATTCACCTTGTAGTTGATTGTAAGAAAGATCAGGACAAGAAAGGAAGGGAATGAGTCAAAAATATGGATACTCGAAGGGGTGGAATTTATTTATTCTTAAAAACAATAGATAAAAGGATACTTTTAATATGTTAGGTGGATAAAATTTTAAAATTTAATATTTATATATATAATCTATACTAGATTAAAAATTTTAAGAAGTTGGGAGAGGGAGCGATCGGTACCGCCCACCCCCTTGATTCCGTCTCTGAAGAAAGGGACGTTAGACTCACCCAATGCATTAGGAATGCTACCATCAAGTTTATTACTTTTGAGGTCAAGACAAGAAAGGAACATCAAATTCTGCAAGGCATCAGGAATCTTCCCTTCAAGATTATTAAAATAGAGATCAATGCGTCTAAAGCTACTAATGATGTTAAGAAACCAAAGTAAAGCCGAAGTAAACCTCAGATAACTATGAGAGAGATCAAGGACAACAAGAGACTTAGAAGCATTGATCGATAGGAGTGATGCGAGGGAGATGACCAGAGCTAGCTGTTGAAAGTTGACAATCCTTCAAGTATATTTCTTTCAGTGCAGTCAATTTGTTTATTGCTTGTAGCCATGTTGTAGCTATTTGGACATTGAGACAATTGAGGTCAAGATATTCTAATGACAGAAACCAAAAAGACAATCAAGGTTTGTGTCTATTAAAAATAATTAAATTGCCAGCAAGGTCAAGAATCCGCAACATGGATAGGTTCCAAAGACAATGCGGGATCAGACCACTAAAATTAGAAGAATGCTACTTAAGATACTGTAATTTGCCAAGAGAACCAAAGAACTCGAGAATTTGGCTTTTGTTAAAATCATTTAAACTGAGATCTAGATAATCCAGATGAGCCCATTCAAGCAAAGATAAGCTAATACTACCAGTTAGAGGAGCAACTAGAAAAATATGAGTATCTCTTGGGCAATGAAGATCTAGTGCTACAACATGATATCACAGAGTACAACTTTTCCATTCGCAGCAATCATCTCCTTTATTTCCCCAAGTAGAGAGTCAGACCAGAATCATCTATTACCTTGGCCTTGAATTTAAGCACATTCTCATTGTCGGCCCTTAACTCCATTGTGGGCAAAGCTCGAATAGGCTTCAAGTATAGGTATGATGAGTAAAATCAGTAAAAGAGAAATTTGGAGAGAAGTTTAAAAATTTATAGTGAAGATCATTTTGAGGCCACAACTAGGATGGACTTGATATCTAAAGACATCGGCTGAGATGTTTATTGATTTGTACTGCATGAAGACTTGATATCTAAAGATGATGTTGCTAAATTTGGTTATGGCAAAAGAAAATCAAAATGCACAAACCACCAACCATCATTATACAGCATGAAGACATGACTCTAAGGACACCAGCATGAGATGCTGCTGCTAAATTCAGTTATTGCAAAAGAAGAGCAAAATGCAACCACCAACCATCATCATACGGTGAACACCTCCCCCACCAAGATAATTCATGGCGTTGTTGCTACTTAGTGACTGGGGGTTGGTTTGATCATTTCCTTGAACAGGCATCTTATCAAAACGTTTGCACGTTTGTCCTTTTGAATTAGTAATACCATATCTCAATGTTTTTTATCCTTCTGATAATTGACTTGGTCTCAATTATTTTGTTGTTGAACTTTAATCAATATGTGCAATTCATGTGCAGTTCACATGCAATTTTCTAATTAGTATGAAACGACATCCATTAAATATAAAATGCAATTCCATCTATACTTTTATTTGAAAACGCTCAAGTTCCTTGAAGATAAGTTTGATTCATCTTCTCTTTACAAATTTTCTAAATCATCATATGTTTTCAATTAAAAACTCTTCTTTTTGTAATGAAAAAGTGATAGTCAATACATAAAATAAAATATCTTTGTAAAATTCTTTAAACTTGTGCAAATTGTCCTACTACAATTTTGATCCACATTTGTATTTCCAATAGGGTACAACTTGTTGGATATTAGACTGATGTGATTTAAATATGGCTTGGGTGAGTGGGCTTAGGAAATTTGGGCCATCGTATTAGTTGGGCCTACTTGGCTCGGCAGGCGGTAGTCTGGTAAGAGGATTGTGTATTATTAATTGGGTGATTAGGGTTGTCTAAAACAACTTGTTAAATTTGAGTTACTTAAGGCACTTGCCTTATTATGCTTATCCTTTAAAGTAAATAGAATCCTTATTTCAACCTACTACCTTATTACTACTTCTATCATGCTTTATTCGAGGTATATTTTATGATTATGCACTTTACATTTAGAAAAAAATGTCTAATCTACTTGTGCTGAATTAATATGCTTAATATAGGGTCTGAAGGAAATTGGACCCAAAGAGTATAAGTTTCCATTCAGAATAAATATTTCTCAAATGGGTGTATATTGCACTTTTCTACATAATAAAAGACAAAATTTGACAATTACTATCTCAAAAAGTGATATAGATTTTGCACTTTACTATCTCAAAAGTACAAAAACAAAAATAAACGGTAGTTTAGGCACTTCGCTATCTCAAAATAAAAAAAGTTAAAATTACTTTTGCACCTAACGAAGGCATTAATTTGGTACTTTCCTGATTCAAATTCTTAAGAAAGAAATGGTTTTGATATTTAAAGTACAAATTACTGTGGACTTTCGTGATTAAAAATTGTAAGGGGCATTTTATTACCGACATCCATGTGAGAGAGCATATCGAGTGTACAAATCGATTCCCAAACATAAAGCAAACCTTTATTTTAATCCTAAAATTGCAAGGGACAAACTAAAACTGAAACTGAAAAAATGAGGAGAGGCCTCACAAGTAAGAACAAGAGGGAATACAGCTCTCTCTCTCTCTGAGAGTTACAATAAGGTTTTAATTGCTTGAGCATGCAAACATAATAAAGCTGCCCAAAATATTAAAAAATTTGCATTAACATATTTGGTTTTTGGAAGTAAAAAAACTAAAAGTACTAATCCCCTAGCAATTTTCAAAATATCTTTGCAAGCGCCTCTTATTCACCAGTATCTTTACATACAACCAATCTTCCACACTGGTGAACATCTTGAGAATGGTAATGTTCCACCACTTATTGAGAAACAAAGTGCCAAAAACTCCCCAGAAGGCGATAATGAATCCAAGTACCAAGCTAACATAAAACCCTCTAGTGATGAACATGTCATCCTGCTCCCGATCGTTCGCCCCATCAGTTGGCTTCTCAGGCATCTCATCTTCAGGACAAGGTTTCAGTACAAGGGGAGGACCACATAATCCAGGATTTCCAGTATATGTAGAAGCGTTGAAAGTCTGCAAGTGAGTCTCCCATGGAATTCTACCCGACAAGTTATTGAATGACAAATCCAAGACTCCAAGGTGACTCAATTGGGAAAGGGTTGGAGGAATACCACCTGAAAGGTTGTTTTGGGACAAATCAAGAAAGTTCAAGAGTTCCAATTGGCCAATGTCACGAGGAATGAATCCAACCAAGTTGTTCCTTGAAAGATTTAACCCAAGAAGGCCTACTAGACTTGTAACTTCAGGAGGGATTTCTCCGGTTAAATTGTTGGTTGAAAGATCAATGGCTTTCAACAATCTAAGAGCATTAATGTACTCGGCCTCCTTTCCTTTCCACATTATGTAAGCACTATCAGAGAAGCTGCGTGTCTCATTCCCCTCTACAATAAACGGATCATACCTCGAGTTGGAATCTAGTTTTGAACTCAACATACTGAATTTCTTCAGACACTTTGGTATAGTTCCTGAAATCTTGTTCGCAGAAATGTCCAAGACTTGAAGTTTTGCTAGATGGCATAAGCTTGAAGGTAGACTACCATTAAGGTTGTTGGATTTTAGGATTAGAACACCCAATTGTGGCATACTTTCTCCTAGCCACACTGGTATTTCCCCAGTGAATTTGTTTTCTCCAAGATCGAGGACATTCAGATATTTACAATTCTTCAATGACCTCGAAATTTCTCCCGTAAAACTATTGTTCCGTAGATGCAGTGAAGACAGACCACATACCAAGTCGGTTGAGTTTGGAATCTCCCCAGAGAAATTATTGTTTGCCAAATTCAGGTAAGCTAGACTCATCAAATTCATGAAACAATCTTGAGGAATTTCACTAGATAATAGGTTGTTTGAAAGATCAAGAAGACCAAATAAACCTGTAAAATTGCAAAAAGTATGAATTGTACCTGAAAATTTGTTTCTCGACAAATCTATGTCATATACCTTTGGGGCCAAAAGTGGCAATGAACCATTGAACTCATTAGACCTCAAGTCTAATGTCAAAAGATTGAGATTAGATGACAAATTAGGAAGGACACTGTAAATCTGGTTATATGACATATTCAGATACCAACACATTTGAGTGTTATCCCAAAACCAATCTGGGATGGTGTCGGAGATTTTGGCATTTGAGATGTCGAGAAACACGAGTTGTTTTTGATTCTGAAGCCATTTGGGGAAATATGGACCCAATTTGCAATAGGCCAGCATTAGGTCACTCAACTGAAAGGGAGGATCCCAAGAGGAGCTGAACCTTATAGTCAAATTTGAGTTGAAAGACAAGTTCAAATATCGCAACTTGGAGAGATTAAACAAATGGGCTTCAGAGAATATACCTTCGAAGTGATTTGAACCAAGATTCATGTACTCAACCTTAGAGAGGTGCCCAATGCTTGTAGTCAAAGTGCCATTAAACATGTTGTCATTTAGACTTAATCGTCTTAAGGATGAGCATGATGAAAGATTGGGTACCCTACCACTTAACTTATTTTGGGACACATCAAGAACTTCAAGATTAGGAAGTCTTAAGTTGTCTTCTATCAGTGAAAGTCCTCAAGACTTCAAGTATATTTCTTTCGCCGCTGTCAGTTTATTTATAGCCTGTAGCCATGTTATAGCTCTTTGGAGATTGGCATAACTGAGGTCAAGATATTCCAATGATTGAAAACCAGAAAGCCAATCAAGGTTTGTGTCCATTAAAAGCCCATTGCCACCAAGGTCAAGAAGCCGCAAAATGGATAGGTTCCCGAGACAATGCGGGATCTGACCACCAAAATTAGAAGAATTCAGACTGAGATGTTGCAGTTTGTCAAGGGAACCAATAAACTCGGGAATTTGGCTTTGGTTAAAATCATTGAAACTGAGGTCTAGATAATTAAGATCAACCAATTCAAGCAAAGATGGGCTAATCTTACCTCCTAGAGGAATTCTTCGAAAAAAAGAGTCACCCGGACCATGAAGATCCAGTGCTACAACATGATTAGTTTGGTTATCACATAGGACACCTTTCCATTTGCAGCAGTCATCTCCTTCATTTCCCCAAGTAGAGAGTCGACCATAATCATCTATCAGCTCGGCCTTGAATTTAAGCAGCGCCAGCCTTTCTCTCTGTCGGCACTTAACTCCAATGTCTGCAAAGATCGAACAGGCTCCAAGCACAAGTATGATCAATAAAATCAAAAAACGAGAAACTTGGAGAGAAGTTGAAAATTTTATAGTGAAAAGCATCTTGAGGCCACAACAACCATTGATGAGGATTTACTTAGTAGAGCATGTGTGAACGTATTCCCATGTCTGCATTATTTTGCGACTTGACTTAGAAAAGTCACGAGTCGGTCCATATTTATTAATAATATAAATAATACGACTCGTCTCTTTGTCACTTGGCATTTGTGACTAGGAATTCCAAGAAAATACAAACCAATTGATGATCTTTTGGAGTTATTGCTAATTTCCTATTCCAATTGCTTAATCTTCAATGAGATTTCAATATTTGACTAGATCATAGAGTGGACTACAAAAAATAAATTACTTGATTGATCAAAGTTGGATGATTTAGTAGACCATAGAGTGGACTTGGACAAAGTCGCTCGGCTGATGTACAATATGCCCTTGTGCATTCGACCAAAAGACTTGATAATACATCATTCAATATACTAAAATAATAAAAAATAATTAACCATATATACTGTCCTTGTTCTATATCATAAACATATGGTATATTCTAATGCTCAAATATTAATTAAGTTCAACTAATAATTTTATATCAAAGAAAACTGCATATACTAATATGAAGAAACTAGTGTAAAAATAGAATAATACATGCACTTTTAGTGGAACTAATATAAAATCTTTTAATCATTTAGTTTTATGACCCCAATTTTACAATTGAGCTAATGTCTCATTAGCACTTGCGCACCTACCAATTGAGGATAATGTGTTACACACCAATAAAAATGAAAGCTAAAATTACAAGTAGGATTGGTTGAAAACAAGGTTTCTTTGGTTCAATGAAAAAATAGGAGAAAATATTAAAAATAAATAAATTAATAGATTCACCAAAATATAAGATTTTTTTTATTTCTTCATGTGTTTGGTAAGGTAATATACTAAATATTTTGCCTAAAATATAGCTACATGTATAATCCTATTTTTAAAGTAGTGACAATTGTCAGTAGAATTGATGTTGTAGAAAAAGAAGAAGAAAGAAAACAGAGAATTGAACATTTGAAATTTACTTGTTTTTTTAATTATATTCTTCTATTACAACTCACTAAAGGCAAAAGTAAAATCTATAGAATGAGTCAAATTACAAAAACACAATGAGTTTAATCTCACAAATGAAAGATTTATCTAAATTTCAGCAAAACTCAAAAAATAAGGAAAAGAATAACATATTTCTTATATGGGTACATAACACTTTTCTACATTTCCACTATTCAACATCAATAAAAAAAGTTCTGGTTCCAACTCAAAAGTCAATTTAACAATTGCTACCTTAAAAAATGGTAGCTTTGGCACTTTACTATCTTAAAAGGTTAAAAAAAATAAAAATAAATGATAATTTTGGCACTTCATTATCTCAAAAATAAAAAATTAAAATTACTTTTGTACCTAATGAATGCATTAATTTGGTATTTTCCAGATTCAAATTCTTAAGAAAGAAACGATTTTGATTTTTAAACTATGAATCACCATGGGTTTTCATGATTAAAAAAAAGAGCATTTTATTTCCTAAAAAATAAAATCATTAATTTACAATGGCCAATCTTTATTTTTTTTTTACTTAAAATGCAAATCCAGCTAGAAATACAGCAAGTGCAATACCATCCATGCCTTAATAAACTTTGGCAAGTCCTTGCAAGAGAAACTGAGTTCTTGCAGAGTGCATCAGAAATGGATTAAATACCAGTATGGCGTGACCATGAATGGTTCTTTATCAAGGGTTTCTACCTGAGCTCCGGCAAACTCTATATTTAGCATGTAATTACCATCTCCAAGTTGTTCCACCAGTTGAAAGCTATACATGTCACACGACGATGATACTAGAGTCAATCGTGTATTTAGGGAGTCTTTAAAAACCAGACCAGGAAACTCTATGAAGTTTTGAATGGGAGGTCACAAGCAAACCTTTTGAAAGAGGTGAATTATTCTTGCAGTCATACTCGTTTATTTAAGGTTTCCCAGAGCACATCCAAATCAACGTTGCCTCCTGAAAGTATAATTCCAACATTGTTGCAGTCTTTCCAAGTAGGATTATTCCTGAAGCTGCTGGATAGAACAGCAGCAAGGCCAATGGCTCCACTTGGCTCCACCGCGACCTTTAGAATTTGATAACACAGTCTCATTGCTTCTAGTATCTCTTTATCCTCTACAACGATGATGTCATCCACCAAATCTCGAACAACAGGCCTGTGATTGAATGGAAGGTAAAAAGTCATTCAACTGGCAGGATTTGCAAGCTAGACAACTAGCAGCACATGCATAAGACTCCATTCCGACACACTAATACATGTTGTGCGTTAACTGTCCCATATTGAATAAGACAGAAAAGATAAACAAAATTTTGTCATGAAAACCCAAGGCTTCTTATGTGTGATGTAACATCTACCATGTCAGAGTTCCAAGAAAAGCTCGAAGACCGTCGGCTATGGTCTTGGTCTCAGGTAAAGTTACTATAGTGCCAGCTTCTTTGGACCGAGCAGCATCATCAGCTCCCTTTGGTTCGGCAGCCAATATCCGAATTGCAGGATTAATGTACTTGGCAGCTAATGCCACCCCTGAAATCAAACCACCTCCTACAATTCATGACTAAAATGTTTAAGCATGTAAATACAATGTGAGATGCAGGTAACGAATGGACTCCAGACAGAGAGAGCATACCGCTTACTGGAACTATTATGGTGTCAATTTGAGGAATCTGCTCCAAAAGCTCCAGAGAAATGGTTCCCTGTCCACTGAAAGCAAATGGTGTCAAAGTACACATATTTTCATTGGATGTGTTCACATCTCATTCCTTTCCTATGCTACTTGGATTGATCCTATCTTTATACTTTCAGTAATTGACATTATAGCACAGGAATCTTATTAATTATTTAATTTTCTTTTGGTATCACGAGTGTGATAATGAACAACATAAAATCAGCAAAGAGGGCCAAATAAAATACATAACTCAGGATAAAGTAGTTATTCAAGAAAACAGCGGAAGTGTTCAACCTTTCTATAGAAAAGTGAGTCATGGAGATAATGTTTGTTTTTCAAGTTCAGCTACCATTGTGAGCTTGATTAATATAACCCAACTCGTGACCAACTAATTACTAGATCTAAAATCTTATTTTCCCCAAAAATTTCCACCGTAACTATGTCAATAACAGTTAAAATTTGAATGAGTAGACAAGTTTACTGGAACATTATCCAAGGAAAAATGCAAGTTTCCAGCCTTCAACACGAAAACAGATATTTATACTGATTTACAGGAGTTCTGAGTTCTAGACCAACAAACGCTTAGATTGTGGTAACATAATGAAAGTGAGGAAGAATATCGAATCGCATAAAAAGTTCCAGCAGGAGTACTAGGTACAATGGAAGTACGCAATCCAGGCCATCTACATTCCAAAATTACAGGCCAAGACACCTACCTTATGATACGCCCATCATTATATGGATGAATAAGAACAGCACCAGTATCTTGTAAAACCTTCGCTGCAACCTCCTCCCTAGATTTCAACGTAGCCTCACTCCAGATAACCTGACCACCGTAACGCATAACATTCTCAACTTTGCATTTTGGAGCATGTTTTGGAATGACTATATGTGCAGGTATTCCTCGTAGTTTTGCAGCCAAAGAAAGTGCAGCAGCATGATTACCACTATTTTTTGGAAGGTAGGATCAGACAACATTCAGACAAGTATATCCAGAAAACTAACGATGAGGTATTAGTCTCAGAACGAACCTGCTATGTGTTACAACCCCTTTAGCTGCCTGATCATCTGTAAGTGAAAATACAGCATTGCAGGCCCCTCTGAGTTTGAAAGCTCCACTGATGTTACAAGGAAAGAAAAAAATGTTCGAGTCACATATACAAATCCTATAAAATGTTACATATATCCTTAACTGTTATATAGGAATGAGAATTTAAGCTAATCTCAAACATTTCAACAACAGGTATCTTACCCTTTCTGAAAACATTCACATTTAAAGTAAAGCTTTCTTCCAGAAATAGAATTTAGAGTTTCTGAGGACAAGACCGGAGTTTTGTGCACATAAGAGCTGATGCGTTCTTGTGCTGCTTTTATTGAAGAAATATCAGCAGCATACTTATTACTGGATGCTTGGGCTTTTGCTTCCATCTGGCACCATTCAACTTGACAGACTAAATTTATTCAAGTCATCGAATTAAAAAATATCTAAATTTGCGAAAAACCAAACTCGGCATCCATAAGGAGTGAACAAAGAAACAGAAAAATTACTATCATGATTCTCCTAGTTATGTGCTCAGAAAACCAGGACAGATTATTATCGGACCAATGAAGTAGCTGCCGCCTAAATAATAAATTACTTGTTACTGATAAAAACAGTTAAAAGGCAATTTCCACTCCTTATTACCCTATATTCTAGAGAGAGGTTAATTACTGTGCATTTTTCTCAAAAAGAGACCAATTACGCAATAGCCCATAGATGTTGACTGTGATGAGGCATGAAAAAATATTACCGTTGTACAAATTACAAGCCATTATGTTTTTCAACTCCATCACCCAAATCCACAGTTTTGAGAGAGTGAGGTTGAGAGGGAGAGGAAAAGGGAAAACCTAAGCCTTCATTTGGATTGATGGATTTGAAGTTAAAAATTTTAAATTTATAATAACAAATCCATTAATTTTGTTTGGATGATCTCATAATACAATTGATTTCAAATTGTTGAACTTGGTGGATTTCAAATCCATCTTATTTGGACTCATTTAAAATTCTTTCCTCAAATTCTTCCCCAAATTCAAATCATTCCATCCAAAGTCAACCTAAGCTTCTTAAATCTTGCTTTTCAAAACGCAAGTTTCGCTTGATAATCAAGGTATTTTATCTAAAACCATAGCCAAAAAGAGTGAGTGAGTTTAATTTATACAATGATCGTACAGTGATGCAGAATTTGTGAAATCAATTTAGAAGCACACAATTCTCAGCAGGCATAGCAATTTCAAAGAACGAATCGCAGAAAGAAGATACCTTCACCTTTTTATATTTTGCCAAACCAAACTTCTCATAATAAGAGAATCATCGAAGAACAAGTAAGACATCCCATGATTACAATTATCAAGAACAAGAACCAAGTTTGGGAATTAGACAATCAGCAGAAAACCCGCAATAGAATACAATCAATCACCATTAGTATGACTTTCCTGGAAACTCATCCAAGATTTAGCCAGAAGCAATTCCCAGAAGCGTAAGCCAATCAAATATCAAATTTAGCAAACTCAATATCACAATAACAAAATGTTGACATTAAGAAATGGGTTTTCTTCTATCTTCACTCGCAACATCACACACATTACAGAGAGAATCATTACAACATCAATTAACTAGACAAGGGTTTCAACATAGAAATATGGAAGTATTAGTTACAATATTAATTACAAAGGGGAAACTTACAGTACGAACACACAGAAAAGAGCAGCTTTAGAAGTCCCACTTCCTCTGTTCTCCCTAAGTTTCTGTTGGATTATGTATTTTATATTCAAGTTGATATCCCAATATAACATATGATTACATTCCAAATATAAGGAATCAGATTTTTGTTCTTAAATTATTGACAGCGTAAATTATTTGTGTGTGTATATATTATGGGCAACCTAGAGCTATACCAGGATACACCCAACTTGAACCCGTTTATCCGGGTCGGAGACCGTGGTCGTCTCTCAAAGTGAATATCTTGTTTGAGAATAGTTTTTGAATTTAACAAATAATTTAACTGGCTATGATTGTTTTAACAGGCAATTATATCCATAACTGATACTATAATTAAATTTCTGATATATTTTGTAACTAGCAAAATCAATTCTGAATGGAATAATAGAACATAATTATAATAAAAATGATTAATCAATTTACTATAATTAAATTTTATTAAACTACTTAAAACAATGTAACCTCCCTCTTTATTTTGCTTTAAATGTGTCTCTTATTATTCTTTTTCTCTTGTCACCTGTTAAATCAGGAAATTGATATTTTCTTGAACTTCAGTAATCTTTTTTAGAATGTAAATATCAATTCTCAAAAACCATAAAAGGCATTGTTCTCTTATGTGGCTCAAAGAACATGAGGAATTCTGACATCGGGTCACTCCGCCGAACTTAAGTACCAGGGAAGTTCCATAGGAGACTTCTAGCTAGGATTGACACATCAGATTTGTGCTTCCACATGAGTTCAATAGACCGATCAAGATCCTGTTCAAAAACGCCTTCATCAGTACCCTTATAATTCATCGACAGTCAATTCCTACAAGTTTTGATGTGTAGGAAAATTGAATGCAAAGTCTTATACTCTCTTCGAAATTCTCATTGAAGAATATATGGTTTCCAACGACAACAAATGCAACACAACTTCAGTTTTGTTTACTTACCTAAAATGGGTATGCTCATGATTCAAAAAAGTCTGTAATTCCTAAGCATTTCACTTTCTGTCATTCTATATCGGTGTTGGCCGATTGCCCCAACCAAATGAACCGAGCCAAGAGTCCTTCCAATTGTTTATTAACAAGTTTGGGAACTTGAAACAGCGTGAAGAGGCATAGTACCTATAACACTCTTCATAAAACTATAACCTTAGCTTTTGATGGGCTTTTCTGCCTTACAGCATTTGGTATTTATGGTCTTTCTATAAGTTAAGCATGCATATATGTTGATTCTTAGCAAATATATTTCTTAAAATCCCTGCATGTTGCTTAATCATTTTTTTTAATATTATTATTGGTTCCTTTTTCCTCTGAATATATAATCCATTCCATGATGTAATACAAACTATAAACAACTTAAATATGATATTTATATAGTAAAATAAATTATCTACCCCGACTCATTTGGGTAAAAAGAAAGAGAAAAAATAATGCAAAAACAAAAAGGTCAAAAATCGATTCAGCATTACCGATTTACAGCTGCAGAAAAACTCGTCAGAGAAAGTAGAAATATGCATCACATTTTTTCTAAAACTGCAAGTCTAGTCATGACTCGTTGATAAATGAAGCTCCAACAATGGAGCCTAATAATTCATTAGTGTTAAGAAATAGTTACTATCCACTAATCCACCCGCAGACCCACTTATACTGCTGCTGCAAGTATCATATATCATTGGGGGTGCAGGCTGCAGGGCAAAGCCCATAAGCAGACCATAATGGAGATATTGTGATGCCTGTACCACCACTCTTGTACATTGTTTCTTCAAAGAGTTGCTGTCCCGGAGTACTACTGACATGATCATAAGACCAAAGGATGTAATTTTGATCGAAATCTTGCAGCCCTCCTCCTCTCAAGTCACAGATTGTACTATCAAGAAGCCAATCATCACAGATTGTAGTACTGTTGTACATTGTTTCATCAAAGAGTTGCTGTCCCGGAGTACTACTGGTATGATCATAAGACGAAAGGATGTAATTTTGATCAAAATCTTGCAGCCCTCCTCCTCTCAAGTCACAGATTGTACTATCAAGAAGCCAATCATCATTAGAAAAAGTACTTAGGTTCTGTGTGCTGCCACTCGCAGGAGCAAAATCCTAGCAGGAATCAACGGTGGGAGCAGGCTGCTGACCGTCTTCCTTCTCCCCACCGCATGGTATTTGAATACCAACAATATTATCAAATGGTTCTTGAATCACGCCCAGTTGCCACCCACTATAGGAAGGATTACAATTGTAATTCTGATCATCAAAATCTTGCCCTTGCACCAGGGAGATCTCTCCTCCTCCTCTCCCAATTGCACCAGGGAGATCTCTCCTCCTCCTCTCCCAACAACCCAATCATCAAAACAAAGATTTTCGTTCTCCTTGCCACCACCGGCAGAAGAAAAAGAATTGTAGTTATCTGATGATCCTCCCTCCTGAGGCTTCAGAACCCCAATCCGATTCTTGACTTGCTCAAGCTGTCTTCAATATTTCTCAACAAATAATCATACTCATCTTTCGCCAATCCCTCCATCCCAACTCCCATATTGATCCTCTGATTCTTCTCAGTCCCATTATCATCACCACACTCAATCTCCCGTTTTCTTTTCTTAGAAACCCCACATGCGGAAATTGATTCCTTCTTCTTGTTCTTGACAGAGTAATTCCTGTACATGTTGATAACCTGCATCACTTCACTGCGATTTTCGGGCCAGGTTTGGAGGTGCCCATCAGGCCCGGAAACGAGGGCGCAAGCCTTGACATCACACAGAACGGAGAGCTCCATAGTCTTCTTCATAATGCAACCTTTTCTCTTCAATAAACTCACTTTCTTGGCCCGAGATTCACCGCCTTTCTTCTTGTTCTTCATCCCACCGTCATTAGTGTCCATCGTTGTGAATCCTTACTCAAATCAAGTGCTTTCATTCACCTTATTCAATTTATATACAGGGTTTAAATATAATCCAATTATTAATTTATTCTTATCGTCAATAATTTAAATATTTTCTAAGGTTTTAGATAACAATTCTTTTTATATTTTTTATTTTTCTTTCCTTTGTAAAATTTAAAAAAAAAAAATCAATACAGTTAGATATATAAATAAAATTTAAAATTATTCCACAAAAAAAATTGTTTATTCTAAACTAGTGTAATTCTAATATATTTTAACTACTTAATAAAATATCATATTTAAACACTAGAAAACGTATTTAAGTTCAAAATTTAAATTAAATAATAAATAAAATAATTTTGATAATAAAATTAAAAAATCATATATTTAAATAATTACACAAAAAAAAAATCAGCTAATTATATTTTAAACTTGTATAATTCTAGTTTATTCTTTCCTTTGCAGACTATCAAACTAAATTTTCAATAAAATTAAAAATGTAAGTAAATTTGGAAATTATTGCTCTAAAAAACAAACCTCTATTAATTTTGATAACTTTGAAGTAACGTGAACTTAAATAAATATATAAATGTTGATAAAACATCATATTTAAAAATACAAAAAAAAAAAAAAAAATTTACAAATACATAAGTTTAGATGATATAATTTAATCATTTTAAGTTACTTCATATAACTTTAAGTACATGTTGAAAAGTGAAATGTTCTAAAAATATAAAATTATTATATTGTAAACTAGTAAAAACTTTGAGTAATTTTAAATTACTTATCAGAGATTTGTGTACAAATTTAAACATTGATAGAATTCGATATTTAAAGCTAGGTCTAGTTTCAAATTTTGAAGAAATAAAATAGAAAAATAGTTCAGATGATATATTGAAATCAATTCTTAATTGGGCAGGGAAAATCCCAATTGAAAGAAGACGATAGACAAGAAGACACAGCCCGTCAGCCCAAGAGAAAATTGGAGAGCAAGTCTTGAAAAGCTCTTGCCCTAAGAACTCGAGGCATTGTGATACAAAGGTTGGTAAGAAGAATGAGATGGTTGTTTCCACTAATTATTTAAGGTGGGCAAGTTTTACTAGTGCCCTGACATCTCTTGCTCTAGCACTTTAAAATTGAGTGGAGGAGGACATAATAGTCCACGGTTGTAAACTCCGATATTGTCGTACCCGGTTGCATTTTTTTTTGGAGCTTAGAAGATCAAAGAAAATATGAAGAAAAATGCAGATATCTTAAGAAGTTTCTAGAATATTCCGTAATAATCTAGAAACTTATAGACAATCATTTTACAAAGCTATGAATGAGTTTAGAACCTTCCACTTAGAACATTGTTGAATGTTCTATTGATAAGATTATAGATATAAAAGCTTCTAAAAAATTAATAGAATATAGCATCTCCTTAATATTAAATTTAATTTTTATCGTATTGTGTAAACACATTATTCTAATAGGTAAAAATTGGAGATAAAAAATTCTTGAAATTCATATTTTCAAAATCTGATCGGATTGGCTAATTCAACTGATCTAATTAAGAATCGAAGGTCGGTCCGATATGTTTAGGCCCATAAAATCGTTTGATCGGTCAAATCGGTCAAAATTAATTTTTATCTTTTATTTATTTATTTATTTATTTTTAATTTTTAAAAAAATTTAAATTTGATATTTTGTTATATTTATATGATTATTTGAATTTTGTATTTTGGTATTTATTTTTTTAGGTAGTTTTTTTTTTTTTACATTTAAAATGTATTACATAATAATAATTTATTATATTATCATTTTACATAATAAAATAAAAATATATAATTAATTTTTATTAAATTGGTCCAACCAATTAAATCACTAATTGTTAATAAGACTAATTTAATTATCGATTTGATTATAAAAATAATACTTGAAATATTAGCCAGTTGACTAATATAATTAGTTCTTACCACATGATCAGATCGATTATCAAATATACTACCTCGATTATAAAAATATGCACATACTTCCCTCTAACTAAATGTCAATTTTGTTGAAATATTGATGACCTTTTCTTGGGTATCAGGAAATTCAAAGTTAAAATTTTAATAATGTAATGTATCGTTTTTATATTTAAAAAAAATAAAGTTAAAATTTTAAACTCAACACATGTCTAGCTGATTTGAAGGTACTAATCAAGCAAAGTCATTACATATGGTTAAAAAAAGTAAAAAAATAAACACGAGAATAAATTCACGTAAAATTTATATTTCAATTTAACGTGTCATCTCATATTATACCTCATGTATATAATTCTCTATAAATATATTTAAGGAAATATGTATAGACTTGGATGTAAAACCAAATTGAAATACAAGATCCCTAATCTAATTGTTTATTTTTTAAATAATTTCATTCTAAATGAAATTAAATGAAAGTAGGTTGATTGAGTACACCATAAAAGTGGAGGGAGTCAACCACACAATTTCCTCTCTATATACATATGAGATTGAAATGTCCATTTTGGATGCTCTACCGCCCGATAACCCGCCATCATTTTGGGCCTCCAAGCCTGTACCAACCAGGTTGGCACTTTAACCCTCCTGAGGGACACCATTGGGCTGAAGGCCCATTGGCCACAATTATATATTAATGTTGAAAAGGAAACTAACTTTGAATTTAGATATGTTAGGCTTGCTTACCATGTTTGTCATTGAATAGATAACTACAAATTAAATTCCAGTTGAAAATATTGCCAATCTGATTTTATGGTCTTGGAGCCGACGCTCATATGCACAATTTTTTTTGCTAATAGTATTAATTTAAATTCAAAATCTTTTAATTATATTATAAATATTGGTAGGTTAAATCTAAATTGAGATATTCTGATGATTACGCAATTCTATATAAATACATGTCATGCATAAGTAGTAAAGACACCAAACACTCCTCCAATTTAGAAAACTCATACGCAAAATGGTTGCAGTCAACAAATCCTTTTGCATTCTCTTTGTCCTTATTTTTGTCTCAGGTAAACTAATTTAGTGTCTCTATTATCACACATTATGCATGTCAATGGTCTTAGTATGTATTGTACTAGAGTAGCTATAAAAAAAAATAAAAAATAAAAAATCTTCACTATTCAGTAAATAGAAGTGATTTAAGCTTTGGACAACGAGTATCTATTTTTTATCGATCACTTACCAGTTATAACGTCATGATTTTTTTAAACTGTGATATTCATATGTAACTACGAATAACCCATAATTTTCGAAAAAATTATAACCTAATTTGAATTCGAATAACACTCTGTTTTTCCATTTTTTTGTCAATTTTTTTTTAATTTCATGATCAATTTAAATCGTGATATTCATATATAACCGTAAAAGGCACGCATTTTTCAAGAAAATTATGACCTAATTTGAATTCGAATAACACTTTATTTTTCCCTATCTCATGATCAAATTAATGGAACTAGAAGTGGCTAATATGGTTATACATACAATGCAGTTGGCAAAATGGTACAAGCGGCGGATGCAGCAACGGAATTTGGTAGTAGTCCACTCGGTATGGCGAAGCCGGAGTTGAGTAAAAGGTGCCTGGTAGGACTGGGTGAGTGCGGCGAAAGGGTGTGCGACGAGGCATGCTGCCGGCAGAAGTGCAACTACAATTTTCAACCCCTTAACCCACAGGGTTATTGTAGTTTCATCGGCTCACATCGACTGTGTTATTGCCTTTATGATTGTGCCTAAATAAGGGCATCGAAAACAAAAAATAAAATAAAATGTAATTGATAAAGCGGAAAATTATAATGACGAGTTATTATTTTGGGGTGGAATAAATATTGTTATTGCTTTATTATTAATTTTATAGATTTACACTTGTTGATTTGGAAAAAATAAATTGATTTATGTGCATATTTAAAATAAGTGAAATAATGAAATGAACGCTCTCATATCATCATAATTTATTGTGATAATTAAGTCGAACCATCTGAAATAAATAAATTTTTATCACTTAATTAAGTGATTCAAATTGGCAAAAGTAACTATTTTGTGACTGTGGCTAAGTGATGCCCTGTTTTTTACATTGACATATTGTGGTTGAGAACGAGGAATACCACTATAACAAAAAAGAAAATTAGTGATAAAATAGTAATCGACAATGCTAAAGCTTTTATTAATTATAAAAATATTTTCATCTTGTCATAATTAAGTTATACTATAAAGTAAAAAATTAGTTTTTTATTGTTATTATTGATATGTATATATAAATTAGTGATATGTGTAATTTGAAAAGTGAAAAACAATAAATTTTGTCGCTAATCACAAGAATTTGGTTGTTAATGCATTATCACTATCTATTTATACTTTTACACATAGGAGGGGCAAGTTTGACTAAAATTTAGTCAATTTTGACCAAATTATGAATTCTCATAATTTTTGGATTTTTTTTTTAAATTCTCATTAGATTTCACAAACTATCATTTATATTTCCTAAATACTCATTGATTGGCTTATTAATTGCTATTGATTGCCTAATTAATTTACTAAATAATACCAAATAATGAAGGTAATTAATTATTACCGTAATCGATGTACCTATCTATATATACATATATAACTTTACATTATAGTAAGGGGTGTTTGACCAAAATTGCTCAATGATGATCAAATTCTGAATTCTCAGAATTTCTCGTTAGTTTTTTTGAAAATTTCAAACTATTGGTGGTCAGATTCCAGTATGATTAATGGCCTTGTTACGGAGTTTTTTGGGTAGGGATGTAATAATTTTATTTAAGAAAGAGGAAGACAACCTAACTAGGAGGGTAAATACCATTTCATTCGTCAAAATTGAATATTTTGTTACATTATCCTTCAAAAATAAATATTAAACCACTTTGCTTCCCCTTCCCTCAAATGTCAAATTTACGTTAAATTTTCATCACAACTTTCTTTGTCCCTGTCGTCGTGGCACATTTTTTAATTTTTTCATAAAAAAGCAAAAAAAGAATATATCATAATATTTTTTGTTAATATCAATGGTTAAGATATAATTTTTTGTTGTAAATAATATCGATTACAATAGTGTTATCATTATTTAAAGTAAAAGTATTATCATTTGTTGCATTTCTACTATTTATAATAATAAAAAAATTACGATATATTTTTTTGCCTTTTGCGTAGAAAGATGGGGAAAAAAACGTAGTGGCAGCTCAAGAATAACATTTTTATAAAAAATTGATCTAAAATTGATACTAAATAACAAAATGTTATAATAATTATAAGTTGAGAGGGCATGATATTTAAAATATTCTTTTACGAGACAAAGTATCAAAATAATTACATTTGATAGAGTAAAATATTATCAATATCTAAAAATAATGAAAATAAAAACTGAAAAATGAAAATATTCTTGTTTATGCCCAACAATTGAGAAAATTCAAAAGCTTAAATTCTTATGTAACAAGTCTAATTTTATACCAAATTGAATGTGGGATTGAAGGCTTTGGGAGTAGGTCTTACATTTATAGCAATAAATACATCATATCTGTTTGATAAATTTTTATATTTCAAATAATTTTTTATTTTTTATTTCAATATCATCATTAAATGTCAAATTTATAAAATGATATTATCAATGTACACTTTGGTGTGTTGATAATATTAGAATAGGAAATGAGACACTGTTTAAAATAGAAAATTCATTGAAATTTTATTAATATGAATATTTGTGACATTTAAACTATTTTTCTAACTGCTAAAATAGACTTAATGTTGGTGTATGAGGAAAGGAAATTTGCAAATACATTCGGAATGAAGTGTTGATATGCATTGAGTAAGTCTTCTTAAATTATATTTTGTTCTTTATATTGACGTTTATAGAATCATGGACATCTATCTTTCAATATACAATACTTGTATACAAGATTAGTATGACATTATATCAATTTTATCGGACGAACTAAATGCTCGATTGTATTCTTTTTGAGAAAAGAATAAAAAATAGTGAAATAATCAAATAAAATATTATTTAATAGAAGAGAGAGAGAAAAAAAAAACAATTAGCTTGAGTTGTTTTGAGAAATTTCAATTTCGAGTTCCACAAATGGTTAATGTAATAATCAATTAGTTTACATTAGACGTACAAAAATATGCTTTATTAAAATATTTATTAGTTATATTAATTAAATTTTGATATGTTGATATAATGAACTATATAATAAATTGCTGTCTTGAAAAAAAAAATCATGTGTGCAACACCAGCCAAGGAAGACAATCATATTATGATAGGGGTTAGAAATTTATAAGAGAAAAACTTGGGAATATTATTTCTCAATATAAAACATGGAAATTGGAACTTTACTCCAAATAAAATTCCCAAATGTAAGAAAATTTTAGCCGCATCAGATTTGACTGAATTCATATTAATTACATGATAAATAATTTGTTGGATTTAGTCAAATCTGGTTTGGATAAAATATTCCCCAAATTATTGTTATTATTATCATAAATCTCAATTATTATTTCTAACAATCAAAATCGCACAAGCACATACTTGGAAGGTCAGGGTCTTTTTCACAAAACCCTTCTGGGTTGCGATCATAGTAGTTAATTTTGCACTTATACTTGCAATCCTCTAGAGTTGGGCACAACCCCAAACCTAGTAAACATCTCTTGGCTTTCAGTTCTGGCCCTGCGTCAATATCAACATCAGCTCCAACTTTTTCTGCCATATCCATCACTGCATTAACATACATAATTAATTTTTTTTTAAAAAAATAGAAGATATATGAAAATGAATAAATCATTGTATTAATAATAAAATAGCATTTGTACCATTTTATGAATGATTCTTTTTTAAGAGAAACGCTCGATTACATCATTTTGCATTACAATAAGATATTAAAAACTAGAAAAAAGAAATTATAATCAAACGTAGATATGTAACTCAAAACAAAAAAATTGAATTAAGAAGAAAAAGCATTTATATGAAAGACCTTTTTTTTTTAAAAAAAAAAAACGATCGATTACATTATTTTGAATTACATTAAAATATAAAAATCTATCAAATATAACAAATCGTTTAAATCAAACCACACGTTTAAATAAAATAAACTATTATCAAATGCAGATATGCAACACTTAATACATCTTAATAGTAGAATATTGGAGCCTTATCATCAACTTTACTGCTTAGATAAACACTTCACTAACAGTATAAGAGTGATATAGGAATTAAAAATGAACTCTCACTTGAAATTGAAATGAGGGCAAAGAGAATGAAAATGATTGTAGTTGCACTTGCCATCTGATTGGGTATAAAATATACAAAGAGATGTTTGATTTTCAATATTTCTTGTGATATTTATATCATTAAAATTCTTCTTTTTATATTGGATTAGGAAAATATGTTTGTTTTGTTAATGTAATACTTATGAGATTCTGATAATTAAATTATATAAATTATGGAATAAAAGTAAATCTTAGTAATCATTGTGTGAATTCTCTATTAACCAACAATATTATCTACATTTGGGATGTATAAGTAATGTCTTAAAAAATACTGCAAAATTATTTACATTTAGGGTGGTTACATAACTAATTACGAGGGTTTCAATGAAACTTTTTTGTTCAATGTTTGCATTATTAAATTAACGTTGGCCAAACCTAATCAGATTATCATGGAAACTAGTAATTTTATTTTTTAATATTGAGCTTTAAGTTTTCATAAATTAGATTGTCAATTATTCTAACCTAATATTTGAGTTGGGTAATACTCCTTAATTTATATATACTAAAATAAAATTTGAGACCTCCATGCTCAAAATATATATTTTAAGTGAAGAATATGCTGACTTATTCTTTTTATTTTTCAAGAAGTTTTAGTCTTTTTAATAGCATTAAATTTCAATGTAGTCAGACATATATATTGTTGTTCTCGTACATTTGAATTTGCTCCTAAAATCTTTATAACCAGATCTTATCATAGTAATATTATACATGTAATTTCATATTTTAGATATGCATAATCTCATTTTGCGAAATTATGACTTGTCTTCACACATTTAGTGCAAGTTCGTTATCCAAATTAATAGACTTTAAATTTTAAAGAGAATAAAGGTATTAATAACATTTTCCAATAAAATAATACTTGTAAATGAAAATATAATTTAAATTTTAACAGATTATTGTGATTAAATATAAAAATAAATTACCTTTAGCATAACTTAAGATTATCCATAATTAAGTATGATTAATTTAAATATTTTGCTTCTAAAATAATTGTATTCTCATCATTTCCTAATTTTAAGGACCTTTAAAAATAGACTAACAATTAATCACAAATATCATGTGAAATAGTAACTTACACAATTCATATATAAATTTATAATTATGAACCCTTTACATTTACATTTATATACTTATGTTTAAATATATGTATAATTATATATAATTATATTTAAATATGTTTATATATAAATGTATAAATATATATATATACTTAATTTATACTTTGTTTTGTATAGTTTATTATAAATTGATCACTTATTTAGATATATTAATTATTACACATAAATATTATATCTATTATTATAGTTAATGTATACATATATATTATAATACATAGTAAATTACTATTTTAGAGTTCCAATGTGCTTTTATAAGAAGGGACATTTGTGTATCCAAAAATTAGCATAGGAGATATTTTTGCTTAAATTAGATATCACACTTTTTAAGTATGATTCACAAACCAACTTTTGTATTACCCTTGGTCGGCTTTATTATTTAAACAAAATAATAAATTAGGATAATTTAAACATCTATCAAACCCTTATCCTGCCTACAAACGAGCCTCTATAGTATTAATATCATCAATTTAAGTACTTATATAATACATATGCTCTAATTTTAGTTGAGTGTGATTTTTTATCATTTAAAATATTTAAATAATGTCTAACCATAAAATCAAGAACTAACCCATTAACTGGCTAATCCACCAACACCCCAACTTCAATGCAATTTAAATTGGGTCAATCGGGTAAGACATTTAATTATATTTTCATTGGATATACTAATAACAATAATACACCGTATATTATCCTCATTCCTTCCATTCCAATCACAAAATTGTAATATGTTTTTTAACCATTTTAATTCACTTGAGCCAAAAATGCAGGAACGGAAGTTGAAGATAAACATAAAAAGAGTAATTAAATTTACATATCAACAAAAAATCAATGTCAATAAATAAATCCAGTGACTCATTCTATTAAATCAAAATTGTTGAACAATTATAGATGAATATAACTCTGATGTATTGTATCGCTATAGAGGCGGGTAAAAATCTTACTATCTAATAAGCACCTTATTTTTTTCTCCACAATTGTTCAATTTGTATATCGGTGTTACTCATGAAAAACTAATTAAATTCATGAAATATCATGTCTACTTTTCTTAATTTTACAAAACTATTGAAAAAGGTTAAAAGAAGTGGAATTTTAGCAAAATGGACCTATGAAGTAGGAAAAGAATACAAACTTTTTAACTAGTAATTTAATGTTTTCACGATAATACATCTGGTACTAGGTGTAATAATTCAATAAATAAATATTGCTAGAGGAAAATGTTTGAGAAACAAATATGAGTGACGATAATTCGAATCCCCCATAAGCTTTAATAAAGGTGCAGGGGCTTGGCAATGGGCATCTATGTGTTACTGCTCATGACAGAAAATAAAACGAGTCACGTGTCTAATTTGAGTGCGAGTACATTGAGAACACTGCGTGACCGATTTTATTTGAAGGGTCTCCTTGGGGGTGGGCATTTCTTTCCAGGATTTAATCAGACGTAAGAGATACTTATGTATTAAAAATAATAATAATAATTCAAAAAACATTCTTAAAAGAGTAATAGTTGGTAAGTTATGTTTGTTAAGAGTAATTTTGGAGAAAAAAACTTCACAAAAATACTACTTTTTTTTAATTTTGTACCTACTGTCATCATTTTTTAACCTAAGACATATTTTTCCAAAAATAGAAACCACACAATTAATATTTGATGTGATAGTTTACTAGTTTAAAATTATCAAAATTAAATAATAATTTCTCAATGTGGCCCAAAGATAAATTTAAATAAAATTTTCAATATATGTGTTCTGATTGATGTGATAAAAAGAAAATAATGAAATTCATAATTATTATTTTTATATTAAAATATTATTTTAAATTCTATAAAATCAAGATTTCGATAATATAATCCAATTACATGTTTGTGCTCACACAAAAACTTAGATTAGATTTTTGTCAATATTAAAAATAAAAATTGAAAAACAAAAATAAAAGATGATTTTATTTGTGCCGAACCATTGAGAAAATCCACCGCCCGAGTAGAATATTAAAGTGAAATTCACAAGTAATTAGTCTAATCATATACCAAATTTAAATGCTTGGGTTGAAGGCTTTGCGAATTAGACTTTTATATTTATAGCAATAAAACCATCAAATCTGTTTGACTAATTTTGATTACTATGAATCTTGGAGACATTTGAACTGTTTTTCCAACTATTAAAATGGATTGAAAATCCACATAATTGGAATTATTAGTTATTTAAAATTTGTGATCTAAATTTATTTCATTAAAATCAAATCTTTCAATTCAAGAAAACTTGAACTTAATCATCCATGTTCACCCAAAATGATAATATTGAGGTCTAAAAATCCATAATTGAGAGATTATAATTTCAAGTTCCACCAATAATACATGTATTAATCTTTACATAGTAACTAGTTTACATTCGATCGTATACATATTTGTTAAATTTAATTAAATTTTGATTTGTTGATATAATAAACTTTGTAAAGGGAGATTACTTGTATTATTATTTATGAGGCGTTAGGAATTGATACGAGCAAAACTTAAGAATAGTATTTTCAAACTGAAACATTACTCCAAAAAGAAGTCCCGATGTAAGGAAATTTTAGC
This sequence comes from Paulownia fortunei, assembly GCA_019321725.1. NCBI lineage: Eukaryota > Viridiplantae > Streptophyta > Magnoliopsida > Lamiales > Paulowniaceae > Paulownia > Paulownia fortunei. Next base: position 6,335,870 of record CM033122.1, on the reverse strand, counting down.
CCAGGTTAGATGTGGCTGAACTTATATAAATAAATTATATTTATTATGTAATTAGTTGGGTCAATCAAACTTGATATAGATAAAATATTCTTCCAATTTATTATTATAAATGGTATTAATCTCAATTAACATTTCTAACAATCATAACTGCACAAACACAAACTTGGAAGGTCAGGATACTTTTCACAAAATCCTTCTGGATTACGATCGTAATAGGTATTCTTGCACTTTAAGATGCAATCCTGTACATTTTGGCATAACCCAAAACCTATTACGCATTTGTCGGCTTTTAGTTCTCGCGTTGCATCAATATTAGTGTCCTTAGCTCCAACGTCTGTTGTCATATCCATAACTGCATTAACATTCAGAATCAAATCAATATATATATATATATATATATATATATGAAAATGAATAAAGAATTAAATTAAGAAGAAAAAGTAGTTGTATGAGTGATTTTTTTCTAAAAGAGAAACGATATATTAAATGATTTCATTAAAATATTAAAGAGTAATTAAATTATAATTAACGTCTCTAGATTAAACGCAGAGGTGGGACTCAAATCGAATATCTATTAATTGTAGAGTATTAGAACCTCATCATCAGCTTTGCTACTTAGGTAAGATCTCACTGACATTGTAAAAGAGATATATAGCAATTAAGAAGAAACTCTCACCTGAAATTGAAACGAGGACAAAGAGAATGAAGAAGGTTGTAGTAATATTTGCCATCTAATTGGATATAAAATTTACAAAAAAGTGTTCGATTTTCAATATTTCTTGTGACATTTACAATTTGCAATTCCTCTTTTTATATTGAAGTTGGGAACATAGGTTTGGTTTGTTACCTTAATACTTATGAAACTCTGATAATCAGATCATATAGATTATCGAATGAATGTAAATCTTAGTAATCATTCAGCAAATTCTCTAGTAATCAACAATATTATCTGCATTTAGGATGTATGAGTCATGTCTTAAAAAATACTGCAAATATGTTCACATTTAGAAGTGGTTACATACTAGTTATGCAAGTTTTGCTATTTCTTTTTGGGATGTTTGTAGTTTAAAATTAACATTGCCCAAATCTAACCAGATTATCATCGAAAATGGTTGGTAGTTTTATTTTTCAATATTGAATTTTGAGTTTTCATAAATTCTTAACTTTCAATTAGACTAAAATGATATTTGAATTGGATATATAGTACACCTTATTTCATTTATTATGTATATATGAAATAAAACTTGAGACGTCCATGCTCAAAACATATAATTTAAGTGAAGATTATGTGGATTTATACTCTTTATTTTTCAAAAAAAATTAAAAAGTATTAGTATTTTTAATATTATTAATTTCAATACAGTCAGATTATTATCCACCAAAAGCCACTTAATCTTGTTCATATTTAGTGTTATCCTTATACATTTGAATTTGCACCTAAAATCTTGTAATCAGATTATATCATAGCAATATCGTGTAAATAAATTCATGTTTTAAATATGTGTAATCTCACATCCATAATTTTGCAAAATTATGATTTGTCTTCACACATTTAGAACAAGTTTGTTATCCAAATTAATAGGTTTTATATGTTAAAGAGTATAGAGGAATTTAATAACATTTCTCAATAAAACTAAATTTGTAAATGGAAATACTAAAAAAAATTTAGAATATATGTGTATTAATGTAAGAATAAATTACTTTTATTTGACTAGCAAATTAGTAAGGGGTACTGGAGTACTAGCTATTAGTTCTTGTTTTGAAAATTCTATTATTTTGTTAAGAAATATATCTAAGTTTGATTATTAAAATGATAAAAATATCACATTCTTTTTCTATTTTCAGAGTCTCCTAAAATAATATTTACTAGAAAAATATTCATTTTTTTATTAAGGTGATATTTAAATAAACTTAATAGTCTAAGAAGTGAGACACATAAAGTAAATAATGGAGTGACAATATTATTACCCAAAAAAATGCAAAAAAAGTAAAAGATATTTACCTTAATATTTTGGCCGTTAATTACTGACAAATTGCATTCCTTTAAATTAATGGATGTAGAGCGACAGAGGAAACAACTCTTACCAAAAGCGAAAATGAGAGTAAAGAGAAGATAAGCTAGTAGTGACACTAGCCACTATTTTGGAGCTAGAGCGTCTACTATGTGGCTACTCCAATGAATAGGGGAATATATTTTGTATTTTGTTATAATTTTTTATGATTCTATCCAAATAATTTTAATTTTTTGACTTAGATATAAAAATCGAGATACCAAAATGAGAGGAAAGAGTGCATAGAAGCTTTGTAGTGTGACTATTGCCAACTGGTTTTGAGTTTACAATACTCAATCAAGCTTTGGACTTAAAGCATTTCTATGTGAATATTTCTCTAATGGGGAACATTATGTTGTTCTTGTTATAAAAAAATTATATTGTAATTTACTCATTGAGATTTATGATATAGAGATAAAATTTTAAAAGTCCAAAACTAGAATAATAATAATTTTTAATAAGATAGTCAAAAGATCACCATAATCATTTTCATATTATCAAAATTTCATACTTTGATCCTCTTCATAGTGCTTAAAAACATGTATGCATTTTTTAGAAAATTAATTGAATTAGTCACTATTATACATAAAAAAAAAAAAAAGATCTAGTTGATGGATAAATAACATCAACTATTTGCTTAAGATTAGGTCTACCGAACTAACCCCAACAAATGACCACGGTGATTTGTATGGTGAAGTACTTCAAATTCATACCCACAAACGAACCCTTCAAATTTAAAAATCGATTAATCTTATATGTAAAAAATACTAGCTTACTTTTAAAACCGTTACATTTAATTGGTAAACTCTAGCCAATTAGAATTCACATAAATTAGTCACACATAAATTAATCATGCAAGGGGATCTAAAGTTTGGTGTTTATCCATTGCACAAGAAAGCCTTGTTTTGCTATATATGTAGAACCTATATTCATTTAAATGTTGATAATCACCATGCACCTACGACTAATTATTATTTTTTAAAAAATAAAAAGAAAAAAAAAATTGAATGTTTGTTTTGATGTGTGTTCTAACATAAATTAAGCATGTATCTTACAAAAGGAACACATGTCTATTAGACAAGTTAGGAAGATTGTTGACCAGGTAAGCTGCTCATTTTTTCAATTAAGACGGTGTAAGTGTAAATGATATCTTTCTTAGCTTATGAGATTATAACATTTGAAATGATTTGCAACTGAATAAAGAGATCTCTTGATTTTCATCGAAAAACGAAAATTTAATTCAATGAATACTTTGGATATAACATTTGAAAGCAACTACATCCACATATATAGTGATACATATCTAGTTTAATTTGTCGTGATAATATTTTGGAATGATGCTAATTTTCAACTTTTTGAATTTTCAAATGCAAACCTATTCGAATCTAGTCCAATTTTCTGGATCTAAAATTGATTAAAACTATTCTACTGATCTCACTTGATTACGAATATTCATAATTCTATGATTAAATTCACGATATGTATCAATCAAATATTATATTAATCCGTCTTCAACTATCTTTAAATTCTAAATTTAAATAAACTCAAATATATATCTTGTTATTTAGAATAAATAATGATCATATATATCTTTTATTAAATTAATAAATACAATTAAAAAATTTATATATAATAATACAACGTAGTGGCTAGAACCCGTTGATTACGTTAAAGACTGAGGCTAACGAAAATATCCTTTTCATTTTACAGGTTTAAAAGAAAAAAAAATCTTGAAAAGGGTCTTTGTATAATTTACATATGAGTAATTAAAAAAAAAATTTTTTGTAGAAACTCTAAACTTAATGAAGATACTTATACTTTTGATTTAATCGTTTTAATACATGTCTTATACATATTTTGCGTTAAAACTAGACAAATAATAATCTATTTACACAATAAACTGACCTATTTATTTGAAACCTAAAAATTGTACTAAGACTATCAAGAGTATTAATCAAATATTATACAATTAAAGATAAAACGATAACAAGTTGTACAATATTACTTATTGCTAAATAGTTATATTTACGATGTGTCATAATCTTAAATTAATCATATCATGTCACATAAAAAATAATTATTCACTAATTTTTAGTGACTAACAAATATATAAACGTAAAAATAAGTAGCATTTTGCTTCCGAACTAATTCGTTTATATTTGCATTATATTTGTGAATCTTTATCATCTCCATTTTACTTCTTCCCAAAAAAATAAAAATTATATACTTAGACATGTTAAAATATCAAATTTTTTATGTCCCGTATTTAATTAACTAAAAAATATTTCTACTATACCCAAATCGGGAGAAATAAATTATTCCCATAAATAGTATTCCAAAGGGATCAATTATTCTACAACAATTTCATGTCTGAAAAATTGGCTTCTGCATCATTGTGTCTAAAACAATTTCAGGTCTGTGAGCTTCTTAGCTTCACAATCATGGTAGCAATTACAGAGTCTTCCAACTCCAGGGAAGGGTGAGTCCTCACACACCCCTTGTGGATTAAATGATTCCCATGCTTTGTAGCACCTGTATTTACATTCATAGTCGTCATTAGTTTTCGAGCATACGCCGTAACCATCTACGCAGATCCCTTTCTTTACTGGCACTGAGCTGGGATTTGGGCTCACACCCCCAATCTGCCTACCTTCCACCATTTCTCCCATGTTGCTAACTGCAATATTCAATTCAATTAAATTTATTAGGAAAAATATATACCCCATCAAGAATTATTATATAAATAAAAATAAATAAACATATGGGGTCGCGAAATTATAGGTCAGACAAACACATTCTTCTGTATCGAGAGACCCTGTAAGAATCGGGAAAGATTTCTTACCTAAGGCAAAAATGAGAGCAAAGAAAACAAGAAAGCTTGTAGTGAGCTTGGCCATCTTGGTAGTGAGTTATAATGTTGAATATTATAGCTTTGGAGTTATAGCATTTGTGTGTGACTGGTATTGTATTTTATATAGGGGAACGTATGGTTTTTTTTATATATATAATTTAGAGGTTTTTGTAATTAAATCATTGAAATTTATTTTATATACTATAAGATTTTTGAAATCTCAAAACTATTAAAATAATCATTTATAGATCTCTAGTGATCAGGAGCAAGAAATTGACCTATTTGGGATGAGATTAAGAGTGTTAGATTGTAATTATTGGAATCGTTTATAAGACTTTAGGAATTAATTGTGATTGTTTGCTGTAATTATTGTAATTAATTTTTTTTAGTAAATCGATTATATGCATTATTATATGAGGATTATTAATCATCTTTGACCAGATTTTTATTGGCAAGTTTAATTATCTTATAAAAGCCTCCTTGACATATTCATTCATTATACCAAAAAAACCCTCTGACTCATAATTGACAGTAAACCTTATCCAATTTGGTCTGGTTTTGGTCTATCAATTTGTTTTTCCTAAAGTACCATTTTAATTATTTTTTTAAAAAAAATCTTTGTAATATGAACCTATAGATGTTAATTCACATCCTAATACTCCTTCCAACTAAAAACTTTGTGAAGTTTGAAAACTTTTCAAAACTTTCTTAATAAATGGATGGTGAGAATTTATAATTCGAATTGATCCGAATAGAAGTTAATTATAATACATGACGAGTAAATTAATTTATACTGTAATTTGTATATCGTATAAAAAACGAAAGAATAATTATATAACAAGTGTTAATAATACTTACATGAATTTACTCAAATGCAATTCATTCACATCAAAACTCTATTCCCCATAACATCAATCATCTCCATTCAATAGCATTCATGAATTTAATGTTGAAAATTGCTTCTAAAGTTTAGTCTTGACCAAATTTTGATTAATTATTAAGTGGGTCATATTTAACAAATATGAGAATTCTTTGATTTAACCTAATCAATTTCACTTTAAAATTGAAAGAGCAACTTGAAATAATGTAAATTGTTGAATTTGAATAGAAAGATGAAAATTCATTCATCACATATTCAAAATTAAAAAGACTTTCACCACTTTATATAATATAAATGTGATAATTGAATTTGAGTCTCAAGGGTATCAATAATTAAAGGAAATGATTTACATCCTTGTAGGGTTGGACCAATGCCCTACACAGTCTGGGCTGAGAATATCTATCCACAATTTTTAACAATTATAAATAGATCATTTAGTTTAAAATATTTTTTTTTATTGATCCAGGTGTTATGCAAAAAAAGCTGTTATTCTGCTCAAATTTTCCAAGCAATGAAAACTACACCTAACTTTCCCAAAATTTAAGAAGAAGAAAAAAACAGAATTAGCATTTACTCACCTCGAATTCTACTCTTTATTATTAATTTTTAGAGTTGTGATTTATTGTAGTATGTGACTTTTCTAATTCTTCTCTTTATTTTAATATAAAAATATTGAATTAAATTATTCTTGTCATAAAATGAAAGAAGTTTATATATGAATCAATTCAACAATAATTTTCATATATAATTTATTTATTGATGGAAACAATAATTTTGGAAATAAGACATCTTTTATGGAACAAATAGAATATCATTTTGTGTAAGGAAAAATCAATAAATCCAACACCAAACAAAGCTTTCTTAAGGATGCTATATATGCCAGACCATATACATCACTTTGTCAATATTAAAAAAAAAAAAAATAAATCTAAACTATCGATCGATAAACTATAATCAATAAGAATTCAAATTTTAATTCCCTAGAAAGTACTCGTGCAAAATGGTACCTAATTTTCATGATTCGAATGACAGCTAGCTAAGGCATTCTTTGCTACATATTCATTTGAATTTCTCTCTTGATTTGTGTAATTTTGACTCTTTCCATCCCAAAATTATAGATTTATTGCTACTGATTTAATTATTTTTTAAAAGAATAATAGTAAATAATTTAGACAATTTCTTTACAAAATAACTTTATATAATTTAGTAAAAATCATTTTAGTAAAAATAAAATTACTAAAAAATTAAATTGTTATATTTCTCCTTTTTGTTTCTCTTTAAATCAAACAATGACTTTTCTCCACACAATCGCAAAGCGCAAATGAAATTTAAAAAATCATTATAGTTGCAGACCCTGCCCAAAATTACCCACAAAAATTATAGAACTTATTTAGAGTTCTAGGCCCAAAACTATACTTGCGGATCCGGCCTGTAAGCATAGACATGACTGGGCTTGGAGTCCGACTCCACAGTAGAAGAACCCGATCGCCTGATCTTGGGCCCAACAATTTTTTATTACCCATTAAACCTTAAACTTATTTTTGGTTCCAAAATCAAAATTGGAACTTTGAGCTCATTGACATACATATCATGTGCAATTACCAAATTATGCTGTATATTAATTTTTACTAAAAGCTTAATTCTCTCAAAAAATAAAAAATAAAAAATAAAAAATAAAATAAAATTTTAGGACAGGTTAATATGCATAACAAATTCAATAAAAGTGCGTGATCAACACAATAATAAATTAGGGTGTTGTTTATTACATTAAATTTGAAAAAAAATAGGATTTTGCCTTTTTTTCTGCGTGTGTTAAGAAATAGCAAGAAATAGGATATATAATTACAATTGTTATTCACTTGTGATATTATTATGGCTATTTCTTAGTAATATTGCAATTTTTATTTAGTTCTCACTTTTTTCAAACCGACCCGGATTGGATCCGAATCACAGCCATCCCGTTTGGCAGCTGCTACAAATTACAACCTCCTAAAGCATACCCTCCTCCACTACCGCCAAACACAAAATCTCTGCAACTCATAATTTCTTTTCTGATCGAACCCTCGATCGGAATCATCATCTGATCTGTAAGTCTCCGTCTCTAGCTTTTTCTATCACCACGTACGCATACCCATGTTTTTTTTGTGTGTATCTGTATAGCTGATTAATTGTTTTGATTTTCGGTTTTTTTTATAGGGTTCTTTTTCTTTGTTAATCAAATCAATCGAAGTAGGAAATTTGGTCAAATGGGCTGTACTGTTAGAGAGAAACACATCCGAACTAATCGGAGGACCCGATCGGTAAAACCCGAATCCGATCATTCTACCACCATTAACACAAATGGTAATGTGGAGAAATCAGGGAATGTGAAAACCGGAATTAAACCGAAAAATTACCATATGGCCCTGAATGCCTTGAGCCAGAACCCAATGTCGATGCCCAACCCGAGCCCAAGTTCTGTGTTTGATGATAATGGGTGGGGGTACTGCACTGAGGAACAGTTAGAGGAGATATTGCTGAAGAATTTGGAGTTTTTGTATAATGAGGCGATAAATAAGCTTCTTGCATTGGGTTATGATGAGGAGGTGGCCTTGAAGGCTATTTTGAGGAATGGGCATTGTTATGGTGGGATGGATGTTTTGACTAATATTTTGCATAATTCGTTGGCTTATCTGAATAGTGGTGGCAGTAATGGGGGGAACGACGAGGAGCCTGAACCTTCATTTGCGGACTTGAGGCAGCTGGAGGAGTATTCGCTTGCAGGAATGGTTTGTTTGTTGCAACAAGTCAAGCCCCATTTGAGTAAGGGTGATGCTATGTGGTGTTTGCTGATGAGTGATCTGCATGTTGGCCGTGCTAGTGTGATGGAAATTCCAGTTTTGCCATCCTCTAGCGGGGGCGGGAATGGGAGTGGAGCCGGGTGTGAGGGTGCCTCGGCAAGCGGTGGTGGGAGCCCCGAGGGAGTTGTTAATAATGGGGGCCCTGTTGGGGTTGCCCCAGCATTGTGTAGGTTTCATGGTGGTTGGGGCTTTGGGAACGGTGGGACGGCCGAGTTCCCAATGAATGGAATGAATGGGTTTTTGTCATACGCATCGGAAATGGCTTTGCAGAGAGAGATTGAATGTCCAAAGAGATTTAACCTTAGTCCATCGATGAAGAGTCTGTTGAAGAGGAATGTTGCCATGTTTGCTGCAGGATTTAGGGCAAATTCAAAGCAGTTTCACAGCCAATCACAGGCTTGCCCCAGTTCTTTGTCTGGCGGGAATTCATCAAGTGGTACAACAGCTGGGGTTCCAGTTGTGCACAGTGAGGAATCCCAGTATGCCAAGAATCAAGATGTAGTAAACTCAGTGATGAGTAAGTTTAGGGACTTGAATCTTGATGAGAATACAGAACAAGTGTCCTTGGATCAAAAAGATGAAATGATCCTAAGTTTGATCCATCAGATAAAGGACTTAGAGAAACAGGTGAAGGAACGTAAAGAGTGGGCCCACCAGAAGGCGATGCAAGCTGCAAGAAAGCTCAGTCATGATTTGACTGAACTTAAGATGTTGAGAATGGAGAGAGAGGAGACGCAGCGGCTTAAAAAGGGGAAGCAGACCCTTGAAGACACCACCCTGAAGAGGCTCACTGAGATGGAGAATGCTCTGAGGATGGCAAGTGGTCAAGTGGACCGTGCAAATGCTGCTGTTCGAAAGCTTGAGAATGAGAATGCAGAAATTAGAGCGGAGATGGAGGCATCTAAATTAAGTGCATCTGAATCAGTCACAACCTGTTTGGAAGTTGCAAAGAGGGAGAAAAAGTGCCTTAAGAGGCTTTTGGCCTGGGAGAAGCAGAAAACTAAGATGCAGGAAGATATTGCTGCAGAGAAACAGAAGATCTCAGAGTTGCAGCGGGAGTTGGCTCAGGTCGAGGCAGCCACAAAGGAAGCTGAGGTATGTCATACTCAATGTTGTTATTGTGATAATCAATTTTCGATTGCAGGAAAATGCTTCTATCTACTAGTTCTACTTCACAGTGCTGTTATGCACCAAATCTAATGTTCCATCTGTTAAGTGTAGTGGCATAATTTTTGGTTTGCATCTGACCATTGTCTGCGAGTGTTTGCAGGGTTTTCGAGTATGAATTCATCTTTACTTCTATTCATCATTAGTGAAACTACTGGTTTTCAGATATAATAGTACTGCTGGCAAATTGTATTTACTGTTGCTTTTTTTTGGCATACTTGAACATGGTAGCAGGTGACGATAGAAGGTGTCCCAATATACTGGTTACCTGATTGGCCTATATCTGATGAGAAATAGTAGTAACATATTAGCGCACAGATGTGCACGCAGACGCATTTAAACACATCTGTGACAATTTGTGCAGACATGCCCTTCAATTCTCTTTTTCCTGAGCTGCATTTTCATAGTGTCAAATATCTAGTACAAATACGATCTAATGAAGGTTCAGTAATATTATTTTACTTTATTATATAGTTCTATGGTCTTACCTTCAAGGAATGGCCTGTCTGGTTCAAAATTCATGAGATGAACTGATGGGCCAAGACGGATATACAGGAGTAAATTGGTTGAATAGTTATGTGATAATGAACTGATGCACTGCACCAAAGATGCAATCATCAGTTCTCCGAAAGTAACAATTGTTGCTAGCAAACATATAGATGGTACCTTAGAAGCTAAGGAAATTATTTTTTTAATAAAATTTATTATTCTCAATTCCCGGTGATTTGCAGCCAAATTTTGAGTTTCTTTTGAATGTCCCTTTTAATTAATTAGAATTGCAGCGCCATTGTTCTCAACTTCCAAGAAACTCATATGAGACCCTGGGTGTGCGCTCCAACTACTGTCTATAACAATCTAATACTAGATGTAACCCAGCCTCCCTTTACATTCTTGACTGTGCTTCTCTATTCACACTCCAACGTGAATGCTCATAATCTCAAACTCATTCTCTTCTTTTTGTCCTTATGACTGGGTTTAACATTATACTAACTTGTCCAATGAGGTTATATTATATCAAGAAATTTCTATTCTTTACTCTTAACTGTTGAATATTTTTTTTCTTATGGAACTTTTTTGAAAGTCATATAATAGCATGTGATTGTCTAAAGTGGTCTCACTAGTTGTTCCTTGACAAGTGCATGCTATTATCTCTGTCCCTGTAATGTATATTTATGTTTTTCTCGAGGATGTCTTTGATGAAAAAGTAAATGTGCCCATATGCTTCAAATCTATGAAAAAGTAAATGTGCCTATATGCTTCAAATCTAATTCTCTGTTATTTTAGCCGTACAAATTGCCTACTTATCTTTGGCATCTTGGAATTTTTTTTATCATTGCTATTTTTTCACCCTTTAAAGTCAAATCTCCCGCTTTGAGTGGAGTTTTATGCAATATTCCATCTTTATTAATTGACATTTTCTCAATTGCCTCAGTTGTGGCTGTATACGTGGTCTTTTACAACTCAGTTTTTTTTTCGCCTAATATTATGTTACTACATAATGCATCTGTTAATGTGAATTCAGTCACAATTGAAGAAATTACCACTCATGTCTTTCCTGGCAAATCTTTGTTTCACTAAAATTATTGTGTATTTAGAGCAAGCTTTGGGCTTGAAATTTGTCGATGTTCCTTAGTTCTTTGACATAAAACAACTCAACCAAACACCATCTCAAAAAAAAAAAAAAAAAAGATACATCAAATATCATCATTATACTTTTTCTCCAAAAAAATCTCATCCAAACACATATCTAATTTTACTTCTCATTGCTCCCAAATTATTTTTTCTCATTTTTTCTCATAAATTCAATTTTCAAGACAGGATGTGCCATTTATTGTAGCCTTAATTTCTTGTTTAAACTTCAGCAACTAGAATTGCATACTTGTTTCTTTCTGCATTCTCAATCTCTTGCAAATCATCATCTGTTTATGGGAATGTAGTTGCTACACTAACTTGTTAAAATGAAAGCAAGCTTTCTGAATCCGTTGCTTCCTTATTTTCTCATTCCTATAGATGCTCTTTCTCAATACTCCATTTTTAAAGCCTTCCTTTAATATATATAATGAACTTGGGCTTCTTGAAGGTAGTAGCAAATAATTTTGTGTTTGAACTTTCATATGAAAGGCAAAGTGGAGACAGGAGCAGAAGGCTAAAGAGTTAGTACTTGCACAGCTGGAGGAGGAGCGACGCCTTAAAGAAGCTTCTGAGGCTAAGAACAAAAGGAAGCTTGAGGCTCTGCGCCTAAAGATAGAGATAGATTTCCAGCGCCACAAAGATGACCTCCAACGCCTTGAGCAAGAATATGCCCGCCTTAAAGAGTCTGCACAATCCACGGAGGTGGAAAATCAATCTAATCATCTATGGACAGAAAACTCCAATGGTGTAAAACCCCAGGGAGAAACCATTGCAAGGCTGCTGCATGAACTTGATCAATTGGAAGATTCTCCAGAAAAGGTCGTCAGCTGTGACAGGGAATGCATGCTTTGCATGAAAGATGAAGTTTCTGTGGTTTTCCTTCCTTGCGCTCATCAAGTTATCTGTGCAAACTGTAATGACAACTACGGAAAGAAAGGTAAAGCTACATGCCCATACTGCCGGGTTCCAATTGAACAAAGAATTCGAGTTTATGGTGCGAGCTCGTAATCATAATACCAGATTTAAAGAATGGCATGCTCAGCAAACCTCTTTTAAGGAAGACTTATGCATGTAATTTGATTTCTGTGGCTTTTGGCTAAACTGGTTTGCTTGCCTTAAATATGCTGTCGTGAATCAGCATAGATTTATGTGTATAAATAAATAGCAAACCTGTTGCAGCTTGTGCATTTGCTACATAATACTCCCACACTTTGTGTAGGATGTGTGTGGGACTAGGCTATTATGAGCTTTGCAATAAGCAGATAATACATGTTTTTCGACTTTATATTCATATTTCGGCTGCTGTCCTGGATTTGACTATTGTTGCTGACATTTTCACTCTATACTGCGGCGTGGGACTACGTTGTAGGAAGAAATTGATAGGCTGTGTATGCATTTTACAATATTTTTGTCTATTCCGTTGCAAGTATTACCACTGAAGAATGTGGTAGAATCTGCAAGCTCATTGAGTTGTAATTGTGCCTCCAAATGAAATTAGCAAGATGCTGGCCACTCAAATTGTGCTTCATATGATTTGGGCTAAAGCGGAAGTTGAGTCTCTAGATACTTGAAGTCGTGTTCGATTTATGTATCAAACTTGTATTTGGTTTGAGTTTTATTTGATTAAAATTTGCAAGAACTTAACATATTAAATAATAAAACTAAATTCAAATACAATTTCAAATTGAAATATAAATTCAAATCAATTTTATATAATAATTTATTTGACTCTGATTTATTTACATCCTTACATAAAATCTGAATTATAAGACTTAACTAAGCTGAATTGTGATAAAAGAAGTGAGTTTGAGAAACATATAATATGCCCAATTCAAATTTTTAGGCTTTGTTTATTTTATATATCCCTCTCTTAATACAGTACATTTTTCATACATTCATTCTTAATTTATTCTTTTAAAACATTTTTCAAAAACACCCTGAACAAATTCAGACATTCCCTTAACATTTCTGTTAATTTTTTAACTATCGTAATAACATGAGGTACCAAAAGGGAAAGGAAATTAAATCCCACAAAATCATTACCCAGACGAAGAACTTTTGTAATGCCAACAAAAAGTAAAATAAAATCAATCGCCTTAAGTTTAAAGGTAATAAGAAAAAGATATGTATGACAACCAACTTAAGTCTGGGCCCCAAAAGTCTGTTTATTTAAGACATACATATATTATGGGTCCGATGACCGAGCCCGTATACTTAAAAGTCTACTGACGTCTATTGGGTCCAAAGTCAATGATGTGGCCCACTAAACTGGGTTGGAAAGTCAAACAAGGAATTGGGTTTACGTATGAAGCCCTAACCAACTTTGATCCAAGTCCAACCAGGCTACGTCACCAGCACAATGACAATCGTATTATCTTATCTTACCGTTTTTTGGTCAATGCTTCTCGGCCTCTGGCCATTGATCACCATCCTATTGCGTGACATGAAACTACTGAAATCATTATATTAATGTATAAAATAAATAATCAATTAAATCATTCGTTACATTAAGATATTGAAAATTAATTAAATAGCAAAAGAACTGCTTGGGGGGGGGGGGGGGGGGTGTTTGCAGTAAGAAATGTAAACTTGTAGTAAATTTTAAAGATATCAAAGTTTCACTCGACAAACTCAACTTTTGGTAGACTTATTAATAAGATAAGAAGAAAACAATATTGCATATTACTATATTTTAAATTCAACATGCAGGCATTTGAATTAATTTGTAATTAATCTTTTGCAGTTTAAGAAGTTCAAATTGAATTTCTTCACAATATTGGTTATCCATTTGAACTGGACAAACCTGAGATATTTTTGGGTCTTAAAGTCCATGATTTTGAAATTCAGGTACTGGGTCGGGTAGAAGAGCACAAGTATGAAATAGTTACCGTGAACTTAACCTTTGTTGGGTTTCAAAAGTCAATGTTGTGACCCACTTACAATACTGGGTCGGTGGGTTGGACAGTCGGACAAGTAATTGGGTTACCTGTCAAGCCCAAACTCTTTGGTCCAACCCGGCCTACAATGACGGACAAGGGTACATTAAAAATGGCAAGTTGTTGAGGTACAAAAAGTCAAAAAGAATATATTAATCCGAGTTATTCTAAACATTAAAAATTAATTTAGTACCTGAGTTTTATTATTAATGTTAGGTGAATACTTATAAATACTAGAGTTTATGTCTGAGATTTATTATAATTATTAAATTAATATATTACACATATTCCATCCTTATCCATTCAAATTTTCTTAGTAACAAATATTTTTTAACTATAATTTAAATTGAATTCTCCATTCTAAATTTTCATAATATATTTCACTTGAAGAAATTAAATCCTGTCACCATGACAATATAAGTTGAAAATTTAAAATAACTACAATATAACTATGACAAAGAAAATTAATAACGAACTTGGTATTATAGCGCTAATTTTGAATTAAAAATTTGTGAGTCCCGATTTAAAATTTAATATTTGAAATTTATATTAAATGACTCAGTAAGTATCTATTTTTTATTTAATGTTTTTGTGGTTTCATTTTTAAACTAAGACTTATTAAGACAAAGCATGCAAAGAAAATGCAACAAAAGCAAAAATCATGTACGTCTCTTGTCCTCTTAATTCTTTTCTCAAATCTAAACTTTCAAAAACTCTCCTCAAATGTTTTAAATTTATACTTAGATCATGATTTTTTGTTAAATCAATAATTTGCTTATATATTGTAAAATAATCTAATTTAATTAAATAAAATGTATTATGAATACATGTTATTTTAAAACTTTATATTAAATTTGGATATGTATGATATTTTTTATAAAACTAATATACCAATTAAAAAACACACACATATATAAATTTATAGCAGCAAAACTCAGCTACCAAAATAGTGTTCAGTCCTTCAAAATATGCTCATTCTTGGTGTACAGCGGGGGTAAAATGGTCTACAAACCACTCCGATTCTAGGTAATCTTTTCTTGACTAGCTATTTAATATCAATTATTCAAAAGTAAATTGATATGCAAACAAAGATTATATTTTTTTTCTAAATTAATCTGTGGTTAATTATAACTAGTGAAGTTTGAAATGCAACCTTCATAATATTTTTATAATGTATTACAAATATTAATGCGTAATCTTTGAGGGCAAAATTTTATCCTAATTCATATTGTTTTTCTTCTTGAAATTTGAAAGTTAAAGACGTATTTATGATATATGTATAAGTAATTGAAGAATTTGGTGAAGTCGGTTCTAGAAAAAAAATTGTAGACAAGGACAAGTTCTAAAATTGCAATCGACCAGTTGTATTTACAACTAAATATAGGGCAATCAATTTCTTATCATGGTTACATATGTAACTTATGCCAAGAAATTTGACTTGTAAGAAAAGATTGAATATAGTGAATAGGGATGAAGTCATAAATTGGATTTTTTTAGAAAATAATAATGAATTTTACTGTACTCTTTCTTTCACTTTAGAATTATACACTAAAGTCGATGACATTTTTGTGAAGAAAATCACCAAAAAGTCAATATTAAAAAATATCACATTAGACATGATGTAGGAAAAACTTCTCATACTTAAGGGTAGGAGGAGGTCTATTTATACAAAGTAGTTAGTGAGAGATAATAAAAAATATTTTAATCATATTAAGATTATTTTATTATTTATAAAGGGATATATATTTTTAAAAATATAAGAAATTTAAATATAAAATTTATAATAAATTTAAAATTATATAAAATTGGGTTGGATAGAGGGACAACTACCTTGTCAGTCTCATTTGGCTTTCTTCCATGGAAGTTAGGTAATCATAGGTGTAAGACTTGAAGCTCATAAAATATTCAAGTTATAAGAAAATTGATTAGAAAGGTACACATGTGACACTAATTTCTTGAAAAAAAATAAAATAATATAATTTATAATAAAAAATATTGTCGCAAACCAAGTGTATGTCACTTGATTTTAAAGCTGATTGGTTTCATTTTTATAATAAAAGGTAATTGTGCCATTTCTTCTGCTTTGTTCTTCTCTAGACTTTTCTTTTCTCTCACTGTTACTGTTGGGTTCATAAATGTCGCCTAATCCAAAAATATATGAACTTATGTATCAATCCAATATTAACAGTAGCAAAACTCAGTTATCAAAATAATTTTAAACCCTTCAAAATATGTCCATTATGGGTATATAGTGGGGATAAAATGGTCTATAAACCACTCCGAGGTAATCTTTTATTAACTAGCTATTTAATATCATTTATGAAAAATAAATTAATACGCAAATAAAGATTAGATCTTTTTTTTAATTAATATGTGGTTAATCATAACTAGTGAAGTTTGATATGCAACCTACATAATATTTTTATAATGTATTACAAATGTTAATGCTTAATCTTTGAGGGTAAAATATTTTGTCGTGATTCATATTTTTTTTTAATTGAAACTTAGAAGTTAAAGACGTATATATGATAGATGTATATCTTCTAATTTTTTTTTTTAATAATTCAAATGTTCATGTTTGATTTGATTAATTTTGAGGTGGACGGTCTTTCTTCTAATTCGATTGTCAGATAAATATTGATGGGACAGTAACTTATACACAATCAAAATAGATATTTGATACGTTGACTCCTATCAGAGTACAATCACTCACCCTACATAGGGTCCAAAGATAAAGGTCAAAAATTTATCCACCAACGAGTATACTTATAAAAGACCAAAATACTTATTGACCAATTTGAATTATGGATCTTTCAAATTATACTTCTAACACTTTACTATTGCATTACTTCAAATGGGCGTGAGACATGAATATCTAATAATTGAAGAATGAAGTGGAGTTGGTTCTAAAAACAAATGTAGACAAAGACAAGTCCTAACATCCCATCCAATGTTTTATTTACTACTAAATATAGGACAATCAATCTTTTATCATGATTATATGTATAATCATGATTATATGTATAACTGATGGCAGGAAGTTTGACTTATAAGATGTATGTAGTGAATAGGGATGAAGTTAGAAATTCGAGGGCGTAATTGATTTAAAAAAGTAATAATAATAATAAAATATTTTAACTATATTAAATATACAATTTTATTATTTATATAAATACAATTTTTTTAAATATAAGAAATTTAAATATAAAATTTATTATAAATTTAAAATAATATAAAATTGGGTTGAAGGGAGAGACAACTACCCCGCCGGTCTCCTCTGACTTGGTCAGTGGAATTGAGGTAATCATACATGTAAAACTTGATACTTGAAAAATATTCAAGTTATAAGAAAATTGATTAGAAAGATACACAGATAACATGATTTGTAATAGAAAATTTTGTCCCAAATCAAGTGTATGTGACTTTGAGTTTAATCGGTTCCATTTTTATATGTAAAAATAAATAAAAAATTATTGTGCCATTTCTTCTACTTTGTTCTTCTCTAGACTTTTCTTTTCTCTCACTGTTATTGTTGGGTTCATAAAATGTCGCCTAATCTTAATCTCGTGCAACGTTACATGGACTTCTTTGTCTCTTGAGCAGAACTAATACCATTTTTTTTATTAAAAGTAAATTAAAAAAATCTATTGAAAGTCTTTGATATAGTGCTCTTTCTAAAAGGATCTTCAAGTACAAATAAGATTTTAAAATCTTAATTTCATAATGCATGTATATGAATTTTCACAAGGTTAAAAAAAAAAAAAAAAAAGAGTTAAATACATTTTATTTGGTATTAAATACTCTTTTGTATAACGGAAATCAACCCTTTCCGTTAGCAAAACAATGACGGGTTTGATGACACGGCAGCAACGACTTTTTTTTTCTCTTCTCTAAAAGTCGTTGTAATTTTTGTGCCAGAAATGCCCTTCTTTGTGTTGTACAATGCTCCAGCCTGTCTTTGACTTTGCTTTACAATTTTCTATTTGTTATGTTTATAATTAGATATTTAATTAGTCTAAATTCCCAAGAATGACAAAACAAATTATCTGTATTTACCTTAATATTTGCAGCATGAATAAAACTTTCTATTTCATTAGCTTAATGCAAAAGTTTTTACATCTTGCATTCATAATAATATCCTTACACTAAAAATCACTAATGGTGATCGAGTTGGTAGATGAGGGTTGCACGGGTTGTCATATCTCAAATTCGATTTTTCTTTCAATATTTGTTTGATCGAGTTTGTCGCACTGAATTTATCTAATTTGTGTGATTTGCAAGCTGTTGCATCAAGTTAAGGATTTATCCAATACGCACCCAAAAGGTTGTAGTTATGAGTTTTCTATTATAAAAAAATAAATAAATAAAATAAAATAATATAATATGCTTATAAAATTCTACTCAACATAAAAAAAACGCTAAAAAAATCTAAAAAAATTCAATGATGAGGTATGAATTTCAATTTTTTTTTTATTAAATTCAAGTACTGGGTCGGGTAATAGACGTGAATTTAACATTTGTTGGGTATCAAAAGTCACTGTTGGGGCCCACTTAGAATAGTTGGTCAGTGGGTTTGACCGTGGGACACGTAATTGGGTTCCTTGTCAAGCGTAGACTCTTTGGTCCAACCCGGCCTACAATGACGAACAAGGGTACATTAAAAATGTCAAGGAGTCAAATAGAATATATTATTCCGAGTTATTCTAAACGTTAAAATTTAATTTAGTACCTGAGTTTTATTATTAACGTTAGGTGAATACTTATAAATACAAGAGTTTATGTCTGAGATTTATTATAATTATTAAATTAATATATATTAGACATATTCGATCCAATTAACCATTCAAACTTTCATTAGTAACAAATATTTTTTTAACTATAATTTAAATTGAATTCTCCATTCTAAATTTTCATAATATATTTCTCTTGATGAAATTAAATCCTGTCAACAAAGAAGATTAAGAGCGAACTTGGTATTACAGCACTAATTTTGAATTCAAAATTAGTGAGTCGTGATATAAAATTTGATTTTTGAAAATTATATTAAATGACTCAATAAGTATCTATTTTTTTATTTAATGTTTTTGTGGTTTCATTTTTATTGAACTCAGACTTATTAAGACAAAGCTTGCAAAGAAAATGCAACAAAAGCAAAAATCATGTACGTCTCTTGTCCTCTTAATTCTTTTCTCAAATCTAAACTTTCAAAAAACTCTCCTAAAATGTTTTAACTTTAGAATTACGTTCAAATATCCTTCGATCTCAATTATTCTGATTAACAATGAATATTTTTATATCCTAATTATATCACGATTTTTTGTTTAATCAATTTGCTTATATATTATAAAATAATTTAATTTAATTAAATAAAATGTATTATGAAAAATCATCTAATAATTTAAATTAAAATTAGAGTTTAAATGGTATATATGTTATTTAAAAACTTTTTTATAGTAAATTTGGATATAAAGCGATTTGATATTTTTCATAAAACTAATATACCAATTAAAATGAATGGCAGCATTCACACACACACACACATGCGTAAATTTATGTATCAATCAAATATTAATAGTAGCAAAATTCTGTTACCAAAATAATTTTAAACCCTTCAAATTATACCGATTTTGGGTCTATAGTGGGGGTAAAATGATCTATATACCACTCCGATTTTAGGTAATCTTTTATTGACTAGCTATTTAATATTATTTATGAAAAATAATTTAATATGCACACAAATATTAGATTTTTTTCTAAATTAAACTATGGTTAATCATAACTAGTGAAGTTTGAAATACAACCTACATAATATTTTGATAATGCATTACAAATGCGTAATCTTTGAGGGCAACATTTTGTCGTGATCCATATTTTTTTCTAGATGAAACTTGGAAGTTAAAAACTATTTATGATAAATGTATAATTAATTGAAGAATGAGGTGAAGTTGGCTCTAAAAAAAGGTGTAGACAAGGACAAGTTCTAACATCGCATTCAACGTTGTATTTATGACTAAATATAGGGCAATCAATCTTTTATCATGATTGCATGTATAACTCATGGCATGACGTTTGACTTATAAGATGAACGTAGTGAAATGTGGATGGGGAGTCAGAAATTCAAAGTGCATGATTGATTTTTTAAAATAATATATTTTAACTATATTAAATACAATTTTATTATTTATAGAGAGAGATTTTTTTTTAATATAAGAAATTTAAATATAAAATTGATTATAAATTTAAAATTATATAAAATTGGGTTGGAGGGAGGGGCAGCTACCCCTTGTAGTCTCCATTGGCTTCGTATGTGGAAGTGAGAAAATTGATTAGAAAGGTACACATATAACATAATTTGTAATAGAATTTTTTTTCGGAAATCAAGTGTATGTCACTTTGATTTTGAACCTAATCGGTTCCATTTTTCTTATAAAATAAAACTTATTGTGTCATTTCTTCTACTTTGTTCTTCTCTAGACTTTTCTTTTCTCTCACTGAAAATGTCGCCTAATCTTACTCTCGTGTAATATTAATATTACATGGACTTCTTGTCTCTTGGGCAGAAGTAACACAATTTTTTTAAATGAAAGTAAATTAAAAGATTCTATTGAAAGTTTTGATAAATTGCTCTTTTTAAAAGGATCTTTAAGTACAAATAAGATTTTAAATCTTAATTTCATAATGCATGTATATGGATTTTCACTAGGTAAAATGTAAAAAAAATAAAAAAAATAAAAATCATTTTACCCTTTCTATTTGGTATTAAATACTCTCTTCTATAATAAAAATCCTCAATTTCCCTGATAGCAAAACAATTGCTGGTTTGATGACATGGCCGCAACGACTTTTTTCGCTTCATTAAAACCAATATAATTTTTGTGTCAGAAATGCCCTTCTTTGTGTTATATAATGCCCCAGCTTTACTTTGACTTTGCTTTTCAATTTTCAATTTGTTATGTTTATAATTAGATATTTAATTAGTCTAAATTCCCAAGAATGACAAAATAAATTATCTGTATTTACCTTATTATTTGCAGCAAGAAATAAAACTTTCAATTTCGTTACCTTAATGCAAAAGTTTTTACATCTTGTATTCACAATAATATGCGGGAACTATTTTACTCAACATAGAAAAAGCATTAAAAAGTATATAAAAATATTCAATGACATGATATGAATATGAATTCTTAAACTTCAACTTATCGTGAGCTATTAATTATTAAGTAGACCCCACCTATGACACAATATGTCGTTAGGCATCAAGATTATTTCAATGAAAAATTTTCTATGATAAATTCGAAAACAAATCAAGTGATAACAAAGTGTAATTTAAAAATTTTAAATACTCAATATAAGATGACGTACTTCCAAAATGCCGATATATAGGGATATTTTTAGTTCTTTATAGAAGGATTGTGTTCCATATATAATATGGTGTATGTATTATTTGAGAACAATCAACTAATGAACTTTGATCATTTTTATTGGACTCGTTGAATTTATCTTTTGGACTATATTGAAATCATGACATATCATTCAATATGAATGTTTAATATTTACATGACAAATATCCAAAATTATTAAGTTGAAAATCTAGTTTTTCCAATAATCACATATCTGGTAGTCTTTGGATCGAATTTGTAAAATAAAAATACAAAGGAATTAAAATGGTGGGCAAGTGATGACGACATAGAATATGCATCTGGACATTCATAAATGAATTTTTTTCTATTTCTAGCACTTGATCCATCACTCCTTGTACTATTATTTGCACTATAAGTGATTGTTTGCATCTATATAGTCACACACAAAAACAAAAATGAGCATATACACAATAACATGCCATAAATTAATACTATAAGCTCATTCAAATCCTCCAAAATTTTAAATTATTGCGTTCTATTTTACATATAAAATGCTATTATATTTAAAAAAAATACTAATTTTACTAAAATTTTAACTAATAATTATCCCCAACTATAGAGTTAGTACTGTTGATAACAAATAGCTTTCATGAATAGTGGCCGCAACAATATTCTTGTTTCTCCAAGAGATTTCAAAAATGGAGGCTTGGGGACTTGTGGGATTTTGTGGAAAACTGCCCGTTTGAATTCATTTTCAAATTCATATCTTTAATATTTTTAAGATTAGAATATTTTTATTAGATATGTATGAATCACCCTCTTAAATCTGGGTCCCATCAGTTTGTTTATTTAGACATACATGTATTATGGGTCCGATAATACATCCCGAACGATTAAAAGTATATTAACATCTATTGGGTTCAAAGTCGTTGATGTGGCCCACTAAACTGGGTTAAGCCCAGAATAACTTTTGTTCATGTCCAACCAGCTAGGTCAGCAGCAGAATGACAGTCACATTATCTCATCTAATCCAAAAAAAAATAAATATTAAATTTTATTTATAAGTTTTTTGGTTAATTATTACAAATTGAATTTCTTCACAATCTTGGTTATTCTTTTGAACTCGACAAACCTAAGATATTTTTGGGTCTTAAAGTCCATCATTTTTTAAAAATTAAATTCAAGTTCTGGGTCGGGTAATAGAGCTCAAGTACGAAATAGTCGGGCGTATGTAACGTTTGTTGGGTTTCAAAAGTCAATTTAGGGCCCACTTACTATACTGGGTCAGTGGGTTGGACATAGGGTCAGATACTTGGGTTCCTTGTCAAGCCCAAAGTCTTTGGTCCAACCCGGCATACAATGACGGACAAGGGAACATTAAAAATGTCAAGTTGTGAGCAGCAAAAAAGTCAAAAAGAATATATGATTCCGAGGTATTCTAAACATTAAAAATTAATTTAGTACCCGAGTTTTATTATTAACGTTAGGTGAATATTTATAAATACTCGAGTTAATATCTAAGATTTGTCATAAATTTTTAATTAATATATATTATACATATTTCATCCAATTATCCATTCAAATTTTCATACTAACAAATATTTTTTAAACTATAATTTGAATTGAATTCTCCATTCTAAAATTTCATAATATATTTCACTTGATGAAATTAAATCATGTCACCATGATAATATAAAATGTAAAATTGAAAGTAACCAGAATATAACTAAGAGAAAGAAGATTAAGAGCGAACTTGGTATTATTATAGTGCTAATTTTGAAATCGAAATTTGTGAGTGGCAATTTGAAATTAATTTTTAAAAGTTATATTAAATGACTCAATAAGTATCTATTTTCAATTTATTTATATAGTTATTTTTTATGATTTCATTTTATTGTACTAAGACTTAATTAAGACAATGCATGTGAAAAGAAAATACAACACAAACAAATCATGTAGGCCCCTTTCCCTCTCAATTCTTCTCAAATCTAAACTTTCAAAAACTCTCCTCAAATAGTTTAACTTTAGAATTACGTTCAAGTACCCTTCGATTTCAATTTCTTGAATATTTTTATATCTTACTTATCTCACAATTTTCTGTTAATCAATAATTTACCTTATAATTATAAAATGATTTCATTTAACTAAGCAAAATGTATTATGAAAATTCAAATTAAATTAGAGTTTAAAATGATATATATGTTATTTAAAACTTTATAATATATTTGGATATATATATCAAATTGATATTTTTTGTCAAACTAATATACCAATTAAAGTATGCGCGCGCACACACACACATATATATATATATATATCAATTGAATATTAATAACAAAACTTAGGTACTAAAATAATTTTAAGCCTTCCAATATATGCCCATTTCATGTGTATAGTGGGGGTAAAATGATTTACAAACCACTCCGATTTTAGGTAATTTAGTATTGAGTAGCTATTTAATATTTTTTTATGAGAAATAATAGTTGAAAAGCAAACATAAATTGATTTTTTTTTAAATTAATCTGTGATCAATCATAAATAGTGAAGGTTGAAATGCAACATAAATAATAGTATTATATTGTATTATAATAATAGTAATGCGTAATCTTGAGGGCAACATTACATCGTGATCCATATATATTTTCCTTACATGAACATTGGAAGTTAAAATTGTATGTATGATAGATATATAATTAAAGAATGGAGGTGGAGCTGGCTTTAAAAACAATGTATAGAAGGACAAGTTCTGAAATCGTATTCAAACGTTGTATTTACAATTAAATATAGGTCAATCAATCCCTTATTATAATTAAATTTATAACTACTCATGAGGAAGTTAGACTTTTAAAAAAAGATTGAAGGAAGTGCGTGAAGTAATCATATACGCACAACTTGAACCTTGAAAAAGATTCTAAGTTATAAGAAAATTTATTTGAAAGGTATATATGGGGCACTAATTTCTCGAAAAAGGAAAAAAAAAATACTTATTATATGCCATATGTTTTTGTGGGGTTAGATTATCAAGGGATCTAGTTTAGTAAAATCTTTTTCTTGTTATGATGAGAATCAACTGATTCGAATGCATCAACGTGCATTTAAATAATAATTTTTTTATTAGTGTGGAATGAAGATTTAATTATATTGGAAAATGAAGTTAGTATAGTAAGAGTATATTTGTAATCACTTTTCAAATTGATTTTTAGTTATAAAATTTTATTTAAATTTTTTTATATATTTAGTAGTTTATATTGGATGGACTTTTAAAATATGTCGCATTCCAAAATTTTTTTTTTAAAAAGTAAGAACAGACAATTTTTCAAAACTCATTTTCTATATTTTTATTTGAAGATTACTAAAAAATTAATATTTTCTTATTTTATCCTCTTTCTTTTTATCTAAATTAGTTAGACTAACTTCACCCTAATACTTTTTTACATTGAAAATTATTTATCATCCTTTTCAAACTTTACACAATTATAAATCAAAACTTTTCATGGTTCAATTTTTTATTTTTTATTTACATCTTTATTAGTTTAAGGATATCATTAATTAATTAAAATTGAGATGATTTTCAGTTTAATAAAATTACAAACTTATTTTATTATATAGTTAAATTTACAAACTTGTTTATTATACAATATGTATTTCATGTTCAATTTTTTTATGAACAGTATTTTTTAAATTTGATATTATTTATATTTTTGCTTATTTGAAATTTTTTTTAACAACATGTCATGTATTCTTCTTTTTCAATTAGATTTCTCAAAATAATTTACTCTACTTTTTACAATAATATTATATTTTTGAAAGAATGGTACTAAAATTGTTGTTGATTTCAATTACTTAAAAATTGAAGCGGCTATCTTGAAAGAGAAAATGAAACTATGAGTTAGTACTTTTTCATTAATTTGATTTATGAATTTTCTTTGAACAACTCCATAAAAAAATATAAAATTAATAATTGACAAAAAATATAATATTATAACTTACTAAACTATTGGTAAAAAATATATATAACTATTTGAGGATTCATATGCCGCATAACAAATTTTTAATATAAGTAGGGGGAATATTGTTAAATACATATTAAAATTATATTTTTCAACTAGTTTCCCAAATATAGTTGTATGTGAAGAATGAATTTTTAGTTATAAAACATTTTTCTGAAATGACTTTCATCAAACATATGTTAATAATGAAAAAAAAAACTTCTAAAAAAGACACTTAAATGAAAGTCTATTTTTTAAATGGACTTTTATTGTAAATGTGCTTCCAAACATGTATTAAATATTTTTAAAACATATTTCACTCCTACATTTATATTATATGAATGTGGACGTTAATCTTTCAAAATATAATTTTTTTTATAAAATTAATATAACACTATATTAATTTTGTCAGACGAACTACAGACTCAACTGTATTTTTTTTAGAAATAAATCAATTGAATTCAAATTGATTTTGGAGTGAATTGAATTGAACAGACAAGATCTATTTATAAGTTTTTTCATTTGAACATTGTATCGTATCTTTTAATATCTAATCGACATCTAATAATTCAAATCGCATATTTCTTTAAAAGTCTAAAATTTAATCAAGCGCTTCTCCCACTCAGATGGATATATCCTCATCGATGCCTAATCATCAACTATATATATAGTCACGTACACTTAACACTCGACAATATAATATCATGTCATACGGGCGTCACATGCACAAATTTATCACGCCACTACCACATCCAGCTAGTTGTCATGTCACGCGTATGTATAAAGTGCAAAACTCAAGTGGTGCTATGCATAACTCTTGTAATTCCTTGAAACTAATTAAAGTTAGTTAAAAGTGCACTAATATACATATAACTTGAACTCTTTAAAATTACTTGTTCTCTCAAATGAAATTCTATATAATTTAACTTAGTCTTGCTTTTCTCATTCTCTCAAATGAAATCCTATATAAACAACTTAACTGAGTCTTGCTTTTCTCATATGGGATACTTCATCATATTCAATGACCACTTGACTTTTCCATTCACACATTTATTCTCCCCCACAATTCCACATTTTTTACAAGGAAAATGATAAATTGGTGATAGTGTAAGAGTTGGTGTAGACTTGGTATATGAAAAATAAAATATATGTGCAATTACAATTGTCTTAAGCTTGGTTAAATACTGTGAATTATATATATATATATGTGTGTGTGTGTGTGTGTGTGTGTGTGTGTAGAGATAGGGGTTGATGCGAAACGAAATATAGAAAAGGGTGGAAAAAATAGAAGTTGCTAACATAACATTATATTTTATTTATTTATTTTGAAAACATCTGTATGAATAATTATGATTTTAAGAATTATGAACAATTTTTCAATATTTTGTTATTCAAAACGAGAGAGATAGGTAATTGGTTCCACTTTTATAATAAAAGCAAATTGTGCCATTTCTTCTATTTTGTTTTTCTCTAGCCTTATCTTTTTACCCCTCTCATTCAGTTATTATTGGGTTCATAAAATGTCGCCTAAAACCGGACTCTCCTCCAATAAATGGACTTGTCTCTTGGGCGGAAGTAAATACAACATACACAATTGTTTTTAAAATTAAAATACATTAGAAATATTTTAAAAGTCTTAGTTTGTGCTTTTCGCAAGGTAAAATGATAAAGAGGGAAAAAAAAGAAAAAAAGAAGGCCATATTTTATTCTTTTAATACAATAGTCATTTTGCCCTATATAAGTTGAATAAAAATTACCTTCTCGGTTTGGGTGGTACTTGAATCCAGCTCACGTATATATATGGAAAAGGGGTTTAAATATTAGTTTACAATAATACAAAATTTTAAATGATAAAGATGTTAGAAAAAAGAATTGTCAAATATTTATCATCTCATCCTCACGTATAGGTAGATTTTTTATTTTATTTATTTAAATATTATGTTAAATTATCACTTCATATAAAATTATAAGTATTTAAAAAATATTGAATATTTTAACATTTCTATTATAAAAAATTATTATTTTCTCCTGACACAAAGGGGGTTTTTATGCTACTATACGAAAACACTGATTTTTTTTGATTTTTTTTTATAATTCATTAGTTGGGTTTGGACTTTGGGGTGATGATTTCGATCTCATCTTTTTCTTAATGTATGTGATGTGGCTGTTGCTTTAGTCTACGGCGACGACATGACGATCATAAATGATTCAGTTTTGAACCTGGACACTTTTTAGCTTTAATCAAGCACTTCACCCACTTTCATGGCGATATTGGATCAAAGCCCTTATGGACCATATATCCACACTCTTATATGTTTGTGAATCTTTTTAGATTGCATAAAATTAATAAATGCACAATATTAAAGCATTTAATTATTTATTTTTACTTCATAGTGAGGATTTTTATATTATTTTATGGTTTTATATAAATTTGATAATTAGTAAATAATGGTATTTTAAATAGTTAGAGGAGGTGATGGAATTGGAAAACAAAAGAACATCTAGAAGAGAAGGAAAAAGACAGGTCGGAATAACGGATGAGAGAAAAGTGAGAATTGGGGACTAGTGAAGATTATGTTTGGAGTTATTTTCAACATTTTTGTGGAAAATTTTTGTAGAAATATACTGTGGCGAGTAGAATTGAAAAATATGTGGGGAATAAAAAATTGTTTTGATGAATTATTAAGAAATCATGATATGAAGTATTTTACTTTCAAAAAATATTGAAAACTTATTTGATATTATTTTCTAAATATTTTCTTAACATTATTTTGTCGTGGTTAGATGTGGTATATTTGGATATACGATGACATGATAGAAATAATAATTAATAAATATTTTGAAAGAATAAAAATCTCATTCTCCTAAAATATTATTTCACCAAACATAATTTTGTTGAAAAAAAAGGAAAATGTTATAGAGAAATAACACAGTATACAACCTAAGAATTGTGGGAACAATGAGCGCAAGTCAATTATTTGACTCGATCTAGTGAGAGGACAGTAATAATTCCATTCTTTTATGATATAATAATAAGGGTTTCATACTCGAACAAAATACTTCTAAAATTATGTTAAGTAATGTTATATGAGGATTCGTATCACCATATTATATATATATATATATATAAATATATGATGAGATATATGTATTTATACACACTATCAAATATAATATTTATTAAATTCTAAGACCACTAATCAATGTAGAATCCTTATTGGTATGGTACGATAAGATAACATTTATTTTGGTGTGGTTATATAAGTTAAAAATTCAATTGACACAAATACAAAAGAAAAAAAGGTTCATAATCAGTTGTTGGCTAAAGGTCAACCAAATGGAATTATACAATTCAAATAACTAAATCAGTAGGTGACAATTAGCAGCCATGTTACTATAGTAGATTCCAGTTTTGTCCCAAAGTGGTCATTGGGATACTATATATACTTAAGCCATTTTACTCAGATTGCTCAAGCACTACAACCTTGTTAACAATCCTTAAGGTTGTCTTGTCTCTTAACACACCAGAACACCAAACAAAAAAAAAATATGCTTCTAACCACGGACGCTGCAAGATTAGTCAAGTGACCAAGATTATCCTCACAGTTCGGTAAAAAAAATTCCCTATTCTTTTCGCTATTTATATTTAAATACTATTCTCGTATATGTTGCTTCTGGATAAATTCATTAGTCGTGTATTAATTGCTTTTTAGTTGCATATCGTGCGAACACAATTTTTCTTATTAAAATTGGATTATATCATATTTGACTAATTATATAACGAGTATTATTACACTTATCTTGTAATTGGTAGCTTTAATACATACTATACACAAAGTACAAGACGAGTAATCAGATGACAATTATAATTTACTTGTCATAATATTAATTTAGGACCGAACCCGGTCGGAACTAAACTTTCCCTCCTATAAGTGTCAAGGGAAAGGAAATATGTTGGAGGTTTAGCCATGAAAATGACTAAATGAGGTAATTTATGTGATTTTTCTGTATAGTGCAAATTTATGGTAAATTCTCCAATCTGTGTGCTGTATTTGAAAATAATGGTGAGCCCTTCTTCTATTTCTTTCGTCTTTGGGATTTCTTTCTGATTTATATTGAAATTTTCCTAGTTGCAGTTATATATCATTGCCCTATTCTAGTATTTTAGTATTAATACAAAGGTGTCATGCAATTTTATGTGGTAACCAATTCAATCTCCATTTTAGTATGTAGATTACCATATTTGTTTGTCACCGGGTTAGATATTTCAAATTGTAACAAATATTATTGTGAAAAAGCATTATCCTAAAAAAATTTTAAAAAAAGAAGAAGAAAAGATCAATTTAATCCAATAACATGCAGTCAGAAAATGAACATTTTGGAGGTGAAATTTATTTTAAATAATATATATTTTTAATTTTTTAAGGATATCAAAATTTTAAAATTTAATAATCTTATTAATTTAAAAAATTATTGAATTGAGGGAGCGGCCTCTCTACAACAATCACAGGCGGCATGATTACAAATTGTTTGTGAAATCCAAAGTGAGATATAGAAATTATGGGTGAATAAATGCAAGTGAAAATTAGAACATACATTTCGGTCTGGATAGAATCTTGCAACAGCTAAGTTTATTTAGGTAGATATGTGGGGAATATAATCACTAAAATTCTCTACTGACAAATGATTTCAAAGACCAAGAAACGTGAAACGTAAACGTAGAGCATATTAATTTCTTTGGTGCTTACATACACCACATCATATACTTGAATATTCTGTAAACACGTGAATTGACAAAAATATCTTAATTTAGATGAAGATTCCTAATATACATGCATTAGCCCACTGAATAGAAGTATTTCGTACTCAATTAACATTAATTACTAAAATGGTTCGAGCCCGAGTTAGGTTAGTTGAAAAAAAAAAATAAAAATATATATAAAAAATATCAAATTATTCGAATTCAACTTGTATTTAATGATTAAAACTCATTCAAATTTAAATTATTTAATAATTAAATTAAATATAAATATAATTTTAAATTCTTTAAAAAAAATATCTTATTTATCTTTTGACTCGATTTACATACGCCCCGTGTATAGATATATATGTTCGCTTTATGTGTGCGGCACGTAAATCTCATATTAATTTCATGGGTACAAAAATGTTTTTGACTTCCTAATCTTGAATTTTAGACAAAAAGTTACGTCCTAAACGACACTACTTGTTGGTGGCACTCCACCACACTGTATGGTGGTCAACCCCACCCCCCAAACCATTTGCTTTTTGGAATATTTTATGTTTTATTTTACAATAAAAGAATCTCAATGAGTTGCTTGCTTCTACAAAGTTAGAACAACAGGCTCTCAATGTCAATTTTTATTGCCAAGGTCGATGTTTTTGTTGCTTTTTGCAATTATCAACTTTTAACATATCTTTAGTCATTTTTCTACTTTTTTTTTGTTTGTTTGTCTCTTCATGTGTATGTAATGAAAAATCTTTCAGAAATTAAATCATTCTAAAGATAAGAAAATATAGATTTGGTTATGTTTCTATAATTAATATTTTTTTAGTAAAATAAAAATGAATACAAACTAATTATTAACGTCTCTTTCATTCCTGAAAAAAAAAAAAAAATCAATGATTCAAGGTAAAACAACCAAAAAGTGTAAATATTAAGATCACAAAACAAAATTTGAAAATATAGACGAATCCTTGCCTTGAGTTTGTGAAGCAGTGTTTAATTGACTCTTCTTTTCCTCTTGAAAAAAATTCAATTGTTTAATAAAATCTTTGCCATAGCCTGAAAAAAAAAAAACTCATATATATAAGACCTTTTCTTAAACTTAAATTAAGTGCAATATGAGACATATGTTGTTGTTATTTTTATTATTTATTTTTTAAATTTAGTAAAAAACAAAGTTTTGCTTATTTAGGATTATTGACACATGCATTCATAGACCTCTTTTTTGTTGTGCTTTATGTCTAAATTATTAGCTCCGTATTTAAAAAATTACTACGGCTAGCTTGTTGATCTGATTATTTTCTTAATATTTAATAATATTAAAATTATAAAAAAATAAATACAAATTAGTTAAAAAAATTGTATTGTAGCACAAAAAAATAAATATTAAGAAATAGATGAAGTACATAAAACTATTTATAAAAATTAAAGTTAAATGGCTTAGTAGACAAGAAACAGTAATTCATTTTTTTTTTTTTTTCTTCTTGTTGATTTTTTGCGTCCACATAGTAAGCATGATGTGTTATAACTTGTAAGTCAGTGGTTGATTGAAATTGAAGCAAAAAAACTAAAACATATGCTTAAAAATAGTATAAACTGAAAACCAACAACTACTTCAGCTTTAATTTAGGTAGAATCATTCTTGTAGTTTTTATAGCAATGTAATACAGATATTTAACCGTCAAACTTTATAATTCTTTCACTATTATATGGTTTCATTACCAATTTTAATACTACGAAATGAAATTGCAATATTTGGGTTTTCAGTGCGAGATTATATATCACATGTTAGTCTTTTCTTTTTCTTTTTTTATTCAACTCTCCTAATTTATGTTTCTAAATTAAGAAAAAATCAGAAAGGATAATAAAGAATTAACTAGCTATGTAATACATTTTTTTTTCAATTATTGCCAAAAAGTCAAGTTGAATAATTAAAAAATTATGAATATGTTATGATGAAATAAAAGTAACCTTTTTCTTGTTATATAATGATCATATTCAAACTTTAATCCCGTGAAGCTCTCAAAAAGAGGAGGAAGAAACCCGTAGCTTTCTATGTATTCAAGAAACACAAGCTAATGTAACAGAAACTCCTCCATTTCTCCATATTGCAGAACCAAGAGAGAGAAGAGAGCCATCTTCAACCATATCAAAGGGTTCTGTCTTGCAGATTGCTAAGAATGGCGGCGAAGTTTCTATCAGTGGCCTGCATAAGACCAAACGAGAGCGGGAATTTGTCCCCACGCCCCCACTACCCTTCGATGCCCAAGTACCCCAAAGGCGTCACCGTTTTATCAGATGAAGAAAAATTCATGCAAGGATCGGAGGCCAAGGCCCTTTTCTCAGTCACCGGCATGACGTGCTCCGCCTGCGCCGGTTCGGTGGAGAAGGCCGTCAAACGTCTCCCCGGAATCAAGGAGGCGGCGGTTGATGTCTTGAACAACCGCGCTCAAGTCACGTTCTTCCCCGCTTTTGTCAATGTAAGTTATGGTTTCTACAGTATTGCATGCAGCATTTGTGTCTGTCTACTGGTGTTTCTGCTGATCATTATGTGGTTTATTGTTGGAGAATTAGAGAAATGAGATGGATTGCTGCATTAATTGTCTTTTGTTGAAATTCATTAGATTGTTGAAGTATTTTACATTTTTGTTTTTGTCTCTGTCTGTGCGCAGAGGCATGCATATGTTCTTTGATTTGAATTTAAGCATACTTAGAAGCAATCAGGTGGAAATGCAAGTTTTGTTCCTACTGAAACTCCACCTTTCATGTTTGGACCATGGAGTTTTCCAAAATTGGAATTTTAACTTTCTCATTTATGTTTTTGAAGTTTCATCAAATTCAAATTCAAGCTGGATTTACATTCAAATTCTTGGTTTTTCCCCTAATTTGATTTGGTTATAATTTTAGTTCATCTTGCAAGAATTTGTCAAAGTCACAAAGAATCAGCTCCATTCTTTCATTTTTTTTAGAGATTTTTTTGCCTCTTCTTTCTTAAAAGTGTATTAGCTCCAGTAAAATCTGTCCAGGGAACAATATTCGTGTGAATACGTTCCCTGGTGGGCATCATGGGACTTGGTCACAGGCTGACAATGGAACCTTTTTTTTCTGAAAAAAATAAACCAATAATGAAACTCAGCAAGCTTTAGTGGCTTTGTGGATGGCACATGAGCTGGAGATGCTCTTACAATCCCATTAGATACTAGGTTGATTTTCTAAAAGGTGGGGCCTTTCGGAAGTGGAGTCATCTGTTGATCCCTATAGCTGCTATTTCATCATGTTTAAGTTGTTTTAAAGTCAACCGCCATGTTTGTTTAAATTCTTGGCTCTTGCATATCCCTGAAAATCATGGACTGTTTAGTTACGGTATTAATACAAAATATCTGTTAGCTGGATTAGAATTTGACGCGTGGGAGAAATTGTTTATTTTATCGAT
The DNA here is from genome assembly GCA_019321725.1 of Paulownia fortunei. Classification (NCBI taxonomy): domain Eukaryota; kingdom Viridiplantae; phylum Streptophyta; class Magnoliopsida; order Lamiales; family Paulowniaceae; genus Paulownia; species Paulownia fortunei. The sequence goes on along the minus strand of CM033122.1, from coordinate 6,301,986 downwards.
GTAAGGGTCAACTCAAACTAGATTCTGACATAGCCAACTTTTGTCTTGAGCATGACACTGGATGTGTGCGTGCTTAATTGTGTGCCCTTGTATTATAGTATAGATGCAAATTAGGATGATTCTGCACCCAGTGTTTTTTACAGTTCTAGAATGTGCAAAATCTAGAATGCTGTGGTAAAAATGTTCAGAACAAAATGGAGAACATAAGTTCAGCACAAAATGGTTGAATGTAACAGCTTTTTGGATGAAAATACAGAGCTTCACCCAAAGTTTGCTTTTCATATCAATAATCTTGCATTTGTATTCTACTTTTTAGGTTCTGTTTTTGACAACATCTTAGGATAATGTAGACATCGTTGCCTATAGTACATCAATAATTATATACATTTGTAGATGACACATCTAATTTGAATACATCTGATTTCCTAAGTTGAAGAATAAAGATTACGGCAACCAGTGTGGAATTTAATATTGTACTCCTCCGCTGTCTGGAGCTTTAGCATAGACTCTTGGAAAATTCAACATAGCTTGGATTTCTACACAGGTGTAGAGTTCATCACAGGACCTTCATAGAGTTTAGGGAACAGTTTGGTGTTAGTTGTTTCAGTGATACATGTCTCTTTTCAAATCAACTCTACCTATTCTGTCAAAGTACTTATATACAATGATGAAAACTGCGAGTGCTAATCCTTAGCTGTTCTGAATAAAACACAGTTCGCCTGTTGGATTATTGATAAATCATATGCAACAAAATTGCTATATCAATGAGAATTTAATTGGTATGTCACAAAGTGCAGGAGGAAACAATCCGTGAGACAATTGAAGATGTAGGGTTTCAAGCCTCATTGATTAAAGAAGAAATGAATGAGAAATCCTCTCAAGTGTGTCGGATTCGCATAAAAGGAATGACTTGCACTTCTTGTTCAACAACTGTGGAATCTAGTTTGCAAGTTTTGCCTGGTGTACAAAGAGCGCAAGTTGCATTAGCAACTGAAGAGGCCGAAGTCCGTTATGATCCAAATATCTTGACCTACAACCAGATCTTGGAAGCTGTAGAAGATACTGGATTTGAGGCTATTCTCATCAGCACGGGGGAAGATAGGTGCAAAATACATCTGCAAGTTGATGGAGTGCGGACAGCAAATTCTATGAGAATAATTGGGAATTCTCTCCAAGCATTGCCAGGAGTTCAAGATATGAACTTTGATCTGGAGCTTAATAAGTTATCGCTCTCTTACCAACCAGATTTAACAGGACCTAGAAATTTTATTGAAATTATTGAGTCAACTGGATCGGGACGCTACAAGGCAAAGATATTTCCTGAAGGAGTGTCAAGAGGATCTCATAGAGAGGAGGAAATCAAACAATACTATAAATCTTTCCTCTGGAGTCTAGTTTTTACTATTCCTGTCTTTTTGATGTCCATGATCTTCATGTATATCCCTGGAATCAAGCATGGACTGGACACTAAAATAGTGAACATGCTTAGCATTGGGGAGATATTGAGGTGGATATTGTCCACACCAGTTCAGTTCATCATTGGTCGACGATTCTATATTGGTGCTTACAAAGCATTAAGACATGGCTCAGCAAATATGGATGTCTTAATCGCACTGGGAACAAATGCTGCTTATTTTTATTCTGTCTACTCGGTGTTAAGAGCTGCTACTTCACCAAGCTTTGAGTCAACTGATTTTTTTGAAACCAGCTCAATGCTCATTTCTTTCATACTTTTGGGGAAGTATCTGGAGGTTTTGGCAAAGGGCAAGACTTCTGAAGCCATAGAGAAGCTCATGGACTTGGCTCCGGAAAGGGCAACTCTGTTAACCCTGGACAGTGAAGGAAATGTGTTAAATGAGGAAGAAATAGACAGCCGACTAATACAGAAGAACGACGTCTTGAAGATCATCCCTGGTGCCAAAGTAGCTTGTGATGGCTTTGTTATCTGGGGCCAAAGTCATGTAAACGAGAGCATGATTACTGGGGAATCTAGGCCAGTGGCGAAAAGGAAGGGTGACGTGGTGATTGGAGGGACTGTGAATACAAATGGGGTGCTACATGTTAAGGCAACAAAGGTTGGATCAGAGAGTGCTCTTGCTCAAATTGTTCGACTGGTTGAATCAGCACAAATGGCAAAAGCTCCAGTCCAAAAACTTGCTGATCGCATTTCCAAATTCTTTGTTCCTTTGGTACGTATACACTGCTTTATTCGTTCAAGTTTAAGAACTGTCTCTTGGCCTAAGTTGAAAGTTGTATAGTGATTTGTAATTTGCAGGTTATATTTCTTTCATTTTCCACTTGGTTTGCCTGGTTTTTAGCTGGAAAATTAAATGGATACCCTAAATCTTGGATTCCTTCTTCCATGGATAGCTTTCAGCTCGCACTTCAGTTTGGCATTTCTGTCATGGTCATAGCCTGCCCATGTGCACTTGGCCTGGCTACTCCAACAGCAGTTATGGTTGGTACTGGAGTTGGTGCTTCTCAAGGTGTCCTAATTAAAGGTGGGCAGGCATTAGAAAGCACTCATAAGGTAGGAATGCAGTATGATGTTTTGTTCTTATCTGTAAATGACAATTCTTGGAATAGCACTCACGAAGCCGTCAATTAGTGCCATTAAATCAATTCACTTGGGAAACTGAGTGCAAATATCTATCTGTATATAACTTGTTTGTACTTTTTATAACAGGTGAACTGTATAGTTTTTGACAAGACAGGAACTCTCACAGTTGGAAAGCCAGTGGTTGTCAACACAAAGCTCTTGAAAAACATGGTTCTTAAAGACTTTTTTGAACTAGTTGCTTCTGCTGAGGTATTCTCCATTTTACATATCAGAACTTTGGGATAGCAGTTATACTTTTGTTGCCAAGTCCATAAAGGCTTATTAATCTTTCATTAATCTCAAACGCAGGTATCTTTATGTCTTAGAGTTTAACTCAATTTCATTTGTTTATAAAGCAAATGGACCTTTACTTCACACTTGAGTAAATGAAGAAGTAAAGTACCAGCATTATCTGGGAAGTAGATGTTCACCTATTCTTAGGAAGAATGGAAGTAAAGCATCTTTTGTTGAACTTGTATTCAGAGAAGGATAGGAATAATCTGAACCCATTGTTCTACCTACTTCACTGGTGCTATCCACTTAAATAATGCACACTGGCTTATTTTCTCATTCCCCTAATTTATCAAGGCTGCACTTTGCCCTGTCTCTCTTGTGTAAGATCCTCTAGTGGTGATTGGTGTGTTTTTATTTATTAGGTAAACAGTGAACACCCATTAGCCAAGGCAATTGTTGAGCATGCCAAAAAATTCAGACAAGATGAAGAGAATCCTGTTTGGTTTGAAGCCGTGGACTTTGAGTCCATAACAGGTCATGGTGTGAAGGCGGTTGTTCGAAACAAAGAGGTCCTTGTGGGGAATAAGAGTTTAATGGTGAATCACAATGTCGCTATTTCACTTGATGCTGAAGAAATACTAGCAGAAACCGAAAGCTTGGCTCAAACAGGGATTCTTGTATCTATTAACAGGGAGCTGGTTGGGATACTTGCCATATCTGATCCTTTAAAACCTGGGGCTCGTGAAGTCGTTTCCTTTCTCAAGTCTATGAAAGTCAGGAGTATAGTAGTGACAGGTGACAATTGGGGAACTGCAAATGCAATTGCCAAGGAAGTCGGGATAGATACCGTCATTGCAGAAGCCAAACCTGAGCATAAAGCAGAGAAAGTGAAGGAACTACAGGTACAATATTATGCTTATATTATATATGATTTGAAACAATGACATCATTCCCTGATTATATGAAAGCATTGGCTTTTAATGGTTTGGCTCGAGCTGTAATGATCTTTTGCCTGATTTTAGCAGCTCTTAGTCAGTACATGTATTTCGGATAACATACATTTTCATAGCAATTATGTGCAAGTTAGTGATTCTCCAGCACCAGTTTTACGTGTTTCGTGTACAGGCTGCAGGCAATGTTGTGGCAATGGTGGGAGATGGAATCAATGACTCGCCTGCCCTCGTAGCTGCAGATGTTGGGATGGCAATTGGTGCAGGCACCGACATTGCCATTGAGGCGGCTGACATTGTTCTCATGAAGAGCAATTTGGAGGATGTTATAACTGCTATTGACCTTTCCAGGACAACATTTTTCAGAATCCGACTTAACTATCTTTGGGCATTAGGATACAATGTCCTCGGCATCCCCATTGCCGCCGGGGCACTGTTCCCTTCCACTGGATTCCGCCTGCCGCCATGGATTGCTGGAGCAGCAATGGCAGCCTCTTCAGTTAGTGTGGTTTGCAGCTCTCTTTTGCTGAAGTATTACAAGAGGCCCAAGCAGCTAGATACCCTTGCAATAAGAGGGATAACTGTTGAGTAGTTCAGTAGTTAATTTGCTTTGATACTGCTAAATCTTGTAAATATTAATAAAACCTCTCTCTTTTTTCTCATCTATAATATCATGTTATATATTTGGCTCAGAGTTATTTTTTAATTTTTGGGTAGACTAAATGTCATATACTCAATTTTTCGATTGCAGTGTTAAAATGGCGTGGGGTGGGGTGGGGTGGGGGGTGGGTGGGTTCACAATCCTACAAAATATAGATGGTAGTTTCGTTGGTAAATTGGCAGCGTGCAGGTAGATGCTAACTACTTGGATTGTGACTCATTTTCGTCAGTAATTACGTTGGTGAAATTATTTTGTACAATTATACTAATAAAATGACTCGCAAGCCCACTTAGCAAGCATGAAATTTCCTTGATTTTATGTAATAAGAGCACGACTTTATCCTTAGATGGGCCAAGAGAATATAGACATAAACACAATACTAAACTAATAAATGAGTTATTTCCCATAACCCGATACAGCAACAAACCATTTCCTCTGTCAGGATTAAAATCTAGGCATTCAAAAAAAATCAAATCCACGGAATAGTATTTGATCTATTGAGATTGGATAGGGTCATTGTAACATAAGATAAGGCCGTTGTGCGGAAAGCGTAAAATCGGAGGTCGTCAGTTTTCCACTAAAATGAAAAGGGCGGACACTTTTGAGCATTCAAAATGCTCTCCACTCCCTTTTTTTAGTTATTTATAACATGATAATTGGGAATAAAATGAAAAAATTTAAATTTATTCATAAATATATGATTGAAATAATTTAGTATTATGAATATTTATTTTTAAAGGAATTATCATTTTTAAAAGTATGAATTTAACAATTTCCTCCCTTACACATGAGTTTAGCTATTTTCAATTATCTAGAATGAATCTATATTTAACTTACATAAAATTATCCTTATAAACTAAACAAAATATTTGATAAACTTTAGGAATGATAACGAATTGGATCGGGTTCGCCAAAATTCGACTCCTCAAGATTTTTATGGACTTGAATCTGAATTCATCTCAAATCCGAGAGTCAGTGTCTTGGACCAATTAGATTTTTATATTTTTAAAAAAATAATAAAATTATAATTTTCTAATTATGAAAAAATAATACTATCAATAAATAACTAATTATTTAACTTATATATACATATTTTAATTTTTAAAAAATTTAAATTTTTTAAATATACTTGTTACTTTTATATATTTAACTATTTATTAATTTTTTTTTTATTATTATTTATAAGAGTATTATAGTTATATTTTTAATGAGCATACATAAGATACCCATATTTTTTCATATATATATATATATATATATAAATATCATATAAATACAGACATAATAAACAAAAAAATATGTGCAATCTTTTAAGGGATCGAGTTTGGATCGATTTGGTATTAAAACTAAAACGTGAGACCCGCCTCAAGTTACATTTGTGATTTCAAAATTTGCCCTAAGCGACGCGAGTTTAGAGCTATTCGAGTTTTATTTGGACCTATTATAATCTCTAATAAAATTGAACCAATAAAAAAATATTTTATTTTTATACGTTATTTTTTTCAACTATTTATCCCAATTCAGTCAATAATAAAAAATAAAGTAATTTTATGTGTTGAGTTTTTAATAAAAAATATTTATATTAGTGTGAGGTTCTATCCATCCATCTATATATATATATATATATATATATTAACACTAATTAAAATCATAACAAATCCATTATGTATAAAATATCAAATAATAATTTTATTGTATAAATTTTCTTCTAAAGAGTAATTTTGTCTTGAAAAATACTTTTATTCAATTCATATTATTTATTTTTAATTATCAATTATAAAATTAGAATCCAACAAAAAATGACGATTTTATTCCTTTTTCATTCTTTCTACATACTAACTGTGGAAAATGCTATACTTCATCCATTTTTTATCATCATTGCATTCCCAATTTTATTCTATTTCTGTATAATTTTATTTATGCATACCAATAATTCGGCGACAACTGCCCTCCCCTCTCATTTTTTTATATTTACTATTTTAATATAAAAACTTTAGTAAATTTAAAATTTTATCACCTCTTGAATATTTAAATTATTCCAATCGCCCCGTCAAACTTTCATAATCCTACTTCGAATATGCATATTTAATAAATTTAGAGATGTTCTAAAATTATTTTTAAATTTTATATTTTCAAAAAAATTAGATAATGAGATTTATTATTGATACAAAATTTTAAAATGTATTTGTACAAACCTTCAAAATTTATTATAATTTTGTTTCTAAAAATATGAATATTTTAATTAAAAAAATACTCCTTGTGATTTTTTTATTTTAGGTTTTAGTTTTAACTTATTTGATTCCACTTTTGTTACTTATTATTTGATGTTATACTAATTTTTATTTTTACAAAAAAATCATAAGTCGGGTTTTTTATGATATAAAAATTATTTGATTTGATTAATGGTTATGAAATAATGCTCAAGTTATTGTAAATTAGTTTTTCTTGTATTGGATTGAATTAAATTTGATTAATATTTTCATTTATAAGTTAGTTTTTGTTCCGAAACTTATGCAAATATAATAAATATAAAATATTTATGTATAAGTATAATGTATTATATTTATATTTATAATTTAATTTTTAATAATTAATTAAGAAAAAAAATTAATAAGAAAATAAATTTATATATAAAAAAATAATTTGATAATCGAATTTTTTCCCCTATACTAAAATTTGATTCCGGCCTGGCCCTAAGTTTTTTTGTTGGAATCTTAGGCAATGTTTTTATTTCATTTCCATCTCATGTTTTCAGATTTTCGGAGATAAAGATGACCAAAACGCTATTGTTTTTAAGTGTTTTTCAAAATATTTTCTAATACATAACAGTATATTCTACTCTATTTTCAAACTCTATTGTTTCATTTCAGAAACATAATCCGGTTTCCAAAAACACGTTTTTAAAAAATATCATTTCACATTTTGAAATATGCTTTTGAACGAATTTTTGAAATAACACACATTCGTAAAATTTAATTTTAAAAAAGTGAGAATTGATATTTTTTTCCAGAACTCATATCCCGCATTTTAATGTAAACAATGAATTTCTAATACCAAAACACTTTTTGAAATAGTTTTTAACCAAATATTTGATGGTAACGTCAAAAGACTTTTTAAAAAGATATTTAATAAAAAATTTATTTTCAAAATGAACTTTCATCATAATTCCAAATACACACTCAGTGTACCAATGGAATAACCCTTTTTTTCTTTTTTCTTTTTTCTTTTTTCTTTTTTCATTGTCACATACGGTAACCTAATATTTTCCAAAGATGTTTTTGAGAACCAAATAATATTCGAAAATGAAAATTAAATGGAGCCAAACTAGAACCAAAATGAGCTTTAAAGACAGTCAAGAATTGTGATTCAGAAAAGCCCAAGATTGGGGTCCCAACCACTTACCAATCACCCATACTTTTTTATGCCTCTTTCATCAATCAAACACTTGAATCATGGAAGTGGGTGCCCCCATCCACCTTAAGTGATTCCAATTGTTCATGCTCAGTGTCATTTGTGGTCCTACCCCATCATACATATAAATAAATAAATAAATATATACATATATATATATATATTATATCCTAATTAGTTGCAGATTTACATTGACATGCACTAGCATGCAAATCCAAAAATAAATTCTTGAACTCTGACCAATAATTGCCTTACTTTTTGTATATTATTTATATCAATCTAAATATATGATTCTGATATATATTAATTGGAAAAAAATGTTGGTGGCTTCCACAACTTTTTGCTGACATGAATTCGGGAAGGTCAATTTCCGGTCCTCCCCCTCCATTCTTCTTTGTTCGATGGATAGTTTTCAATTTTGTTAGCATCTACAGACACTTATTTCGAAAAGACAAATAATGATACTTCATATTTCTCTTATTTAATTTTTTTTATTTGCTTTGAAACATTCATAAGAAATATCTTATATTTTCAAATAAAAATTTTATTTTAAAAATATACTAGTATACAGTACTATTAATTTATTATAACTATTCTTAACGATAAAACTGTAAAGTCTTTTATTTTTCAATTTTGATTTAAAACTTTAGGTCTGAAATCGAGAAAATAAATAATTTTATGTTTTGTGTAGCCAATTTATTATCATTTTTAACTATGAGACAATCTCATTATATTGAGAATCTATTGCATTTGATGTATTAAAATTGCATTTAACTACTTTTTTTTTCTTCGAAAGTGAATGAAAATTAATAAATTGAGGGTAGTGTACATAATGTCATATAGCAATACCACTTTTTTCCACCCAGAATAAAACCCTACTTTGATTTGAGTGCGATCTGATTTTGCTGTTCTCCCTTCGCTCTATCATTCGATTTATACTTCCTTTCTACTCAATCATCATGAAAAATATTTATATAAAAAAACCAAGAAAATAAAAAAATATTAAATGATGGTAGAACATTTTGTCCACCACTTATTTCGGATGTAGACTTCCTCCATTACTCTTTATAGTGGAGGTTTCCATCCTTCTCTCCCCAACAAAAATGAAGGGAGATTTGATCAAAAAACAAAATTAATCATAAATTAGAATATTTATACTTACCAAAAAAAATAAGGTGATATGAAATAAGACCAGAGATCAACAAATCATAACCAAATTAAGATTGAGGATTGGAATAATTAGATATACAAGGTAGGTTATGACTCAATAAAGATTCAAATGCTGAATTTAAAAGGTCCTCAAACCCTAACAATTCATGCATCGCATCATACCAGATAATAATTATTTATAAAAAAATTATAAATACTTCAAATTCTCATTATTTTGAAATATACAATTAATTAAGCATTTATTTACTTTCAAGTTCTTTTATTAATATTTTCTTGAGCGTGGAAGAGTTTTTGTTGAGCAAACATCACGAAGAGTTTTCATTGAATAAACATCCGATGCCCCTGATATTTTTTATGACACAAACAATAACTTAACTTACAATTCATATTCAACAGGAATACTACTATCATAAATGCTACTGTATATCACTTCTATTCTATTGGGTTCATTGGAACTCTTTTCTTTTTATTGGTCTGCAAAATGTTTGGCTGAAATTCTTATTCAAGAGTTTATAATAATGTCCTATAATGTTTAATAAAAAATTAAAAAATAATTTTATAAGCTCTACAAATAAGATGTTATGATCAATGATAAGCTCCTTAAAAAAAAAGAAAGGAGACTACCATTTATTTTTTTGAAAATTTAGCAAACTCTTTCAATTTGACTACATAAGTTGCAATTTTGTCATTAGTAACAAGTTTTATGATCATATTTTATTCAAAACTTTTAAAAACATATATTTAAAATAAGATCAAACATATCTTATAAGTTTTAAAATCATCTTATAAAATATTATAAATAAATTTACCAAATACCCCCTTAATCCGAAATTAGAACGTCTAAATGACAATATTTTCTCAAAGGGAAAATAATATATTTGTGTCAAAATCAAGATCTCAAAAGCTCATAGTAGATGAAGATAAAGAAAGTATTAAATTCTATCTACATGGAGGGTTATGGATTTATTGTTATTGCTTCCACGGAAGAAAGACGATAATGCGGGTGCTTTTGTACCCCCGAAGTGGATATTGAAAACGAAGCGGCAAAAAGAAGAATATGTAGCTTATCAAAACGGAAAAGACAACAGAAAATCTTAAGAATTTTTTGTCTTTGAACATGGCAGAATGGATTTCGTAGTTTTATTTGTGTGTAATAATAAAAGTGCTTAATTTGTCTAGTAAAAAGTTCGTTAATAAAAGCAATAATTAAGTGACATAAAAATTAAAAAAATGTCTGAATTTGGAAAACCCTTGTTTCTTCAGTAAAACGAAACGAATACATTATCATATTATGATATTAATAAATAATTAATTAGCAATTATAATCAATTACTAATAATGAATACCAACAACTACTAATCAACTATCAACTACTATCCAAATAAATAAATATTCACACATCTAATAAGATTTTAAAAAAATCATTAAAACTTTAGGGCCTAAACTTTGCTAATTGAGCAATACCGCGTTGCCATATGAATTTTAACCTATTAGTGGCATGATATTGTTACTATATTTAGGAATGACAATTGGTACAGGATGGATTTGGATCCACTCCGCTTGGAACGGATTTGTAAATGTATAAATGGGTTTGGAATGTATATTGGTTTTAAATTTTCAAATACATCCCGCACCCGAATTCACACTATTTAATTAATTAATTTATTTTTTATTTTAATATTATATTTTAAAAAATATATATTTTTTAAAATAGTGATGCTATTTTTTTAAAATATATTTTTAAAATTATAAATACGAGTCTAACCTGAACCCTGTGGGATCGAGGCGGAGCAAGTCTCATATTCTTAAAAATCTTAATGGGTGGATTCTAAATTTTGACAAACCCACCTCATTATCATTTATAACTATATTTGTATAAATTATAGCAACGCTTATATTTACAAACGCTATAAAAGTTGTTTGGCTAAACTATATGTCATATTAGAGAATTTGACAAATTTGAATATTATATATTTTTAAATAAATTATTAAAAACTTATAAGCTATTTAAGCAAAAGTAAAGAGACACAATTCACAGTCATTAGAATATTTTTAAACTCTTTTATCTTATACGAAGCTCATGGAATTTTATTTTAAAAATAAATTCTTTGAATCAAATAAAGGAATTTAATTATAAGATAATAATGTTAGTGATGACACTATCTTTATCCATATGACAAATTAACGAGTGTATTTAATAATTTTAAAATTGAGTTATTGTCTGCTTACTGCTTTAAGAAGCTTAACATTTTCTTTCTTCTGTTTTTCAGAGCTTGTAAACTTTTCTTTTAAAATTTTAATTATTCATTATATAAAATTCTCAAATATTTTTCAAAAGTTTATAAGTTCAATCAAACAAATGTTTATTTATTTAACAAACACGATATTTTTTATCATATAAATTGCAAAATATGATTACTAACTAACTAAACACATCTTACAAGCTCCTCGAGCATATAACGTGTTTAATATCCTACAAGCTTAAGCGAACACCGCATATAGTAGGAAAAACATTATTCAGGTGAATTTCACTTGCTTTAGATTACATTGTAAAATTAAGAGGGTGTTTAGCTAAATTTATTTAAAAAAAATTATAACTCTATAAGATGTTTTTTAAATTTATAAAATATTAAATTTTATTTTAAAAATAACTTATTAAAGTGCTTCAACAAAATAAGATTATGAAACTTATAAGATGTTAGTAACAATAATTTATCAAAATTAAAAGAGATTAATAGATTATTAAAATCTTAAAAAAGAAGTTGGGAACTCTTTATATTTTTCAGAAGAGTTTATAATTTATAAGATTCTAATCTCTTATTTTAAAGTTAAGTTCATCTACAAAAAATTTATTTGAGAGTTTAAAAAATATTTTAATAAGATTAATAGATTATTAAAATCTTAAAAAAAAAGTTGGGAACTCTTTACATTTTTCAGAAGAGTTTATAATTTATAAGATTCTAATCTCTTATTTTAAAGTTAAGTTTATCTACAAAAAAATTATTTGAGAGTTTAAAAAATATTTTAATAAGATTAATAGATTATTAAAATCTTAAAAAAGAAGTTGGGAACTTTTTACATTTTTCAGAAGAGTTTATAATTTATAAGATTCTAATCTCTTATTTTAAAGTTAAGTTCATCTAAAAAAAAATTATTTGAGAATTTAAAAAATATTTTAATAAATTTATAAAGTCACCCAAACACCCTCTAAATAATCACTTAAACAAAAAACCCTATCTGATTTGTATAACAACTTACTTTGAAATGACACATACTATTTTGAGGTGAGTTCATCAACCATATTCACATTCTTGTTTAAACTATTAACACTAAAATAGCATTGTGATGGAATCTTTGGAAATGTATATTAAACAAACAAATTAGTTGAAAATCGATTCATTGTTTGTTTGGAGTTAACTTTATTTAATTGAGCCTAAAAGCTGCTGAATTTGAAAAAAAAAAAGGTATTTTAAGACAAATCCCCACAATTTTTTTTCCACTTCCATTCTAGAACTCGAACTCGTTGTAAAATGACTTCTGCAGAATTAATTTTCTCACATAAATAAAACAAGTTTAAAAGTTCATTTTTCTGAAAAAAAAAAAAAAAAAAAAACAATTTTTAAGCACTCGTGTAACTATCTAATGTAAAGTATATAGAGCCCATAATTTAAAAGTATGTGGAGCTGATTGACAGAGCTGAAAAGAACAAAAGCACTTTACAACTTTTAGGTGGATTAAAACAGTTTTGGAGGTTTTCTGCAGTTGCTTTTGCTTGCTTCTTTCTGCAACTTAACAGAAAAAGCTAGTAAGATAGAAACAATTTTCCTTTCCATTTTTCTAGCTAGCTAATGCATGGCATTTACGTGGATAAGTTAAATTTCTTTTCGGACAATCATACTGGCATTATAGTGCTGATTTGGGAATCAATAATTACTTTTTAGTTCCGGTTAGATCATAAAAAATTTGGAAGGTATTGTTTGTATTTGAGGTACATCTACGATTGTTCGTTCGAATTAAGAATAGATTTACAATGAAAACACATATTAAACTAATTAAGATGGTTTCATCTAATATCTTCCTTTCTTCCTTTACTTAAAGTTATTATAAACAGATAAATGAGTTCGAATCTTCTAAATAAGAATTGAAGAATAAATAAATGAAGCAAGTCAAAAATATTTATTAGTTTATGTTGAAAAAAGATTATTTATAAAAGATTTTATATGTAGGTTGCATGTAACTTGAAATATGTGTCCATATATAAGACTTTGGCGGTGGTCGTCCCACGTCGGACCTGACCCTGACTTCTGATCATGCTATGATTTAGGAATCAGTGAATCTTAATTCGGGTCTAAATGATCTCAATTTTCAAGGATTTTGAGTTTAAAAAGATCTTTAACATTAACAGGTAAATTCAATGGATGACCCCCAAAATTCTCTAATGTTTATGTTAGTATATATAAGGAGATCAGTCTTAACGGATATAATGAGAAATACACTAATTATTTTATGACAATTGGGTATGATAGTATTTATAGGTAACCATCCATGTGCATTGCACATGATTGGAGACAAATGTCAAAATTCTAATAAGAATTAAGTCAGAACAAGTGAAAAAATAAAGAGGTCCTTGTAATATTTGGGCATTTTGCCTATTTCATAGGGGTAAAAAGGTGATTTTTAGCTTGGTCTTTTTAGGTCGAAACCTGCATAAAAATGCATGAATTTTATCATGTTTAGTCTTTATAAAAATTTAAAAGCACAAATATGGCAAATATGGGTAAGCCAATATCATTTACCATAATCCCAAATTACCCTTCCAATTTAGGAATGACAATTGGGCAAATTTGTCAAATTCGATACCCATCCTGTCAAGATTTTTAAGGATTGGATTACACACGTTAGACCCATTTTATAATTTTAAAAATATAAAAAAAAAAAAAATTAAACAACACTATTAAAAAAAAATTCAAAAAATATATTTTTTTAAAAAAATAATATTACATACATATAAAATAAAATTATAAATAAATAAAAAATTAAACAGTGTAGGTTCAAGTCATATATAAAAATACAAAAATCAAGCTCGTTTTAAATTTTTTTATAAATTTAAAAATCCACCACCTAAATAAGATGGGTGGGAGCGAATCCAAATCTAAACCAGAACCTGTCATCCTTAATCAAACTCCATGAATAAAAGAGCCCATCAACTTTTGCCTCTCCCTCCTTGCCGTCTTCAGCCACGTCTCCAGCCCTGCAAATCCACTAAGTCTTATTAGAATCTATTTCGATCGATGAATTTAAATTTTAAAATTTTAAATTTATTAAATTTATTTAAATAATTTTATAATATAATAAATTTTAAAATTTTTAAATTCTTATTTTGAATTATTTTTTATATCATTATGATAAATTTTAAATATATCTTATATTGAATCATTCGAAATTATTTTTTCAAATTCAAATCCTTCCATCTAAATAGAATCATATTTAATTCATGCACTCTAATTTTTAAATTATAAAGTTTAACAGATTAAATTACCCTTCAAAGTTAAGGTGATGTTTTCATGAAATTTCCCTATAGAAAAATTGAGTATTTATCTAAATGAAGAAGGAAAGAACAGTGATATTTTGATTGATGTTGGCAACCATAAAATAAAATATGAGATGAAATATGAAATTAAAATAAAAAATTTGAAATACTTGATAAAAGGGTATAATTGTATTTAAGATATTTATTTAGTAGAATACATTTCAAATAATAAATTCTCAACTATTAGATTCGTGACCCACAAGTGCTTGTGATTATTTCCAATTAAAATGTAAAACCTTTTATTTTACTAGGCATAAAAATTCATTTAATCATTCGAAAAAAAAAACAGAAGACGAGAAAACAAATGGGAGAAAAAATGCACATTTTTAAAGAAATACCTGGAAAATGTTGCCTGGCCATTAATATCAATCATTCAACTGTGGCTATGTCTATTTGACATCTTGGATAGAGGGCTTTCTATTAGTGACTTGGTCTGGTCGGATGGTCTTAGTGGATTTTTTTTATAAATGAATCAATTACATAATTATTAAATTAGGATATTAAACAAATAATTAAGAATTAATAATCATTATTTAACTAATCAAGTGCTATGAAAATAGAGAGATATAAGGTGGAATTTAAAAACAAGACCTCCTAATTTTGTTGTTTCAATTTTACCTATCGAACGTGACGGACACTTTTGCATAGATTTTCTTACTATAAATTTATTGTATCATTTATTACGTTACACTTATTATCGGTGTACACCTTGTAAATAAAAAATTATAATTAAAATATTTAAATAAACTTCATGTTATCGGGTCTCATAGTTGTTAATTTATACTATAAGAAACACTAATATTAACCACAAAACTTTAAATTTAATAAGGGGATAATTCTTTGTGAAAATTAATCGAAAAGTTAGAATTACTTTTGAGACAAAATAGTTTTAAGAAAAACCTATTTAACACAATGAAGTTGCAAAAGTGGATTTTCAACTTATTCTCACTTTACCCCAAGCTTTTCAGGAACATCCTTAATTTTTGCTGTTTTAGCGTATTTTTAATTTTAAATAGTTTAAAAAACCTATTTAACAAAATGAAGTTGCAAAAGTCGATTTTCTACTTATTCTCACTTTACCCTAAACTTTTCAGGAACATCCTTAATTTTTGCAGTTTTCGCATATTTTTAATTTTCTACAAAAATCTAATTTTCCTCCAAAAGCCAAAAAAAAAAAAAAAAAGCTCTCCTTCTCAACTGATAAACTAATACTCTATATTAATTCCAAATTGAATACTTCGACTTTATCTTTTTTTATATCCCAGATACTGCCTTATTTTTAAATCCATTTTTCTAAAATAATTCTCATTCAGAATAGTTATAGACGCTATTAAACCACGACCATTACTTTTAAAAACAATAAATAAATATATACCAAAGTTTTCGTCTTTGAAACTCGTTTAAAATATTAGCGCACTTTCAAAGAGGACTTGGGAATGCTGCTATATAACTGCAACGACCGGAAAGTAAAGAGTCTGCAACTTACTTTATAGTATTACTAAGCCACTCCTTCACTTCTATACTATAACTATACATACATGATACATACATAGTATACGAGCAAAGAGGAAACGAGAGAGAGAGCTGATTTTAAAAGAGTCGATAATGGCGGCAAAGCTGCTGTCACTGGCATGCATAAGAAACGAAAGCGAGAACTTATCCCCTCGCCCGCATTACCCGTCGATGCCCACGTACCCTAAAGGCATGAGCGTCTCATCAGATGAAGAAAAATGCATGCAAGGAATAGAAGCAAAGGCCCTGTTCTCAGTCACCGGAATGACGTGCTCCGCCTGCTCTGGCTCGGTGGAGAAGGCCGTGAAACGCCTCCCCGGAATCAAGGAGGCGGTGGTTGATGTCTTGAACCACCGCGCACAAGTCATGTTTTGTCCCGCTTTTGTCAATGTAAGTCCATAGGTAACTTTTTCATATTGTTATTATCAAGGCTTGGCTTTCTAAATTGACTGGATTTGTATCTGATCTAGAATTTGATTCATGTATCATGCATATCTATATTTTGACTGGATTTGAAGTTTTTACATGATGCTTGGAAAAATATTGATTTTACTTTGTTATTTTCTGTTTTTCATGTTGTATGCATATGATTCATGTAAATTATATTTAAAGAATATTTATATATTTGACATATATTTAATTTATGAAATATAAGATGAAATATTAAGATTTAGACATTTTCGACTTGAGTTCGAATGGACGATTAGTATGGATTATAGCGTAGGATATGTTGTCCATTCCTTTTTCTTTTGGCATTTTAGCTTAAAGCCTGATTGCCCATGCGCTGCCAATCCTATTTTATTCCCATATATATAGATGGAAGTTCCATTCTGGACCTTAGGCTTTTTCAGATTTTGAACTTATGTTTCTACACTAATATATATGAATTTTATTGGAATTTGCTCCTTATACTAGTACTACTATTATCCAGATGAAGTTGTTGCTTGTCAACTTTTGGTTGAAATAGAAGCCATATAAAGCTATAAAGATACCTTTTGTCTCTGGAAACATATGTGCTCTCCACAGCTACATCTTGCGTGGACATTCACTTGTACGAAGTACAACATATTTCATGGTCGTATTTATGAAACTTGGAAGCAGGAGTGGGCACTATGAAGACGGTCACTTTATCGTACAGCTGATAACATACACAATTAGAAAGCTTTTGCTAATTGTTTGGACCTACCCACTAATCAGACACATAGATGGCCAAAGTATGTTAAATTTCTCTAGCACTTAATGATGCCACTTTACTAAAAGTTCGGTAAAAGTTTGGTCTTCTATGTTAAAGGTGATGTTTGGAGTTCATCATTGGTGCCACTGGGGTATATGATTCGACCATGTGTCGCATTCCGACTTCCTTGTTCCACCAGTTTCCTTATTTCAGTAAACCAAAGGTTATTTTAAGGTCAAAGAAGTACTTGTTTAATCGAAAGTGAGAGCTGAAACAATGTTCACCACAAGAATAAACAAGATTTTAAGTGGCAATATGTTCGGTTTTGTTAAAATAATAATTTTTACAAGTTTGATAATTGTAAAAATTGTTTGTATGTGTTACTTGCAAGGTCTAGTAATTTATCTTGAAGTGAAATCAAACACTTGTTCCGTTGTGCAGATTGTTTTAGTCCTCACTTTTGGCATGATGATCTGGTAGTTTGATGAAATAGTAAATACCCATTATAAGTTGAAGAGTCTAGATTGCATGAAATGGCTTAAGTTTGTCATCAATTAATGTCAGATTTGGTTGGAACTATAATTTTTTCACTTCAATTTCTATTTGCTGATTTGCTTATTATCATTATAACCAAAGGATTGTCAAGAAAATGGCGAATCATTTTTTTGTCAAAAATAAAGAGTGTCTAATTTAAGTAATTGTCAAATAAGGTGTTTAATTTAATTTTTTGTCTAAATTCCACTAATTCATATTTTTTAAACTTATATAAACCCCCCTTAACTTTCATTTATAGAGCATTTCAAAATTAAAGAATTAGATAGAGTTTGAGACAAAAGTTTAAGAGAAAATTTGTGAAAAAAATTTGTGAAAAAGAAAAAATTTATATGGATTGTGAGCTGTAGGTATTGTAAACATTTTGTATATTTTCTCGTAAAATGATTTGCAACAAGTTCGAAAACATAGGCACAATTGACCGAACTCCATTGTAAAATTTGTGTGTGTTATTTTTGTTGTTATTTCATATTCTCATTCATCTTATTTATTGAGAATTTGCATAATTTTCCAAGAAGGATATCCACAAAGTTTCTCACCTTTGAGGCTAATCATTCTTAGTAATTTTAGATATGTAGAATGAGCAAAAACTGCGATCGCTATGCTTTAAACTGTTGAATCTGAGAATCCAGCTAGCAAGTTGGATAGTTAGCAGTCATACGGGCTATTTCACAGAGTGAAATTTAATGTTTCACAAAATGCAGGAGGAAGAGATCCGTGAGACAATTGAAGATGCAGGATTTCAAGCCAGATTGATCACTGAAGAGATAAATGAGAGATCCACTCAAGTATGCCGAATTCGTATACCAGGACTGACTTGCATTTCTTGTTCCATGACTCTGGAATACTATTTAGCCGCCGTGCATGGAGTGCAAAAAGCACTAGTCGCATTATCTAGTGAACAAGTTGATGTCCATTATGATCCAAAAATCTTAACCTATACCCAGATCTTGGAAGCCATAGAAGACATTGGATTTGAGTGCATACTCATCAGCAATGGGGAAGACAGGTGCAAGATACAACTCCAAGTTGATGGAGTACAGACGGAAAATTCGATGACACTGATTGGGGATTCTCTTAGAGCATTGCCAGGAGTTCATGAAATAAAATTTGAACCAGAGTTCAAAAAGTTGTCGATTTCTTACGAACCAGATTTGACAGGACCAAGAGATTTTATTGAAACTATTCAATCTTCTGGATTGGGGAATTGCAAGGCTATGATCTTTCCTGAAAGAGGGGGAAGAGAAGCTCATCGAGAGGATGAAATCAAACAATACTACAGATCTTTCCTCTGGAGTCTGCTTTTCACTATTCCTGTTTTTATGATGTCCATGGTCTTTATGTATATCCCTGGTATCAATCGTGGGCTGGACACTAAGGTAGTTAACATGCTTAGCATAGGGCAGATTTTGAGGTGGATATTGACTACACCAGTTCAGTTCATCATTGGCCGACGATTCTATATTGGTGCTTACAAAGCATTAAGCCGTGGCTCAGCAAATATGGATGTCTTGATTGCACTGGGAACAAATGCTGCTTATTTTTTTTCAGTCTATTCGGTTTTGAGAGCTGCTACTTCTCCAAGTTTTGAGTCAACTGATTTTTTTGAAACCAGCGCAATGCTCATATCTTTCATACTGCTGGGGAAGTATCTGGAGGTTTTGGCCAAGGGGAAGACATCTGAAGCCATAGAGAAGCTCATGGACTTGTCTCCTCAGGCAGCTACCCTGTTAACCATAGACAGGGAAGGGAATGTGTTAAATGAGGAAGAAATAGACAGCCGAGTAATACAAAAGAATGATGTGCTGAAGATTGTCCCTGGTGCAAAAGTACCATGTGATGGATTTGTTATATGGGGCCAAAGTCATGTAAACGAGAGCATGATTACTGGAGAATCTAGGCCGGTGGCAAAAAGAAAGGGTGACATTGTGATCGGAGGAACTCTGAATGCAAATGGAGTGCTACACATTAAGGCAACAAAGGTTGGATCAGAGAGTGCTCTTTCGCAAATTGTTCGACTAGTTGAATCAGCACAAATGGCAAAAGCTCCTGTTCAAAAATTTGCTGATCTTATTTCCAAATTCTTTGTTCCTCTAGTATGTAATAAATGCTTTATTTTTCTATAGTTTTCGATCTGCTAACTAATCGTCTCTTGGCCCAAGTTAAGAGTTGGTTGCTCATTTGCACCTTGCAGGTTATAGTTCTTTCGATTTCCACTTGGTTTGCCTGGTTTTCTGCTGGAAAATTAAATGGATATCCTAAATCTTGGATTCCTTCTTCTATGGATAGCTTTGAGCTTGCACTTCAGTTTGGCATATCCGTTATGGTTATTGCATGCCCATGTGCACTTGGCTTGGCTACTCCTACAGCTGTTATGGTTGGTACTGGAATTGGTGCTTCTCAAGGTGTGCTAATTAAAGGTGGCCAGGCATTGGAAAGCACTCATAAGGTCCGTTTACGCTATCAACCTTTTGGTTTGATTAGTAGATTGCATATGGTAATGTATGGGAATCACAATCACGAAGACAAACAAAATGCCTCCTAATATCCATGGACTTGAAAAACTGAGTGCAATACTAACTTTGCATAACTAATTTATACTTGGCATGACAGGTGAACTGCATAGTGTTTGACAAGACGGGAACTCTCACAATTGGGAAGCCAGTGGTAGTCAACTGCCAGCTCTTGAAAGATATGAGTCTTCAAGAATTTAGTTCTCTGGTTGCTGCTGCTGAGGTACTTCTTTTTTAACGTGTCAGAAACTTAGTCGTACTCACATTTGGCCTTTGTAGGACCCTAATGTTTCTCCTACTTTCATTAAACTTAGAAAAAGTTCTTTGTTCATCTGAAAATATGTAACAACTGAAATTTCTCGTTTGTTAGTAAGAAAAATGGACTGTGACTACATATTACAGTAAATTTACAATTAAAATACCATCACCATCCGGGAATTAGATGCTTATCCATTCTGAGACTTTTATCGTGGCACTGTGGGCAGAATGGAAGTACAGAATTTCTCTAGTGGTGATTTGTAATAAGTGAAGAAGAATATGAAGAAACTGAACCAATAAATATTCCTAACTTCTCATGATTATATTCCTATAAACTAATGCTTTTCTGTCTTATTATGCAATCTCATAGATGCTGTGCACTTTTGCCACTATCCATCCTACAAGTAAATATGTGACAAATGATGTTTCATTTATCAGGTAAACAGCGAGCATCCGTTGGCGAAGGCAATCGTCGAGTATGCTGAAAAGTGTAGGCAAGATGAAGAGAACCCTGTTTGGCCTGAAGCCCAAGACTTTGAATCCATAACCGGCCACGGTGTGAAGGCAGTTGTTCAAAGCAAAGAAGTCCTTGTGGGAAATAAGAGTTTAATGTTAGATCACAATGTCACTATTCCCCTAGAGGCTGAAGAAATACTAACAGAAGCTGAAGGGCTGGCTCAAACCGGAATTCTCGTCTCTATTGATAGGCAGCTGCATGGAATTCTTGCTGTGTCTGATCCATTAAAGCCTGGTGCTCGAGAAGTCATTTCCATTCTCAAATCTATGAAAGTCAATAGTATAATAGTGACAGGTGACAACCAGGGAACTGCTAATGCAATTGCCAAAGAGGTCGGCATAGATACCGTAGTTGCAGAAGCTAAACCTGAGCACAAAGCCGAGAAAGTGAAGGAACTACAGGTTGTATCTTATGCTCATAGATTCGTGTCAAATTCTTGGTTTATTCCTGTATAGATGAAACTTTGGCTTGGAGAATGATATTAGTCATTTTCCTGATAGAAAAAACTCCTAGTTTATCATTCTTTTAAACTTGTTTTAATTCCCCGACAGGCTGCAGGCAACATTGTGGCTATGGTGGGAGACGGGATCAACGACTCACCAGCACTGGTAGCAGCAGACGTCGGAATGGCAATCGGTGCAGGCACAGACATTGCCATTGAGGCAGCTGACATTGTTCTGATGAAGAGCAATTTGGAGGATGTTATAACTGCCATTGACCTGTCGAGGAAAACATTTTTCAGAATCCGACTTAACTATCTGTGGGCATTAGGCTACAACGCCCTGGGTATCCCACTTGCTGCCGGGGCGCTTTTCCCTTCCACTGGATTCCGGTTGCCACCATGGGTTGCTGGAGGAGCCATGGCAGCCTCTTCAGTCAGTGTGGTTTGCAGCTCTCTTTTGCTTAAGTATTACAAGAGACCTAAGGTGCTGGATTCTCTAGAGATACGAGGAAAAACTGCCCAATAAATTATTGAACTAAAATCGTCGGTGTTTATGACTAAATCTGTAATATGCATCCTATGGGAAATCCAATCTACAAATTAATCACATCAAATGGTCTCCTACGTCTGTGTTTGCTACAACCAGGAAGTGTCATTCTGATTGCAGAATCATGCATGTGTATTTAGAGGAGAACGCAGCATTTAGTAACTATATAAAATATTATAATCATAATTTTACTATATATTTTATTATTTAATTATATTATTGTATACACTTTTATTTAAAAAAAAGAAAAGAAAAAGTGTTGGGGGTGTAGATAAACTGGCTCCACATGCAGCTCAAACGGTGTCAAACCATCCGATTAAAACTTTTAACAAATAGTGGAAGTTTTAAATAATGAAACTTGTACTTTCAAGGTCGGGTTATGGGTTCAATAATTGCGGTCCGCAACCCAAACATTGCATATACTTGTATATAGGTGAAACATGTGACAAATTTTTTAGACCTTTCTTGGATTTTGAAATCTATTTATATGCTCGAAACTTATATTTTAAAATTGATAATATTTAGTATAAATTGGTTGATTTTAAACTAATTTGAATATTTAAAATTCAAATTCTCACTTTAGCATTTTCTTGCAATTAATGTCATTGTTTTCTTTTAGATAGTGTTTTTGTCTTTGAATTGCAAGTTTGTATTTTTATATATTTTGATCTACTTTAATAATATTTTGTTCACATGGACCGAATTAATATTATCTTTTTTTATTAAATAGTATATTGTGTCCTTACAACTAACATAAAAGTAATAATAGTGATGTACAAATAACCTTCCATTGTGATAATAAAGTTAATTAGTTGCTCGTTTTGAATTTTTGCAAGCAATTCTTAGTTAATAAGATTGGTTATTTTTAATTTGTAAATTTGTAATATTATCTAACCCAAATTAATTGAACCACGTTACGATGAATCGAGTTCAAATAAATTAGTTTAAACAACATGGGCCAAAAAGATGGGTCGAGAAATTAAAGACTAAAAGAAAAAAAATTCAATGGGTCGGAGGCCCAATAATCCATAAAAAATTTATTTTTCGTTATAAATATCCTCCTATTTTTATAATTGAAAGGTACGCATTCAATTAAATTTTAAATATTTTTTAATTTCTAATTTAATTTATATACGCATCTTACTGAACGTCAGAGTGTATTTGTCGGACAATCCCTGGCACCCCTAATTTTACTTTGTGACGAATGTAGCAACCCACCAAATTCGTAGTCTATTAGCGCTCCAACTCCACAGATGTCCAACTCGTTCAATCTATTATAAAAATGTAATTTCCATATCGCTCTAGTTTTTTTATAATATTATTCCTACTGCATTACATTTTCTCTTTTGCTATTTCATTTACATGGTCTTTTATTTTAAAATTATTGAAATAGGTGAGTCTAAACTAATTATTTATTAATTATTTTTAATGATAATTAATCTAAACCGAATATGTCTTTGGAATTAAAATAATATTATTTATTATTATGAAGCTCTGTAATTATGTCAACCATATTTGAATTTCAATTGCTTTAATTAGATTTTAAACTCAATTATTTGCAGCAAATTTATTTACACTCTTCTTCAACTTCTTACTTCAACACATTCTTGTATATATATCTTTTTTGGCTAAATAGCATTTCTTTGTGTTTTTATTGCAAATTTGTATTTTTTTTATTAATTTGCTTCTATAGCATTTCACATGGATATAGTTGACTTTTTTTCTTATTAAATAATATGTCTTGTCCTTAAAATTTAAATTTTCATGCTGCATTTAATGTTTATCCTACATCCACAATATTATATTAAAAAAATATATATGAAAGTAAACATAGCAATGTACAAATAACGGTAGACATGGGAGACTCAAAATCTCGTGCTATAGATTCGCTTGTTTGAATTTTTCATAAAAGCTTCCAATTTAATAAAACTATTGATTTTTATTTGCAAATTTATTACGTTTACTCTTTAATATTTATTTGCTATTTTGTTTTTTATAACTTTAGCTTATTCTTGTACCATTATTCCTATTGTATTATATTCTCTCTTTTGCTATTTTATTTGCTAATATCTTTGATTTCTAAATTTTTAAGATATAAGTTCACTTTCTATATATTAGGCACTATTATCAATTTAGTAGACTCATATGCAGATGCAGATGCAGTTGATTTAAAATCTACCTATCAAATGTTATTCTTTAATGTTCATTTACTATCTTTTCTTTTCTTTTTTTCTTTTTTCGAAAGCTCTAGCTTGTTTTTGTAACATTATTTTTATTTTGCGTTTTTATTTATGAATGTCTTTTTAATTCTAAATATAATTGAAATTAATTTATTTCAAAACTGATTATTCATTAATTATTTTTAATGAAAATTTTATCTGTACCGAATATGTCTAGTATCAAAATATTTTTTACTTTTTATTGTAAGACCCTATTGTACAACATTATGTTTGTCTCTTAACTAAACCCTGATAAAAACTGTGAACTGATGATCCAGAATTAAACTTTTCATTTTTGTGAAGCTTCAAGTTTGATCACTCTTCATTCCCTGGTATTTGGACATAGTATTATTGAGTTTCCAATCGGTTTGCAGGAAAAAAAATGCAAGGCCACACGGTGGCTTTAGTATTTGCGATTTCAGTGCTTGATACCAGCAAAGTTTTAATTTAATAAATAGTGATGGGATTACTAAAAAATATTATTTTAAAATATTGCTTGATATCAGCAACGTTTTTAATTTAACATTAAAACTTCCATAAATAAGTATTGTTGGGGTTAAAAAAACAAATCTTATTTTGAAAGGATTATTTGTTTGTCGATAAACGAATAATTTATTACTTCATAAAAAGTTTTATATTTTAATTATTTTTGTACATATATCTTTTCTTCATATGTTAAGTGGTTTTGTCTGAGAATAGTTTCAATAATTAAGGTTTTTAAATATAAATGCACAACAAGATGGCTGTGTGTCAGAGCTATCCAACTTCTGTCTTGAATTTGTTGTGCTCAACTAGCCACCATTCAAGAATACTACTTAGCAGCTTTGTTATCTAATTAAAATGATGAAAACTTACTCAGATTTTGTAGAACAAGGAAATGATACATTCCTAGAATAGTTCATATCTCTGACAATATTTGCAGAAAATATGTTTTACAGCAGAGTACATGAAAACTGAAACAGCATAATAACTGGTAGCCAACATAGAAGTTCATGCTATACAAGCACAGTGGAGCCTATGATGGAGAAAATCTAGCATGCTTCAACATTTTCGCCTACTTGTTCTCGCATCTTAAGAAGTTAATTGGGTTTTTGGCTTTACGCTGATTGCTGGCTCACTTGGATCTTCAGTTCCTTTAGCTTCTCTTTGACTGGCAACATTATCGAGTGAATTTCATCAAAATAAGGTGCAGCTGCATTCTTTGTGTCCTCGATCCACTTCAAAATTCTTTTGTGGGGTCCTAGAATACGGCCACGTTCATTCTCATCTGCAACCTAAATCAGTAGGGGAGGGGGAGTTGAAGAAGAGAAATGTCATCTCATCGTCTCAAGGTTTTTGTCAAAAGCATCACTTCCGAAATTGAGAAAGGTTATATGACAAGAAGACTGTAAAGACCAAACATAGTTTTGATTCAGCTCAAAGGACATGAAAAGACACAAAACGACTATTTGCATCTCCCAAACTTACACATACCTAAACAAATGGTACAGCTGAAGCAAATTAGACAGCTGAACTATATTTTGACCATTTGTTGATTGTAGAAGACTCAGAAACATGGTATAGCAAACAAAAGTTGCACTTTTTACCTCAAGTTGCGTGATTTCACAAACTAAAGCAAGATCTGCTATGGAAGGCTCTGCATTGCCAAGCAAAAATGGCCCATCTCCCACAAGCCAAAAAGATTCAATCGTTGCAAGAGATGCTGAAAGAAGTTTTTCACCTTCAGCTGCCGCTTTTGAGTTCAAGGGCTGACCAAATGCTAGTGCAATAGTGGAATTAAATATATATCCAACTGAAAAGAATTAAGAAAGAGAGGCGAGTTAGATAACGGGTACAACCAAGGAATTGTTATCATCTTGATACAATATGAAAAATTCGACTATAATTAAACAGCCATCATGCACCCACACATATAAGTCTCAACTTCCGCAGCCATCATGTACCCACTAACAAATGATTATCTAGTTGATAAAACTACTCAGCAATTCTTCAAAAGATTATGCTACGAAGTTAAATGAGAGCACGTAGTTAAATAAGTGCTCCATCTTGTTTAATTCATTTTAAAAACAATTCCATATCCTTCCAAAGGGAAGTACAGAATCCTGAAGCTTTATTAGCTGGTAAAAAGCAATGACATTCCGTACAATCATCAAATAAGGTCAAGAAAACTTTCTAATATACACATAAGTCACCTGAACCACGTCGCAAATTTGAGTGGTGCCAATCCAGCACCGAGTGGATCTTTGCTCTTTTCCGTAAATCAGCTGGATACCTGCACCATAAATAATAGATGCAGAATATGAGTTTGTTAGATATGTTGGATATTTATAGCATAAGATATGACAGAAAAAATAAATACAATGGATGTATATACATAACGGATACATTTCCAATTACAATTCAGAAAGAAGGAAGCAAGACCCCAAAAAGCCCAAGTTTAGTAAATCACATGAAATTCCCATGAAAAAATTGAGCAACTCATGCGCCTAGGTATCACGGAGTCAAAATCTATATAATACGAATAAATGGATTTAATGATTCTACTTTCTTGCTCCAATCTTGTAAGTTGATGCCAGAAAACGCGTACTTGTATGATAAGCATAACTCAAAAGTAATCCAATTTCCAGCAGCTGGCAATTATTACATACCAGTAAATGGTCACACCAGCATATGTAATTAGTCAAAGAAAAGTACTACTTTGTACTACAAAGGTAATTCTACAATCATGTGCTATTTAGCAAACAAAAACAAACGGTCATTGATTCAGCCCAGCCCACAGGGCCTAAAAATATTTCTATGCCAAACTCTAGCATGGAATAGATGATTGTGTGAGAGAAATTCTGAGGAAGACTAATGGCAAAAGCAAAGAAGCTGAACATACCAGTGATCAGCAACTCCCGGAAATGCAGAAGCCAGATAAATAAGTATTGCATGACTGCATTGCACAACAAATTTGTGAACAGATTTCAGAGACGCTACTATTGAACATGGTATACATACACACAAAAAAAGTTTGCATCATCCATAAAGTTTTCTGTATGAATGAGATTAAATTCTAATTTAACTGAGTGAAGTGGGCTGCACATAAAAAAGATCAATATCTGCCAGAGATAATTCTTAGAGATCGTCAATTGTTTTCTAATTTGGGAATATTCATTAAAATGGTAATTAATTTCATCCAACACTATTGAATATATGCACTTGAACTGGAACTGAAGTGAAATTAAATAGTCACTCAACCATTTCCAATTCCACGTCTTCTAGTTGATGGTCCCATTCATGTGCTAAAATCAGTATTAAACATCACTTAGGAAACATCTGGAAATAAGCCATCTTGTGGGCTTGAGCTGCTCGTTAGCTCATTTAAAGGTATTTACAATTGGATTGAAAGTCGAAACGAGACAAACTTGAACACATTGTCAAGCTCACAAACTCTTTTAGCTCAACTAAGCTAGGTTCGTTTGATATTAAATTCTAATTATTGTGTAAATTGCCAAAATATGTAATCAAATCTCCCCATGCTTGGCTTTCTTAAGGTTCATTTATGGTGTCAAACCAATCTTGAGCTCATTCTATCCTGCACACAAGTATTACCCGTATTTATCTTATTGAGATTCTTACAAGAGTGTTTAATTTGTCAATCTCATTAATATATATAAAATGAGAGTCTGTTAATAACATGTAATACAAGAAGGTGGTTAGTATGATAGTTTCACTAATCACAATTGCAATTTGCAGGAATCTCTACTACTGTGACCGCTACTCCGTCAGTTTACTGGGATCAACCAAGTGTTAATATTTCATTGATATCGACGATATCTAACAGACTACACTAACCAGGTGCAGAACTCAAGATCATTATCTATACCGAAGGAAAAGAAAAAAATAGAATGCCCTTCATCAAAACAGTAACAAACTCTGCAGATCCAAAAGGGTACCTCTCAAAAAGCTTGAAATCACCATGCACAATTGCTGGAACTTGTTTCATGGGATTCACTTCTGAAATAAAAACCAGGGTAAAAGAAATAATGAGAAAAACACAGGATCACCCCAAGTATCAGTACTTTTTCTCAAATACAGAAGACATAAAAACCAGGTTATGTTATCTTTGCCACCTGCAAATTCAGGGGAGCGGTGCTGCTTCTTGGCAAGCTCAGTCTTCACCTCCTCAAATTCTATCCCATTTGCCCTTTGAACAAGACAAGAATCGGACAAAAAAGAAACATCATAAAATTATAGCACAAATATGCAAAGGACAAATAAAGTGAGAAATTGATCATTCATAGTCAAGAAAAAGGAACAAGTGATCAAAGAAGAGGAATCTTTACTTGCAGAAGATAAGAATTGCACGTGAAGGCTGGGACATCCGATCAACGTACAATTTCAGCTCCATCTTTCTTCCCCGCTTTTTTTCTCGCGCACACAGAGGGATGTTGGCTTTGTGATTGTAAATATCTAGCATTTGTACGTTGACTTTTGCTATATAGTGCCAGCTATTGCTCAATTATTGTTATTTTAAGAAATTGACATTGGAAAAGAAGGGGGTCCTGGAAACTATTGTCATGGTTATATATATATATATATATACTACTTACCAGCGGTGACCGAACTAAAACAACTTCGATACGCCAGCCGTCCTCTGAACTTAATATATTTTCCAATTCTTGTATAAAAATTAAGATTTTAAAATTTTATCTTTTATAAATTGTTCTATCATATGAATTATCTATCTGGCTCTTTAAATTTATGAACCTACACTTGGTGATAGGAAAATTTCAAAATTTCCATTTTAACCTAAAAATGACTAAAATAACCAAATAGGAAGGGATTTGCGGATCGAATCCAATTCGACTTTCGAGTCGGGTTCAACTCGGTTCATGGATCACTGATGATCCTAATATTTACATTACTAATCTCTCAAATAATGACATTTGTCTCAATAAAAAAAAAATATTTATATTTCACCGTTTATAAATAGTTTTAATTTGACTCATTATAAGGTAAATGTATTTTTGGTTTGACTCTTTAATTTGATCTTATCAACCTAATAATCTTAAACGTTGGAAAATTTTAATTGAGGACGATTCCAACTACGTCAATCTATGTTCTTGTTTTAAGTCTCGAGTTACCTCATTAACTAGGTTCAATCCAATCTCAAAACCTGACCCGACTTGATCATTAGATAATATTAATTGCCAAATCACTTAGGAATCTTTGTAATTGGAAAAAGCTAATGTCTCCTCCATCATAATAGATGATATATTTGCAATGAAAATAAATTATTTTTCTCTTGACTTTAATATATTCTTTTACTAATATGTTTCTAATTAATAATAGCTTGATTGGTAATAATTTAAAATGAGCATTCATGTTTTTGGGAGAGGTAATAGTAACTACTATTCTAATTAGAAGGGCCCCAAAACGAACTTTCTATCATATTTTTATGTGACTTGCCATGATTGGATTAGTACTCTTGACATGTATATCAAAATAATTTGCATGTGAAAACATTTAATTGAAAAGTATAAAGCATAAAACTTGTGAAAATAGATGGGCAAGATATGTGTTATTTTTTCTATAAAGAAAAAATAAAAATAAAATATGTAGAATTGTAATTAAGCACAGTTATCTTTGAAAATAATGGGAGTAATTTTATTCAAGTTATAAGTAATATATGAAAAACTTGAAAGATCGTAAACTTAAATATAATTGAAGTTTGAATCCGAATTTAGATTCCAAATCAGTCGTAAAATTCACCCATTCTAAGTGTTCAATTGCTTGGTGAGTTGGTATAAGAGTTGATACATTTGCTATGAATGTGTTTTTCTACCAAAACTTTTTTATTCATTGGTTGCGTGGCTTCAATATTTGATGTTCTATATCAAATTCTTCATATTCCACTGTTTGGTTGGCCAGGTTGATATTCTTGATAAAGTAACTAACGTAAAAAATGCCCTTATATCTTTTAGCTTTTTGCTACTAAATCTCATAGATTATCCAATTCTTAGATTCTTATATATGAATATATTATAGTTATATTCATTAAATATATGTTTATGAATATATACGCATATATAAATATACATTTATATTATCTATAAATCTATTTCATATATTTACATGTATAAATTAATATGATATATTTATATATAGATATGTATTATGTACTTAATTTATACTTTTTTTTAATAATTATTTTAAATTTGTCCAATATTTAGATATATTATTTATTACACGTAAATATATATTTGTTATTATAGTTATTATTTTTATATATATGATATATCTATATATATAAATAATTTATTTTAATTTAATTGATCAAACTTCACACAATAAATTACTATCTTAAAATCCATTCAACTCCATAAATGTTTTATTTTATATATAAAATTATTAATTTATAATATTTTTTAAAATAAAAATAAAAATACCTCTTTTATTTCCTATTGTTAAGAAAAAAAAAAATCTCACCCTCAATTTTCATTTTCAACTCCATCATAGTTCACACACTATTTAATTAACAAATACCAATACGTTGATAATGAGTTAAAGTACTATTGCAAACTTGATTTGGACAATCTAAATTAAATTTTTGAAGTGAAATAGGCACGTTAGTGTGAATTTTAAGATAATATTTTTTTATAATAATAAATAAGCTTCAAAGTAAATTTAAACACAAGCAAAAAAAAATTATATTATAATAAGTGTTCAATGAAAATGACGACACAAGATACGCTTTATGTTCAATGAAAATGATCGTATGTAATTATACATATATTGAATGAATCTACTGTGTAATAATCAGTCATAATAATTAATTAGCAATTAATAACTAACTTTTAATAATTACCATTACGTACAAATCTACTTTGATATTATACCAATCAACTGCTATGAAAGCGACAAATACACATTGTGGATGACTTATAACCCAAGACTTTATGATAGAACATTTATTTTAATATTTACTATAGTTGGTTATTTGTATTGTTACAAAACAAATCGAGTTTTAAATTGAGATTCACACTTCTATATTAGTAAATGGTAGTGGTAATAACTTATAATCCATTTATAATCTTTATTTTTCCACATGGTCACATTCCAGATCATATAGTTATTTAGTGGCGTTCTGATCGAACTCGTTCGTTTTAACGACTTAAAAGTGATAGCTCTATTTAATATGTTTTAAAAAATTTTGAACTCTTGACTAAAAATTGATATTTTACTCTATAAAAGATGAAAAAAATTCCTTACTCGATATTATTATTTCATATACGAATTATAAGAAAAATTGTATTATTGATAATGGTGAATGAGAATGAATATTTGAAAACTGAAAATGAAATACAATAAAACAATATGTTGGTTGTGAAGATGAGAAATTTCAGAATTTGACAAAAAAAAACAGAAAAAAAAAATAGAAAAAAGAAAAAAAAGAAGAAAAAGAATTTATAGAGGCAGAAAACTTGTAAGTTATAATGATAAGTTTGAACTCAAACTATTTTTATTAATCTTATGATTTCCTATTCAATAGAGATAATATTTTTAAAGCTCAATTAAAACTAATCACCTCATTCATGGACCATTTTTAAGGCCATGCAGTAGGAGTGATCATATTTAATTTAGACTTGTTATATCAAGTAATATCAAAATATAACTTATAAAATGATAGCTACTTATTTTGTTATAATAAATTTTAAATTTGTATTTTTTTATACATATTTTAAGCTACTTCCCTTCTTAAATATTTTGAAATTTTGATGCTCATGCTCCCATTGTTGCTCCCCTACCTAACCTCATTCATGCTTGCACTATGTGACTTAAATTCACATTATGGTGAAATTTAAAGTAAAATAATAAATACTTAACCACTTGAATTAGGTTTTTACTGATGATAATAGATGATATATTTTACTATTTATTGTAATTGATTATTCATAGTGCTTTAAAATAAATTGAGCATTATTGATATGTCATGATTCCACATTACTAAATGTTAATTTTTACTTTATCTCCTCGTATTTTGATTTGGTCGTATTTTATTTTTTTGTACTTAATTGTATCTTTTATCCTCTACACTATAAAAATATTCAAATTTTTAAAAATTGATTTTTTTTATTTTTGCTTTTTTTTCCCAAAAAAATTGATAATTAAGAAAACATTTTCACTTCTTCCCCTCTTATAATTCGGAAATAAAAGCGTGTCAAGTAGTACAAAATAATAAGAGGGGAAGAAGTCAAAATGTTTTCTTAATTAGCAATAATTTTAGAAAAAAAAAATTGGTTGTCGGATAGCCCACCTCTAAAAAAAACAAATAATTAAAGTATTTTTAATAACTCATACAATAAATATAAATTAACCCAATTAAGAAAATATGAATTAACCCAATTAATAAATAGGAGAGGAACTAGGAACTTATCAACCCATTTATAATATTGATTCTTGACCCCACGATCACATCTATGGGTTGCATCAAAAGCTTGAAATAAGAGAATCTCCAATATAACGCCAAATTCCATATTAAAATATCAACTTTGGTCTAATTTTATTTCCAACGAAACACTAAATTTGATGTAATATTTATATTCTTAATTTGTCCACAAAATTATTTTACCCCAAATTTTAATTTTATTTATATCCTATATTATATATTTAATTAAATTATAATTAAATTTTATTTATAAAATTTTAATTTTGTTATTATTTTACAATAATATTTATATTAATTAATATTTGTTAAATTATAATAATTAATAATAATAATAAATACAATAAAATAATATTACTTGCATCAAATTCAAAAGTAAAATACAATACAAATATTGAAAATTAAAATTTAAAAAATAAAATACTACATAAAATTAAAAATAATAATTTAATAGTTTGATAAATTATTATTTTTATTGTGATATTAATTGTAATGTAGTATTTTTTTATTGTGATATTAATTATAATGTAGTATTTTTTTATTATGATATTAATTTTAATATTTATTTTTTTAATACAATTAATAATTGTAATATGAATTATATGTAATTTTTTATTTAGTAGAATTAGTAGTAATAAAATATAAATAATTAAATATTTTTATAAATAAATAAATAGGTAATAGTTAAAATATATATATATATATATTCATTTAGTGTAAATTTTAATATAATAAATTAAAATTTTATTATATTAAAATACTAAATTTAATATAAAATTTACGCCAAATTTAATTAAGTAGATTGGAGCCGACGCAAAAGGGCAAGAGGTACAAGAGTATAGAAATGCCATGGACTTCTTGATTATTTATCTTTTCTCTTTTTTACCCTCTCTTCATTTCCAAAAAAAAACAAATGAACATTGAATTGCAGTGCCTCGAAAAGGGAGACAATGCACATGTGGGCCGCCACGTGACAGGGCTCTCTTGTGAGTCCGCAGAAGATGAGTGCGACATTTATTGATATCGCACTGTGAACCGATCAAATGCTTGATTTATCCGATATAATATATACTGAATGAAAAATTATATTTGGTACACATATTTATTTAAAATTAATATTTATTTTATATATAAAATTATTAAATTTTAAAATTTTATCTTTCTTAAATAATAAAAAAATATTTTTTATTTATTATTTTTAAAAAAAAAAATTCTGGTCCTCAATATTCCTGTCAACAGTTGTTGTCCCACGAGAGGCCAAATTTCAAAGCCTTTCACACCACAGGGGTCCCCCAATTTTTTCTACTTTTAATGTTACTGCCCACTAAATTACAGGTAGATATTACTCCAATTCTTTTGTTTTTTAGTTTTTTGTTTTTTAAATAAGTGATATTAGTCCATTCAGGTATGGGCATGTTGACCCAAAAAGAGATTTGAGACTAGCAAGTGGTCATTGCCCTTTTTCTTTTGTCTTTCCCCAAAAAATTTCCCTGATTAAAAGATGTGGTAATAACACCCATGAATTGTCAATTTTGCATGGATATCGTTTTCAAAAATAAAAATCTGAAATTTGGGTTACTTTTGGCACGTGCAGCATCACTAACCAATGACATTGTAGGTTTATTAATTAAATTTTGCTGCTAAAATTGAAAAAAATTAAAAAATCGAGAATTAAGATTTTGAGTTTGATATCACCATAAATAAATATGGGTATTAGTCAATTTTTATAATGTATTCTAAATGTATGTGGTACGTTTATTGAAGAATTATTGGCTATACTTGATTAATTTTTGATTTGTTGATATATTGAATAATGTTATGGATCACTCCACTAAAAAAAGTCTTGAGGTTTTGGTATGTAAAATTTTCTGAAATTTACGTAACGGGTTGATTTTCACAAATTTCAAATTCATTTGAAAGTGTTATTTCGAAAACACAGTGATCTACTGCAATTTCTACATCAGCATTTAAATTAGGCTTTTATTTAGAAACAACATTTTGCTAATTTACTCTGGTCTATTTATAACATGATTTATCTAGTGTATTCCCATAGTCCTTATTACTTATTTTTGTTATTTTTTATTTTGAAAAGTTTAGTAATAATTTTGGATGCTAATTGAATATGATTTAATCTCGAATGTATCGGGATCCGCCCTATTTGGAGGGAGGAAGATGGATTTATTATTATAAATGCTTTCAAGACATGTTTTAAATTTTTATTTTTTTAATTTATCTTCCTTTGAATCCATATTGTTTTTTTTTTAAATTTACTTGATATATTTATGCAATATTTTTAATATATATTAATATATTATTTAAAAAAAATTAATTTTAATATTTTTAAAATAATATAATAAATCTAACAAGTTTAATATATTAGTTGTTAAAAAAAATCTAGTACAAACACAGATAGAAATGTATAAATCAAAATAAACATGAAAAGATTGGTTGGTCTATTCTATCATTGTCAATCCAAAAGGGTTTCAAAATAGAGAGAAAAATAAAAAATAATTTGTTGATGGATGTGGTATATGGACCGCTTTGGTTTCACACAACTTGTAGGGCCCAACCAAGAACTTTCCGCTTTCCAATGTAAGGCAGGCCTTGGATATGGCATCGCGATTTTTCTTCTTTTCTCAAAAGAAGAAAATTATTAATTTTCCTTTTTATATTGACGTCCACAAAATTAATAAATATGACGTACTTTTCTAATCATAAATCTTTATAATAATTCATGCGCTAAATTTAAGGTGATAAATAAAAAAAATTGCTCGTTTTTAGAAATAAATCTTGCATTAGTCTTTTCCAATATTTAAAACTTACCAAAAAAAAAAAAGAGTAATTTATTGGATATTAGAGTTGGGTAGATAGAAATATTAAAATTCCTTCCCATGTGCTAGAATTAGACTATTTTTAGCACATGTTGCTTGGCAATTAGTAGGCTAGTGGCAAACGCTAGCTTATCAACATTAAAGTTTGTCATAAAAAAATAAGATAAAATTAATTATGTGTTGCAATATTTTGGGTTAATAGATAAATCTTATGCTAATGAAATGCAAGGTAATATGAGTTTTATGCTAAATTTTGCTTAATATTTAAATCAATCAAATTTGGGTTGTTTGAAATTTCCAAGTAGACCCAATGATGAGTGGTATGTTTCAATGATCTAAAGAGTATTGATTAATACATAGGAAAAAAAGAGCTTTTTTTTCCCAATGAAATGTACTTTTGTTCCTCCATCTTTTAAAATACGTAAGTTCATTTTATTTTCGATATTTATATCAAAATTAAGTATTTATTCATGAAATATGAAACTGGATTACAGGAGCTTATTGAAAATTATATAAATGAGTGTTATAGGATTTTCTGGATTTTCTCATCCATATCACAAAGAAAAGGTGAAAACGTTTGACCAAGAAACAAACGTAGGACTTTGTTCCAATGTCTCCTAGAACACTGATGACAGAGTAATCTCCATCTCCAAACTAATCTGAAAATCACTACACTCCACCCCACCCATCCCACCCCCCACCAAGTCCGACCCCACCCCAAAGGCCCACAGGCACATATACATATGATATTTACATGCGAGACACCAAGATGAGTGTATTTCAGTGCTTTGCCGTGGCTGCATAGTTTGTACTATCTTCCTTGCTCATCTCATCCATCTGCTTTAGTGAGTGTTTGTTTGTCCTTTCTTTCAAGCTTTCTGTAATGGCGGTGGAAAGTTTCTGAAGATTTCAGCTGAAACACAAAAACAGGTGTTTTTCCTTCTGGTCTTTGCTTTCAAGAGTAGTCAACAAAGCCAGCATCTGTTTTGCATTCTTTTTATATCATTTAATGTCCATTTTCTTTTATTTTTAGGCACCCCATTTGCCAGATTTTGAATAAAAACACTGAGTTGTTTTAAGATTTCGGAGAACTTTTCATGGGTTTTTCTTTTCGCGTAGAGAACATTTCATTTTATTGATTTTTCATACTGATGCAGTCAAAAACTCGCATTGGTGCGTAATTATTTTTCTGGACCACAAGATCTAATTTTAATTAATTGTTCACGTTTGGCAAATGCTTATCTATCATTTTCTTGATTTTGTTACAAAAAAGTTGTTTTTATCTGTCAGATTGTAATCATTTCAAAGTTGGTGTCTTTTTACACAGATTAAAGTGTTATGGCTTTTCTTTTTGTAATGATGTTTGCATTTTTTTGATATATTTTCTTTTCTCGCTGTTCTTTTCTTTGAGAAGATCGACAAAATGGTTGGTCCTTTAGTGCTTTGTTGTGTATATTCACTTTGGCATCAGATGCGACTAAAGTTCATGTGCCATTAGCGTTACTTCAGGAAAATTATAGCTTCAGCGCACCAGCATTTAGTACGAGCTCTTCTATTTGTTTATTTATTTTTTCAACTCCAAGAATTCTTTGTTTATGTTCATAGATCTCTCCACGAGGTACACCAGCACATGGTTCTGCCAAACTATTGCCCCAATTTTTCTCTTATTTTCCCCTTTGTTTCTTGCATATATATTGCAGTTAAGGTTGTGGTTATTACCTTTGCTTTTAAGCTTCATTGAGATACTTGTTAGAGTAAGTAATCAACAGTGAATTCTATTTATAGCCCCAAAAATTTCTTGGTGAAATTGAAGAGGAGATAATCTAGTGGTATTGTTGCATTTTTTTTCAATCTTTTGCCTGATCTCTGGTAGGTGGGCTTTTCAGTGAAAGTGATTTCATTTCTTGTCTCTACTCGGCTGCAGTCTCTGTTTTAATTATTAGTACTAATGCTGCTTTATCTTGTGGGCCTGATGGGAGTTAAAGCTATTCTCAAATATATGTTTTTTCTGCAGATCTGTTTATGTGCTCTAAACAATTGTTTCCATCACTTTGCACTTTATTTAAGAAACATCTAGCACCTTCTTTGAGTTAGATTATTCGTTATAACTGACTTAGCTTGATTTGCATGAAACCTGAAATGATAAGTTATTAGGTTTCTACTTTCAATGGTGTTTACTTATGATGTTCTTTTCTTTTCAGAAGATCTTCACCTGCATTCATTGTCTTGCCTTACAGCTAATTTTGTGAAGTTTATCCGCACATAGGCTATTGTCAGAATTTGGCACTCAAGCTTCTCAATTTCATCACTGGAGAGGTGGGTAAAGCACACCTTAAGGTGTGACCTTATACCCTAGAGATTGGCTTGTGTTTTGAACTGGTTTAAGATTTGTTTAAATGGCTGATATCAATTTGTTTCTAGTATCTATTCATCTTCATTTCACTATTTTCCAAATTGTCACTACAGGGCAATATTTCTAGTCTGCCTTTAGTTCTTATTTCCACATCTAAATGTGACACCGGGCAAACCAATAAAAATGGGCTATATTACTGGATGGGTTGTTATTAGTTGCAGTTATGATACTGTAGATCATAATAAATTTTACACCTTTTACTGTAGCTTTTTCTGCATTTCCATGCCTGGCTTCTTCTACCTGTAAACTGTTGCTGGTGAAGAGTTGAGTAAAAAGTTTGGTTCCCTTCTTGTCATCTGGTGCATAGGATATCATTTAAGAGCTAACAGAAAAAGAAAGAAAAAAAAAAAAAGAGCTTGTCTCAGCCAATTGTGATCCGCTTTTTAGTTTAAGTCATCCTACTTCAAGTGTTGAACTGTAGACATGCACTATTTGAAAGTGTTCCCTTTATTGGTTTTAAAGTTTCTCTGACCCGGTGTCATTCTTGGGTTTAGCATTTTAACATTACTAGTCTCACATTATTTTCATTTTTAAAAATCTTTTTTCACATGCAACTTTCTTTATGTCCATCTTTACAGCATCTCTATAATGTAACAACAAAATTCCGAAGCTTAAATCTCAATTAATTTTCTGTCTTTGTTTTCATTTCCAGGTTCCTGCAAATCATCTTTCTTTTTGGCTGAATTGGCAGTTCTTGATAACTACAAAGTGCGATGACTGTTGGAAACCTAAAGCTTGGGGTAGATGTTATTAGTGCTCATAACCTTTTGCCCAAAGATGGGCAGGGTTCATCTAGTGCTTGTGTGGAACTTTACTTTGATGGTCAGAGATACCGCACCACAATCAAAGAGAAAGATCTTAATCCTGTGTGGAACGAGAGTTTTTACTTCAATATATCTGACCCTTCCATCCTCCACAGTCTCACTCTTGATGCTTACATCTATAATAATGTCAAAGCCACTCAGTCTAGAGCCTTCCTTGGAAAGGTTAGCATCAATGGAACTTCCTTTGTACCCTACTCAGATGCCGTTGTCCTGCACTATCCTTTGGAGAAGCGTGGTATCTTCTCACGTGTTCGAGGAGAGCTTGGCCTCAAGGTTTTTATCACAGATGATCCATCCATAAAGTCATCCATCCCTGTTTCTGGGGCTGAGGAATCTCAAGTGCCCTCAGAATCAGTTCAGAAACCAATCTCAAACTCAGTTCATAATGTGAAAACCGAGGCAAGGCACACCTTCCACACTCTCCCAAAACGCAATAACTCTGAGCAACAGAATCACCCTCCTGAAGTTGAAGTACTTCATCATGCTACTAAATATGTGGTCGACGAGATGAAGGCTCCTGAACCAATACCTCCGAAGCTTGTTCGGATGCACTCAGCATCATCAGCACAACCAGTCGATTATGCACTTAAGGAGACAAGTCCTTTCCTTGGTGGGGGACGGATTGTTGGGGGACGTGTTATCCGCACTGACAGGACAGCTGTAGGCACCTATGATCTTGTTGAGAAAATGCACTTCCTGTTTGTTAGAGTTGTTAAGGCTCGTGAGCTTCCTGCCATGGATATCACAGGGAGTCTAGATCCTTATGTAGAGGTAAAAATTGGAAATTATAAAGGAGTTACCAAGCACATTGAGAAACAGCAAAATCCAATGTGGAATGTTGTTTTTGCCTTCTCAAGGGAGCGGATGCAAGCATCTGTACTAGAAGTTGTTGTTAAGGATAAAGATCTTGTGAAAGATGATTTTGTTGGTTTTGTTAGATTCGACCTCAATGAGGTTCCAATGCGTGTTCCACCTGATAGTCCTCTGGCTCCAGAATGGTACCGTCTAGAAGATAAGAAGGGAGAGAAGATAAAGGGTGAGCTGATGCTTGCAGTCTGGATTGGCACTCAAGCAGACGAGGCTTTTCCTGATGCATGGCACTCTGATGCAGCTACACCTATTGACAGCTCAGCAGCTGCATCCGCTCTTATACGTTCTAAAGTCTATCACGCACCACGCTTGTGGTATGTCCGTGTTAATGTTGTTGAAGCCCAGGACTTAGTGCCATCAGAGAAGACTCGGTTCCCTGATGCTTATGTGAAGGCACAGATAGGAAACCAAGTCATGAGAACAAAACCAGTTCAGGCTCGGAATTTTAACCCCTTGTGGAATGAGGATTTATTTTTTGTTGCTGCTGAACCTTTTGAAGACCATCTCATTCTTACAGTTGAAGATCGAGTGGCTCCTGGAAAAGATGAAATAATTGGGAGGGTTATTATACCATTGAATATGGTTGAAAAGCGTGCTGATGATCGCATCATTCATTCTCGTTGGTTTAACCTAGAAAAGCCAGTTCTCGTGGATGTTGATCAATTAAAGAAAGAAAAATTCTCCAGTAGGCTTCATCTACGAGTCTGCTTAGATGGAGGCTACCATGTTCTAGACGAATCAACTCATTATAGCAGCGACCTTCGCCCCACAGCAAAACAGCTTTGGAAACCACCAATTGGTGTTTTGGAACTTGGCATCTTAAATGCTGTGGGACTTCACCCAATGAAAACACGTGATGGAAAGGGCACATCAGATACGTATTGTGTGGCTAAATACGGTCACAAATGGGTCCGAACTCGTACTATTGTAGACAATCTGTTCCCCAAGTATAATGAGCAATATACTTGGGAGGTCTTTGATCCAGCAACAGTCCTCACAGTTGGTGTTTTTGACAACAGCCAGCTAGGGGACAAGGGTTCAAATGGGAACAAGGACCTAAAGATTGGGAAGGTTCGAATTCGAATTTCCACACTTGAAACAGGCCGAGTCTACACACATTCTTATCCATTATTGGTTCTCCACCCCACTGGTGTTAAGAAGATGGGGGAATTGCATTTGGCATTACGATTTTCATGCACTTCTTTTGTTAACATGCTCTATATATACTCACGACCTCTGTTGCCAAAGATGCACTATGTTAGGCCTTTTACTGTGATGCAGTTGGACATGCTAAGGCATCAGGCAGTTAACATAGTGGCCACAAGGCTGGGTCGGGCAGAGCCCCCTCTTAGGAAGGAGGTTGTAGAATATATGTCTGATGTGGACTCACACCTTTGGAGCATGCGGAGAAGCAAGGCCAACTTTTTTCGCCTGATGACAGTCTTCACCGGATTATTTGCTGTTGGGAAATGGTTTGGGGATATCTGCATGTGGAAAAACCCTGTCACAACAGTGCTTGTGCATGTGTTATATCTTATGCTTGTTTCCTTCCCAGAACTGATCCTACCAACAATTTTCCTTTACATGTTTCTAATAGGAATCTGGAATTTCCGATACCGACCTAGGTATCCTCCTCACATGAACACAAAAATTTCACAGGCTGAGGCAGTGCACCCCGATGAACTTGATGAAGAATTTGACACATTCCCAACAAGCCGTAATCCTGATTTGATTAGAATGAGGTATGATCGGCTGAGGAGCGTGGCTGGTCGGATCCAGACAGTTGTGGGTGATATTGCAACTCAGGGAGAACGTGTCCACTCCCTGTTAAGCTGGAGAGACCCGCGTGCTACTGCCATTTTCGTAACTTTCTGCCTTCTTGCAGCTCTAGTGTTGTATGTCACACCCTTTCAGGTAATTGCTGCTTTGGCAGGTATATACATGATGAGGCATCCAAGATTTCGCTATCGCTTGCCATCAGTGCCTGTCAACTTCTTCCGCCGACTTCCTGCTAGGACAGATAGCATGTTGTAGATTACTACTAAACTGCTTGCTGTAGTACTTCTGAACATGCAGGATAGGCATGTTTTAGAACACAATCTCAGTTGTTTT
Organism: Paulownia fortunei; assembly: GCA_019321725.1. Lineage (NCBI taxonomy): Eukaryota > Viridiplantae > Streptophyta > Magnoliopsida > Lamiales > Paulowniaceae > Paulownia > Paulownia fortunei. The sequence continues at coordinate 6,260,156 of CM033122.1, read as the reverse complement.
GTGCTTCTAATGTATTTTCATGAATCATGTCCTTATCTTCGAAAGCAGTTCATGAATACATATGTGTAGAACTTATAAATAATGCCTGCTGCGTATTAAAACTTCAACAGGTCTTTAGTGTAATAATAATCTTTTGCCTTTTATCCCTACTCTGTTCTTTCCACACTGAATTATGATTTCTTTCAGCCGGTTATGTAATGGATGGCATTGTTTAGTGTATATATGAGTAATATTTGATCGTTAATAGGTAGTTCAAATTTCCTGGCCTGGTCTGCTGAAGTTAATGACGACCTATTCGAGTAACTTATAAACTTCAACAGGTTATCAGTGCGATAATAATCTGTACATGTTTCCTTACCCACACTGCATCGTCGTTTCTGTTTAGCTGGTTATCTACTGGATGGGATTGCTCAACGTGTATAATTACACAATTTATTGTTAACCAGTAGTTCAAATTTCATCTCCCAATCTTCTGAAGCAGGTGGTGAGGATATATCTGTAGAACTTTTAAATAGTCGCTGGGGCATAGTGAACTTTAGTGGGATGATAACCTGTTATTTCTCTGATCTATTTTTTGTATGATTAATCACATTGATTTTGAGTTTGTTATGTGATGGATGGGATTGCTCAACGTGCATAGCATAATTATCGTTAATGAGTAGTTCAAATTTCATGTCCATCTTCTGAAGCAGTTAGAGGATACATATATATATATATATATATATATATATATAAACTTGTAAATGATACTTGAAGCAGAATTAACTTCAATAGGTTGTTAGGTTGATAATAATCTGTTACCTTGTTTCCACGCTCTGTTCCTTTCAAACTGATTTCTTCGCGTATGTAGTGTATAATTTGTTGTTGATGAAGAGTTCCTCCTTCCCTCCTTATTCAGTACTGTTATAGTGTATGGAAATGGAGAAGAAAGAGATCAGTTTAATTAAGATGTATGCAAGATTATGTGTGCATTATTTAATTAGTTAGCCCTGTTATATGGTGTACCGTTGACGTCGAAGATACATTTCACTGCTTTAATTATTATGATATGGTACAAGATTGTGTATGTGCATCTATTAATTATTTGAGCTAATAATTAATTGCAAAGGAGTTGTGCCAATAATTTATCATGTGTTTCTCCAAGCATCTCATGCAAATTGACTATTAGTGCTAAATTGGAAGTTAAAGTACCAGGTTTTCACTCATTGAAGAATATTATCAGTGAGTTAGGTGTATTTTGACTTTATGCAATTTCCCCATCACTTGCCAACAATCTTAGATACAATGAAATGAACAGACAGAACTATAAGTTGAAATCTGATTAGTTCTAATATTAAAATTGATAGTCAAATGCTTGTTATTTTTTATTTTTATTTTTATTTTTTTCTCCTTTTCATGAACTTATTGGTTTACCTCATAATCAGGTCAGTCTCTGTACAACGTGCTTCCATGTCTCAATCAAGGTTTCTGGTGAATCCCACTACCATCCACACTGTCCACTATTAAAGCACAAGCTCACAGGAAATTAAGTGATTCTGGTAAAAGAACTACCAAAATGGCTGTCTCAATGTCTAGGAAGAAACCAAGGCTGTCCAAAAAAATACAGGCTAATGAACTTGGTTTCTTTTGTTCATTCCTCGAAAAACTTTTGTTCAGAGTGCCAGCAGCAATTTTTCTCTTAGCTTTTATCTACATATGGTCTTCTTCTACTACTGTTATTTCCGGTAACGTAGTTCATGTATGTGTATCATCTAGGAAGCTCAATAATCTCTATTGCCTGTCTGCTGGTACTCAACCCAATTTTCAAATCCCGGTTCCACTAGTCAATGACAGTTCTTCCACAGTCAATGATGAAGAAGGTGGTCACGTAAAAGAAGTTGCTGATTTTGGTATCAAGAGTTCAGTTCCTACTGTCAATGACAGTTCCACTTCCAGAATCAGTGCTGAAGAAGGTGGTAGTGTAAAAGAAGAAGCGACTGATTCTGACAACAAGAGATTGATTCTTGCTGTCAATAATGGAAGTGAAAAAGGTGGGAATGAAACATTGGAAGATGCTTTCAGAGAGGTTGAGGAGCAGCTACAAATGCATCGATCCTGGGTTTCTGATTCAAATCATGCAACATGTGAAGGAAGAGGGATTTATGTGTATGAATTACCATCAAAGTTCAACAAAGACTTGCTAGCTCAGTGTGGTGACATGATTCCATGGGTGGATTTCTGTAAATTTTTTAGCAACGAGGCATTGGGGGAGCCGATAGAGAAGCTTGGCAGAGGCTGGTATCACACTCATCAATACTCGTTGGAGCCCATTTTCCATGCGCGAGTTTTGAAGCATCCATGCAGAGTGTACAATCAGAATGAAGCCAGGCTGTTTTATGTGCCCTACTATGGTGGACTTGACATCTTGAGATGGCACTTCAAGAATGTCTCAAATGATGTCAAGGACTCAATGGCACTAGACCTGGTAAGATGGCTTGAATCACAGGGTCCATGGTACCGGAACTTAGGTAAGGATCATGTATTTGTTCTGGGGAAGATTTCTTGGGATTTCAGAAGAAATGGCAGGTCTTCATGGGGTACTAGGTTGTTAGAGCTTGATGAAATGCAAAATCCTATTAAGCTCTTAATCGAACGGCAACCCTGGCACATCAATGACATTGGAATACCTCATCCAACATATTTCCACCCTCAGACAGATGATGACATTGTCACATGGCAGCTAAAAGTCATAAAATCAAACAGGAGAAGCCTGGTGAGCTTTGCTGGTGCAGCCAGGCCTGATTCTCCGGACAGCATCAGGTCAATACTACTTGAGCAGTGCACCTCAACAAGCAATGGAGAATGCAAGTTTCTGAATTGCACATCAGGAAAATGTGATCATCCTGAGTCATTTATAGAGCTCTTCATGGAGTCTGAATTCTGCTTACAGCCTCCAGGTGACAGCCCAACAAGAAAATCAGTTTTTGATTCACTTGTATCTGGCTGCATTCCAGTTCTCTTTGATCCAATGACAGCTTACTATCAGTATCCATGGCATTTTCCAGAAGACGGGGACAAATATTCCATTTTCATTGACAAAGAAGAGGTAAGAAACAAGGCTGTTAATGTTGTGGAAAGGCTGACGAAAATCCCAGCCAGGGAAAGGGAAAACATGAGGAGATACATAGTTTACGAACTATTGCCTGGACTGGTTTATGGAGATCTGAACTCAAAATTCGACAAGTTTCAAGATGCATTTTCAATAACCATAAACAATCTGGTTGAGAGAGTTAGCAGATTGAATTAAGTGTAAAGAATAAGAGTTGACAGAATCCGGTCTATTGTTTATATGCCTAACATTTACACAATTTTTAATCTTCTCGTTAGATAGAAAATCCTTTTTCTTGCACTCAACTGAATAGATGTAATAATTCTGTCACCTGCTCATGTATCTACTATAGGATTTCTTTAGTCTTAATCCAATGATGACTGATACAAGAAATTATGTTGAGAACTGAAAATCCCATTGTCATCTCAACTTGCAACATCCTTACATAAATCAAAGCTATTTTTAACAACCTTCCAAAAGAACAAGCCATTATGATACACAATTAAGTATTTTATCACAATGACCAAGGCTCTCACATAATGATCTATGCTAACCCCTCTCATTGCGGACTTGACCTTTCCCTCATTTGCCTTCAAGGGATTTTATATTTGCTATGACCTAGCTTATAAGTAGAAATGTTAATGGATGGAATTTGCAGCGAAAAAATTCAAATAACTTTAATATAAATCATAATAACAATTAAAAATTCAAAATAATTGTTGAAGTATTTGAAGTCCACATTATTGTGAAAGGTTCATGGCTCAAATCCCACTTGGATATGTGGACATATGTTAATTCCTTAATATTTTTTTTTTGGTTACTATTAAATTAATTATTAATATACTTATATAATAATATAATTAAATAATTCGAATTATTTGGAATCCATATCAAATCATAAATGATATCTTGGCACCCAAATAGTAAAACTGATAGTTTAAAATTCTATAATTAAGAGATTGTGACCCTAGACAAAATGTTGTATTAGTCAAGTTGAATATAAATCTAGGTTTAACTATTTATTGTAATTTTCCACGAAAAAAATCATAATGAATTGAAATTATCCATTTGAAATTCTTAGCTCAATTCAATCCAAACATGCCAAATTCCAAAATGGTCATAAGGGAAGAGGACATAGAAAGGCATTTGCAGATAAGTTTGACATCCAACTATGAAAAAACATTCAGCCCATCCGCAAAAAATGAATTCCTTTCCGACAAAAATTTACGTCTCTCATGATGTCATCCAGAACAGCCAAACGAATTTCCATTCCCAAGAAGTTCACACCTAGTCTTCTAAAACCATCCCCACCGTTGGATTAAGCGAAGGCACGAAGCCTCACACGCTTGGACACTGTATCCCCACGTTTGCACTACAATACAATTGCGACTTTTCTTTCATTTCATACACAAATCTCTTTTTCGACCCTGATTTTTTTTTTTTATATTCGTTATTCCATGCCCTGTTTTTCAACTCGTTTTTCTGATTGACACAAATTTCATCTGATCAAAAGCTTATTATTCGATTCTAAAGCGAACCCATTTCAATTCACCGCGTAATCGTTTGGCTTCTTTGTTTTCTCAGTGGATCAAAGCTAGATTTTTGTGTTCTTTAAAGAAAGTATTAGTTTTTGGGTTTGAGAGCAGAGCACAATATGGCCAGCCAGTCAAACCAGCCTCAATCAATCCATGATTTCACTGTTAAGGTATCCCTTTTTTTAATCTCTCTATATTTTTGCCAACAATTCAAACTGTACTATGTATTTGTGTAAGGATTTTATATATTTTTTTGTTTAATGGCGGCGTGGTTTGTTTCTTCAATTTTTTATTTTTCTTTTTACTTTGGAATTGTTTGCTATTAGACTGTCAGTTTTTTCTTTTTTCGTTTCTGAAATTTGTTGGTATAGTTGTTATGGATCTTGGTTCGGTGAATGGTGCCTCGATTTAGCTTTAGCAGAACAAAAACGGTGTTTTCTTTTGATTAGATTTTGGTTCTTGGACTACGACCAAAATCCTATTTGTTGCAATTTTGGCTGGTCCTTTACTCCACTAGCGATTTCGATTATTTTTCTATTGTTATTCTCATTCTTTGTGGAAAATGTTAGGTTGTGTGTATTGCTATTGCATCTAAAACTTTTTGGTTGCAGGATGCTAAGGGGAATGATGTTAATCTGGGTATTTACAAGGGCAAGGTCCTGCTGATTGTCAATGTAGCATCACAGTGGTATGTATTGGATTCTCTGAATTCTTCTTCATTTCATTTTACTCTGAATAAAAAGTGAAACTTGCTTTTATTGATTGCCCTTAAATGATTATGCTAAGGTGATGAAGAATACTATTTTGCATCAAAAGTCATCTCCGGATTTTTCTTGTTTGTTGGTAGTTTGAGTCTGGTGGCTTTTGAAGTTTAGGCACACCAATATCAGCCTATGCTGGCTATCCTACTTGAGAATTAGTTATGAAGGTGAATGCAAGTGCATGTAAAGATATGATCTTCTATACTCTATTTAGATGTATTTATATGTCTTTTTATGATGGCATTTGTTGTATTTTGAGCTCTATGATTCTATCAGCCATCTGGCAGGGGTGAAAATGGATTAACTGTCATTTTTTATATGCTCCATCTTCCTCCTAGTTTTTCATTCTGTAATGAGGTAAAGCTTGTACATTTTTTATTTTTTCCCCTTTCCAATGCTGTGTGAGGTAAAGAAATGGTAGCTTGACTGAAAGTCTATCTGCTTGTGTATAACTCAACAGAACGTGCAGTTTTAGTATGTTTGGGGGCATTGCTGGAAATTTCCACTTCCTTCTCTGTGAATTATACTTTGATACAGTTATATGTATTCTTCTATTTCCTTGAACAATTTTTATCAATCTAATATTATTGCCTGCTGCAGTGGCCTGACCAATTCAAATTACACTGAGTTGACACAACTATATGAGAAATACAAGGATCAAGGTTTGATTTCAGTTTACATTTCTTGGTTTTCTTTAGTGTACTTGCTTTTCTTTTTGAGGGGACATTTCATTTTAGGCAATTATACTATGATTTTTCTTTCCTCTCCTTAGTTTGAGGCTTGAAAAGCTAATTAGCAAGTTTATGAGCTCGAATTCAACATTGTACCGGTTCTTGCAACTCTAAGATTCATGGACAGTCAGTTGCACTTTTTCCCCCTTTTGGGGTGGATGTAGTGTGGTGTGCTTGGGGGTTGGCGGTTGGGGGTTGGGAGAGCCACAGCTCTGATTGGTTTTCCTGAACCTCAGTATGTCTAATCATCATTTGCCTCAGGATTGGAGATACTGGCATTTCCCTGCAATCAGTTTGGCTCACAAGAGCCTGGAACCAATGAAGAAATTCAGGAATTTGTTTGCACGCGCTTTAAGGCAGAGTATCCCATATTTGACAAGGTAAGATTTTTTGGAGAGCTTATTTATAAATTTTTCTAGCTGACCACTTATTCAGAATAACCTAGACCATGACTATTACTTCCTTTCATCCTTTTGTAGTCTGTTATAGCTAGAACTATTATTTCTTTTTCTTTTACTCGAGCTGTACAAGATTTAATTTCGTGTTGAATGCACTGGTTCCTATGTATTTCTTACATTTGAAGCCTTCAACATTTGTTAGAAGTTTCAACTCAGGCTGGGTGCTGTGCCTCTTTACATAAGATTGTTGTTAGTCGTATGAAATTCTTTATATTCAGATGTGAAAGTATACGACTAGTTCTGCAATCTGTAAAGGTTTCTTGAGAAACCGTGTAATAAAATCATGTTTTGTTGACATAGGTTGAGGTAAACGGTTCCAATACTGCTCCAATATACAAGTACCTGAAGTCAGTCAAAGGCAGCCTTTTTGGGGACAGTATCAAATGGAACTTCTCCAAATTCCTTGTTGATAAAGAGGGTCAGGTTGTTGATCGCTATGCTCCCACCACATCTCCTCTAAGCATAGAGGTAAACATCAGTAATGTCATCAGCTATTCTCAACTAAGTAAAATAGATGTAATCATATCATCATATGATAGCTAAGAACTCTCCCTATCCTGTTTCTCTTTGCAGAAGGATATAAAGAAGCTCCTGGAGAAAGCATAAGCACGGCAGCTGTCCTGTTTGTTGCCGAGCTAGAAAAAATAATCACATCGAGGATGTCTATATGAATAATCCTGATGTTTAAGATCTTGAACTTGCTGTACTCTTTTAAGACCTTGTTATTTACTTCGCGCTTGGATTGTTGTACATCATGATTTACTTGATGATCATGATTTCCTTTGGGAATATCGTATTTACTGTTGTGTCCCATGCTATTTCTTTTTGGACCACCTGTGAATTGAGAATGGTCTTAGCTTTATGCCTATCATCCTTAAAATTTGGAAAAATATTGCTCTGTAAGTTGAGATAGTTGTTTGATGCTCTCAGATTAACAGGACTCTGATGTATGTCAAAGTCTTTCTTCAAGGTCACATGACTTGAAGAAAAATCGACAGCGAAAAACCTCCCATTAACGACTTTGTATGTTGTACAAGTTAAAGATGTATATCCATACGACGTCAACGAGAGTCGTATAAGTGGACAATATGAGTAGCTTGATCTTGAAAAGATGCATGCGTCATAAATCTCAAATGTTATTGCAAAATAAAGCAGAATACGAGCAATAAAACATTAATATTCGATTGAAAAAAGGTCATCTTTAATAAAAGCGATTTTTTCTTGAAAAGCAGATCAAAGTAGAAAAAATAGTTAGATTCGGGCGGGGGACCATGAGAGAAAACATGAACAGTAACGGAAAGCGTGCAAACATGGTAACGCTTTCTCCATCTAAATTAGGGAACTGGTTCTACAAGATTTGGAGCTAAGAAAATACTCAGAAGGACATTTATATATCTTTGATTCTAGTTGCACAAAGAGGATGCAGATCATTTCAAAAATTAAATTAAATTAAAAAATACAAAATCCTAAATTTGATTGATTGTCTGTCAAAAACAATTAAGAAAAATAACGAAAGAACAAGAAGGCAATCAGCAAATAATCTTTTCTTTTAAGCTTTTCTTATTTTTCTCACTTTTCTGTGAGGAAAGTGAGTTTTCCCTCATAATATGAAAATTTCCCTTAAATTTTCTTTTCCTTACAATCTGTTTGTTACAACTTACAAGGATTTTGGTGAAGAAAGAAATAGAAAATGATCTAGAAAACAATTTTGGTTGTTAGAGAAAATACTAAGAAATAAATTTGAGGGAAACTATAGTGCAATTGAACAAAACTTATTTTTCTTACATGAGAAAATGATAATAATAATAATAATACTAAAACATTTTTCTTTCCTCGTCAAAATCCTTCTTCAACCAAACAAAGAAAGCATTAGTACATTCTACAGCAACCAAACAACCTTATATTTATTTTGCTGAGTATTTTCTTTTTTTTTTTCTTCACCAAAACCCTTGTGCGTGCGTATCTTATCGATGAAAACAAGAGAAGCCAAAATACCAAAAAGTTACAGTGCCTACAACCAAAAACATTTATTTGGTGCCAATCAGTAGTAACCAAGTTCGGAATTTCTAGCCCCAAAACCAAGTTAAAATACAATGTCAGAAAAGGTTCTTCACTTGTAATTAGGTTTATGGTTACAACAGGAATGGAGACAGAGAGAGAAATCCCACCAATTTACTAGGAAAACCCAGTTTCTTTTGAAGACAACACAACCTATAACAGATACCAATACCACCTTTTATATCCGATAACCATCAATTTTTTCTACCATTTTTGCTACTTCTTAAGAACCTAGAAGGGAAACTTTGTTACAGGATGTTAGCACAACCCACTGTCTACAAGCCAGCAGGTGGTGAGGTTCAGAGTTGGTCGATCCCTGGCGCGTTTCATTTACAACAACACATATGTACAAAAACTGCCATGTGCCTATTGTAGTTTGTATCATCCGCGCATCAGGTCAATACCTGTCTGGGAATTTTTAACTTCTGGCCGTGAAACCGGTGGCCAAACACTTGATCCAGAATTAGGAGTAAGACCTTGACTAGAAGCTGCAGTAATTGGGGTCAAAGACGTCTCAGCAGATTGGTCTAGCAGATGTTTTTCGTCTTTCGTTCCCGACTCTGCATTGTTCTTTGGCTTAGTACCACCATATACAAAACTGCATGCAACCACCTGCAGAAACAATTGTCATGTGTGCGCACTATAGTTAATTCTGCCATATCACATGCTCCCACAACAATAGCAAGGGCAACAAGCAAGCAGGTTTTGCTTCGTCCTTATGATCGACTTTTTACCCCTTTCCCCAACTGGAAAGACCTAGGAGAAGAGCAACCGTGGGGGGTGGGGGGGATCCCTCTACCACCGACCTCCTACTAACACCAAATCCATCCCAGCACATGCATTTGCATCCCAAAAGAAAAAACTAAGAAAACATTTTTTAGAAAAGAGTAAGAATATTAACCCAGCTCTATAGGGAAAAAAATAAGCAGAAAATTTTCAATAAAATGGTGGATTTGGGAGGAGTAAACGATTTCATCTGACTAATAAGGTAGTGAATCTAGCCAACTATATAAACAGAAAAATTGTGTGAGAAAAATAATAATCAAATCTATACCTGCACTGGATTTGCTGCAGTAAGTCTACCACCTATTGCACCACCAATAATATGCCCATCAGGACTGCAAACTGAAATGCTTATACCACCAGTCCGATTGCGAGGACCACCACTTTCAGCAAGCAAGTAAGAACCTGACAAGCATAGTATCTCGAAACGACCCTAAAAGAAATAATAAGCCACATTATTTCCTTCTAGAATAGGTAATAAGACTTCCTGAACAGAAGATGCCATGCATTCCAGCCAAAAGAAACGTAAAGGAAAAATGTCAGCGATGGAACCATTACATCTCGAAAATCAGAGCAAGAAAAACTCTAGAGTTGAAGAAAAATGAAAAAAGAAGAAACTGCAAAAGCACTACTTGGGGAACTATGTCTGCAATCTTATCAGTTTGCCTTCCTTGATTTTCACATTTGGCCAACATATTCATTTAACTATTGTAGCTTAGATTATCACAATCTTTCATGAAACAGGAAAAGGAAGATAGCTAATGTTTAACACTAGAGTCCAACACCTTGCCCTCATTTAAGTCCATGGATACGCATGGCCAGCAAGATATTTATCAATTTCGACTTGCATCGCTCCAACACTCAGGAGAGAAAACCCAATAAAACTTAAAGATGGACGTGGCACTCAACTGGATATGTTATGAAATGTAAGGACTTCAGTTAAAGTTCATCTCAATTGCTTGACCAATTATAGAGGACATTGAATCAGGCAGAAAGTTCCACTTTCAATATCAGATTAGGCAGAAAGGTGCGGTTAGAGATCTTTATAGCTTATCTCCAAAAGATCAATCATAAAAAACAATTTCATCTTTCATTATTGGAATAGATGCAAAAACATAGTCACCCTGCATTAGGCATGATTTAACATAATGTCATAATCGAATGAATGTAGTAAATTTAACAGGTGATTATCAAATATAAAACTATAAAAGCATCAGTTAACAGACAATTAAGTAGAATATCCTTTAATATCACTAAGAATTTGGCTTCCACTCAAGCAATTCTAGATCTGATCAAGGCAAATTCTTTGCCAGGATTCTGAATATAAATACACAAGGAAAATGAATGGATCAGGAGTGCTTTAACCTCATATGTGACAGTGCCCCCAGAAGTTGTAGGTTGGCGCAATGTTACTGCAGAAACTGATCCATTAGCTGACAAGATGCATAAAGCTCTTGGCCTCTGTTGTGCAAATGCCAGTATTTTTGCTGCAACGTCCTGCCAGGAAGAGCAATTAATACTTCTCTTGCCATATCATATGGTCCACAGCATGAAAATATACTATCAAGAGCACGGAAATGTGCGTCCACAGCTTTTTGAAATAAGTCAGCATAAAGGTTCAACGTGTGCAAACATCAAAGAGCTTATCTTATCAAGTGCATGTTCAAGAGAACAGCATAAACTATGTAATCAAACTATTTAAGGTTCCACAAAAAAAACTTTTACCACCAAAATGATCTCAATTCCATATCAGATTACGTGAGAAATTGCTTTGGAATTCATTGTTTATCTCTGGAGCAAAAGAAAGTTCACAAAATCAGGAACCTCAGCAATCTGGAAGGGGTGTAGAAAGTCTAACGTTGTGGATGGCCAGAATTAAGATGATCACCGAAAAACTGGAACATAGCTCTCCAACTCACACATGATGGAACATACCTCTCCAACTCCAACGTGCAAGACATGCGGTGTAAAGGCTAGTCCAGCTGAGCTGTTCATCCATTCACCTGATCAAAGAAAGACCTTTTAAGAACCTTTACGTTAACATGGACAAGAAATACTTCCATGAAATACATGGAAAGAGAATATCTATATAAATCTAGAAATACTGTCTGGGAAAAGACCAATAGTTCTCAAATCCAGACAACTGATAAAGTAGCATTTCCCAACTTTTATTGGTTGGGTTGGGGGAAGAGGTGGAGGAGGGGAATGAAGGCATTCAACTATACAGAGTATTACTATAAAATGAAAAACATAGACACAAAATTTTAGGAGATTAATGGAGCACTAACAGCAGTTCCATTCCAGTTTCCCCATACCTCATACTTCAGCAACAAAGTGGTGTATGACATTGAGAAAGCAAAACACATCAGAATTCTAACTATAACCTTCTTTTTTGCGTTTAAGCATTATAAACTAAATTAACGTTTATATGTTGATTGAAAAGAGAGATAATGCATAGCAATAGGCTACCATCACATACACTACAGAATTGAAAATAGTGTAACAAACCCCAACAAGAACTTACCAAGGGGAGCGAGCTGCTGCTTCCATCCAGTCCCACGCGGTCGCCCTCTCCGTGCTTTCTCCCCTGGGCTGATCACCAAAGAGGAATGCTTGGACGCAGAGAGGGGGGACAATCCTAAAGACATGTTAGCTCCATCAGGGCCATACTTCCTGGGCCTACCCCTCTTCTTCTTCACTGGCTCGCCACCTTGTAATGCACTAGACACAATAGCCATGCTCCTGCCATGAGGGAAATTGGATGACGGGTTCTCAACATGGAATGATGAACCACTTACAGAACCACCACCAACCCCTACATTGGGCTGCACCGCAATGCTGGGATTTGGAAGAGTCTTGAAAACAGGTGTGGTGTGTATATGTAACCCACCAGCCTGAGCAGCGGTTGACCCCCCACCAGCACCATGAACATTAGGGCCAGGCCCTGAACTACCAGACCCACCTCTATTGAGGTAATATGAAGCTGACCCTGGTAATGCCATCCCTTCTCTCCCATCCATGCATTTACTAGGTAAAATTCAAACTAAAGACCCAAATTTTAAGTATCCCACAGTAAACACAGTTTTTATCCTAAATCTGGAACTGACCCACCAAAGAAATCACAACAGAACCCTAACAAGCAAACCGGAAGAAAAAACATAAACCAGAAAACATAATTAGAACACCAAAACTGGAAAGGCCTAATTTTTAACAAGGGTTTAACATGGGTTTTTCGAGAATTACAGAAAGAAATCAAGGAAATTAGAAATTTCTAGCTAACAGAACAACTCAAAAGAAAGAAAGAAACTCAAAAAGATTGAATTTTGACACAAATTGACTGCCAAGAACACGCATCAAAGCTTATTCTGAAAATGTGGAGAATCCACATCTACCTAACAACTCTCAGCTCAAATTCAACCGTTCTTCAACTGCACCCAAGCACATCAAGGAAATAAAAATGTGGAGACAATAAATGAAACCCTAGATTTAGAATGTGAGAGTGGGAGGAGGAGAGAGAAAGAGGGAGGTGAGTTTTGGGAAAGAGGAGGGAGGGTAAAGACAAAAGTGGGATTGAAATAGAAAATTTTGAGCTTTTGAATTAAAGGGAGGATAGCTTTTTCTTGTTTATAATTCAAGCAATAATTTTATTGGGGTTTGAAGGGGGTTTAGTCTGGGGGCTGTTGTAAGTATTCTGACTCTGAGGACTTTGAAAACATTGGGATACAGTTGGGTGCACCTAAGTACCAACATGTCCTTATCAGAACAACACTACAAGCAGCATAGTTGTATCAGTACTATTTTAATCACCATATATGTTTTCAGGGAAAGTATATCCAATTATTTTTCTATTCTTCAGTATTTGACCAGATTCCCTGCATCAAGTTTTCCTTTAAATAAATTAGTCTTTGTACCATTAGTTCAAGGTTTTTGTACTATTGCAAAATATTATATCCACATAATTTTAAATGAATGTTACGTTCAAATGGATCCGTAAATCATTTTTAGAGGGTCGTTTGTCCATCTAGTGAAATTCATATAAAATTAATTTTATATGAATAATTGTGATTTTCTCTAAACTTGGAGTTCCGACTCTACAGGAATTACACTGGTTCTTTTTGGTCAAATACAATGCACTTTAAGCAATGTGCTGTAGAAATTTGACGCCACCTCCACTGCAAAGGAGCCAACACACTTTAATTTTCTCTAGGTTTCCAGTTGTACCTCTGACGAATTTAATGTGAGGCCCTTTGATTATCAGTTCTGCTTTTGAAAGTTTTGTCTTTGGATATTAAAGAGATCAGAGAAGGACGAGGAAGAGTCAAAAAGTATCTTGGGATATGCGTGTGGGGTTTTGTTTGGTTTTATTTTTATTTTTGTATTTTATTTAAAATTATATTTTCTTTTTTAAAAAATAAAAAAATATCAACAATTCATTAAAAAGATAATTATATTTCCTCTAACTATAATAAAATAATATTAATAAAACATTTATAATAAAAAAATACATTCTATAATACATCATATTATTTTTTTTTAATAAAATATTTAAATACATTTTTATTCTTAACATATTCACTAATTCTATTATCAAAATATATATATTTTTTAAATAATAAAAAATAACACCAGTCCAAAATTCTGGAAATGAGAATTCGAAAGGGATGGACATTTTCAATAAACAATGACGTTGACGGAATAAGGTCTAAATTTTTTTCGAAGGTTATAAACAAAGATAATCCAAGTACTAATAGCTACTTATGGCGTTTTATAACTCAAAAGTAATTAATTCGCATCTTAAATATATTATATACTTACTAATAATGTAGACGAGAAATTTATCAGATACGGAAATTAAAGAAATCTATTTTATTAATATATATACATTCGTTTATCTCAAATTAACAATCTCTTATTTGGATCAAGTTCTTCATAACATTTCTAATTAATTAATAAAAATCCATAGGGGGTCACCGACTGAATTGTTCAAAGAGTCCAAGATCAGTCCAATTTGAGTCCAGTCCAGTCCATTGGTAGTTTACTTGGGCCATTTCACTATGGGCTTGGTGGTAGATCATCGAGCTAGATTTTAAATCTCATCAAAGCAAATTGAATTAATGGAACACAATTAATGGTCTAAACAGGAACCTTTTTATTTGAGTAAATCGATTACATCATTCTTACTAATTTTTGTTTATTTGAGGAAATAGAAATATAATGCACGTTTTGAAGAAATGTGGACTAAGTTTTGGTCTTCAATTTTGTAATATTGTAAAAAAAAATTGCATCAATTTATAATGATGTAAAATATTCAATATCATTATGTGAAATCGCGTCGTCATAAAATGAAAAATTAATATAATATACATTAATAATGCACATTCCACAATATACCAAATTTCAATTTGGTCACCACCGGTGACTTTATAGAATAAATATAATATTTATTACGTAATTAATTGAATTTGGACAAAATTTTGGGTGTATTTAAAATCGTAGCCAACGTGGTGGCAATAAGTGGAGATTTAGCTTGATTGCCCATTCCTACTGTTCTAGTTTGTTGTTTTGGTTCCTTAGAATTTTATTTTATAATAAATATGGGTCAGGGACAGGAAAAAATTATTTACTGTGATATCCCTAGCTATCTATTTAAACCCTTTAAAAAAAAAGTAGAAAACTGAACATACAAAGAAAGTAACTTAATTTCCAAAAACAGTACTAGGAAGAAAGATGAACAAGATGTTGCCTTAAATGTTCAGAAGATATATTAACAGGGTGTTTGGCTAAATTTATTTAGCAAATCTTATATCCTCGTATATTTTTGGCATTTATGATATTAGATATTATCTTAAATATATGTTCTTGAAGTGTTGTGGATAAAATATGATCATATAACTTATTGGTAATGATAATTTAATAGTTAATATTTTTAAAAATGATGAAGTTATTAAGATCTTAAGAGGAACTTATAAAAACATCTTATTTTGGAGCTTATAATTTAAATTTTAATATTTTTATCAAATACTTCATAATATATTTTATAATCTGTTAAACATCTTATATGATATTATAAATTGCTTATAAGCTAACTTCAAACACCCTCTAAAACTTTACATCTATTAAAGGTTACCCTGTAATGAATATTGCTACCAGAAAATTCACCTGTAGCTAATTTGTCTTGCTTTTCAAACACTGCATGGATGCCAATTTCAGTGCATGGCTTCAAGAATTGCAAGCTTTTCATGTTGACCTTCTAGACATTGTTAATTTCAATACCACCAAAATATAGAAAAATATTTAAAAAGTCAATATTCACAAGATAAGAACATACACTTTTTTTGTACATTAATTTTACACAATAATAAGTAAATATTATAAGTATATAATAGAGTTAACGAGTGCAGCAAATTACTGCTATATTCTCCTCTAAACTCATGTTTCTACACGAGCTATGCACATGCTATTTTTTTATATATACATATATATATATATATGTAAGTACGTATATCCGAGGTACACCAAATCCAAGTCACAAGACATGTTGAGGCAAAGCAATTCTCTTTATGCAAAAATTCAATAGTTTGTTTAATGCAGGTATGTTCCAACTAAAATGATAATAAAAAATGCAAAATGGGACATTTCACTAAATATATCTTGTGAGAACAAGAAAAGAGAACATGTTACTTCCAATATCCCTGAATTGAAATAGTGCAACACAATGTTGTTAAGCATTTGTAATAAATTTCATCAATATTATGTAAGTATGTGTATTGAACTACTGAAGTGTGCATATTCATTCTCTCTTAAGCATGCAGAATATTGATGCAATTTCTGCTTCTCTAAATGAAAAGGGTAATTACAGCACATTCACAAGTATAAATCAAGGATAATTTGCGTCGGACTAGGCTGCTGCCCTTTTGAATTTTCTTGATATTTCAGACTTCTAGTTTGTGTTGTTGCTGTGCAGTTTCTGAGCTGCTGATGTTACTGTGTAGTTTCTGTGCCATTACTGTGCAAGTGCTTGTGTTTCTCTGATAGGTTTAAATATGTACATAGAGGGAAAAAGGCAAATGAGACAATATTCATATTCAAGTAATTAATCATAGATCTGTGGTGGAATTGTTGAAATTTGAATGTTGGTGTTGACAACTCCATTCAACTATTCTATCATCACATTTCTCTATCCACTTTATCTTCTAAAGTCTCAATTTCGATTTTAAGTCTTTCTACTTCTTTCCTTTTACCCTCCACGTTTACAAGAATTTGGAGTGAGGGATGCATAATATGAGATGTATATATGCTTTTAGACTGAGTCTAGAGGTATAAATAATCAAGATCTGAAGTTGGGCTTGAGTGATGGAAATTTGGAAAGATTGGTAAATATGCAGATAGGAATAGTGAAGGGCCAAAATAGGGAGATTTAGCTAATTTTTTCTCGTAAGCCCACAAACATATCGAATAGGTCTCAGATTTAATTATAATTCCTATAACTTGATGATGAAGTGTATTATAATTCCTCATCCAGACCATCTTCAATCACTACTATTACTTTATATGCACCAATGAGACATACTAGCAACCAAGAAATGAATAAAAATTATACATAGATAAAAAAAAAATTGATGTTAATGAAGATAGTACTGCACTTGTGGCTCGTTGGACTGTACTTGAATTAAATTTGTTACTTAATCGAACAAATTAGCTGTTGTGGAGCCCTACATCCATATACATACACCTCAAGAGTAGCTTTGAAATGTGACTGTGAGGTGTTAATTAGGTTTATGGTATCATCATTTACTCCTATATATCTAAATTCTTAAAATGATCTTTTCAATATCGTTCTTTTCTGAGATGTAATAAATGAATATCGACTAGGAAAACTATGTACATGTTTGTAAATTTGTTTTACGATGTTAATGAGAGCTTTATATCATAAGAAGCATATATAATTGTTCAAGCAACAAGATGAGTTAAAAAATTAGGTTTATGACATTCAAAAATTAAACAAGTTTTTCACTTGCAAACACCCACACCAAAAAAAAACCCTTGTGTGATGTGTTTCAAAGTTTTGAGTTGTTTTAGGTTGTGGCATATATGACATACTTATGACAAAGACATGACTTAAGATTCTTAGCATCATTATAAGGTAATTACTTACAAATAGATGTGCCAATCCCCACATAGTAAGAATAACAAAATCTAGTCTTCTGCTATAGGGTACAATGAGGTGAAATAATCGAATTCAAAACGTGCATGCATAACAATAATTTAAACACAAAATTATACAAGTAGAATTATACGTGCATGTAATTAACAAAAACAGTCTAATTCATTTTTCTTTGATCAAAAGGAAGCAGTTTATATGAAAAAAGAATATTAGCGATAAGATATTATTAGGTCACCTACAAGAAAAAAAAATATTAGTAGTAAGATGTTAAGTGATAATATAAAAATTATTTCTAATAAAATGTATTAAGTGATAAGAATTTAATAATAATTTTCACAAACTTAATAATGATAAGAATTGTACATAGTTTGTTATTATTGATATTTTTTGTTGTTATTATATTGTTATTATACACGTATTACTAATTATAAATAGTGACAACTTAAACACTATAAATTATCAGTAATTATCAATAGTGGCAAGTTAAACACTAATTCTTATCATTATTAAGTTTGTGAGAGTAATTATTGTTATTTAATACATATCACTAGTGACAAGTTTTACATTGTTATTATCATTTTGTTACTAATAGTTTTTTTCTTGTAATGAGTGACAAGAATTTTTATTTTGCTATAGTAATAATTTTTATTAGTTTAACGAGTAACAAAAATTAAGTATATATCACCACAATTGACAATTATTGATAAATAGATAATATGTACATTGTCATTATTTATAATTACTGACACATATATACTGGAACAAAAATTATCACAATGACTTTATGACTATATTTGTGTTCTCATTGTTAGTTATATATATTACTAATTATAAAAATTAACAACTTATACACAACATTTGCTACTTTCATCATTTTACATGATAGATGAGGTAGAAAAGGTGTATTTAGTCAATTATTTGTGATTACACCGTAGATGCAACTTTTAAGCTATAACAGTGTCAACATGTAGATTCATTGAGAACTATGATAGGTTATGTATTAGTTATTATTAGGAAATATCATGTGCGCATTGTACATTAACACAACTTTAAAATTATGATAGTGTTAACAATAATGTAAACATACTAAAGTACGAAAATTAAAAAAAAAATCAGAAGGAAAAAATATTAATATTTTTTTAAAAATAAAATAAAATAAATAGTGTCTCTAAAAGTATATTATTGCTTTTTCCTTAGTATTTCAAGTAATAAAAGAAAAAAACTATTAAAAAAACAATGTAGGGGTATTTTGATCAAAATTGTTTAAACAACATTTAAAAGGAAAAAAAAAACAGAAAGTAAAAAATTATGAGGCATGATATATATATATATATATATATTAGCATTTATATGGTGAAAAAATTATAACATTTAATTCAAAAATGAATGTAGAGAAATGATATAACTGATGTGAGTAATATTATACAATAAGTTAAAGAACGACACAAATGACAGACCAATTAAAAATATTAAACATTTAACTATTAAAACTATAAAATACTGAAGG
Organism: Paulownia fortunei; assembly: GCA_019321725.1. Taxonomy (NCBI): domain Eukaryota; kingdom Viridiplantae; phylum Streptophyta; class Magnoliopsida; order Lamiales; family Paulowniaceae; genus Paulownia; species Paulownia fortunei. The sequence continues at coordinate 6,241,071 of CM033122.1, read as the reverse complement.
AAGAAAGATTCATGAGATAGTTGCAAAAAGCAAGATATAGAAGTCACATACAATATCCTTTAAAAAGAAATTATATGAGGAATTATTGTATAAATAATGGTAAAACTTCCTAGTTCCATGTGGTATGCCACTTTCTTTTTGTCTCAATATGTCCTTTTTCTGCATTTTTTTCAAGTAATTTAAAAATAATTCAACAAATCAAACTATTTTCTTGCAACCATTTGATAAGAACCACAGAGAAATTTTAAGTCCAAAACAGAATCACATCAAAGATGGAACAAAAGGAGGTTCAAATTGCAAAAATACTACTTTTGTTTAAAACCCATAGCCCCAAAATGAAGATAGAAAGAAATAGACAGTTTCATGATAGAAATTCCATAGAGACAAAGTTAATTTTGACAGTATTAACTATGTGGAAGAAAATGTGTTTCCTTTTACTCAGAATTTAGTTATTATATCTTTACTATAAAGGAGCATAAATATAAAAGGGTAAGAAGATTGGTTGCACCAACTGCAGAAGGAACCAAAAATAGAACTTCATAATGACGACAATTCTTGTTTAACATATGATCGTGTTTAACCACCACCACATATGTTTTATTGTTACATGGTCTCGAGATGCTGCTTACGCTAACTCATTGTGAGTAGGAAGTGACCTAATAAATACTCCTGTTCAAAATAAGAAATGATAGTGCTGTATACTTGCTCATCCACACAACCACAGCAAACAAAGCCTAAATCAATTATACTCCTGTTTGATGATGGCACTAAATCTCAAAACAATACAATTACATAGTATAGTACTCATATAAACTAACTACACAAACATAGTTAATGTTTAACTTAATGGCTACAGTCTTCGCAAGGAGAACATCATTCGTTAGTCAGAGACTAATCATTTTCATTTTGGAAGATTTGACTTTCTTGATTTTGAGCTCGATATCGGTTAGCAAAATCCAAGTAACCCTGCCATGGATCAAAATGTCATTCACTGCAACAAATTAAGCTCCTATAGAACTATACTGAAACACAATACACAATGATAATAATTCAAAGTTCCTAAATTGCAACTTGGAAATATCTATTCCATTTGTTTCTTGAGAGGTCTATGAATGATTATAATTCTTATGTCAACTAAAAATGATACTTAAAATGCATTTCATAAAACTTCAGTGAACGAAATTGTTAGACCACATTCTGGTAACAGAATGAAGCCAAAACTCACTAAATCAGTCCAACAAAACAAGTTTCGCATTTAATTTGGGAACATATTGGACTTTTCCATCTGCTAATCCTTCAAATTCCTTCATAGAAGGATATACAAAGAAGATTAGGATATACAAAGATGATTGTCGCGCCCTGGGCCCATGGGGTGGGGGCACAGAAGCAAGACCCGACGCAAGGGGCTCCGCTAGCAACTATTTCGCATTCGTCCTTACTTTGCAAAAATGATTAACCCAAGTTGCTACAATCAACCCCCGTTGGACATGCGATGTCCTCGTCGCATTCCTTTACAATCTAGGACTGGTCCTAGTATACATCCGGCTGGACCTCGCACGCCGATAATACCCCCAGAGTCGGCTTTGATACCATTTGTCATGCCCCAGCCCACGGGATGGGGGCCTAAAAGCGAGACTCGGAGCAAGGGGCTCGGCTAACAACTACTTCGCATTCGTCTCATTTTGCAAAAATGGTTAACCCAAGTTGTTAGAAGAATTCATTGTACCCACTCATAAATCATTTCAAATATCCTCACACAATCAATGTGAGATATCACAAAAACTATATTGACTTATTTTGATCCAAACATTACATATTATATTTGTGCATTAGAAGTATGATCCAACTTCATGAAATAATTTCTAAGATTGACCAAATGTACCACCACTAAAGAAGACTGGATTGATACCTGAAGGATTCCAACAGCGGCAAATTTGTCCATAATTGTCTTAAATTGCACTGGATGCAATGTCAAAGGCTTCAAGAGAAATTCAACATTCTGGAACATTCATTAAATGTATCCGTTAGGAACTTCACCTCATACAAATGAAACCTTTACAAGTTCTGTTTTTAAATTAGGAACAGAAATACAAGATTAATGTTTAACAACACAAGAAAGTACAATTGAACTGGCAAGAGTTAAGCCTTTTGATGCTACACTGACAACTAGCAGGCATAAAGCCCGTGGTTCAGCAAATGCAGGAACTAAACATATAGGACAGATAGTACGCCTAGAGCTTGGGGTTAGAAACATTAAGTGAAAATAATTATTTTACAGGTAGATGAAGGTTTATAATTGTCCTCAGCTGCACTGGATGCAAGAAAGATAAAGTTTGTGATCATCCCATGTTCAAATGCTATTAGTTCTCGAAGGGAGTACTTACCAAGCAAATCAAAATTTTCATAATTTTTTAAAGCATATTGAAGCTTCCTCATAACTAATAGAATAGTAATATAATTATTAAAAAAAAAAATAGAAACAAGCAAATTTCACCTTTGATGTGAAACACTCATCCCAAAAGGTATACTTTAAATCTTCGAATTTGCCTGTTTTAGTAAGGTCATCAATGAAAAGCTTCACTTGCACCGCCTGCAAAACAATGCACAGTATTAGAACCTCAGAATGAAACGAAATGGTGAAGTGACAGAAAATTAACAGATAAACATGAAGTGTATGAGATGGTAACACACGTTTGGGCTGCTCTTCTGCCTGTCGAAAGGATAGCCAATGACTAAGCCTGACAGGGAAAGTTCAGAGATCTGCAGTACACAAAATAATCAGCAATGAATGGTTAAAAGTAAAGGTCTACATTTCAATTTTTGCAAATACTTGTAACAATATGACTCAAGCTACTCAGTGAATCTTCTTTCATATATAAAGGGGTAAAGTAAAACAACCAAACATTTCAGGGAGAAAGTTGCAAATGCAATAATCAATTTCACAACAGTGAACAATTTAAATGAAAAAAAACAAACAAACAGTCATAGGCAGATGCCACAGAATATCTAAAAAAAGTTTGCCTTTCACATAAATGCTATGAACACAATTCTGAAATGATTAGTTTCAGTAATGACCATCAAATTTGCACCCAAAACTTGTCGTGGCAGCAAAATCCCCTCTTTACTAAAGATAAGCTACTACAATCCTAGTCTTTATATAAAAGAGGTCAGCACACCAACCCAACTTTTCCCGTCAAAATTTCAAGGGAGCAGCAAAATTGCAAAGTAGAAAATTAATACTGCATCACAAAGAGAAAAAATGAATAAATACTCACCAAACTTTGGAAATCAGTAGCTATCAAGTCAATATTCGTTTTTTTCCGAACCAGGACACTGCAGGTAAACAACCATCCATACCACATAATTCAGCATAGACAAATTTGCAAGCACCCTACAAAAAACACTAAATTTTGTGGAAACAAAATGAAACAGATAAAAGCAGCCGCATTAACCTCAAGGGTGATGCGATTGTGTTATTAGCATCAGAAACAGAGAGGCCCACGTACTTATCACCAACATCCAAACCAAGCAAACGGCATCTTTTGAGCTCATTTGATTTCAACAATTCATGGTACAATTTCATTGGCTTCAAGTACTTCATCTTCCAATCAGTCCCACTAACATTATGACTAGCACTAGACACAAAAACCAAATGGGAAATGCAATCTCAAGAACTGGACAAAAACTATACAAGTAGGAAGCATATATGTTGTCAGTGAGGCATTTTGTCGAACAACTGAAGTACAGGGTGATGGCTTCCAATTACGTACAAATATACGCATATACACACAGCAGTTATATAGACGTTGTACAACATAAATACGAGTGCGTATGTGTGCATAGAGAGAGGAAGAAATTGGAGCACCTTTTGCAGGAGGAATATGAGGAACAGAAGATGAAGACTGAAAAATACTGGGAATTTTGGAATCAGAAATTTATTTTCTTAACGGCATAAATATTAGTTAAGTTACTGCATCGATGAGTGGGCCTAGCTTGAGTCCTGTGAAGAAGAAAAGGCCCATAACCACGAGCCCAATCCAAAAACAAGTCACTTCTTTTACAACATAACTACATAATCATCTAAATAAATATACATACAAGTACATACATATATCTCTAATTTATTAACAATATATTTATTTTGAACATTAATATAGAGGTAATATTAATTAGTTATATACATAAATGATCCCCAACATATATAACGTCATATACACGTATAGTTTAATAGATATTCTATTTATGCATAAGAAATTAATTAGTTAACTAAAGTATTTTTCAACAAGTGCATTAAATAAAAGAAAATATTTCAAATTATATTTTATAAAGAATATATAGATATAAATTTGTCTTTGTTTTCCACATAAGTAGTCATCTTACACGTTTAATCAATATGCGTATTTGCCAATAGCCCCCTCATTAACTCACTAATACAAATACACGCAGTTTCGCAATTCAAGCTGGTCCTTCTCAGCTTCTAAAGGCTGAATATCCCTTTGATTTGAATTGTATTACTGTTACATGCTTTCCCTGAAGCACTTGCATCTCTTTTTAAACTCTTTGCATAAAACTTGAGATCTCGGCAAAATGGACTCCTGTATCCACCATCAATCTCAACAACAAACAATGTTAAAAGTTATTAAATATTAAATATATTTTTTTATGTAGTTATTTAAATTTTAAATTTTATTAAATGTGAATTTTTAGTTAATTATTTACTTTTTTTTAGCTTTTGAAATTGAGTACATAATAATTAATTATTGTAGTATTATTTTATATAATATAATAAAAATATATATACAATTTGTATTAGGTTGATTGGATCAGATCGGAATCATGTTAGTTTACAAGTGAGTACACATGTTAGAGTTAATAAATATTAAATGATTATTCTATCTAATAGCTTTAAGTTTAGGTCATTCAATAAATAACTCCAATGGTAACTAAAAAAACTAATAACGAGCCTCCACGGACATGACATAGCAGTAAGACAAAAAGGAGAAAAATTGCGAGAATCCTGAGTTCAAATCCCTTTAATGGAAAGAGCGTAGTGTGCATGTATCCGCCCCTCCGGAGTCCCTTGCCGCACTATAGGTGGGTTCAGAGAAAGAGAAAAACTGATGTTAATATCCAATTTAAGTGTGTATAGATTGTTTTACTATATTTATCCCGAAAGTAAACCAAAAGGAAGGTCGTACTTTTTCAAAATTAGTTAGAAGAAATTTGTAACTTGAATTGTCAAGAAAAGAAAAAAAAAAAAAACAATAACCACGGCATATTATGCCAATTCAAGGTGACAAATACTTCATTAGCAAAGTCAATCATCTCACATGATCGTCCTATATTCATCCACCATTTTAAGAGATGTGAATTGGGTCTCAGTCTAGACGGTGCGCGTTCATATAAGGCATAGTTTCTGTTGCAAAGGCTGTGGAGGCAGAGCTGGTTGCTGAGGTGCATATTTCCACTGCCTCTTCAGTATTCACATTTCATTACCTCCATAAACACAACAAATAAAAGCATACTGCATCTCTTGTCTACTACTATTTCGCATGTAACATAAGTAGTCATATTAAGAAATGGTTTATTAAAGTGTTGATGGAGTTGTATGCAGAAGGGCTTTGGAACATAAAAATCATCAGCAATTAGTATGAGGATCCATAAGTCTTAAAAACCCATCCTTATTTATAGCCCCTTTTATGACTGTCCCTTGCTGAAGAGGCAGAGTATAAGGATAAGAAATAAATGTTTGATTTTGTACCCTCCAAATCTCTTCACTGCATTAAATAATTTACACAAGCCTAGCTCCTCCCCATCAAGCGCTTCTTCACCTTCTTATCATTGCTCCTCCAAGAATCGGTTGTACTCTAATCCAAGATTTTCTTGGGATCACAAGAAGCAAATCGGGCTTGCTACTAGTGAGTGGCCGCTTCCAACTCTATATAATTTTAAATTCAATTATATAATATCTTAGATTTATAATAAATTTTACGTATAAATTTATTATTTTTTAAAATTTTGTTCCTCCAAATTATGTTGAAAATATATTTTTGTTATTCTTGAGAGAATATTCAAGGTAGGGTGTAAACATTGAATTTTTGACTTGGTCTTAGGAAAATTGAATCCTTGTCCATTGCAAAAGGGATTCCAACTTTTCGGCCGAATAATTTTACAAATCCAATAGGGCTCTGCTTCTGGTCTAATCTTGAATATAACGCTCCCCAAAAGGCTCCTTAAATTCTTACTCAAATAAATACCAAAACTGCGGGCACATTCATTGCGGACCGGTTCGTCTATTACACATCTGTGCCTTCCTTCTCCAACATATGTTCTCATCTCAGACGCAAGGACAATCAAGCTACATATAACATCAAACTATAAAAGAAAAAGCACAAAAAATTGCACGAACAGATATCCAAGAAAATATCTTCAACCAACGCAAAATACACTTTCTGTTGATACTTTGTAAATCAAGCTAAGTAAAAATTAGGGTTAAATTGACTTTATTCATTACCCAGGTTGGTATTAATAAACGGATTTAAGTAAAACTCATCCCAAAAAGTAGCTTAAAAGAGAGAGTATCCAAAATATATTATACACTATACCAGCTCATCAATTTGGGGATGCGGAACAAATTCAACTTTTAATAGGTATCAACTACCCCATCTACTAATAAAACCTTCAAACACTATTTCTAAACTTTTAAAAAATAAAATATTGATGAACAAAAATATTATTGAGTTAAGTAAAAAGATAAATTCACTTTAAATATTTTATGATAGCGTATATAGCACAATACCCTCTCTACAATAAAATATTATTAATTTTAAATTTCAAATTTTATTCAACACTAACTTTATTAAACACCTAGTCTGTTAAAAAGTGAAGCCGATGCAAGATCCAATTATTTTCCAAATTAAGTTTGTCATTTAGTTATTATGATTGTGTAATAAATATATGGGAAATACATGAGAGTATTTATTATTTTATAAAAATAAATTTGATTTCTAGTGGTGTTGACCGCAATTAACAATTGCGTGACGAGAAATCGTCTCGATCAATAGTTATTGTGACATGTCAAAATACTTGTGTATGAAAATCATCGATCCAGATCAACTGATTAGATTTCCTGTTTTTATGTTTTTTCTTTGCACCTTTTGTGTAGGAGCAAGGGCAAAAATGATATTGGGGAAATTAAGGTATTATTTCGTGTTATTTTCAGTATAATGGGGAAATTGTTTTGGGAAATGTCTTCTAGGTAGTCAGATTGAAAAACATGTACAGAATGATAATGTATTTAGATATTTTATTGAAAAAAATATATGATATATTTTTTGAGATATTTTCAATTATAGATATCTAGTCAATTTTATTTATTGTGGTTAATATTAGATATTTTCAACTATACATGTTTTATCAATATTGTTTTATTGTACTTATTGGCGTTATAGTATGATACATAATTATTTGATTTAAGTAATGATTGATAAGTATTCTAAAAAAAAAAATAAATCTGAAACGTTAATCCCAAAGTTTTTCATTTTTGGAAAGAAAATGTATCCGTAAAATAACTCCAAACCTAAATTTTTGGAATGTTTTGATTGCACTTATTAAAGAAGGGCTATCAGGTTTTCAATTGGAATCCAGAAAGAGACTTGAGTTAAAGTTTATCACACGTTTGAAAAGGACTTTAGGATTGATGATACAACATTGGATATTGTTGATTGCCACTGGGAATTTTGATTTCTTCCACCTTTTAATTAATGATTTAATAATCTTGTTTTGCCTATGTTTTAACTATACTCTTTTTCTCTTTTCTCATTTTCAAATCTAGAATTTTAACTTAACAAGAAGATACAATATAATGAGTCACCGTGTTTAAAAATTAGTTAATATTTTTTTATTATTTCTTTAGTGAAAAAAAAATTAAGGTTTAACCATACATTGTTACGTAAGGAATATTTATAATTAGGAATTAATAATCATTAATATTTGACACAATCACCAATTATTCATAATCAACAAATACCCATATAAAAAAAATTCCTAATCATTTTAATTGTAGAATATTGAAGTCTTAGAAAAAGACATTATTGACTTTTAATAACCTAGTTTATAGACAAAACTTTGCTAGAAATTACAATCAAAGACAAAATTGTTTTGATCATCCTCCAGACTCCAACCATATAATAATATATAGTGGATTTGTACCAAAGAAAAATAGATAGTGGAATTCACCCGGCTCCTTTTAATGATAAGAGACTATTGGATATTTGACTTTGATATTACAAATTTAACTTTTTCTAAATATGATTGTTATTAGAAAAGTTATAAATGATTAGTGATTTTTGCACAATTGATACTTGTACTTAATTTCTTAAAATATGTATAAAATAAAAATATATATTGAAAAGTTTACAATACAATTTTTTATTTGTCAATACACGTGAGTTTAGAGTTGAAATTTGGTCTTTTGATTCTATTTTTCTTTTTATAATTTACCAAATCCCCCATATTTTCGATCAAATTGTGTACAATAAGCAAATAAAATGTAAATCCATTCCTATAATTCATCTTCCACGCTTAGTTTGTTAAATATGGGATAAAAAAATATTTAACAGTTAATACATATATTATGAATTTTTGTTAAAAGTTGATGAAAAAAATTAGTTTAAAAATATAGTAATTAATAATATATGAATTCATAGATGTAAGGATTATAGGAATATAAAATAATTAGTCGAAAGCAAAAATTTGATTTATTTTGACATTATTTTTTCAGGTATCGTGCTTGTACTTATTTTTAAATTATAAAAAAATATTTTAAATATGTCATAATATTATTTAATCTATAATAATGATACAAATTAAAGATTAATAATTAATACTTTAATAACTTATTAGGATTTTGTTGTTTAATTTTATAATATTCAGTTAATACATGTAAATAATTTTAATATAATCTTTAAATCTTAAATAAATGGTAAAAATATCATGAAGGAATATTATTTGTCAAGTATAATATAGAATATGTATAATATATATATGTATAATATGTATATCACCTCAAAAGTACAATATTATTCGTTACTATGTGGGAAAATAAGAATATTTTTTTATAATTCATACGGATAGTATATTATACCAATATAATATCAGTTTTTACTAACAAAGCTCCACATTTACAGCACAAAAGTAGGTTTTTTCAGAAACTTTAAACATTCTAATGTTAAACGCACATAGTTCTGCAAAAAATTGTTCATTTCACCAACAGCCAACAGATTTTTAAATATCTTCTATGGGTTTTGCAAAAAAAAATTTAACTTAAAAAGAAACTTTTTTAAAAATTTAAAGATTGTATTAATTTATCGAATTCATTCTTTAATAAACACCAACTACACAAGCTGTTCGATTTATACGTTAGGTATTTTCTATTTCTCTTTTTAATTATTATTTTTTTGTTAATTTTAAGTGATAAGGAATGACCACGTAATTATTTTATTAAGTAAGATGAAGATTTGGTTATAAAAAATCTACATTTAAGCTCCTGCTATTTGCTAGTTTGCTTTCAATTTTTTTCAGAGTATTTCAAAATTAATCTTCACAGGAGGCAACATTTTTTAGTATTACTTGATAAATTTAGTGGTTTTGGAGTCCTTTACTTTATAAGTCTTCATATATTTAAAGTACTTATTTTCATTTCTGATTTTGTTCTCTATTATGATGGTATATTTATTTTTTGTATTATAAATGAAATTTTGCCATTGTACAAGCATTATTTTTGTAGGTTCAAATGCAACCCCTAATGAGGACATAGGATTAGAACATTTCTTTTGGGTATTTAAGAAAACTTGAGCACATTAATTTATCTTATTGAATGCATGTTTACTTTTAGTTAAAAACTTCAATTGTAAATTATTGCCCAACATACATATTTCAAAAATAAATGAACAAAACATGAAATTTCAATTTGCTTTGTGGAAATAAAGATAGCAACAAAATATGGCAATGACGCGCATTTCCCAAATTATCCATGCATACGTGTGTGGGTGAAAATAAGGAGAGAGACTGGGGGAAGAGGAAAACATAAGATTAGTGATGAAAGATCTGAAAATTACTGTATTTATTAAATACGAAGTTACTCGACTTGAAATTATTTATTTGAATTTAATTTGTTAATAAATTATATTTAAAACATTTTTTGTCCGTTCGATAAGATTTCAAGAAATTTGAATCGATCTTGATTTTGTTAGTTAAAAAAAAATGAATATATGTAAAAATATTAAATAATTTAAATCCGATTCAATTCGTTAAAAAATAATAGAATACAAAATGTCAACTTATTTGTGTTTATCTCAATTAAAGTTTATTTGAGTTCGACTCATAAAATAATCAAATAAAATTTAAATATAATTTCAATCTCAATATGAAATTCAAACAATTTGAATGATACTTTTTTCTTTTTATTCGACTCAATTTATTTATTTCTTTAATTAAGAAAGTTTAAATAAAAGAATGATACAAAATTTGTTTCACTTTTCTTTTTCCTTGAGTTGGAGACAAAAGAAAGCATGTTTTGTATAAAAACAACTCCGCTATTTGTGATTTTGTGTTTGAAATGTGTTTCATCATGTAATCATATGTCATGAACTATTGTACTTTGTGAAATAATTTCTTTGACCACTTTATTGTGTTGGTATTATTTTTTCATTTTCATCTATTGTTTTAGGTGTATTTGGGACAATTGTCATATAATTTGTTATTGTTTTGTAAGTGTTGAGCATAGAATGACAAAAATTCTACAATCAATATATACTTTTAAGTTTGTCAAATATTTGATGATACCAACAATTGATTTATTTGATATGGAGATGCTGATCATATACCCCTATTAAAATAATAATGAGGAATTTTATAAATAAATAAAATTATTCTTAAATATTACAATATTAGTATCTATGAAATAAAATATATAAGTAAATAACCACCAGTTCAAGATTTCCAAAATAAGACAAAAAATTTATCATGCTAAATTCAAACCACCATGCCAAAATGTCCAACATCTATTTGAAGTACCCCACGAAGTTCATTATTGATATAACATAGTGATGCTATATTATCAATATTGCATTCGTCTCTTAATTCATTCCACAGGGGAAAAAATGAATATTAATGAAATGGATGCATTGTGTGCTACTTCATTTACAAAATATATTTGTGGAATAGAGTATCTGAAAAAAGTATTTGATAAATTCAATCAAATAGCAATGTAAACAAATATGAGAATAATAAATAATTGAAAATAATAAATATTTTGATTTATTTTAACTTAAAACATAGTAGTATAATTATATGCACATCAATTATACTAGTCAAATGAAATCCAAATATAACCACGCCTGTGTTAAAAAATAGCAAATATAGTCCACACATTTTTTAGATGCTAGTTTACAAAATTTTAGAATAATTACTTTTATATGTTAATAACTTTTTACAATTAAAAAATATTTAGCCAAATTTATTTTAAACATTTTATAATTTCTTACATTTTATATATTTACTGTGAAATCCCATACAAAACGAGCCTACATTGTAGTTTACATTACCAGTGTGCAATTTTATAGTTGTGATTACACACTTAGGAGAACCACAAACACAAAGCATAATAAAAGGAGAAAAAAAATTAATAAAAACACAATAATGCATATTATGTCGGTGGAAATTGGAAAAAATAACAAAAGCAATCCGAGTACACATTACACCCTACACACTCTAAATAGATCTACATTAATAAACCCACACACACACACAGCAAGTACACAATACATCTGTGCGTATCTGTATCTATTTTATATCTATATATTTATGCTCACCTGTCTATACATATGCCCCCCTGAATCATTTTTCTCTTTCTGATCTCTCTTTTGAGACTCTATTCAAGCCACACCTACACCATGCATATACAAAAATAAATACATACACAAGGATAGCATCAACAACTTTCACTTTGTGTTTTGACCAAATCAAGCTTAGTCAGGAAACCTCTTTTAAGGTTCTTTCTTCTTGCTGCTTCATATTTGCCAAATTCCAGATATGGGTTTTGTTGAGATTTTTGTGTATGAAAATGGGTTTTGTTTATCTTTAATTTTCTGATAATGGGATTCTGTTGATTTTTTTGGGGATACAGGGTCTTGGTAGATTTTTGTTTTCTGGGTTGGGACATTGACTTTGATGGACTGAGTATATTTATTTGTATTAGGTGAATTGCTGAGTTGAAACAGCAGAAAGAGGAAGTCTATTTGGGAGGTGTTGCAGGAAAGTTGGAAGCTTTGGATTCAGAAAATGTTGATTTGGTGCATCAGAGTTGACCCAGATTTGAATCTTTGGTAAAGGTACCTTGCTCGAAATTCAAATTGTGTCTGCTTATTGTTTACTTGTGAATTGTGATGAACTGGTGAGCTTTCTCTCTGTATATAGAAGCAAATGGAAATGTAATGTTCCTGTCTAGTTAATTGTGGTTTTTCTTTTCCCATATAATTAAGATTTTTGTATAATCTTGGTTCCTGGCTTTCCATAAGTAGCTGAGGGACATTGAGTAAGAATAGTTAGTGTTTGCTGCGGATTGTTGGTCCAATTGCTTGCGAGTCAGTAATAAAATACCTATTTTGGGAACATTTGATATATGAATGATTGATGCTAATAGTACAACATCCTCAACTTTCGGAAACCTTCGATACGTCCATGTGCTGCAAATATCCAAACGCATGCTGCGCCATTTGACTTTTCACTCGAACTATTTTGTTACCTCCTTACTGCAAGTTTTTAATGCACTTTGATTAGAAATCTCTTTTGATTGCATCCAAAAGTTTATATGTGGGCTGTTGGACTGATTTGTTGTTTCTTTCAAGGTTCACTATAGGCTACTTTTTCTGTTTTCACTTCTTGGTGTTTGCTAAGTTATGCATTGAGGAAACTCAAGCAGCATTGATAGTTTAGGCATCTTAGTTATATGAAGTATAACTCAAATATATGGTGTGTGCGTGAAGTCAGATGGATAGCCTTTGAGCAAGGGAAATAGGGGTTTCGGCATAGTGGAAGTTTGAAGTTTCATTTCTGTTCAAATCTAAGTTGTTGTATTGGGATGGGCTGTCACTGTTCAAAATTCACCTGGTGTTGTTTTATCTCCGAGCATAATGGACCGGTTCATGAAGCCAATAATACTGGTTTGTCCAAATAACTTTTTTTGTTCCTACTCTTTTACTGGGTTGCTAAAAAGTCAAATTTGATATGTTTACAATTGTTGCAGAAAATGAGGAGAAAAGTGAAATCAGCGATTTACCTACATTTCGTGAATTTTCAATTGAACAACTCAGGATGGCTACATCTGGGTTTGCAGTTGAAAACATAGTTTCAGAACATGGGGAAAAAGCTCCAAATGTAGTTTATAAGGGGAAATTGGAGAATCAGAGGCGAATAGCTGTCAAACGCTTTAACAGGTCTGCTTGGCCTGATGCCCGGCAATTCATGGTAAGTAGGAATTGCATCTTGATGAGGTCTTTATTTGTACTGTTGCTCATTTAAACTGATTGAGATATCTATACCTTTTTGTATATTCAATTTTTGTCTAGTTTTACTTCACCTTGATATTTTGAGCTCCTATTTCTTTCTTTATTTTAGAGTTTGACAGAGTTATATGTGTGTTTTGACTGTTTTGTAACGTGTGCAATGTATTCATTGGTTGGACTAAAAACATTTTGGCTGCAGCGTAGAGCTTCTCTTTTTTGTCTTCTGATGATATTTTAACTTTCTAGAGCACAAAGTGTACTTATTGCTGTATTTTTAATTGAATATTAATTAATAAACTTCAGGAAGAAGCCAAAGCTGTTGGTCAACTCCGGAACTACAGATTGGCTAATTTACTTGGCTGCTGCTGTGAAGGTGATGAGAGGTTACTGGTTGCTGAATTTATGCCCAATGAGACTCTTGCAAAACATCTATTTCACTGTAAGTACATTTTGTGCAATATCTGGTAGCCAGTCCAAGTTCAGAATTATTGGTACCAATGTGCAAGTGCTTTCTAATATGGCCAACTTTACCACGTTTACTGGTGGCGCATTTCATACATAGGATCTCCAGGCCTTACCTGGCTGAAACAGCCGGGTGTGGACCCATCTTGTTAGGGGTTCCCATAGCAAAATGCTTCTTAGCATTGGCTGCTCAAAAAGGCTGCTATCTCCATCATTGACAGTTGTCAAGCAAACCATCCCTCAACTTGACTAAGAAATCTTGTTTATTTAGCCTATGCTGAGGCCCAAATAGTTAACATATGAATGGTTGTTGGCTCCACCGGAGGAGTACTAGCTTCCTTTATTTATATACATATACCAATAAAATCTCTCTCTCTCTCTCTCTCTCTCTCTTGTGAATGACTAGTTTGGGATATGGAGATTGGATTGTAATCCATTTCAAATAGGATTTGTTCAGTGGACACTTCAGTTTATTCGAAGTATCCCAATGGTTGTAACATTCAGGGTGGATGAAAGAAAAATAATGGGGTCTTTAAGAAAAACTGACCAATTAATGGCAATTTCTCCCCTCATGCTTTTGTAGGCTTACGGGGAAGGCTTTTTCAAGTCGGAACTCTTAGTCAATTGAATTTTCTTTTGCAGGACATTCTATTGTTTTCTCTTGATTTTTGTTTCCATATAAGTAGTTGTTCTCTTTCTCCACAATTGCAGAGTGAATTTTCAGAACTAGTGAAACAGTAATATTTGTATAATACACAATGTCATTAATCTAAACTGTCGCCTCTCATGTGGTCTATAAATGAGTTTCTGTTGAACTACCATTCTTAGCCATTAACTAATGCGACCCATGTCAAAAACTGTCAATATGACTTGCTAATCTAGATGTCAAAAGCTTACGAACTACATTCATTTGCTTTGTCCTACATTTTCTGCTCTTGCGATTCCTATAATAAATATATAAATAAATAAATGAATAATTCTGCAATCTCATTTAGACCTCAGCTTTTGCCTAACATAAAGCTAGTTTTGAAGATGGCCATTTTGTTTCGTTTGTTCTCATGCCAATTTAAGTTTAGTAGTGTATGGCCAGGCTGATTAGGCGCCAATATCACTTGAGTGAAGAAAAGCCATGTAGGCAAGAAATTGGAAATACACATCTGCATCAGATTCTGTAGTTTGTTTCCCATACTTTTACAATGTTACCTTAAATTAATTTGACAATGTGCGCGTCTGATCCAGTTTACCAGATTATTTTGTGCTTCTACTTGTAACCTCATTCCATTTAGTTGTTCAGCCTTTTGTTCTACTATTATGCTTCATTTCTATGTAAACTCAGGGGAAGCACAACCTATGAAATGGGCAATGCGATTAAGAGTTGCTTTATATATTGCACAAGCGTTAGAATATTGCACGAGCAAAGGGCGTGCACTTTATCATGATCTTAATGCCTACAGAATTGTCTTTGATTATGTAAGTATCAAGTTCCTTGACCTTGATTTTCCCTTTTTGCTCATTTGTCTGCATTATGACAAGTATTGGCAAAATTATGCTGCTAATTCTGTACCCCCCCCCCCCCCCCCGTTGGGTATTTCGTATGTTACAGGATGGCAATCCCAGACTGTCATGCTTTGGTTTAATGAAGAACAGTAGAGATGGAAAAAGCTACAGTACAAACTTGGCATTTACTCCTCCAGAGTACCTAAGGACTGGTACCATTTAGTTTTATATATGTATTTTGGTGTATGGACATTAATTTACTCATGGCTGAATTTTAGACCTGTTTCATTTGCAATTTGAAAATCTAGCATAGAAAATTAGTTGAACAATAATTCAGATAATTTTGGTATTCTAACTAGGCTTGGTTGGTTCGGTTTTGGTATTATTTCATAATTAAAAACAAGAACTTTTTGGTTGATATGTAAAATTAATTCATATTGTGTATTGTAGAGTTTCAGACTTATAACCTGGATTTAAAGATTGAATTGTTAAAAAGCACCAAAGGCTTTGGAAAATAAAGGCTATGTTTGGTTTCATTTTCGGTGTTCTGTTTTCTCAATTTTCAAGCCACAAAAATGTGAATGTGTTTTTGTGCATTTTCAATCCCATTTGCTGAAAACATGGCGAGAAAAGGCAGCCCATTTTGAAGCTCCAACTTAAAGTTGTCACCCCATTTTCAGAGCCACCCCAGCCTGTTTTCTGAGAAGTCCCATATGTTTAGGTTTGGAGGGTTTTCGGGAAGAGGTAAGCCAATGTTTTCTATTTTTCACCTGTCACATTAGCCTGTCAACTCAACTAGTCCAAACATATTCTCATTTTCTCCCACTTTTCGAGGGACTCTTGTTTTCAACTTTTGAAAACAGAATTAAACAAATCAGAGCCAGAATATTGTTGGATTTGAAAATTAATGTTTGGCAGCCGAAAATTAAATGGTTGTGTTTTATGCATGAGAATACATGTAATATATATCCACTCACGAACCAAAAGCGACTTTTCTAGATTGAAGTATTTTACTGTGGAAGTGTTCGAAAGTATTGACCCAGCTGCATTTTTTATACCCCGTTTTTCTTTGTTTGCAATGGAAGTACATGACATGCTTATCACTAACATTTATTTTGTGATAAATGAACTACATTGCTTTTGTCGACCATCTTCATTCTTCCCCAAAATCGCTTTTATGTTTTTCATCTGTTGGACTGAAAATCGTCTAGAACTTGTGTTCTCTCATTGCAAATTAACTCAATGCCATTTTATTTTTAGAAAAGCTGTTGCACATTACGAGCCATGCAAATTGTGGAGCAGTTTCTATTAAAATTGTGTATTTTGCTCACATTTATTTTATTTGCAAGACTAGCATTGTTTTGCATGTTGAGATGAGTTTTCTCTTCATATTATGGGCCTGTTATTGGTCTCTGTGTCCATATGTGCTATACATGAGGTGCCAAATTGTTATTTTATAGACCAGTATACTGCAGCTTAATATCGTGGACTAGAACTTTTACAATTCATTTTTTTAAAAGCTTAATGTTGTATTGAGGCGGTCAAAAAGAGAAAAATCCATGAATGGAGCATTTTCTATTTAAGTTTGTTTCGGTGGGATCTTTACGATCTGCTATTTTATGTATGTATGCTGATCCATTGCATGATCTGAGCTAAAATTCCATGATCTCGCATCTTGATAAAGATGTTTTACATAATTGAGGATAATTTTGAGTTGTAGTTGATGGCAAAGCTACTTCGATTTTATCACATGGAATTCAGGAGTTTAGAGGCTTACTATCATTGATGAGTACATGGTGTCAATGCGAAAGTTTGCATTCTCTGTTGTTGTCATAGATCTTGTCTTGCTCGCATGTATGTGGGTGGCAACACAGTCAGATGGAAGACATGAAAGTGTTTCCCAAAACATAAAAAATCACTTCATATTCCTTCAAGGGGTTTTCTTCCATAATTACCGGTTTTAAACTAGTTATCTTTGACCACCCATATTCATTTTCCCTTCTTCCTGGATATTACGCTAACTCCTCTGAGACTCAATGCCTACTTCTACTTTTACTAAGCTTTATAATGCTGCTGCATGTTCAACATTAGCATCAAATCTGGTCATCTGCTGGAAACACTTGTACAAATCACATTTGAGTATGATTATGGTCATGTGTATTTGTATATCCACTGCCAATTGCAGAAAGATTGAAGACTGAGGCAGATGGAGACTTTTGCAAATCATAGTGCATGCAACGATATCCATATCTCCGTGTGTGTCTGTATTTGGGGCATCAATGAGTGCCGAAAGATATTTGTCGAGAGAGTAAAATCTTTCACTGCGTCTCATGATATATATTACTGAATATCTAAAGCTATATAGCATGGATCTGTAACATTGTGTGGTGAGGGAAGTTGGGTGATGGTTTGGCAATAACCTTCTATACGGCTGTAGGTCAATAATGGTTTTACAGATGGTGGGGTTTATGAAGTTAATTGAGGGCATTGATCAAGCATTAACTCGACATCTAGTTGTATGCTTCTATTAAGTGCAATTGAAAATTCGGGGGGTGCCAATGAGGGATAATTTAGGGGGAAATGGATAAAACTGCTTCTGTTTGGGAGAACGAAATATTATAAGTATTGTGTTCACTAATCAATAATTTATGAATATTGAAATGGGAAATCTGAATTCGCCAATGTCCCTGAGATCTGGATATATATTAGTCTTTGAGCTAGTATTTATAACGAATGAAGTCAACAATGTGATAAAAGCATGTAGCTTAATTCTGGGATGTGTAAAGTTTTTCTTGTTTGATGACAAAAGACACTTACAAATCGAATAATTGAGATCAAGTAGCAGAAAACCTGGTTATAGCTGACAAATTATGATGTCACTTCATGTCCTCAATACAGTCACGTGCTTGTGGAGAGAGAAGAATGTTTACTAAGATGGTAAGTTATTGGTATTTGGTCGAAAAAGGTACTTGCCATGATAGAAGTTGACTGAGAATCACTTCTTGATATGACAATCTTTCCCCATGACATGACGTGGATATATTTTAGCCAACATCTGGGAGATCGTATCTGGATGCTGGAAACTATTAAGGAGCCTTACAATTGCTGGTAAATGGGTACTCTAATGAAATCATATTAACACAGTTGAAGCTTCTAAGGCCCTTAATTTGTCTGATAATAACAGTGGGGAATGTTAAGAGTATTATTTGATAGTGAGAATTACGTTGACACCATTGAGGTTTGGCGTAATTCCAGAACAAAAAAAATGAAAGAAGAAAAAATGAAAGAACATACTGTTTTGAAACAGTAGGGGGTTTTCCCTCTGTTCATACTAATAAATTCTTTTTGTTCTGTTGAGTCACTTTATATATACGCCATATGGATGACATCTTTTATGTATTGTGAATGCTGTGAACTCTTGTCCATATTGTATGAACTCACAACTACTCTTGGATTTTGAGATTGTTAACTGATTGGTTTTGACCTTCTGATTTTGTTAGGAAGAGTTACTCCAGAAAGTGTAATTTATAGCTTCGGCACACTTTTGCTTGACCTTCTAAGTGGAAAACACATTCCACCAAGTCATGTAAGTGTTTTTAAGTTTCTCTTGAAATTGTAATGACTTTTGCTGGTAATAGTGTAGAAATTACTTCATGGGAAATATGTTAGTTGTCAATAAGCTGGAGAAGTTTCTTGGGCACTTTAGATTCTCGTGTTTTGTGTTTGAGAACTTGTCATCTGCATCTAGATTGGAAGTCCTTAATTTGCACATGAATCCATCTCTTAATGGTGCACCGCTGACATCTCCTATCTGCGTCCACTCTTTTATTCTTCACCTTTATAACAATTTTCTATGTCAAACTTATTTCTTTAACTTTTACCTCCCGCAATAATATGCTATCTCCCCATGCATGGAAACTATAATGTGTACTAATTGCACTCTTGGTGCCTTTGCCCCTCATTTATTTCCATGACAGGGGAATGATGCATCCGCACTGGTGGTGCATTCCTACCATTTCTTTGTTTCTTGTCGAGTTTAATTCTTCACATAGTGTTCAATATCTGAATCTGTTAACGGGAGCAATGGAACATACATCAACCTCACCTCCTGCTTGTCCTTTTTTCCATCTGTATAACAGATATGCTTGTAATGAACTGTTAATGAGATAACTCATATTATATTTCCACAAATAACCCGTTTTGCACTCAGAAACCAGTTATTAAATTCTACGTTTAATTAATACAATAGACATTATTCACCCTAAAGGAAGTGAGAATTGAGTAGAACCTGAAAGATATAACTTAGCATTATGCCATGCTAACAGATTTGTCAAAATCCTACTTCTAAGATCCTCTTATGTTGCTGAGGTGTGGTGGACATAATGAAGTACATGATTTGAACTAAGTTTTCTAGAAGGGTTAATTCAGGTATCATTGTGGAGAAGATATCACCAGTTGAAATGTAGGAACCTCTAATATGAATTTTACTTCAGTATTTTTTTGTCTTTTTTCTTTTAATTATTCTTTCTGCCTTTTCTTTTGCCCAGTTTCTGTCTGTAAATGGAATCACAATTGATCTGATGGATTGTGCCTCAAGTTATCCATGAATCTGACTTTAGTTTATTTCATTATTTGATATTTATTGATATTTGACATCTCTTGGTTCTGAGTAGCTTTGTGATCCTGCCCTATTCAACCATGTTCACCTAATGTTCTATATAATTGGTGCAGGCCCTTGATTTGATAAAGGATCGGAATCTTCAGATGTTAACTGATTCTTGCTTGGAAGGTCAATTTACCAATGATGATGGAACTGAGTTAGTGCGTCTAGCTTCAAGATGTTTACAGTATGAACCACGTGAGAGGCCAAACCCAAAATCAATAGTTGCTGCATTGATTCCTCTTCAGAAGGAAACTGAGGTTGGTTCTTTTCTAAAAACTGGAATTGCATTTAGTACAATGAAACACTCAAAAGTATTTAGTTGACCATTAATAATCTGCCCCTTGTGGTATATGTTACCATATTCTAATATGTAATGCACATAAGTGCACAATGAATTAGCTTCTGAAAAACTCTTAGCCTCTTGCTATTAGAATATAATGTTCTTTTTTTGGGTTCAATTATTAATTATTGCCATCAACTTGTCTCCGGCTTATGATGAATAATTATTTTATCAGCATAAGTTTTGTTTTTGATTACTATAATCTTGCCACTGATCATTGAAACATGATGTCTTCTGATTTTATGACATTTCTTATCACTAAAGTTCAGCAAAACTTGGTTAAGTGACGTTTCTCTGCCTTTGGAATTCCTATGAAATTAAACTTATCTGTTGGTCATTCCATTAGCATAAATATTTGATTCATATGTCAAAAGTCCCACAATGGCTTAAATTAAGTGTAATTCCCTCTTGATCTTAATTAAATATTTCAATTTGGGGAAGGTTTTAAATAGTCTTCATGTCACCAGAGATACCATGTTGCTTATATATTTGGTCGTCAAAAGGGTCACAAACAGACATAGGCCTTCAAGCCTTGGCAATTTGGGTTTTTTGACTGGAGATGTTCAAGGAAGAGTTCAAATCATGTACATTTTTCTTCTTTTAGCTTGTATCTTTAAATCATGTCTTCAGCTTGGAATAAGTGCAAGTAGGATAAGGTTGGGGCATTCATTTGATTTTTGAAATTGTTATGTGTAATATTGAAAACATTCCTGAGGATATTCAAATTGATACTGAGGTAATTACAAGATCCGGTTAGATTTTTATTTAAAGTATATGAGCTGAGCTCAAATGATATCTTCTGGGATCTGTTTATTGTTGGAAGATTGAGTAATTGGAGTCGGGAAAAAATTGGATTCGAGGAGTTATTCTTTGATTTGAGTCCACCCCTGTTCACCATAATTGACCCATTGATTACTCATAAATCTGGAATTTTAGGAATACTCTATTTTGGCAAAAGTGAAGGCTTTGTTCGGTTTCAATTTTGTTTGATCTCATTTTTCATATAGTTTGTTTTCGAAAGTTGGAAATAAAGTTCCCTAGGGAAAAGTGTGCATGAAACATGTGTTTGGATTAGTTGATGTGAAAGATTGATTTGATAGTTTGAAAACAGAAAATGTGTTTGGTTTGCCTTTTGAGTTTGCATTTTCAAAAGCTTGGAATAAATGTTTCGAAAATGGAATTGTGTTTTTCGAATATGGGGGATAGTGCTTGAAAATTGAGGGATAGGGTCTGAAAGTAGGTAGAGAATTAAAGTTTCAAGGACAAGCTGTTCGAAAATGAGGCAAAACACACGGATTTTTGTTTATTTACTGTCTGAAAACACGAAAACATTTGCAGAGAAAAGAAATTTAATTTAGGTTGATGGGTTTCAAGCTTTGATTTTTGCTCATTGCACTTGCTACATCTGCAGTTATGTCTGCTAAGTGCAGTGGATGCAGTTGGGTCTTGCCTTGTTTTGTCGGATAGAAAGTGCACTCTTGGAGACATATCCTGGCAGTTGAAGCACTACAAAGTGGAAATAGGATGGCCATTATTAGAGCTCAGTAGGGGAAACCCTGAAATTGCTGTAAATCATAAGCAGAGGAAGCAGATCATATACTGAATAACTGATTAGCATTCTTAGTCAGTTCTGTATGCACACGTATTCTTACATGTCTATTTGGTGTTGTTGCTGTATGTGTAAAAAATGGGAAAGGAATGTGGTGCTCTTGGATGGTTTCAGTATCGTTCTTGTTAATTCTATAAATGCTGGTTGTAATACTTTGTATTTGCTACATGGATGTATTGTACTGGGATCACATTTTGCACTTCTTTTACAGATTCTTTCTCATGTTTTGATGGGTATACCTCATGGTGGAGAGGTTCTGTCTCTGTCAGCCCTTGGTGAAGCATGTCTAAGAATGGATTTAACTGCCATACACGAGATATTGGAAAAACTTGGCTACAAAGATGATGAGGGAGCAACAACTGAGGTTTGTTTCTGGTTAATCTTATTGGAAAATTCCATTGCCTGATCATACAATTGTATGCTTAAATTACTGCTCAAGCACTCTTGTGCAAATTCTGAAAAAGTCTGGCTCCACCTGAAAACCTTGTTCAAACTCCGGTGCAAAAACGTAGCTAGAGAACTCTAGCTACTGACCTAACATCCTGTTTGATGGAGGGGAAAGCTGCAAAAATATTTTGAATAATACTTTCCATAATTTCTGAAATGCTAAATCTCAGTTGTCTTACTGTTTTTATTATTGAGTAACGAATACAATTTGGAATTTGATTTTGATTCTTCTTTGATTAGAATCAATTGTATTCGTTACTCAATAATAAAAACAGTAAGAGTTAATTATCCTTTATTTCCTCCACTCTGAGTAATCATTCTGCAAAGGCAGGTTGCTGTCATAGCCTGTGTATCAAGTCCTGCTGGCTGCTGAGTTTGATTTGGATGATATTTCATTGTCTACCAACAGCTTAGAGTAGCTTGTCCTAAGCCAGATGTTTGTGATTTGAATGCTTTTTTATTTCTTTTATTTGTTGGTGGTATTAATTGGCCCCATTTGTTTCACAATTTATTGTGGGGTAAGATCTCTTTTATAATGTTATATGCTGGGTAAGATATTTTTAGCATATCTTTTTTCCGATTGACTATTTCGTGATCATGACAGCAATTTTCTGAACTAATGTAATGAACTATTCCCCCTCCCTTTTTTTGTGGCTGCCAATGAAATTTATGTAATCTGAGAACCATTTTGAAGTATCGCTGCATGTAGCACACCCAGTGTCCATATGTACGCAAAAAGATTTTTCAGTAATTGTCACTGCTCGACCCCCCTCCGCCACCCCTTTTTATCCCTTTAACTCACTATGGAATGTGGCCTAATAGTTGTTTCTGTTCAGTTGCTATTCCTTGTCATATTGGTAATATGGGTGATACTGTTAGGTTCTCTCTTTCTCAACTACCTATTTTTCTAAATCAAACTGTGAATCTGTTATTTCATATGGTTTTATATTTTGTTTAGTGGAGCATGAGAATGAATATTTCCTTGTTTGCATGTTTCATTAAATACATCCTATTTTTGTTCTCATTAACTCTCTATCATATACCTTAATATCTTTATTCAGATTAGTTTCAACAGCAGCCTGAGCAATATGGTCTGCTAACAAATAATTGTTTACCTTATGCAGCTTTCATTCCAGATGTGGACAAATCAAATGCAGGATACATTGAATTCAAAGAAAAAGGGTGATGTGGCTTTCCGGCATAAAGATTTTAGGGTTGCAGTTGAATGTTACACGCAGGTTAGAACTTTTACTATTTCTCTTTCTCACAACAAAATAATGCCTTTGTGAATTACTGTATACCCACTTCTGGACGGTGAATTCAGTAAAATACCCAAGAACATAGTTTTGATATCTATGAGACTTTTTATATTCCCCTCTAGGTACTGCTGCTAAGCTCTCTAGACCTGTACTTGATAAATTACAGTTGTCTAAAGAATAACTTCTCCTATACCCATATTATTTGTGCAGTTTATTGATGTTGGAACAATGGTCTCCCCAACTGTTTTTGCTCGCCGCAGTTTGTCACATCTAATGAGTGATGTGCCTCAGGAGGCCCTCGATGATGCAGTGCAAGCGCAAGTTATATCGCCCGTTTGGCATATAGCTTCATACTTACAAGCTGCTGCTCTTTTTGCTTTAGGGAGGGAGAATGAGGCACAAATTGCGCTTAAAGAAGGTTCCATACTCGAAGAAAAGAGGAATGCAACTTCCTGAGATGGGAGATCGTGTCCAGCGATTTCTGCCTCTGAAGTTGCTCCATTCCTGGACACGTGTATAAATCACAAGCTTCGTGGTTCAAGGACAGAAGATCTAAGTCTCTGCGACTCTATAAACAACATTTATATGCACATTCTGTTATACTTGGCATCCATGGGGACTGATTGTTTTGGCTGTTGAAGGATTCTTTCTCTACATCAATGGATGAGTTGTATTTCATTGGGTTGGACCACAAACGCTCTGCCTTGTGTTACTGCAAGTTTGCCCTTTCGGACAGTTGACTAACCTTTTCCAATAAGGCAATCTAGGTAAAATGATTCAGTGGCATTGGAAGAGAAACACATGTTGATAAAGGATTGAATTTCACATGCAAATGGGCTGTTGGAGAGATTTGCCATACCGTAATTTGTGTACAGTGCTACATGGCTTGCTCATCTGAGATTGGCTGTTTTTCATTTTTCTGTATTTGGTCACTTGTCATTTTCTTGTTTGCGGGGGTTAATCGTCCAGATAATTTATTTGCGTCGCTGAATTGCTTGTAATTGGCATAGTCTAAGAACTGAGTGCTTGAATTGGATTGAATAGGGATTGGATTGAGCAAACTAATAGTTTAACGCTCCTGTCTAAATTCCTATCCTTTTTGCTCTGAACAAGACGTCTCAAGTCACATAAAAACGAAGGCTGGTGCAAAAACAAAAAATTTCAATCACTTGCCATCTTTTGTTGCCCTGATTTGCCCCGTCGCCACATTCAGCCTTCCATGCTTGAAACAATTCACCATTCTTCAAAATGATGAAAAGTTGAAATCTTGAAATAAGATGTCTTAAAGCACGGAAAGGCTAGGATTGCCAAACTCTTCTCAGAATATAACATTATTTGATATAAACCCATCATTAGTTTTTACATATGGGTTGTGGTGCTTGTTCTCATAAAAAATTATTCCCCAAATAAGCAAATGAACTATTTCGACATTGCAGAATCAATGGGATCTGTTTTCTCCTGTAAGTCAATTTTCAAAAAGATTTTAAATTGCAGTAGTTAACCTTAAGGATCTCATATAAATTCCCAGTTGCAAAAAGTTAATGGAACCATGTGTAATCATTTTACAATATCAAATTCGCAAAATAAAATTTGCTTACCCATTGGCCACTCTATGAACAAATAAACTTATTCATCACTATAATTTTTTTTATTCAAACTTAATTTGGCCAAACGCAACTTTAATTTGCAATAACACTTGTCTTGATCACTCTTCTTAAACTTTAGACTAATCATAAGGTAAGTGTTGTGATTTACTTAGGTTTGATCAAATTTAATCTGGCTTACAAACAAATAGCCACAAAATTACCCAATCTGCTTGTAGTCAACTCATAGGCTAGGTGATTCCAAGGATTAAATCAACTGCTTAGCCCTAATATTTATAAATCAAAGGAAGGTGAAAAGAAATGGCACTATTGCATTTAGTCTTTCAACACCAACTCTCTTGTCCATAGCTACTCGTAAGATCTAATTTTATATTCATAAGACTTGGTCTAGTATCTAAGTTCTTTTTTTGATGTAAGGAAAGATTTCTACAAGAAACTCCATGTTGCCTTTTACATACCAGAAAATCCATCTGATTCCCCAAGAAGAAGAAGAGAAATACTACAAGTTGCATTAATGGAGATTCCGGCAGGGTTGTTCTTCTCGTTTTGGGCTCTTATTAGCATCACGTTCTTACATCTTGGATTAAACGCTTTAGATAAAACAGAGCTCTCCAACTCAGTTTCCCCTGTGGTTATGTCTTTCTTCAAGCATTCTCTAGCCATTTCCTCCATCTCTTCATCAAGTTATGCTCTGATATTTCGTCCACAGGTGAAGCTCGCCGTCGAAAGACGTTACTTCTGGGTAGCGTACGGAAGTGTTCCAATTCTGATTTACAGCACCATCGATGAAACAGTCGTATGGGGTGTCCTGATGTGCGCCATGATTAATTTCTTTGCTTGGCTACTTCATTTTCTTCCAGAGTTGAAGATATTCGCCGACAGGTATTCCCTGATTATGACTCTCACGTTTTTTTCCAGTGCATTATTTCCGTGGTATTTCCCCATCTCCACCTTGATTAACTTCTTTCTCATTTCCGGAGAATACCGTTTGACCCCCGAACAAAAAAACGGAATCTTCATCCACATGGCCGTCGAATCATCACTGTTCTTGGTCAGTGGAAATAACACAAAGTTCTTCCCAATTCTGGTGCTGTTCGTTTCGTTTCTCATTTCTGCCTATTGGGCAGCACTTTCCGGGTTTGAACCTTTCACCTGTGTTTCTTGGGATCCATTGTCGGGGGATGAAAGCTTTCAGAAACTGCTGCCTGTAGCAGCAAAAGGGAAGGAGATGCTCTCGATCTTGATGGAGAAGAAGACTGGAAAGCTGATTAAATTTGCAGTTGGGATGGGGGGCTCCGTTCTTTTCCAGAATTTCTTCAGATTAACGTCGTTCAGTCACGTGGTGGCGTTCCTCTACTTGGCGGTGGCGTGGGTGGCTAATCTGGCCCTGCTCGGCGTTTCTGGTGATTTCGGTGTTCTAAATTTTCTAATCGGCAACGTGGTCGTGGGTTGCACGGTGAGTCAGTTCGGGCTTCGGGGTACTACTTGGCTTGCGTATGGTGCTTCTCTTCTCCTCTACGGTTTGCGCCTCAAGCTGGAGTCTCTGACCTTGGTGTACAGAGAAGGTGAACAAATACAAGTTACTTTATAGTAAAACTGAGGCAGAATAATTTTTTAGGTTCAAATATCAATGATTCACGCTAAATTTTAAACATGATTGTGAAGTATAAAATAAAATATTAAATTAAAATACAGACTATTATTATACAATTAGTTATGTTCTTTCAACAAGCAATTTGCAGCAAGTTCTACTCTTTTTTGACAAGTATAATTTAAGTACTACTTATGTTTTTTTGATATGTTGGTACTTTATTTCATATTTATTTTATCAATACATGTTATGCATATGTATACAATTGATCGTTCATATATTCATGACGTGTATTACTATATTTATTCAGGCCAAGTGGATCTTCTTATTTGCGATCCTTTCATGACCATTATTTTTTTTTTTTAAGCTATTACAAGAAAGTTGAGCGTCATTTTCATCTCATATTTTCACTTGGGAGTGGAAGTTTACTCATTTTCTCAGGTTTTTAACTTTTAATCAGGCTCGAACGAATTTAGGTAAAAAAATATAAAAGAAATTAGGTGAATATGAAAAAATGCCCTAATATTATGGTTTGAATTTGGGTACTATAATTTGTACTGATCCCAGGAAAAGAATAAAACATCACATAGGATCCTCTATTTCAAATCCTTTAATAAGAATTTAGTATTGTGTCTATAAAACAAATAAAAAATTAGTGGCTCTTCTATTGAAATAAAAGTAAAAGAGTGTTAGGACAAAAACAAAATAAAATATAAAAACCCCAGCACGAACAAATATACCTACAACACAATGAGGCACTAAGAAATTTGGGTATTTTGCAGTTGAGGTTCATACAAACAAAATCACGACAACTAAAAATGTTTAAAAGACCTGCCTGGAATTTAAGTTGAGTGAGCTAAGAGGTAAAACTAATTCAAATGCATTTTCTTTAGTCCAAAAGGAATGCTCAAATACATTTATAAAATCTATTAGTATTTTATGTTAGAACAGAATCAACTTTACGATATCACAACAAAATTTCAATATGTTTTTTTTTCTTTTTTTTTTCCCCATGAATTAGCTGAATCGAATAATGAGAGTTAATACAGACAAATTATATTATTTCAATTAGAAGTAGACAAAATTAGACTAGACCTAACTCAATCCTTTATTAAATCCAAATAACAATTTGGACTGTTTTACTACGTCACTCATATTCAAAATGATAAGACTAACATTTTATGATTAAAAATTTTTGAATTTAAATTTTATTAATAAAATATTAGTTTATTTATATAATACATTCTTTCACTAATAGTTGATATCTTAATGTTATGAATGAAAAGTGCTTAATAATTTTGAATTTAAAATGTAATAATTGATATATATTTGATGATTTCCTTAAAAAAAATATTTATTGCTAGTTGCCTAAACGGTTAACTACTATAGTCAATGATTTGGCTGAAAATGTAGCTAGGACCACTAGCTCCATCTGCACTCCATCTATTTTGCTCAAATAATGCATTAATGGTGTTTTGTCAAAAATAAAAACACTGAAGTCAACGAGAGTTTTTCTTTGATTTGGCTGTCTTCTCCGCTTCATTTCTTTGTTTGGCTAAACATAAATAACATTATAAGGTGTTTAATAATTTATTAGTTATTGTAGGGTGATCGGTAAAAATCTATGAACATAAAATTCTTTGTAAATTAGAAAAAAAAAATGTTAAATGAGGGTTCGGGAATGCTTCAAAATCATCTGCAATACTGTATTTGAAGGTAAATTTGTAGTCATAATCATGGAGAAGAAGCTCTAAAAAAAATCGACAGAATTAGCTAAGAGATTAAATCCCCGTGTCTTGAGCTTTAAAACGATATGAGCAAAGTCTTTCAAGACTCAAGAATCCATAAGTTGACTTTAGTGTGCGTGGACTAAACATTCTCTTAAAAAAAAAATCCATGTAATTCAGAAAACAAGTGAAGTTTGATCAGTATCTCAGCATCAATCAATGGAGATCAAAGCATGGTTGTTCTTCTCGTTCTGGGCCATTATCAGCCTCACTTTCTTGAAACTCGGATTCAACGCTTTAGATAGAACGGACCTGTCGGCCACAGTTTCCCCTGTGGTTATGTTTATCTTCAAGCATGCTTCAGCCATCTCCCTCTGCCATTCATCCGATTATACTTTCGTTCATTGTAAACAGGTTAAAATCCAGGACGACAGATACCACATATGGATCGCCTTCGCACTTCTTCCGCCTCTTATGTACACTGCAATTGGCGGGCCGATCTTAATCTATTTCCCGATCTACGGCTTTGCTTATTTCTACGAGATTGCTACTGATCCGGGTTTGAGCGCCATGATCGAAGATGGCGTTGGTCTTGGCGTCGATTTTGTTGTCAAATTTACGATGCTGTGCTTTGGCGGACACACGAAATTCATCCCTTTATTGGTGTTGTTGATTGCCTGTTACACTTCTGCAGTTTGGGCAGCAATGTCCGAGGAGGAAAGCCTGTACGAAATGCTGCCTGTAGTTGCCCCGGAGAAGGAAAATACCTCGTTCTTGAAGAAGAAGAAGAAGAGTGGAAAGTTGGTACAATTTGGTGTTGGAATACTGGAAGTAGTTCTATTCCAGAGGGAAAATCAGTCATCCTGGAGGAGGATATTGAATGAGAGAAGAAAGTTGATTGAATTTGCGGTTGGGATGGTGGGCACAATTCTTTTCCAGAATTTCTTCCGATTAACGTCGTTCAATCACGTGTTGGCGTTCCTCTACTTGGCGGTGGCATGGCTCGGTAACCTCGCTTTGCTCCGGGCTTCTGGCGATCTCGGGGTGTTCAATTTTCTACTCGGGAATGTGATCGTGGGTTGTACAGTGAGTCAATTCGGGCTTCATGGTACTACTTGGCTTGCTTATGGTGCCTCTATCCTCCTCTATGGTTTGCGCCTCAAGCTCGAGTCTATGTCCTTGGTAGACAGGGGAGAAGCAGCACGAGTCATTGTTTGGTGAAACATTTTGTTAGCTCAAGACAGTTCATTCATGGTTGGAATTGGATTAATAGAACAAAAAATTGATTTTCGAGATTAGATAAATATTCCCAATCTTCATATAATAGATCAATAAGTTTTCAACTTTATTATTCAAAGTCAATTTCTAATAGTTTTAAACACACATGCTTTATAGCCCTATTCATCTCTAAACTCTGTATATATTGGTCGGAGTTCTTTAAGGGCTGTTGGTTCACAGTCTATTCAATTTTCATTTTTGTACTACACTTTCCAAGGATAACTCTAATTGCATTATTGATGCCAAGTTGATTTCATGGTTCCAGCTTTACAGTTCATGACATTTTTCAAGCAACTATCAAGAATCCCTACAATTTGCAGTGCGTTCATGAGTTATAGGCATTTCGTGAGACAAGTCATAACAAACCTAGCCACCATTCTTGACTGTTTGCTTTACCAACTTTGTGCAACTTGCAAGCAACCATTTTCAAGACCTATACCATCATCTAGTCCAATTCTTCCGTTTTAGCATTATATTCCATATTTTAGTACTCCATGACAAGAACAAATAACAGGATAAATGATTTGGACAACAATTAAATTTCCTAATGAAATATTTATCATTTATGCATAAACCCATTTAATTTTTTTCTTCTCTCTCTCTTTTTCCTTTTTTTTTAAGTATTATTTCTGAACCGCGTAACCCATGTCAATGATGCTGATCTTTTGACTTCCTTGTAGTTTTTGTCTCATTTGTTTATGTAGTAATATACATCAGTTCCTCCCAAAACTCAATCCAGTTCCCGAAGAAGAAGAAGAAGATAACAGGAAATGGAGATTCCGGCATGGATGTTTTTTCTCGTTCTGGGCTCTTATAGGAGCCGGGTCTTTATTTCTTGGAATCGACGCTTTAGACAAAACAGACCTCCCAAACTCAATTTCTCCCGTGGTCGTCTTTTTTCAAGCATTCTTTAGCTATCTCCGCCTGTCATTCATCCACTTATGCCCCGGCATTTCGTCCAAAACTTAAGATTTCTGTCGGAAAGTACTACATGTGGGTGTCGTTCGCAGTTTTCCCGATTCTCTTTAGCCGCGTTGCAGGTGAATCATTCGCCTGGTATTTTCCCATCTACTCCCTGATCAATTTATTTGGTTTGTTATACTATTTTCTCCCACAGATGAAGAGTTTCTTCTTCGAAGAATATTTGTATAAAGAGTCTGTTGTGATTGCTTTATTTCCGCTTCTGTATTACTTGTCACGCGGTGAATCATTCGGGTGGTATTTCTCGATCTACGTCTCTAATTTCATAATCATTTTTCAACTTACTTTCGCCGCCGTGTCTGAAGAACAAAATGGCCTCTTCATCCACTTCGCCGCCATGTCATCATTATTTCTCGTCGGCGGGAAGATAAAATACTTCCCCATTTTGGTTCTGTTCTTTGCATTCTTCACCTCCGTTGCCTGGGCGGCGATCTGTGGAGACGAGCGCTTCCAGAAATGGCTGCCCCCAGTCGCTGCTCGAGAAAATCGAATTTTATCAAACTTGAAGAAGATAATGAAGAAGAATGGAAAGGTGATTGAATTTGGAATTGGGATGGCGGACACCATTCTTTTCCAGAACTTCTTCCGACTAACATCGTTCGATCACGTGGCGGCGTTCCTCTACTTGGCGGTGGCGTGGCTGGCTAACCTGGCCCTGCTCCTGCCTCCTCACGACCTTGGAATTTTCAATTTTTTCCTCAGCAACGTGATCGTGGGTTGCACGGTGAGCCAATTCGGGCTTCGGGGAACCACTTGGCTTGCATATGGTGCTTCTCTTCTTCTCTACAGTTTGCGCCTGAAGCTGGAGTCCCTGTCCCTGGTAAATAGAGGAGAAGACGAAGCAGCAGTTGTTGTTTGGCGACAGTAGAGAATGACTGAGTTGGATTATTTAATAAGTCAAAATTGTTTTGCGGCAAATAAATTTGAGGAGTGCCCCCACAACTTTATTGTTGTTGGTGTGCGCAGTCTTTTTTTTTTTTTTTTTTTTTAAATTTGAAATACGATTATAATTTATATATATTCGAGGTGACATTCAAAAGTTGATCATCCCGCGAATATCCCATCTTTCAGTATAATCTTGCTTTCTAAAACCATTAAGAGCGCATGAATACCCTATCTTCCGGTATAATCTTACTTTCTAAAACCATTAAGAGTGCTTGTCTTTCAAGATAAATTCTGTCTTCCAAAATCCCACAAAGATTCACCATCCACGAGTTTGGGTATGCTTTTTTGGAATGGTTCAAAATGTAAGGAAAAAGTAGCAAACTTGTTTGATTTTTTTTTTTTTTTCAATTTTACCTAATTTTTTTCAAAAAAATCCTCTTATTTATGCTTAATTTGATTTTTTTAAATGATTTTTATCAAATAATTTTTGCTTATATCAATTATGCACTATCGTTATACTTTCCTTTTTTAAATTGCTCTTCATATATATTTTCGTCCTGTTTTTTTTTTTTTTATTGCTGCTTTTTCCCCCCTCTTTGAGGATATGATTAATTGACTTTTCTCTATTTTTGTTTTTAATTTTTTCAATGGGTTTGTGATCTTTCTTTTCTTTTCCTTACTTTTTTTCTTTAAATAAAAAGGTTCAAGGTCGCGCATATAAATGAATTGAGTTGAATCAAATATGTTATTGTTCATACTTATTTGAATTTTTATCGAACTTAAAAAATTATGTTTAAGTTTGATTTGATTGTTAATCGAATCGAATTTAAACGAATTTTAAATTAGTCGAACATGGATCGAATTCGAGTAGTTTATTTTATTTTATTTTTTTTATTAATCTAATCGAGTTTGAACTGAATTTTAAATTTTATCGAACGAAAAAATATGCTCAAATTTGATTTTGTTAAATTAACGAATCAATCTCCAACGAATTTTTAAATGATTAATTTTAAATATCAAATAATTTAATATATTTTTCAATCTTATTCTCGATGGGAGAAACTAGTTTCAAGTGTAGGAATGTGAACTACAAATATTATCTTTGGCGTTTCATAATTTCTGAAGATGGATTACAATGTATAAGCATATCTCTACGTCCAATGTGAAAACTTTTAGGGTAAAAACCACTTTGCCTCCTCGAACTACAACGAAAATTAGACCCCTCTCTATCCCTTTATTGCATCATTTTGTCCCCTCTATTTTATAATATTTACTTAATTATAAGATTTTTTGAGAAACAACTACCATGATTTACAAATTTTGCACTTCAATTTAAAATAAAAAGATATGAAAAATTAGGAAAAAATTTCGCCAAACTTGTCCTATCCCATCCCTACCAACTTGTATCGAGATTAGTAGATAATTAATATTATATTTTATTAATTGTAGTAAAATAGTTGACGAAAATTTATTTATAATTCATAATCAGTTTAAATAAGTCTAGGATTGATTATAAGAAACATTTTTTTTTCCTTTTTATGGGTGAAGTTATATTTTATTTAGACGATGTAAAGCGTAGGAGTGCTCGTTTGGTCAAATCAAAATTTTGATTCGCTAAAATTTTAAATCAAAAATCGAATCGAATTAATTTATTTAATTTAGTTATAACTGTTTTTTTTTTTTTTGGTTCAATTTTTGATTAACCGAATTCTTACTTAAGCACTAGGTGAAAATTTTGCAACATTCATCAACTACGGAGAAAAATGGTTTTTTTTCCAAGCTTCCATTAAACTTAAGGGCAAATTCAGTAAATCAAGTGTTATGCCTAAGAAATTTTGATAATGTAAATATTTAAGAAAATTAGAGGGGGCAAAATTATGTAATAAAAAAATGAAGGGGCACTTTTATTTTTAATTATAGTTCGAAGGGCACAAAGTGAAAAATACCCAAAAAAAAAAATTTCAATTTTAAACTGAGTCGTCTTAGTCAAATAATGATATGGATTTTATGAAAATAATACTAATACTGGTAAAGTTCAATCCTAAATGCGAACCTGTGAAGTCAATCAGAGTTTCACTTTAATTTGTCAACCTTTTTTTTTTTTTTTTTTTTTTTTTTGATAACCCAGATTCCTAGCTTGCGCCAGATTAATTCTGGACCTCCTAAACACATGTCCCTAGCACCTAGAAGGGGGTAAATCGCGGGATATGCCTCAACCAACACCCAGGTTCCCAACAAGAACTGTACACTTCTGCGCACAAGGAGCCCAACCCACAGTGATCGCTCGAAACACCTCAGTCGCAGGATCCCACTGACAGTCCAGTGATTGCTTCATACTGAAATGAATCCGCAGGTTCCCACCAGGATTCGAACCCCCACCCTGCCGCTGGAAGCAAGTTCAAGTCAATTGTTCCGCCAGTTGAGCTGTGCCCCGGGGGACAATTTGCCAACCTTTCTTAGGAATGGCAATGGAGGTGTAGGTCTAATTTATTTGGACTCAGATTTAACCACTAAAATTTTTAAGGACTTAAATCAAAATTCACTTCAAATTTAAATTTGGTGAATAGTCTTGTTAAATTTATTTATAATAAAAATATTAAGAATTATATTTAAAATAAATAAACTTTCTAAGAAATTTATGTTTTTTTTTTAAATATCATACCAATATATATAATAATTTTTTAAAAAAATAAAAAAAATAAACGGATCGAATTTGAGTCTGATCAAATTTGAAAATTAAAAATACAGAACTCAATCTAAATTTATTTATATTGTTAAAATTCACCCCAAATAAAATTTAATTTAAACTCATCCCAATATTATTCATAACCTTTACCAGTTCATTTGGATAGAGTTTGGCCATGTGGTTCAATTTTAACACGAAATAAAATAAAATATATTACATATTCTTATGAATAATGGATATAAAATCTCAACTTGTAGTTTAAAATCTGTTAAGAACTTGACAGAATATTCCATAAGCTAAGTATATCACGTTTTCGACGCCAAAATTTTGTTTTTGAAGGTGTTTAGGTTGTAACTATGTTCCATGTAATATATTAAAGTGAAAAAATATATAAAATTCACTCATTTTTGTTTCAATAAAATTTAATTTTAATTATTTTGAGGTGTATTAAGATCGCTATTTTTTTTAATTATTCCCAAAGAAGCAAAGCTTGATCTGTATCTCATTATCCATCAATGGAGATCCCGGCATGGTTGTTCTTCTCGTTTTGGGCAATTATCAGCCTCACTTTCTTGAAACTCAGATTCAACGCTTTAGATAGAACTGATCTGTCCAACTCAGTTACCCCTGTGGTTATCTTTATGTTGAAGCATGCTTTCGCCATCTCCCTCTGCCATTCGTCACATTATGCTTTCTTGTTTCGTCCACAGCTCAAGATTCGCCGCCACGACAGATACTATTTCTGGTTGGTAATCGCACTTAACCCGCTTTTGATTTTCGGGTCGTCAGCCATGGGCATCTGGTATTTCCTATATTGCGCTTTGGTTAATCTCGTCGCCATTGTGAAGGAACGTGGATTAAGCATCGTGCCAGAAGACCATATTGGCCTGGAAATCGATTTCAAAGTGAAACTGTCAATATAATTTATTGCAGATGACAAGAACTTTTTCCCCACCTGGGTGCTGTTGATTGCTGTTTACACTTCTGTCCTATATTGCGCTTTGGTTAATCTCGTCGCCATTGTGAAGGAACGTGGATTAAACATCGTGCCAGAAGACCATATTGGCCTGGAAATCGATTTCATAGTGAAACTGTCAATATAATTTATTGCAGATGACAAGAACTTTTTCCCCACCTGGGTGCTGTTGATTGCTGTTTACACTTCTGCCATTTGGGCAGCGGTTTTCGACGACGAAATGCTGCTGCTGGCTGCCCTACAAAAGGAGGACCCCTTGATCTGGAAGCAGGGTGAAAGAACAATAGAATTCTCTGTTGGTATAATGTGCGCCCTTTTCTTGGAAAAGGAAAACTCAGCCATCTTCAAGAAGATGATTTATAGGGGAAGAAAGTTGATTCAATTCGCGATTGGGATGGTGGGCACCATTCTTTTCCAGAACTTCTTCCCTTTAACGTCGTTCGATCACGTGTTGGCGTTACTGTACCTGGCGGTGGCCTGGCTCGGTAACCTTGCTCTGATCTGCCCGTCTGGCGATCTCGGGATCTTCAATTTTCTACTCGGGAACGTGATCGTGGGATGTACAGTGAGTCAGTTTGGGCTCCGGGGTACTACATGGCTTGCTTTTGGCTCATCTTTTCTCCTTTACAGTTTGCGACTCAAACTCGAGGCAGTGTCGGTGGTGAACAGAGAAGAGGATCAGTCACAAGTTTTGGCATAGTTCAGTAATGGTAAAACATAATTTGGTATCTTCAGATTTCGGGATGGAATTGGTTTTGAGAAAGAATTTGAGCTTAGATTGATTTTTTCAATCTTCAAACGTTACATCAGTTGCTTTTCCATGTATATAACATGAGCTATATTACTTTCTTGCCAGGTTCTCTGCCAAGTTGATGATAGTTTGTGTTCCTTCGGACAGCGGTCTATTGTTGTCTAGTTTTGGTTTTCAAATATAAAGAGTCATAATAATTATAGATAAATCCAAATAGCTTAAAAACGTTTTTCCTTTTTAATATTTCCGCTCTATGTTTTTATGGTTTTTGTTCGCATCTCTAGAGAAGTGCGTATGTTTATTTAGCTTTATATTGTGATATTGTGTTTTCCCTTATATCATGATCAAGATAAATATAGTTGTGCTTGTCATATGATTAGTTGATATTAATGTAAGGCAAGAACTTTCCGCGTGCATACCTATTGCACTTAATTCAACATTTCGACCAATTCAGTAAAACACTTCACTCACGCAAGTACACCTCCAATGAAATACTATCAATTACGCTGTCATACAATATTAAACAAAATTTGCATCATTGTCAATGATCTCAACCGCGTAACCATGTCAACTACAGATTTTGCTCGAGTTAGCAGTAGTTCTGTTCTCATTTCGGTTATATAACTTAATTTCCCTTCCATGACCGAACTCCCCTAGAAGAAGAAAAAGAAATGGAGATTCCAGCATGGATGTTCTTCTCGTTCTGTGCCATAATTGGCGTGACATTCTTGAAACTTGGATTCAACGCTTTAGATAAAACCGACCTCTCAGACTCAGTTTACCCTATGGTTATGTCTTTGTTTAAGCATTCTTTAGCCATCTCCATCTGCCATTCATCCAATTATGCTTTGATATTTCGTCCACTGTGGCACATACCCGTCTACAAATATTGTAGCTTTGTGATGATGGCATTTATTGTGCTTCTGTTTTACCGCACGGGCGGTGAATCATTCGCCTGGAATTCCCTGATCTACTATCTGATTCATTTCTTTGCTTTGCTATGTCATCCCATCTTGAACGATTTATTCCACAAATATTACATGTTTGTCATGATAGCATTTCTCATTCCTCTGTTTTACGGCACAGGCAGTGAATCGTTTGCGTGGTACTTCGCCATCTGTGCCTGGATTAATCTCTCGGTTGTTGTTCCAGAACCCAATTTGGTCTCCGTATTCGAAGACAAAATAGGCCTCGGCATCTACTTCACCGTCGAATCATCATTGTTTTTAGTTGGTGGCAAGACAAAGTTATACCCCATCTTGGTGCTGTTCGTTGCATTTTTCACTTCTGCCTCTTGGGCAGTAATTTCATGGAACGAAAGCCTGCTATCAACTATTGTAGAAAAGAGACTTTTCTCCATCTTGAGAAAGAATAAGAAGGTTAAGTTTATTGAATTTGGAGTTGGGATGGTGGGCAGCATTCTTTTCCAGAATTTCTTCAGGTTAACGTCGTTGGATCACGTGCTGGCATTCCTCTACTTGACGGTGGCCTGGCTCGCTAATCTCGCCTTGCTCCGCGCTTCTTTCGACTTTGGGGTTTTCAATTTTCTACTCAGCAACGTGATCGTGGGTTGTACGTTGAATCAATTTGGACTTCAGGGTGCTACATGGCTTGCATATGGTGCTTCTCTTCTCCTCTATGGTTTGCGCCTCAAGCTGGAGTATGTGTTCTTGATAAATAGAGGAGGTTCACATGTTATTAGATTGTAAAATGGAAGTAAGAAATCACAGATCAGATTGTTCAAAACATTCATTAAAATATTGGGTTGTGTCGTGAAATGAAATCTGTTTTGTATGATTGTCTGTATAGGTCTTG
Source organism: Paulownia fortunei (assembly GCA_019321725.1). Lineage (NCBI taxonomy): Eukaryota > Viridiplantae > Streptophyta > Magnoliopsida > Lamiales > Paulowniaceae > Paulownia > Paulownia fortunei. Next base: position 6,202,935 of record CM033122.1, on the reverse strand, counting down.
TCTTCTTTCAGTTTCAGGAGCCCGTTTTGCAATTTTTGCAATTCTCATATTTGTATAATGTACGTGGGTTTTGTATTATATTTGTCTACGTATTATGGATTATTTTTCTGCTATTTTCGTACCTAATGTGGTTTATATTGTACTCTGTATCCTTATCATACCATATGGAAATGGTATTTGTAATTTATAAATATCCAGTACTGCACGAGGCTACTTTTAGAACTTTTTGTACATTAACGACGTTCGTTAATATAAACTCATAAAAACACTCGTACTCTCAAATCATGTTAAGGGAACTATAGAAAACTGTGAATACATCCACATTTCATGTCTTCTTAGTAGAGTCCATTAATTCAGAACACGTCCACATTTTTACATTCAAAATTTTGAGTATTGGAAGAAACAGAAACACAGAGGAATCAAATAGATGGAGTGTAATTTTTGTTTCTCAACAGGAAAATCAGGCCTAGAACGACATTCTCCACTCTCTGCAAGATATTATTACTTGGTTTATTGGAGTAAATACTCTGGAACTATCCGTGTATCTCTTTGTGGTGGGGGTAGTTAATTTCCATACTATTTCATCTTCCATATTGAGTGAAATCTTTTGCAATGAACATAACCTCTTGTCATTGTCGATCAGAGTTTGTACCATGGGCAGGAATGAAATATACGACAGCCACTTTCTAGCACAGCAACGTGCAATGTTCTTCCTGCCGTAACCTTTTTATGAGCTTCGACACTGAATTATAAAATACCTTAAAATCCCAACATATTTACGCGTACATAGGATTGTGTATGACTTTAAAATAAGGTTATTATACAAGTAAGTTGTCAGAGTATTTTACAGGGGATTTAGGTGTTCACAGACTCATATTTCATATATAAACACGCTCGTTCTTTTTTACACGTGGATGCAATTTTCATTAATTCAAAGTGTCAAACTACTTTAGTACAATTGTTGCATGTTTTCTCATTTTAACTTTCCAATTTTTTTCTTCTCTGTTATTTCTCCTGGACAGTCCACTCTCATCCTTGGCACACACACACACACACACACACTTGCAGAACATATTATAGTATATGTGTCGTGTTTTGCAGGTTTGAAAGAGTGCATGTTGAAAGATTACAAAGTCAGGCAAAGATTGTGGGAACTATAGGCACTGTTGGTGGAGCCATGAATATGACTCTTGTAGAAAGGACCTGTTAACATATTTGTTCTGGACCAAACACAAACACAATTCTCAATTCACTGACAATAACAAAGCCCTGCAAAAGCCCATCAAGGGAGCTCTCGTGATCACAGCAGGTTGTTTTTGTTGGTCCATCTTTTACATTCTTCATCTATCTACTGTCTATTGATTTTAATATCTTTCCATATTCCGAAGAATGACAAATCATCCTACTTGTCTAAGTTAACAAGAAGACTTCATTTTTATAATTGATGGCGACTATATATTGAAAGTCGAATAGTGAAACTGTTAGATTGACACTAGGAGCTGACAAGAAGCAAACGAAAAATTAAATGACACTATTATGTACGTGCTTCAACTAATAACATGTTTACGTCCACAAATGAAAAAGAGCAATTCCCGTATATTAGAATTGAAAATGGAGAGTTTATGATAATTAAATAATGTATTCTGTTATTAATCCCAAACACCCAAAAAAAATAATTTCACAATTCGAGCATTTTCCAACTTTCAATTTCCAACCTCTCAAAATCTCTGTCAATTCTATGTTTATGTCTTGAGCTGTGTTCTCCGAGTATTGTCCCTTCCATCAGTGAAGGCCAGTGATATTAATAGACTTAATGAAGCACGCAGCTTACAATGCCATTAGCAAACTAACTTCAGCAGAAAGAATCTTCAATCCAAGAACTCAAAAAGGTGGTGTGCGTGGTGGCTCAATATCATCCAATCGAATAAAGAAGAAATTTTGGCAGCTCATAATCAGTTTTCATAAAGCAGATGTGGCTTCTTTATCCGCCAAGCAAATATAATACTTCCATGCATTACAACTCAGCCACCGAGCAGTCTAGTAAGCTCTTTAGCCTTACAACCATGAAACACTCGTGTGGCCCTAATTTTTTTCCAAACAGGAATGGAGCCAAAAGTGGATATTTGCTGGCCAGATTTATTTTTTTGAAAAAATTAATAATAAATAAAAAAATATTTTTTTATTTTTAGAGCAAATAAATTTTTAAAATTTAATAATTTTATATTAATTTATAAAAAAATTAGAATTGAGTGGGCGACCGCCCTACATCCAAGAAAATTGTGTCCTTTCATCCTTAAGAAAGAACATGCACACTGGAGGTGATTCAACAGCTTCAGAGTAGCCATTGAAGAGCATTTTTTAGCACTAAATTAAAGGCATAAAATTACATAAACCTTACACATATATATATATATATATATAATAGTTTATGTCAAAATATACAAAAGAATAAAAAGAACCATCACTTGTATAAGTGTGAATAAATATATCATTATCTCAAACAGGTGTAATTATAAGTAACAAACTAGTTAGCATGGTCAGACAATTAGACCAACTATCAAACTTTTGTTAACATCTGAGATCATGCAAGGACAGCCTTGACCATTATTTCTCACCTCCCCCCCAGGCCTCATGGCATGTTGGCCACAAATTTTACCAACTCATTCTCCAGAGATTAATGAATCTCAATTGAAATTTTGATTTCTGATCATCCTAACTTTTTCTAATGTTCCAATCAGAAAACATAATTGATAATTACTCTGATTTTATGGCATTAATAAACAGAATCGTGTTGTTTTTTTATAACAGGACGATCGTCTTATTTTAGAGATAAGAGTTATTTAATATTTAATATTTAATAATTCTAACATGCCCAAATTGTGTCATTTTGATGTGGCATAAATAGAACTAACACTTGAACGAACACTTGAATCGGTATTTGGGCCGAAGTGTTATGACAATGACTTAGTCTAAGCCATAGTAGGAAGAGGAATTGTCGGCCGACCTCCACAGACGCTTTGGAGTATGGGTTGAGGGGCTACCCAGGTTTGCCTTGTTTTGGACGCTTGATAAGATGATTCTAATAAGTTATAAGATAAGGAAAGTGTATTTTATCTTAATCGGGTTATTGGATTTTAATTTGTATTCCAATGATTAATTATTATTTAATTGAATCACGAGGGTTTCAATCAATGTTTTAAAGTAAGATTGGACCGGCCAATTCAATCGCCCTAATTTTTTTTTTTTTTAAAATTAAATTTGATGTTTGATTATATATATATATGTGTGTGTGTGTGTGATTATTTAAATTTTTAATATTATTAAATGTATTTTTAATTATTTACTTATCTTTATTATCTTATACTCAACAATTATACGGAACTGAGATCATCATCAAATCCTTAAAAATTGGACCTAAAAAATAACTACCTAGATGTCTCCTAATAAATTTCCAGCGATTATGTAGTTCGAGGACGTAAACATAACTACCACTCCTCGTTCGAGTTTGCAATATTTAGCAAGTGCTCGACTAAGATATTAATCTAGTTTAAGAGCTTAATTTTTACGATTTAAAACTTTAAAAATATATTTATTTTACTCATTTTATTAAAAATAAAATTTATTTTCACTCTCAAAATTTATTTTCAAATCTTTTAACATATTCATTTCTTTTCATGCATCTAACAAAATTTATTTCAATACCTACTAATATTTCACATATTTTCATATAAAAAAATCACAAAATAACTATATTTTATTTTTACATCTATATATTTAGTATAGAAATATATTTAATCTAAATATATTTTTATTTTTATACGAAAATATATTTTCAACCTTAACATTTAAAAATATTGAAAACATAAATATGAGTTTGAAAATTAAACCAATGGGATTCTTCATTTTCTAAGAGTACAATCACCACATGGACTGGTTGCTTGAAGTATACAGAATTCAGGAAAGACGTGTGATTGAACATGCAAATGCAGCATATGCCTGATTTCCACATGAGAAGAAACTAAAGCTCAAATGGAAGTAAATTTCTGTGGAGGATCAGGTTCACTTTGTCCACAACTGTGGGCCATTTGAATTACTTAGCCGAATTCGCTGGCAGAGACCAACACGAGCGCCGATGGCATCCTCCCCACCACTTTCCATGGAATTGTCAGAAATATGAGAATCCTGTCGGGAAAAAGGCTGTAAATTTAACAAGTCAAATTGGAAAATGCCAATACATAAATATTGACTAAAATGATTCGTCATTTGGATGGCTGCCTTTTTAAGAATACTGATATGGCTTCGATGTGAACTGATTTAGTGTCTTTCAGGTTGCACATGGTTATGAAACTTAGACTTGTAGTCCAAAAGCATCAGTGTCAATTGGAAAATGGAATAATTATCTTCTCCGAGTTTTTAATAATTTATATCTTGACGTAGATGTTTAAAGGTATAAAAATTGAAAAGTGGCCGTGTGATATATCGATTCAGACTCTCTGTACTTAACATGTATTCGTATAATACAATATATAATGAAATATAAATTAAGATAAATAATCTACAAATGTAACCTACAGGCTGCAATTGTAAGAATGTTAAGAGGAGTTATGGAGTGTTTTCACCTCAAACCCTATGAATCAATTTTGTTGCATAATCTTGAGAGCTCAAGGTACATGATGCAATTGAAAATTAGAGAATTTGCATTATCCTTATGAATATAGGTATTTATAGATTTGAGAGTAACATTGACTATCGTACTATATTTTTTCATGGTATAAAATATCCAAAAAATATTATATTGCGCATGTAGTACAATTATAGAATACATGCAATTAAAGAGTAAAAATATCATGCAAAATAAAAGTATTATAATTTTACTTTTATTTACGTTTAATATTTTTTAATTGTTTTAGTAAGAAAAACACTTGTTCTATTTTTAATATAAAGTTCATGCGCATTATAGCAATCAGTCTCCAAATATTCAAGTACTCCGTCCCATAATCAAACAAATTTAGAAATCCGTAACTCTATGGTTTTTGTTTGGATGAGTTTTCATTTTTCAAAAATTATTTCATGAATTATTTTATAGAAAAGTTTTCTAGAGAATGGAGATTGTGTCTTAACGGAATTTATAAAAACATGAATCTTGAAAGCATTTGAAGCAACATAGGTTTTTATTGTACTATATCTATCATCGTATACCCATTCAATTAAAGATTTGTCCGAACACAATAAAAAATATTTATATCTCTCTCCAGTATTGGTTTAATCGCTATTGGTCCAAGTACCAAACTTCATATTGCATGTAAGAGATGTAAATTTTCTTGTCCAATAAATTTCTTGTATCTAAATTTATTTATCTTCTCAAGTCTTTAATAATTTATGTCTTCATGTAGATGTTTAAAGTTTGAAAAATTGGAAAGTGCCGGTGTGACATGCTAATGCTAATTGAGGCTGTCTATTACAAATTGGTATTTTATATTTTATTTTATGTTATAGATAAACAAAAAGTGTATAAAATATTTATTTAAATAAATTTTTAATTGTGGATCACATATACATAATATGTATTTATAAAGTGAAACACATAATAAAATACAAATTCAAATAAAAAATCTACCAATATGACTGCAATTATAAGAATGTTAAGAAGACCTATGGGGTGTTTTCACCTCAAAGCCTATGATCAAATTTGTTACAAGATTTTGAGACCTCTGAGTACATGTTGCAATTGGAAATTAGAGAATTTGCGTCATCCTTTTGAACGACGGTATTTATAAATTTGAGAGGAGTAGCCCCGACTATTATATTCTATATTTTCGTAACATAAAATATCCAGAAAATATTATATTATGCTTGTTGTAGAATACATGCAATTGAAGAGTAAAAATGTCAAGCAAGATAAAAATATTACTATTTTACTTTTATTTATAATTAATATTTTTTTACTATTTTAGATAAGGAAAACTCTCATTCTATTTTCAGTAAGAAGTTCATGCGCGTCATAGTAATCGTCTTAGGGATGTGAAAATAACTAATTGAAATATTCAATGGTACTCCATCCCATAATCAAAAGTTTTTCCTTAGCAAATTTGGAATTCCATAACTCTACAGGTCTTGTTTGGATGAGTTTTCATTTTTTAAAAATTATTTCATGAATTCTTTTATAGAAAATTTTATGAGAATTGAGATTATGTCTGAACCAAATTTATAAAAACATGAATCTTGAAAAGCATTTGAAGCAACATACATCTCTACTGTATTGTATCTTTCATTATGTACTAATCGAATTAAAAATTACACAATCATAATAAAAACTATTTTTATATCTCATCAGTATTGATTTATTCGTTTTTGCTAGAAAGACCAAAATTTGTATTCATTGCAAGAGATATTAATCTGGTTGTCCAATAATTTTATGATTATCTCAATTTATTTATAGAACGAAATAACTCGTAGGAATCTAATTTATTGATAAATTCCATAAAATTCTATTTTTGAATCCAATTCTCTATATTTTTTGGTCTTTTATTCACAAGACTGGTGCTTAAATAATTTAAAATATTTCGAGCAGGGCCCATTTTCCAACCTGAAAAGCTGCATTTGTTCCCCACATACATACTTTTTGGGCCCTAACAAGTTTTGATAGGTTAGGCTCTGCAAATATTCCATCCCATGGTGAATTTATTCGCAGAAGCAGCCAACTTCACTTCTTCAATCAGCAACTCCCATTTGACATGGAGAATGATTCCAAATCAAATCCATGGAAATAAATAGGCATAATGGAATAAACACATCTCACTACAGTGAAATCATTTGTCAGTTTTCAGATATTTAAAAGGAAGCAACCGAAAAGTTCCACTTAGAAAAGAACCAAGTTTTTTTCTAAGCAAAAGACAGTCACAAAAATGTGTCTGCAAATTAATTCTCTTCTTCATGCTTGCTGAACAAGCACATATTGTCCTCCAATATAACAAACACATCCAATAGTCTTCTAATATCTGGAGCATCCACTTGAAAATTTATGTAGCATCTCATATACTGTTGAAAGTCACGAAATGTTACTTTATATCGGAATATTATCAGGCAATATAAAATAAATATATTTATGAAACACATGAAAAACACATAAATTATAATGTACATGTTGTCATTCAATATAACAAACACCTCCAATAGTCTTCTAATATGTGGAGCATTTCACGTGAAAAATTTAGTCGCATCTCATATACAGTTTAAAGTCACGAAGTGTTACTTTATATCGGAATATTATCAGGCAATACAAAATAAATGTATATATGAAACATGCAAAAAAAAAACATAAATTACAACAGTACACTATTAAAAAAAAATATTTTATCTAACATATATAGATTTAAATATATATAATGGCCAAGTTCAAATTAATAATTGAAATTTATTTGTAGCAATTATAGGAAAGATATGTTACAGTTCCTGCACTAAAATAAATGATAAAGTAGTTCTACAAAAAGAAAAAAAAAGGCAAGATCAATTAATTTTATTCTGTAGAAACTATAATTTATTTAGGACAAAAAATAAAATCTTGAAGTTAGTGGCATCTTTATTTCTTCAATAATTAGGAAAAAAAATATTTTAAGTTAGTGGCATATCTATTCATCTCAAACGTTATTGAATATTAGATATACGAGGAAGGGGGCTCATACACCATGCTTTTAACTTTGTCTATTACACGAAATAATTGATTGAACCAACCACTTCTCCAGCAAAAGCAACACTCTTTCCTTTGAATAATCATAGTTTTTGGTGTCCCACTTCCACCTTTCTTTGATAATATTTCAAAATATGATCTCAACAAAAATTCAAAAAAGGTAGATAAGACCATAAAAAAATCCATATATCTAAACTCAGAGAAGTTGAGTTTTTTGAATCAACAATGGTCCATCCACAACTGTATCAATCGATATATATCATCCAACACCCACCAATTCTCTCCAGTGGCTTAACTTTTCAAAGTTTATTCTTCCACGCAACTGCAATATCAAAATTTGCAGTCTTAATTAACTTAAGAGAACTTACCTCAACTGTGAAAAGTGTCCAAAAAAACTCATTTGGGTTCATTCAAAATGGAAGAATATTGATCTTCAAGATGGCAATTCACAAATGGGAATCTTGTGTCATTAAGCTTTTGACAAACTTTAAAAAAAAAAAAAGATTTATGCTTTCACTGAATTGGGAAGATGAGTAGATGAAGGGATACAGTTGTTGGTGGACAGAAGGGATGAAGTCTTTCCATGCTTTAATTAATGTCCAAGAATGAGTAGATTTTCAAGACATGCAATCTTAACAATCAAGTATTTACACTAAATGTCTTTCTGAAAATCCATAATGCTTTTGAAGCAACTTTGTCTACTTCAAGAATTTTTCTTGATGTCTCATTTATTTAGCTATAAAATCCTATCTGCATGATTTATTTGGTAGTGGAGCACATTTTCCACTCCAACGTTGCTATCACAGAGGTTATTTTTTCAATTCTTGGGCTGCATGCATATCCCATGTCATCATATTGAGAGATTTGGCAATTGATGAATTTGGGGCTGATAATCCGATATCAATACACTTTAATCTTCTATTTCAATATGATTAAAGCCGTGGTATAATATCATCCATCATGATATTGAGAATGTTGGTGGGGTTATGAAATAAAGGCAATATAAAATGTTCAAGATATTCTAAAAAGATCATTAAAAGTATAAAAAAGAGATACATAACAAAAAATTACTCCCTTCATTCCACAAGTTTGGATCTCTATCCAATATCGATTTTTAGAGGAAAATTGTAAAAAAAAAGGAATAAATTTTGTTTATTTTTATGTTATTATTTTAAAAGTGGTGATTAAAAGTTAATAATGTGACATTATTATTTTAATTGAGATGGTGCTTTAAAAAAAAAAAAAAATCATTTTAGAAAATATTTAATTTGAGATATCCCAAAAAGAAAATGAGAATAACATTTGGAATAGAGTAAATAATTATTCTATATAGTAAACAAATTTATTGCATCAAAAAGTTAAAAAATTAAACACAACTAGTGATGGCAAAATGATAGGCTTGTCAAAACCCAAAATTCATCCTATCAAGATTTTCATAGACATGAACTCGACTCCATTTGTTTGACCTGTTAAACTATTTTGATATATAAAAATATTATATTTATATTTTATATGTGAGTAGATATGTGTAATATACATATTTTTTTATATAATACATATATATGAATAAACCAAGTAAATAAATATAATAAATAAAATATTAATGTGATGTAATCATGACAAATCTAAATTTAAAAATTAAAAATTCAAGATTATGTCTAACTTTAAAGACCCACTTCAAATGAAATGAATTCGAAGTGGATTCAAATTTTATTCGAACTTATTGTCATCTTTAAATATAAAATATAATATGACTTACATTTATAATAAAAAAATATTCACCAGCAACAATAAAAAAATTAAAAATTCAATATATATACAATAATACATCTAATAAATCAACCGACAAAGCAATTCATCACAGAGAGACATGTATGGTCCATTGATTCCATTTGGAGACCCTACAATGTTTATAAAAAGAACTTTAATTTCGTGACTGTTATTTGACAGATCCTAGAATCCTGTAATCCCAAGATAATCTTACATACTGGGATTAGGAAATCTCGTAACACTGACCAATACAGTTGAATATTATTCAACTCTTTTTATTTTTATTTTTGGCACACAAGAATTGAATAATAACACGTATCATTTTCGAATCCATAAAAACGAATCCCAGTATATATATATTAATCTACATAATGGAATATTAAACCTATACTCCTAACTCTAACAAAGCAAACGAGGTAGAATATGATACCTTAATTCAAACAAGGTAACCTCGCGCGCGCCGAATCGCCGATTTCGCTGACGACAACTCGAATAGATGCTAAAATCCAGCGCGGGGGGGATCGTCGAAATTCCAGTTGAGTGTGTTGACCAAAGAGTACTGCCTCCAGCGAAGGCCGTGAGTTATATTTTCAAAGTCAGTCAACTTGATAAGGCCAAGACAGTACTAAAAAAGTCTTAAATATTGACTGGAAACTGTGTCTCAAAATTGTCTTGGTCATACTTAAATTATTTTATTATTATACTCTAAATTTGGAACGTTGACTTGAGACTGAAATTGGCTCATTTGTTTAGAAAAAAAGTTGATTTGAGTTAACAGGGTGCGGGTAAATTGGACATGGTTTACCAAAATTTTTACCTGTGGTCCAAAATTACAGACTCATTGTAGGTTTAAGTGTGATTTTCAAGAATACAAGGGATCAGAAGAAAAAGTGTGAGTTGTGGTCTACTGGGTATGAAATTAAACTAATCCAAAATTGTACTCCATCAAGTAATCAAAGTTTTTTGTTGGAAATTTTTTGGAATTCCACAACTTCTTGGCATGTAGTGATGACTTTTTTTGTTTTCCATAAATTAACAGTGGTAGTGAATATTAATATTGCTTTTTATGTTACATTAAATATCATATAATATATATATATATATATATAATGGCGCAATATATTCGCACATCGGTCATATGTTACATGTGAGTATTTAATATCACACGTAGACATGATATATTATAGCTAGTCTAATCATGCATTAGTGTAGAAAGAATCAATTTTCTTAAAGTTAGATTTACTTTTCAGATATTTTCCTCTGCAAATGAGATTTGTATTTCTGAATTAAAACCTAGAAAATAAGCACTATTTCAATCATGATTTTTGGAGAAATTTTCTTAGATGATTTTTTGAGATATCTTAAAAGAACCCCGAATTGTCATTAATATCACATTTTTCTACCATAAATCCGCAGGTTTTACAAGTTTTTGTTTGAGGGTAAAAATTTCAACAATTTTATAGGATATGTCCTTTCTTTAAAAGTTTGTCTAATTGTTTTCTCGCTTTACATGTATCAATCTGTTCGTCCAAAACTATGTCAAACAAACTAAAATTATTGAACAAAGCAAGTTGTGAAGGTTTAGTCATTTCTAGTAGCTATTGAATTCATTTTTCTTTTTTCTTTTTCCTTTTTCCTTTTTTTACCCCTTCTGCATTAGGTTTTCCTTTTTAAAAGCATAGCCCTATTTTCTCGTGCTCCGTGCCCATCCTTTCAGTCACCAACCATGCAAACGTAGTTAATTGTCATTCAAATCTAATATCTGGAAAGGCCAAAAATGAGTACGAAATTACAGGAAAAAGGGTTCATAAATATCTAAGTGATAAGGAAAAAAGTGACTCAAATGACAACAAAAAAAACAAAAAAAAAACATTTCACAGTATTCAATTAATTTGGTGCCCTAGTTATTGCAATGATTACAAATAAAAATCCAAAGGGACAACCTTTTTTTAACTATTCCAGAAATTTAATCAAATTTGTACAAAAAATAGAAATTTAATCAAATAGCTGGGACGCCAAAAAACGGGCCACAAATCTCCAGAATCATGTAACAGCTAGTTTGTTTGTATTTTTAAAGAATATGTTTTTAATTTTAATTATCAAAAATATTATTTATTTTAAATTTTAATTTTTTTATAAAATTTAAAAATAAAAATATACTTACCAAACATTTTTCAATCTACTAATATTTCATATTTTTTCAAACAACAAACATCGTAACATAAATATATTTTTATTTTTGAATGTATATAATTTTACCTATTAGCATAACTAATTTAAATATACTTTTATTTATATAAAAATTTAATAAAAATATTTTTACTAACGAAAATACTAAAAACATGTAAAACGAGTATGATTCTCCCACCAACCCAATCTAGTATCATTATTATCGTATGTATATCTACTGATTCATAATTTTTTAAAATAGCATTAAGTTGGTATGAAATTCAATTTACTGCCGCCGATAAGTGGGGTTCCGATGCCGAGATATTTGGGGAGATTGGGTTCTTTTTGTTTTCTTATAAAGTACATAGAGTTATAAAATACCAAAATAATAATAAAAATAATAAAAATAAAATGGGATTTGAATTTATATTATAAATTAGCAGGCAATGCTTGGTAAAAAAATCCATATCTCCTGATTCTGGATCTAATCATCATGAGGTGGACTTGGACGAAGGAGCATCATCTCGTCCTCGAACTAATCAAAACTTAAAGTTGGTCTGCATGCGTGCAAAATACAAACTACTGATATTATTTTTAAATAAATAAGTGTTGGATAATAAATTTAAAATAATTAAAAGTACTCGGTCAATGTATGTAAAAGGACAAATGGCTCAAGTTAATCAAAAGAAAGTGGAGATCATGTGTGGATGTAAGCTCATTTTTCTTTTTCTTTTTCTTAAAATTATTTGTGTGGTAATACTTTAGACAAGATATTTCATTACTTTATTAAAAAGTAAGTTAAGTAACACAAAAATTATTACGTCAATTGCCTTTTTTAAATATGAGAGTTGCTTTTTAGTTTTTTTATATATATATATATATGTGGTGTACATTAATTAATAGGTATTCTAAACATACAAGACGTCGTGAGCTAGTTTGAAGCGGGACCTTTTAATTTCTTGAAATACCAACTTTAGTGCTAGCAGCCTAGGATCTTAGTGGAACCAACCGTGTGTCTAATGTCTAGGATTATGTATAAACCTCAGATGTGAGGAAAAACGTGAAATTAATGAAGAACAAAATTTTAAGGATATATAGTTTATGTGATTTGACTTTATTGCCAATTGATAAAAGACAATAAGACAAGATTATAAAAATTTGGTATTCTTTGTTCAAATCCTCTTTACATTTCCTCAATGAAAAATATGCTCTGTATTTATAAAATAAAAATATGCCTACTCACAAACTTTGACTGCAGTCCTAATATATATAAGATCCAATTCGGATCAAAATCCATGTGGTGTTTTCCTTCTACTTAAAATCGTGGAAAACATAAATTGGGTTTGGGTGATAATTTAAATCCAAATACAAGACAGGCTAAAAAGAATATTAAGTGATAATTTTAAAATTATCATTAATCCGATATATTAAGCGATAAAAATCTTTATTTTATTATATTAATAATTTTAGAAATTTAATAATGATAATAATTATATATGTTTAAGTTGTTATTATTGATAAGAGACATGTATAATAACTACAAAAATTGTCACTATATTATACACATATTATTAATTATCAATAAAAACAACTTAAATATTCTCTTATTAACATCTTTAAGTCTGATAGAGTCATTACTATTATCATCACTCAATATATATCAAGATTTTTTAACATATGTTGATTTAATTTTTTTAAGAAGCGACATCTCAACAAATAGAACGACTTTAAGTTCAATCCAAGTGGTTCATTAGTGCTCGTGGCAAAAAGAAAGTTGACAGCATGATAATCCATGGAAAAAGAAAAAAGATGAGATCACAGGAAAATAACAACAGCGTGTAGGAGTAGATAAGTGAAGAAAACTCCTGTTTGGAGTAGATACCAGCAGAAGACTGCTGAAGAAAGAAAGGAAAAAGAAGGATGATGTTGATTCAGGGGATAACGATGATGATTGATTATCACCAAGATTCCAAGATGAGTCGAGGAATGGGAAAAAAAGTGGTGCCCATAGACAGGGATCAACTCATCAACACATAAGTTCCACTAAGGCAAAAAAAGGTGTTCTGTGCTAAGACACAAGACAAGGCATAGGAGAATTGTAGAAGTTTATGAGAGATCATATGAGATGGGGCTCCATTTTTTTAATCTACTACTTTAACTTTATCAGTAATGGAAATGCTTTTTCATAACATTTAATCTATATTATGGGATCAATCTCGGACCCGACTCTTACATTTATTTAGGAAAATTTTAGGATATTCATTTGGATACTGTCTGAATAGTTGGTTGTAAGTTTTTGAAATACTAAACAATATTTCGATTAGAAGAATTGAGACAATTAGATAATATATTGCGTGTTTATGTAAGGCATGACGATGTTATATAATAAAATAATAATATTATTAGGTTTAATACAAGAGCTTAAAAACCCGACTAATTTTACTAATAAAGTGGACAACATAAATTATTATTCAGTGGAGCTACATCACTACAAAATAATTGTTTGGACAGTGGGACTGTAACCTCGTATAGTCATAACCAAGTCACGATCACTTTGCAAAAAATTGGCTCGTGGCAATGCAGGGCCTGTAGTTGCTGCGAGTGGTATCTGATTAGGATAGCTATTTATGTGGCCGACAATTTTCCCTTGAAACACAATTATTTCCTGTATCGAGGGTGGATACGTTTAGTTTTTTTTTTTTTTTTTTTAAGTTTTTCTTTCATTTCCAAGTTTTATTGTTGAAACGTGTAGACAGCCAAACTTAAAATGATTACTTAGTAAATTTTAATACTTAATATTATCCAAAAGCTAAAAAAGAAATTTGATTACGATACATTGATATCATGTGATATTGACATTGGTACTGTCGAGTACAATTTTGTCATTTTTATATAAGTTTTTAATCTAATTTTATTTCATGTTAGTACATTAAAATTTTCGATACTAGTAATCAACATGCTATACTCCACTCTCCATCTAACATATGTACAAATAACCAAAAACTAATTTTGGTGTTACAGAAAATAATATTTAAATAACAAAAATTAGTTAATCTTTTTTTTCTTTTTTCTAAACTACAAGCGACGCGTGCAGATTGTTTACGGGTTATAAAAGATATAAAAATGTAAAATTTAAACTAACAAATACTTAATTCTCGTACAACAACTAAGTTACTTTTTTCTATAAATTGAATAATTAACTAAAAAAACTAAACAAAATAAATCCAAGAAACCCTATAAGAGTCCCAATTAAAGGTGCAAAGAAAAAAAATTAGACAAAATAATTACAGTCTACTATTATAGAACTTAATGGACGAAGAAACTAATGGAGAAACAGAGAGATGGAAACCTAACTTGCCTACTTAAGTGTTAATAATGCACTATTAGCATCATAGAGATCCCACCACTGATATAAGACATCACATCCGATATGAGTATGAACTTTTCTTGAACAGTCCGATCTTGGTCTAGTTCTAAATGATGATATTTAATTATGGTACAGCCTAAATACTCATTTTATAGAATCTTAAAAATGCTATAATGCACACCAAATATATAATACATCATATACCATCCACCATCCACTTAATGTACTTACATGGCTGCACTCAAAGAGTGGGATAACTGATAAGGAATTAAATGCTTAATGGGTTTGGAGTGCGAAAATATACTTATTTGGCAGTGGGACAACATATGAATAAAATGCAATCAATGACGTGACTCATTTTATGGAGCCTAGCTTTACGAAACAATAAGACCTGTGTCGTAGGACATATCTTTCGATATTACAATTATTACAGCTTAAAAACTGCTACCACATTGTCTAGAAGCGGGTCTTCGTCAAACGATTACGGGTTATATGGCGAGTAAAACGTGGGAGTGGAGGATGATTATGGCGGCTTTTAGGGAGAGTAAAGACAGCGGTAGTGGAGGTTGAGGCGGCGGAATAGTAGGAGGAACCTCATTTCCTTTTCCTTTCTTGAGTTTTCTGTCAGAGTGAAGTTAGCTAATTATGCTGAAAAGAATACGGGGGATTGGCAGGGAAAGCTGGAGCATATTCTTATTTATCTTCTTCCCTTTTCTTGGTTGTCCTTTTTTTGGGTATTGGAGTTTGGGAATTTGAGGGAAAAAATAATAATTTGAATATTTTATTATAATTTTATAATTTATAATATATATATATATATAATATGTATATATAATTAATTTTAAGTATATATTTAAAAAATATTAAATACACGTAAATGTATTATATGTAATATAAAGATTAAATGCGTCGAGTGAAAATTCATTCTTCGTTCATACATATATATGAATGTAAGTATTTTGTATGTATATGAAGGTCTGGTATTTCAGTCGATAAACTAATAGATCGTAATATAAGATATGTGATGAAATTATAATAAAATATTCCAATGAAAATGGAAAAGAGAATTGGATTAAAAAGGAAGATTTTCAATAACTGGTTCTCTGGCTGTGAACACGTACATAACATGTACGTGTACCAAAGGAAAGTTTGTGAAGATTGAAAGGCTCCAATAATCTTTTTGAAAGATTGTGAATGGGGGAATCATCTTTTTTGTTGTCTTGAAAGTGCCATTATTTTTTGTATTGTTTTTGTTTTTTTGGTTTTTTGTATTCATTGTTCTTCAAGAGTTGTGGTCTTGAAAAGTTAGTTTGACTGCTTGCTTTTGTCTAGTTGGTAAAAAGTATCATTGATGTAAAAACTTAAAAAGCTACGTATTTTGTAGCATATAAGTACGATTAATTCTTAAATACTTCTGACGAATAATTACTAAATGATCTCACATGAGCTAAGTTAGTGGCATAACACTAACTTATTTTTGAGATTTTTATTAAAATATTTTCCTTAAAAAAACCTTTTTTCAGAGAATAGTACTATTTTCAAAAGTATATATCTCATTCTCAAAATAAGAAAAAAAGAACAAAATTCTATTATCTAAGATTTTCTTTACTAAACATTCAAAGATAAATAAATTATTTTTTTTTTCAAAATAATAAATCAATACATCATTTCCATTGGTTGAACTTTACAACATAGTAACTCAATTACATTTCAATTTTGCATATAATCCAAAAAAATCCTCAAATTACTATTGTACATCATCCAATACAAACAACTTCACTATACTTCTCCAAATATTTTTTCTATTTCACTTTGAGTCACTTTCTTAAAAAAAATAAAATAATAAAGTGAAATAAAATAAAATAAAAATTAAAAAATATCACATTTAAATGTGAAGGTGTGGATAGTCCACGCCTTCACATTTACAACAAACAACAATTGAAATGTGAATGCATGGATTAGGCCACATCTCCATATTTACCGTTAACATAGATAACATGGACATCGCCTTCAAATTCATTATAAAAAAACTTACTTTTGTCTAATTAATAAAAAGTATAGTGTTATTGTTGATAAAAAAAGGTATATATATTTAGTATTCACAATATTTATAATGATCATGAACATCGCCTTCACATTCCCTATAAGAAAAACTTTGTTTTTGTCCGATTTACAAAAAATATTGTATTATTGTTGACGTCAAAATTTTCATTTGAAATAAAATTATATATTTAGTTCACATTCATGGTGAATATGAACATCGCCTTCACATTGACTATAAGGAAAACCTTGCTTTTGTTAGTTAGTAAAAAGCATAGTGTTATTGTCGACTTCCAAAAAAATTATTTAAAGAAAAATTATATATTTAGGATTAATTCTTAAATACTTGTATTGATCTCTAGTTACCCAAGAATTATTAAATGAGCTCACATGGACTAAGTTGTCTTCAAAGACAAAAAGGCATAACTGCCGTTTCAGATACAGGCCAAGCAAAAATTTAGTCCAATAAATCATACTTATCGTGCGATGTATTATTACCCGTTGAAAATAGTAAAAGATGGAGGGCCAATTAGTAATTATATAAAAAGTACATGTACTTATAATATATATTTTTGGACTTCGATGGAGATTCAACCTACCCCAATTGGTGAAAATTTTTCTTCTGTACTAATCCTGCATGCACCGTCATCTTCTGGTAGGATGCCATCAAACTTGGTGAATTCCACTAAATGCAACACCACCCACAAGCAGCATTAAATACTAATTAATTGTAATTATACAATAAGAAAAAAAAAATATTAACGAGAATATATTAAATGATAATATAAAAGTTGCTATTAATTCATATATTAAGTAATACATAATTTTGTTTTGTTAAAATAATATTTTTTATAAATTTAACAACAATATATATAAGTTGTCTGCCAGTAAACTATTATTATATAGTGATGATAATAGAACAATTTTACAAAACTCGAAATTTTAAGGATTGGAACCTGAATCCGCTTCGAATCAATAGGGGTGTGGGTTATATAGTTTTATACATATATATATTTTTTAAAAAATAATACTATAGAAAATTATATTTTTTAAAAAGTGATATTGCATAAATATGTATAAATTAGAATAAAAAATAAATAAAAATTAAATGAGATCCATTTTACAAGTTTAAGAATTCGTTGTGGTGGGATGAACCTGACCCTTATCATCTTATTACCATTATTTAATACATATCATTAGTAATAAAATAATTTTTTTTTATCAATTAATATATATCACTAGTGCAATCCAAATAATGTATGAACAACCAAAATCATCATCCACTTGATTTTGCAAACTGATGCATGCGGCATTACTACCTAACTCAATCCATAACTAAAGTTGCTTCGGAAATTTCTAATAGGGGTTCATATAAAAGATTCCATTTTTCTTGAGATAAGTGGATCTGAGTCCATTGGTACAGAATAATAGTAGTCATATCCGACGGCTCATTAATACCTTGACTGCAAACCATACATATTTGAGCATAGAATAAGGAATTGTTAAAGCATAAAAAAATTGCTTTGAAATTTTTATTTTTTTTTAACTAATTTTGAAAAGTCATATTCCGATGGCTTACTCGTTCCATCACAAGAAAAAACTTCTATATATAGCACTTACCAAGACATGCAAGTCCACAAACAAACTACACTTACTTACGTTCAGAAGAGGAAAATATATACATACACAGAGAAGAAAACGAGTTGGAGTTTAGTTTGCAGTGGGAGAGAGTATGGTGATGGATCCCAAGCTTGTAAAGAAACTGAAGCCATATGTGGGTGTTATTTTCCTGCAATTTGGTTGTGCAGGTTTTGCTATAGTTGCCAAGGCTGCTCTGAACCAGGGAAGCAGCCATTACACATTTTCTGTCTACAGGAATGCTATTGCAGCAGTTCTCTTCGCCCCTTTTGCCTTGGTTTTAGAGAGGTATAGGCTTCATCCTCCTGTCAGCGTTTCTGCACTCTCTCTCTAGCTCTGTGCAATTTAAATATTGTTTTTATGCTAATAATGAGACGGTTCTCTTTTTCTTCAACAGGAAAATCAGGCCAAGAATGACGCTCAGCGTTTTCATCAAGATCTTGTTGCTTAGCTTATTTGAGTAAATAATCTAAAACTTTCACACACACACACACACACACACACATATATATAAATAAAATACATGGTTGCTACCTATGATATGTGTTTGGTCTAAATAACTGATTAGTGCATGAACATGTAATTTTTGCAACAGCCCGGTTATTGGTCAGAACCTGTTCTATGCTGGAATGAAGTACACAACAGCCACTTTCAGTGCAGCTATGTGCAATCTTCTTCCTGCCCTAACTTTTCTGATGGCTTGGATACTCAGGTACTTCACCTTTTAGCATAACTACATAACTATTAATAACATGTTTTTCATATGATCTTTAAGATTTATTTTGGCT
The DNA here is from genome assembly GCA_019321725.1 of Paulownia fortunei. Classification (NCBI taxonomy): domain Eukaryota; kingdom Viridiplantae; phylum Streptophyta; class Magnoliopsida; order Lamiales; family Paulowniaceae; genus Paulownia; species Paulownia fortunei. The sequence continues at coordinate 6,183,476 of CM033122.1, read as the reverse complement.
TACTTTATCACCAAGTTTCTCCTTACAACATCGGAGATTCAGGTGGTGAGAGAATTTAGCCTATATTCTTTATTAGACCCATGTTTTACACATGGATAACTAACACGAATTATTAATCAAATCACAAAATACCTTATAATTCCTGAAAATTCTTAGATGAATCTGTTGTACCACCCATCCCATCTAATCCAAACCCGCTCCACTTTAGTTCATTCTTTTTTATATTTATTTGTCAACTTAGCATCATTACTCACAAAAATCTAATAGCAAGTATTATTCTGCATGTATTTTCTGCAGGATTGAAAATGTGAACTTGAAAAGTATACGCAGTCATGCAAAGATTCTGGGGACTTTGGTCACCGTAGGTGGAGCCATGATTATGACCCTTATTAGCGGACCTGTAATAGGATTACCCTGGACACACAAATCTCATGATGCTCATGCTTCTACCAATCCCAATGATAAGCAGGATCCCATTAAGGGTGCTCTCATGATCACGGCAGGCTGTTTTGGTTATTCCCTGTTTTACATTCTTCAGGTATATATATAAACCCCATGTTTCTTCTTAGCATTCTCGTTCTTGGTTCTCAATTTTTGGTCTCTCATCAGCAGCACTAGTTTGTCTTTCCACTGATTTTACAGAAATACCATATTTTTTCTGAATAACAGGCTATTACATTGAAGTCATACCCCGCTGGGCTTTCCCTGACAGCTTTGATATGCACGTTCGGAACATTGCTTGGAACTGTACTCACATTCGTGATGGAGAGGGGCAATACTGCAATCTGGGCCCTGGGATGGAACGCCAAACTTTTAGCTTATGCTTATGGTGTAAGAGACATATTTTCAACTCGGACAAAGATATTCCTTTCTTGCAAAGAAAATAATCTCATATTTCTTTTCCGGGACGTCCCAAAAAAATATAATAAATCTGGTACCAAGAAATTACGCAACAATTTTTTACTGATAATAAGATTTTTGTTGCAGGGAATAGTCTCCTCTGGAATTACTTATTATCTTTCAGGAGTCATAATGAAGGAAAAAGGACCAGTTTTCGTGACAGCATTTAACCCTTTCAACATGGTCATCGTTGCAGTGTTGAGTTCTTTCATTTTTGCCGAGCAAATGAGCGTTGGAAAGTAAGTACTCTCTTGTAGAATAACAGGGAAAAAGACACTTTTTACATGGGAATTATACACTAAGTAATTAAAATTTACAGGATCACTGGAGCTACGGTTATTGTTCTTGGGCTGTACTTAGTGATTTGGGGTAAGAGTAAGGATCAGAAAGAGGTAGAACTAGTTCAGCAACAACCCAAGGCAGGAAAAGACACAGATCCTTCAACAAACGACTCCAAAGCTGACCATGTTGATGGCTCACAGACAAAGGACTCCAAAGCTGACCATAGTGTTGATGGCTCACAGACAATAACTGGCCCCAATGCTGTTTAAGGATAATGATATTCATGTCTCCCTATTCATATCTTCGCCTATCTAAATTTATGGCTACACACACTTCCTGTGAAAGTGTGAATAAGTTCAAGTGGGTTACTCTTTTAAGTGTTTCTTGACATGATATATATATATATATATATATATATGTATGTCAGATCCAAAAAAGTTTACTTAAATGTAAATTCTTTACAAAGTGTAAAGTTTACATGGGTCTGCTGATAAAGCTGTAGCCAGAGAACCATGTATCCTCTTGCCAGAGCTAAATCATCCAAAATTCCTTTTGTGCCGCTCTCTGGTCTATGTACCTCATCATTGATTACCTAATTCTATCAGTAATTATTCAGTTCCATATATAGCTTGCCAGTTTTAATGGAATTTTACAGTTCTTTCGTGCATTTTTTTTTTGTTTAATACATATTTCTTTTTCATCAAAATCCAAGATTCAGACAAAGTAAAAAAAAATAAAAAATTGTGTGAGCTTAGTTGCCAAGTCAGTTTCAATTTCCTAGTTAATGATGTCTGGCAGTCATTCTTTCACAATTTTTTTTTCTTCTTGCGTGTATTCTGTTTCCATCTTTTCTTTCTCCTAACCAACCAAGGACAAGGCAAAATGACAACAAGCAAATCACTTACCCTCGTGTCTTTGCAATCCTGTTTTTTTTTTTTTGTTTTTTTTTTCTCCTTTTGAATCGCTGAATCAATTTAATAAAAATTTTCAATTGAAATATTAAATAAATAAATACCTAAAGGGCAACAAAAACACCTGTCAAGATTGGAAATTCTAAAGAAAAGCACAGCGCCGTGGGGAAAAAGTTGTGATCATAAAGGAGAGTGTGTCTCTGTGTGATGAAATTGCGTGGTTTGTACTTTCTTCACTCTTTCTATAAAAAAAAGAAATAAAATAAGGGAGATTATCTGATACTAAATGAGAGAGGGATAGAGAGTGATGAAACAACGTGTATTGATCTTTTTTTTTATTATTATTATTATTGAGGGCACAAAAGGAATTTTTAATGATTTTGATATTACAAAAATATACATGCTATGTCATTATCAACGTTATCAGCAATAGGAAGTTCACTGATCAATAAATTGATCGAAACAAAAAAATATTATGTATTAAAATTTTGATTATAAGTTTTATAAAAATTGAGTATTCGATTTGAATTCAATTTATAGGAACACTAGAGAATATCAAATTATTATTTCAGATATTTTTATATTTAATATTAATGTACATATTTTAAAAACTGTTATTTGTTTTAATACCACTTTTTATTATTCTACCTACCAAAAATTAAAAAAATAATAATATAATTAGGATATTAGTATTTAATTTCTTAATTATTATTTATTTTTTAAAAAAATTGAATAACCAAAATACCAAACCAAATAACCAAAAAAAATCAATAATAACTAAATCGAACTAATTAACAAATATTCAAAGATAACTACTATTTAAAAATAATTATACAGTCAGCAACATTTACTTAAGCAATTATATAAGAGTTGTATCCTTAGTTGGACTCCAACTCAACTCAGTATTCAAAAGTAACTACCACTAAGAAATAGTCTTACATAACGTCCCCCATAAATCATATATGCATACATACATACATACATACATATATATATATATGTATGTATGTATGTATATACAAATATAGTAAACTATACATGAATCAATCTCTAGCTACATGTACAAATTGAGGTGAATAAGATTGTTTTGCTCATCAAGTGCGATGATACGAATCTGTCGTATCTGTCTTTTTCACCCACATGTTTGTGATATCACTCTCAATTTACATTGTGATGTGACCAAGATAGATATAAAAGTATAAATCCCTACAAATTTAAAGAAAATTTCCCATTTTGCTATGAAGACTTGGTTTTATATTTAATTCTTTAAGCCCACGTTCTATAAGAGTTCCTTTATTGTACTTGACCGATATTTTACAATAGACACTAAAGTTCAATTTAAAAGGATCATGTCTCATAAATTAACTTTTATAAATATTTTTTTTGTTTTATTTTAAAGGCACTTCTAAATTCACTTGTATTAATACTACCTTATGAATTCATAATTTGTCGGAAAAAATTCAACGCCCCTAACTTCAGTTCTTGTCGCAGATAAGAACTCAACATCCATGCAATTTTCTGAAGATGAATTAATTCTTAAGTAGTTAATTTTGGTTGATTCAATTACCCTTAGAGTGCATTCGGCATCGTACTCCTTCATTCTCTTATTATCATGTTGTAATTATGCGTTTGATAGTTCCCTTAGTTAACCTCAATTTTTTCCTTACTCTCATCACATATTTTATTTCTATATTTTCAGAATTACATTATATGGGGACAGGTTCATTGCAATAATGCCAAAAAAAAAAAAATAGTAATCTACTTTTCTTTAGAAACATGTACCACATATGTTTACTTTTAATTTGTCGGAAGCCATCACCACAAACTTAAAGTAGTTTTTATTCATAGCCGTGTCCAATAATGCAGGCAGACCCTTCGCTTTCTTTTCTTCTCCTTTTTTTCCCCTCTTGTCTGTATGCTTTATGTAATGTATGGGTACAACAAAAAAATCAGCAAAATGTTGAAAAGCTGACAGAGAAATTTATTCCAAATTTGTGGCCTTTCGGTTGATTGGAGTAGCAAAAGCAGATTGGGATTATGGAAAAGAACAGAAAGACATATTTATTTGTAATTTAAAGTTAGCAATGATTTTTTATTTTTATTTTTCTCTCAAGATTAAAGAACTCAATGTTACAATAGTGGCAAAAAGCAAGAGTATTATGCAGTACTGGTCACACCATTTTTCACCTTAATATGATGTTGTATGAGACCCACTTTTGCAAATCCTATACACTTTTAGATTGTTAATTGCTCCTCTTTCTTTAATTATTTAAATTTGTTTAAAGAAGATATTAGTTAATTTTTCAGAAGAATATAGAGAGCTTCTTTCCTTTTTTTTTTAATACCTTATTAGTTATGAAAATAGAATCTAACCAACTTGATCGATTCAATGCTTGGATTAGGTTAGGGTAGAGAAGAGGTCAGGACGGTAGGTTTTGAATTTTAGTCGTTGTTATTCAAATTCAAGGCCTTACTCGTTTTAATTTTTATCCTTCTTTCTTTCTAGTTAGGGAGTCCATAAATGAAAGCCTCTTCACTTTTCCGCTTTGCTTCTGAATCTAGACGACGGCTTGAGGTGGAAAAGAGAGTGTTTCGTATACACGGTTTAGTAAGTAAGTGGAACCGACGACGATGAACTTGACTCGTTCTTTTGATCATGTAAACTTAATTTGATTAACTTGCAATAATTAGGATGGAAACGGATAAATTTTTTGTGTCACCAGTATATATCTTTTTCCAGTAACCATATGCTGATTTTTATGAGAGATTTTCTTTTTTATATAAGAAAAGCCAACATTTTGTCACATAATCATTGTCCTCTTTCACTCAATGGAGACGAAACAAAACGGGTGGGGCTCATGTTTTCTTTTGCTGAGGCTCTTTTGCTAGTTTGACATGAGAAAGGATTTCTTGAGAATAGAATATATGATAATGCATATATCATTTTGTCAGTGTAAGAAGTTGCTTTGATGCAATTGAGATTTGGATTTGATATTTCATTTTAATATTTTACTATATAAATGTAGGTCAATTAAATATAATTTATGATAAGTATATATAATTAAAGAAATATCAATACAATTGGCATGGATTTGTGATGTGGCTTACATCCCGAGGTTTGAGGTTTCAACTTTATTTCACAATTTGTATTCTGATTATTTGTTTTTAGTTGGTAATTATTCTTTTTACAATTGTTAGTGACTTAAATATAGAAGTGTTCTTATTAGAACAATCTAAAAACCTTTTTAACAACAATTAAGATACAGGTTGAGTGGTCGCATCTACATATCTAAATATAACCCCTAACAATTTATAATATAAAATAATAAATTAAATACTAAATTAACGTAGAGGACTCAGAATCGAGTTTCATTTAAGATTTCTGCTTCAATTTGATGTGGGCTTAGTTGTAGTCCATTTTGGTAAAATTTTAAGCTGACGGGGGCATGTTGGTTGTTTGGTTTGGATGAAAAATATTGGGGAATATTTACTTTTACAAAAAGATTTCTTTGATAGATTGATGTGATTATAATTTGCTTTCCGTATTAAAACAGACATAGAGTTTTGTTGTGTACCATTTGTTGATTTGGGCTTAAAAAAGAAAGATATTTTGAGTTGGGTTAAAGCGTCAAGAAAAAGGAATATGATTGATTAGATGTAGTAAATTTATGACTTTTAAAAATGCATGGGACGTAATTAGAGAAATTGTAAAATGGAGAGGAGCCGAATCCCTTATTTTCACCACTATTATTATGACTCATAATTAGCTTAGCTCACTGTTGTCTTTCTATAATACCACAGTACTTGTTTTATTCTGTTTTTTTTTCCCTAGCTATATTTGATAGGTGATTGCAATAATGTCACTCCCCACTGTTGCTTTTAAGAGGTTTTTTTCTTTATTTTAAATTTTTTATTCTAATTTATTACATCTCTTAATACACTTTACATATACACGTCAAATATATATGATTTACTTCTGATGTGGATAAATAATTCTTATCCTGAATTGGATAAATATTCTTGATGAATTCCTCTCCAAGAATGAATTGCGAACAACTTCTTATTTAGGAGATTCATGTATGCAGTTCGAACAGATCATTGGAGGGTCTTCTGAAGAGAACAAAACTAAACCTAAAGTTGGAAATGAGCAAATAAATTAAGTACTTAATAAATGAAGGGTATTTATAGTTATTTAAGTGAGATATTCATGGCAAGATTCTTTGATATGACTTGAGCCGTATAGGCTTGTATTGTATGTTGTATTAAACTAATATCTGATGTTTTTAGACTATATAAATCTTTTATGTGATTTGAACTTTTTGAATCTGAATATTTCGTTGAGTTAAAGTTAAATATTTTTTGAATCTAATTTGAAATATGCCCATCAACTTTAAATGTGTATTTAAGAAAATATTTTATATATATAGTAATATATTTATAAAATGTAGTACGAAATACCAAATTAAAATATAAGATCCGAAATACTTTTCCCCCAAATGAAAAGCCGAATTTTATTCCAACTTAGCATAATATTTTTTAAAAACTGGCTTAGCACTAGTATCTTCCTATCATCCACAATCTTCCTTTTCCAGTTTCCTTTGATTTTGCCTTACTAATTCCCAAATAATTTAATTCATGTTTTTGTTTTAATTATTATTATTTCTTGTTATATTGCAAATTTATACTGTTTGTGGAACTTCCTCACAAGCCCAGTACCATCTTGGGCTATGTACCACCTCAATAGTTAACAATCTATAATATGTTCTCAATTACCAATTCTCTAAATTTAACTTATTTGATTAATCTGACAGCAGAATATACTAATTTTTCTGCTATATATTAATTTATTTTGTCTCTGTATACTAACTTTTTAACTAATATTCTTCATGTGAATATGCTAATTTTTCTGCTATATATTAGTTAATTTTGACTTTATATATACTAAACTTTTTTACTAAGATTCTTCATGTTTCATTTTATACGCCTGAATATTCAGGCAACTCTTAAGATAGATGTTCTTGAAGTTTGAAAGATAAAGAACTATGCTGAAGTATGGGAATCTCCTCTTTTATTAACATATATATTTGTTAGACCTTTGTTGACACAAAAAAAAAAAATACAATTAATTTTTATGTCGTAGTATATTATACCTTTATGGACATAAAAAAAAATACAATTATTTTTGTCATAATAAAATTTTGATTTCTTGACATTGGTAAAGTTTATAATTTGATATCATGAAATATGGAGATTCTAGAAATAAAAAGTTATTTCACTAATAATTTAAATATAATTAATGAAATAAAAAATTATGTTTAAATCACATTAGTTGAAAATTCCAAGAGTTTGACAAACTGATAGTGACAGACGAATCCATATTTACATGATTCCAACGTAAGTAAGTAGATCGGTTTGATTATCCTGTCATCTTTACGTGTTGAAATTCATTTCAATCTTTATGTTTATGAATGAAATGGATATCTTTATGCATATTTATAATTAATGGCACGATAAATGTTTACTTTTTCAAATTCCTTTAATCTTATGTTGTTTATTAAAAATGTAAGTTGGTTTGGAAAGGAGTGAACTACATGTCCGATTATTTATTCTAATTTGATATTTTATCACATATATTTTTTTAAATATATATTTAGCATGGTTCTAATTTAATATTTTATAATATATAATTTTTTAAATATATTTTTAACATGAATCATATAAATTTATTTAATTGGCGTGATGGAGCCAAAAAAGTTTTGCAGCATAATTAGGATTTCATTGATTATTAGTTAATTATCTCTTACCTCAGACGGGAACATTTTGTTTAGGAGCAGGGCTCCAAACAGGTCTCAGCCCATCCACCCTAAAGGGCGGAATACCACCCCCTTGGGCCGGAGATATAACTTACTTCTGAGAAGTGGCCCAGGGACTTTCCCGAGTTGGACCTTACAAAATGGCAGGCCATAACCCCTTTCACTGGCCTTCCGGATCAGTCTGAACGTGCAGGTGGTTGATTATAATATAAAGATGGCTGACAGTACTTTGTTAACTGATGTGGGACAAAAATCCAGCATAAGGATAAATGCATTAGAAATGCATTAGAAATGTGAAATACTAAAACAGAAATCCCAACATGTACAAATAGTTATCAATCAATAAATAAATACCATAATCACAATTACACAAATGGGATAAAGCAATCGCAGCCATTATTCATTCATGCATATACATACCACAGGATAAAAATTGAAGCCATTGAAAACCAGAAAACCAAAAACAAAGACAAAAAAACCCCAAGAATTCAAGCAAACCCCACATCCTCTTCCTCATCGTCTTAGTTCTCCAGTCCCTCCTCTTCATCAAACTCTTCCTCATTATCAGCATTGGCATCTTGATACTGCTGATACTCTGAAACCAAATCATTCATATTACTCTCTGCCTCCGTAAACTCCATCTCATCCATTCCTTCCCCGGTATACCAATGCAAGAAAGCTTTCCTCCTAAACATCACCGTGAACTGTTCCGAAACACGCCTGAACATCTCTTGTATCGACGTGGAATTCCCCACGAATGTCGACGACATCGACAGCCCCGTTGGGGGAATGTCGCAAACACTTGACTTCACATTGTTCGGGATCCACTCGACAAAGTAGGATGAGTTCTTGTTCTGCACATTGATCATTTGTTCGTCCACTTCTTTTGTGCTCATCTTGCCGCGAAACATGGCCGAGGCGGTCAGGTAGCGGCCGTGGCGCGGGTCGGCGGCGCACATCATGTTCTTGGCGTCCCACATTTGTTGGGTCAGCTCGGGGATTGTTAGGGCGCGGTATTGTTGGGAGCCGCGCGAGGTTAGTGGCGCGAACCCCACCATGAAGAAGTGGAGGCGTGGGAATGGGATGAGGTTCACGGCGAGTTTGCGGAGGTCGGAGTTGAGTTGTCCCGGGAAGCGGAGGCAGCATGTAACTCCGCTCATTGTCGTTGATATCAGATGGTTCAGATCACCAACTGCAATCGTAAAAATTAGACAACCCATATGAGGTTAGTTAACTTATTCTTCGTTTGCGTACTAAGGAGTATCTCTGTGTTTGGTAGTGTGGAATGCATTAAAGAAAATGCAGGATAACTGTTTGTTCTAATGCGTCATAGAAACTAGAATGACTACGACAATCTACATTTTGGTAGCTATCTTATAGAATGGTCTTATGCGTGGCTGCCTGGCTAGAGTTTTAAAACGCATTTGAGTGCTTGTTATAATGCCTCAAAGAAACTAAAAATGACGTGATGGATAGATGTGCTTAGGATTGAGTTTTGATGACTTACAACTTGGATTAGTGAGCTTGAGTGTGCGGAAGCAGATGTCGTAGAGGGCTTCATTGTCTAGGACCATGCACTCATCCGCATTTTCAACTAGTTGGTGGACTGAAAGGGTAGCATTGTAGGGTTCAACAACAGTGTCAGAAACCTTTGGTGAGGGGAAGACGGAAAATGTCATCATCATGCGGTCAGGGTACTCTTCTCTGATCTTGGAGATCAGCAGGGTTCCCATTCCCGATCCCGTGCCTCCTCCGAGTGAATGGCATATTTGAAAACCTATCATCATCATATATATAACAATAGATTCATGTTGTCTTCCATCATAATTAAGCTGCATTATCAAAGTCATTTTCCGAATGAAAATTTAATAGATGAAGTTTTTATGACCCGTTTTGGACCATTAGTAGGCAATATTAACATCCCAGAAAGAAAAAAGTATTGAGATTGTCGAATTTCCAGTGTCTTTCTGTTTTCGTCATGTTTCAAAGACAATGCTTGTAAATTCTATGACATTTAAAGCAGAAAGAGCTAGTAATTCTAGAAAGTATACCTTGCAGACAATCACAGTTCTCCGCTTCTTTACGAACAACATCAAGCACAGAATCAATCAATTCAGCTCCTTCAGTGTAATGCCCCTTGGCCCAATTATTTCCAGCACCATTCTGTCCGAAAACAAAGTTATCGGGCCGAAAAATTTTGCCATACGGTCCAGTCCGTAGGCTGTCCATGGTCCCGGGCTCAAGGTCCATCAACACAGCTCGAGGTACATACCTCCCTCCACTAGCCTCATTGTAATAAACATTGACCCTCTCGAGCTGAACCCTAGAGGTGCCTACATAATTTCCGAGGGCATTGATACCATGCTCATCACAAACCACCTCCCAAAACTTGCCACCAATTTGGTTGCCACATTGCCCTGCTTGAATATGAAGAATTTCTCTCATTTTTTTTAAATTTTTTTTTTTCCCTTTTCTACTTCTCCTCAAAGGACCAAAGTATTTGTTGGCTCAAACCAAATAAGTTACAAAAACTTGGTAGAGGACAATGCAGAGAGCTTGTGGGGATTGAAGGAAAATTGGGTTTTGTAGTGAAGATAGGAATGGAAATAGTACATGTGATTGGGACTTTGATATTTTTCTATCTCTGAAGGGATAAGAATAATTGATGGTTACAATTAATAATTTCATGTGGGCTTGTTTTTCGGCCACCATGTCAAAGCTCAACAGGAACTGTGAGCTGGATTCGAAAGGAGACAAGACAACTAATTTACTCGATATCTCATGTGGGATGCATATACATTCCAAAATTACTCACCCATCCTTTGTCCTTTTCAATCTTCCTAATGATAAATCCTATTTATGGCTCCCACTATTTTCATCATATTTGTTTGGTGAAATCACACCATTTCATTTTTGGTTTATTTTCGGTATATTTATTCTAACAATTGTGTGCTTATGTGTTATGATTGTTCTTAATGTGAACTGGCCGTTTGAGTAAAAGTTATCTATTTCTGAGGCTGGAAATGAGATTTTTAAGAATGTTGTGATCAATACACAAATGAAATATATGTGAACACGAATTGCTACTTCACCTTATCTTTCTGGTGAAATGTGAAAATCAAATGTCATGAAATATTATGTCATTTTTTTGGATGGTGCGGGTGTGATATTTTTTCTTTAATTCTTTTTATAAAAATTAGCATTTCTTAATCATAAAGAATGAGTTTAAAAATAACAATCGTCGGTTGCCAACTTGTGTAATATGGCATCTTAATGAGAGGGAAGGTTGCGATAGGTAGGGGAGGTTCAATTATTGAAGCCATGAGTGTCTCTCTGTCGATTGATATGTCTGTTCTCGTTATTATAAATTCACCATCCTACCCTCTCATTTCCAGCTCGTAACAAAAGTAAGAGTTGGTTTTATAATATGGAATCCAATGTTGTTGTCATTCTTTTATACTTTTTCAGTCCCAATTTAAGTTCATTGATGTTGTTGGTCTGTAAATTTTACTATTTTTCTAAGTATAATAGTAAATAATTAGGTCAATTGTTCTTCAACCTAATCGAGTTATATTGGGTACTATAGCAAATTAATGATTTAAATTTTAGCAATATAGAAATTGTCCAAAGATCATTATGATAAGTTAGTTGTAGTCATAATAACAAAATTCTTCGAATTTTTGAAAATAATTTGAATAAAACATGATATTTTTATGGGAAGATGAAATTCCGTATATATTTTTCATAAATAGTAATGTGACAAATTCTTTAGAAATTTTATTCCTATTTTAATAAGATTGCATTATATTAACTTATTTTTCTATTTTTTCAATACATATATATATAAATTTACTAAATAATATAATTTTTATTGACAATCTTCACATAGAAATGTACTATTTTTATAAAATAATTAGGTATTTTGTATCGATATATTTTCGAATTAATCACGAATTTTAAAAATAAATTATAAACAAGATTTTGTTAATTTTTTTCAAATTAATCCAAATAATATCCCAATAACGAATTTTAAAAACTAACGAATTATTAATTTTGAAATAGATGGATCATAATAGCGTATTGAGTGAAAATCAATGGATTAAAACAAAAAATATATATATATATAATCTTAAGAGACGGTATCACCAAGTATATGAGTGCATTATTGATTATAGGGAGACAATTGCAAATCTGGTATTAATATACACGTATCTCCCTGTCAGGTTCAAGGGACCAAAAATGGTTAGATTATTAGTAAAGAACAAGACCTGAAATTATGCTGATACTTTTTCACTTTTTTCCTTCTTTATTTAACCGTGTCAAAGATATGATTCTACAGCTTGCTGCCGTCACAGCATTGTTATCAAAATCAAAGTATTTCTACTGTACTGATGGCAATGATTGGATCCTACAAGCTGTCAGTATCCGAATTACTTTGTAATAATCCCCTACAGCAACCGAGCACCAATCAAAGACCATAGTCGAATTACTTTGTAGTAAAATCAATTACCTTTCTATCAGAGTATCCTCTTCATTCTGGAAAAATTATCAAATTTCTCACTGGTATGACCTAAAAATCAAGATACACTCTGTTAGAAAAGTAGTATGTGTTCCAAGTTGTTTGACATGATCTGTATGAAGTACATGGATGAAGTTGTATCTGTCTTGTACATGGATGAAGTTGTGTCTGTCTTCTACATGTAACGTAGGATTCAACATACACAAACATAAAAATCCGAAAACGATCAAACTAGGGAGATGCTGCGTGAGATAGAACCTAAATTTAAAACCATCATATTTTTCCTTAGAACTCGTTAGATTACACATGATAATGAAAGTGAAAGTAAGCTGGTAATAAAGGTAAGCATCAATTTGATGAGTAGAAATGGAGGTGAAGTACCAAAACCAATAATGAGATAAGAATTTCTACGAATCTTGAGTATAACATGGTAGGTATCAGAGGAAGAATGGGAGCACATGGGGCATTACCACACCCACATGGACTCGGGATGCAGCTGGATCCTGAGGTGGACACACTCATTTCATTGTTTGGATACTATGTTTTATTGAGCTTATATAGTTGACAGAGGTAAGGATCCAACAACTTGCATTTGTTTATATGCATTCTCGTGCAACAATGCTATGCTGCCTTACTATTGTACATGCAGGCTCACACAAGATTCAGACTCGTTCAATTTGAAAGGCAATGGCATACGTATTTGGGATTGGAAAACACAAGCAACGATATCCACGAGAAAGTGCAACGAAAGAGAAAGGTAAAGGAAATCAGCAAACATCATCAGAGCAACAATTCAATTAGGAACAGGCACATAAGAAAGGAAACACTCAAACAACAGATACTTCTTCTTATCAACCATATCCGCAGCTTCAGAAAACAGGATGTTTCAAACTAGATGTGTCTTAATCTTGCCCATGTTTCATAACCTAGAGATGGAACAATTTAGCTTTTGTACCTATAATTTCTCCTCACTAAGGCATCAAGCCACCGATAGTTGCATATCTCAATAGGATACAAAAGAGCAGTTTTGTTACTCAACCAAGAAAGAGGAAAATGCTCACAAGAATCATTCAAAGCAACAATCTTCACATGGAGAACCAATGAAAAAACTAAATACGACACAAATTTAGTGCTGAAAAAGGAAATATGGCAAAGCTGATCCAAGAATGTACCTAAGCCCGACTATGACAATTGACATGGTTAAGATTACCCAAGAGTTTCATTGTCCCAAACTTTACCTGCAAACAACAATATATATCTTCCTCCCCACTTCTTTAGACACCCAGTTCCAGATTTCACCCGAGAACTCATGGTAGGGAAAAAGCGTGATGATGACAATATTCTAAATTGCAATCACTAATATATATTCTTGCAACCATTTCAAAAATCTGTTAACTTCTTTCAATATCATGGTTTGTGTGATAGCATTATAAAAATTTCAACTGAGAATTTTACACGAGCAGCTTAGTACCAGGGAGGCGCATCAAATTTTTGTCCTGTTATTAACTGAAAAAGACTGCCCAAAATCCCTCTGGGGTTACTCCAGATATTAAGGTCTGATATACAGGAAAGAAAAACTACACTATAGTCTGAAGAAGATTCCCAAATCACCTTGGAGAGCGGTTGTGAGAATCAAAAAAACAGCATTAAAATTGGCTGGTCATAAAAAGCATGTTAAACATTCTCGAATGACCTCTCAGTAGAGCAGCTCCTCAAAAACAGGATCTACTCTTTGTCCCCACTTCCCATGGTACAATTCAAGGAGTTTTTCAGCTGGAGTTACACCTGCCATGAGGAATATTCACAAGAAACATCAAATAAAATTGGGTTAAAGAGGCACTAAATAAAAGACAAACACAAAAGATATATATATATATACACATATTTATATATAAAAGCCAAACATACACCAAGCCAAAAAGATTAAGAAACCAAATATCTACTTAACAAATTGTGGGGGCATGCCATAAAGGACAATTTTCTTGTACAGCATTGGTGATATCCTCGTAAACTCATTTTTAGGGATGAGAATACTAATATTGAGGAGGTTTTAAGGATATGAGTTTGTATTCCACAATAGTCATTTTTGTAATGTAAGATTGGATGAGACCTAAATTTGCGAAGGATCCCAAGTAACTATGCATGACAAGTAAGTTCATTTTACATGGCCAGTGAAATTTTGTGTGCCGCCTCTTGTTAGGAATAAGAAGTAACAAATTTAACACATGTTAAATAATTTCAACTCAGTAAAATATAAAGAGGTGAGAGTAAGGGAGGTTCAATCCAAAAATCCACAAAAAAAAAAAGTGACCTTCATTACTTACCTGTTTTAACCACTTCCGTCACTTCATTTAGAAATCCGGTTTCCTTAAAGCCTCTTCTTTCCAAGCCATCCTATGACAAAGAAGCGTGCAGATGAATAAGCAGATAGGAAGAAATGATAGAACACCTTTCGCAACCTATTCTTGTTACCAATAATTGACACTTAAAGCTACTACACTTAAATCAAGCAAACTGGGAAAACACAAAATGGAATAACTAGTAAATCACCTTTGCGAAATACACAACTTCTTGGGCAACATGCTTCAGCAGTCCATCCCGAAATGGCGTCTTCAGGCCACTCTTTGGTACCTATTACATAGTTTTGGATTAAGAGGGAATCTTCATGGCTATAAAAGAAAACTTACAAGTGCAGAAATGGTATTGCAGGACCAGAAAAGATATCGTCTCACAGAATTACTCATATTTCATTTTGTATTTTGAAAAAAAGAACAGAACACCAGAAACTTTCAACCAATGGAAAAGTTAAAACCACCGAGGTCATCTAACAAACCAGAATGTTCAATAAACTTTATGTGCTTGGCCCTACAACTCCCTCATATTCAGTGCTGTACTAAAATTTACTAGTTTGTAGGTAACAGGCCTTACCGCAGAGGAAAAACCCTCTTTTGTCAACTGGGTTTAAAAAGTAAAGACATGCTATAATGTATATGCATGTTGGCAGAAGACCGAATGCATTTTACTCTATAAAACACATTCTAGTTGATACCTCATACACTTAAAATCCTGTCTACTACATAGGACGTACGCAGCCGCAAAGACATGCACTCTCCGAAAAAATCACCACCTCTTCGAAGAGCGTTAGCATCTCCATAGTTTTGGTATGAATAAAACTCCAAATTCTCTGAACCCTAAATGAAGGCACTTACACATTTTAATGACCACGAAATCAGTCGATGGGCAATTCTGCTAGTAATGATGTTAGAATCCTCTGCTTGATTATCAAAATATATGATTAGCAGCTTCAATTATTAGAAAAGAGATGATGATGACCAACAATGAGACACACACATAAGTGCGCATGCACAGAAATATAAGAGGAAAGTAGCAGCTGCAAAAGCAGCAGAAATAATACAAGTGATAAAATATGTAGCCGCAAAAGAGCATCAAGATCTCTCCCTTTCACTCTCAGAAAGTTGGGCTTTGCAAAGTAGAGTGGAACTTTGGAAGAGATCAGAGATATAAAGAAAGAGTTTAATGCTATGAAATGCAAAAAACAGGGAAGTTAAATTGGGTCGTCAGTTAGAGTTAGCTGCTAAGGAAGGTAGAGTGCAATGAGCTTAAATGTCATGAAAATAGCTCCATGTTCACATTTATTTTTCTTTGGTTTATTATTTTGTTACAAGTCTTCTTTGGTTTGTCGAACAACGGTCAAATTCTATTTCACAAAATTATTGTTCTGGCCCAACTTTTAAGAAGTGCAACCATGTAAAGGCAGTAAGAACACTCCAAGCAAACCTGAAAGAAGTCATATTTTCCAAAGAAGATTTATTCTTGGCGCATGGCACCTATTTGTGGTTTACTGTATAATAGCAACAGAAGTTTTATGAAGCGAAAATCACATGCCTCACCTCTGAGAAATGCATAACTCTGTTAAAAGATTTACGTCAAATTAACCAAGAATGTCCAATTAGCCACTTGGATACAGTTTTACTGCTCTTGAATATTTATTTCAAAGAGATCAATTAAGATCAAAGTCGCAGTCAGCCAGCTGAACATGTTACCTTATTCCTAAGCATCTGTCTTTCTTCTGTTGTCCAATCAGCTGTCAATTCCAGAACATTTTGTAGAGAGACCTCATCATACAAGAGACCCACCTGAAATTCAGTGATATTAGTATTAGACCTCTATATTTCAACCAAAATATAGTGATACAGAAACACAAATAAAAACATAAAGCAGTAATGCTGAATCAGAGCATCTTTCTATGTCAAAAACGTGCATTCTGCAGGTGACTCTGTGGGGGTTTCCTGTTGCCCCACTCCTCACCACCAACAACCACTTCGCCCTTTAATTGCTAAGGAGATTAAGAATGCTCACACTACAGGGAACAAAAAGTACACTTATTACTAAATTTTCATCATTAATTCTTCAACAAGAACATGTAAATCACTAGCCATACCCGAAAATCTTATATTTTCTGTTGTCATAAGTTGATAAACCCTGTCATGCTAGTAAGCCACATAAACAAAATAACAAGCTATATACTATTCAAATTAAGAGAAAATACCCAGAATGCAGGTAGTGCGCATAGCCTCCTCCAAGGTCCTCCATCAGCACCTCTCATCTCCAAGTATCTTTTAAGCCTAACCTGGAAAAAGATAACGCCGGGAATCATGAAAAACATCAAGATGACTGGCATAGATTTTCAGCCAATTAATCGCAATATAAACCTCTGGAAATATTGTTGTCAAATGATTCTCCCAGTCATTGAGAGTTGGATATTCACCCGGAAGACAAGGAAGTTTCCCAGCCATAAAATCCTGCAGCAGATTCAAATAGGAACACCTATAATCACATGACATAACAGCAGAATTACATAACCAGCAAATTTATAGAGAAAGAATCAAGTATAGATAAAAACCCGGAAGGACATCCCAGCACAATCAATATACTTTTTCTTCCGATAGACAAAATACATTGGAACATCAAGAGCATAATCTACATACTGTTCAAACCTGTGCCAACAAGACAAGAAACACGCTTAAGTATGAAGTAGTCCATTAATACCTTACATCCAAATCACAAATGCTCAAGATTCTAAGAAATTTAGAACCGACATAAGAAAAATGCAACAGACATATGCTGCTTTTATTAGTTCAGCAAAAGCAAATTATTTTAAAACAACCCTCTCAAGAAAAAGAAGGAAAATAAATTTCCAGACACTCTTAGAGTGGCGAGACAAGCACCAAGCCATTTTGGAAAGGCGCATAATTAACTTCAGAACATGAGTTTTATGTACAAGACACAAACATCTTTGCCATCAGACAAAAAATATTTTCTTCAATTATGTTGCTCACACAACTTACAGAGCCTGATCCCATACTTATCTGGCGTCAGCTAAATAGATCCTCCTGTCACAATTCTACAGCAAAAATTTAAGTTTATCAAAAGTTAATGACAGCCAGAACTACTCCACATAGGACGGATCCCTGTCCAAACCTCGATAATGGAAACCAAAGTTAGAGAAAAAATAGCTAAAGCAGAAGGTTGTCTTTGAAAAGAATCACTTCTTTTATATACTTATAAATCATGACAATCAGCATACATGAATTAATATCTCTAATCCCACTGATTTCTTCAACTTCATATGATGATTCATTGATGGCAAAGCAAAGAGAGTCCATGTCTTGAGTAATAGTTATCATGTCAAAACATATCATAAAGCACATTATTTAACATCTCTTCGCTGCATATTCATGTATGGCTTTAGACCAGTCAGGAAACTTTACAATAAATTGAGGGTAAGTTTCTTTATTATTTTCATTTAATTAGAGAAGAGGCTAGCTAGCACAATTTCCAGCCACATTTGAAAGCAATGCGTCTTTAAATTAACGGAAACTTTTCTCCCAAATACATGCCAAATGGTTTGAACAAGATAAAACAAAACTTTACTGCACAGAAGAGAACCAAAGAAACAAGACTCAAACATTTTCTTTGAATAGCATAAGAAAGTTATATTCTTATAATGTATTCAAAAACAGGCTTTCTCTTTAGTTTATGCTATGTAATGCAAAGGGAATTCAAAGAAAGGTCTTTCAGTTTAATTTTAGAATAAAGATACAGAGAGCTTCCACAAGGACTTAGCACCCGACTTCACCAAATCCCTTTTTCAAATTTGAGCAGAGATGAGGACAAGGCAGTGATTTTTAGCCAGTTCAAACTCAAAATAGAGTTCGTGGCTAAACAATAGGTATTTGTTACATAGATCCACTAACAAATTTTCTTGGAAATGAACTCAATTTCACATTTTAAATTACTATTTTAATAACCTAATAATTAAAAACATTTCAAGGAAACCTCTTCAAAGTGTTACTTATTAGACTGGAAAGTTCAATATGTTCAAATTTATTTAATTTGATTAGCATAGATATGTGAATCTGTCTTTCGGTTATCAACTACTAAGACACACCATAATTAAAAGTATATATAACCTTGTGGCATCAACTATAAAAGAGAGACAAAAGTTCTTATATACAAAGGTTAAACAGAACTTAATTCAGGACAAACAAGTATTCTTTTTTGGGGAAGTGGCCATTTTAGAGGCAGAAACCCAAAGTGGAAAAAGTAGTAATCATTATGGGGCAGTGAGAGTAGTTCTGACGATTATTAGATTTTCCATCTGCCTAATCAAGCAGTCGATTGTAGAAGGAAACTTACCCAAAAGAGTCATCAAAGACAAATGGAAGCATCCCAGCACGGTTATTGTCAGTGTCTGTCCAGATTTGGCTGTGGTCAAAAATGAATTATTACGTGAAACCAACTTCTTAAAAGCCTTAATCAATGAAATACAATTCCAGACCAACATTTAAAACACTGAAGAGGCTCGATCATGGGAAGACCTAACTACCTTCTCATGCTAAGATAACCGTTTGGTTTCCCTTCAGTGAAAGGGGAATTTGCAAACAATGCCGTAGCTATCTGTTTAAGAAACAAGTTAGATTCCACATAATCAAATAAGTTCCTGCACAATGTATGACCAACTTACGGGCTGCAAGGCAAGACCAGCCCGAAACTTCCTTATCATATCAGCTTCAGAATGAAAATCCAGATTCACCTGCAAAACAAAAGGTGGACCACTGTTCATAGAAAAACATGTATAGTATAGCATCTCTACAGATGGAAATATGGAGGTGTCAAATAATGTATGGTCACAACCAAATAAATACCAATGAACAGCCACAATGAGAAAGTTCAAAATTTCTCCTCACCTGGACGGTACATGTTCGGAACATCATATCGAGTCCAAGTGACCCAACTTTGGGCATGTAATTTTTCATAATCGCATATCTTCCCTGAGCCAAATTATTTTGTCAGTATACATAGCAGTTCATGAGATCTTATACAGTTTTTACACTCTGTAGGGATGAAATTGGGACAAATTGAAATATGCAACAAACTAACTCATATTAACTGAAGGAAATGAATTTTGCATGCTTAAATACAGTATCCTGAACTATTATTGGAAAACCATTGAAGGACTAAAGATTTAAGTCCAACTAATTAAAACAATAATTATCAATTTTGGAAAAACTAAAATATTAATGTGTGAAGAAATTACCAACCTCCTTATATGATCAGCAGTGACAACAAAAGGTATATTGGAGGCATATTGGTTGTCTCTGTATACAAATCTATGGCTCAACTTTACAAATTATTTTGTCATAAATTACCAACCTCCGTATATGATCAGCAGTGACAACAAAAGGCATATTCTGGCCATATTGGTTAACTCAAGTTTACAACTTATTTTGTCTTTACAAGGATCCGATTAGCAATCTGTTCTTTCTTGTTCTCTGAGCAAAAGGAAAGAATGGCATAAAAGATATCTTTCAAATGTATCACACAATCACTTAATAATCAACCAATTTATGCAGAGACATTTTTCTCTGCATCACAAGCCTATCAGTCCCTGAGACGCGGATGCACAGTGGTGTAGCTTGAAAATTTTCTCAGTGGGGTTTAAGTAAAATTGTTATCACATATTTTTCAAAATAATGCTTATGACATTATAAAGATCTATTATCAATAAAATATTATCTAAAGTAACATCATAAATTACAAATACAAACCCTGAATATGATTTTATTAATTAAAAAGTCAAAAATAGACAATCAATTCCAGGTGTTTTGAAAGTTATTAGTTGCTTTTTATTCTTACAACTGATATTCACCAATTTCATGTTGAAGTTTCTAGACAATATGCAACAACTTTGAATTGCCACATTTCTCAGGCCTGTCGTTTAGAGCTGTGACCACAAGCAAAATTGTCAATTTTGTCCATTTTAAAAATTTTGTTCCGTTTGCCAGAGATCTTGACCAAGTGGTCACTCCAAATGGTCAGAGTGAGGCCTCAGTAATTTTATTAAGAGGTATTGGGTTCAAGTCCTACCCATGTGTGGGTAATTGTCTACTAGTTTTTTTCTTAAGTTGTCAACCTGTATGCTTTGGTTTAGAGCCATTGATTGTACTTGATTAATCTTTGATACCTTGATGTAATGAATGATGTATAAGATTGTTTCTCTCCCTAAAAAAAATGACTATTCAATTAAACTTTTCTGTTTTTCTGTTTTTAATGATGTCAACAGAGGATAATCCTTAAAATTTAATAATATTAACTCCTACAATTAGATTTTTAAGACGTGAGTGGGGTATGTTGACCCCACTCACTTGATCATAGCTCTGCCAGTGGCAATATGGAGATAGAGATTCCAAATAACCCGTTGTTAAAGTTAGATTCCAGCTAGTTAACAGTCCACTAAAATGCATTAAACACACAATCTTCCATTGGACACCAGAAAATTTGCTGCCTCCATTAAATTTGAAATCCAAATATACTAATTGATATAGCCATTACCTTGGGCATTATTGGTATGTCTTCACGTCTCCATTTGGGCTGAAAGCCAATTCCTAAAAATCCAATCCCCATCTCTTCCGCAACAGCCTTGACCTGAGTATTTCATTAAAACAACTGTTAAGCTAAATCAAATTGTTGGAGTCTGATATGGCTGGTTAAACAGAGTTGTCTACAAGTGTAACAGACTTGACAACTTTAAGAAAAACAGAGAGAGAGAGAGAGGGAGAGAGAGAGGGAACACATTCTCCAGCATTTTACCTGGAAGCCAAAGGACCACTTCTCAATGGATACTAGAAGACAGAAGAGGTAAGCTAAGAAATGTAATGCAAGGAACAAAATTTCCTAGCACCAGAATAACAAGTCATACAAGCTGTAAAAGGTGTAAAGAGGCATGGTTTACACTTCTATAGGAAGTTTTTTGCACTTAAGACACATGTCAAGTCAGACTAAATTGTGATAGCCAAGGGGTGCTATAAAAGCCAGACTTCATCATAAGGGAAGCAGTTCCTGCCCATAATCTTCCACGCACTCCAGTTCAATTATGACATGCTAGGGAACAAATTTACCAGATTAAACAACTCTTCAATATGAAGATGTAACTCAAAAAGAACATCATAAATGATGTGAAACTGCAATTTCTCCCATGCAATTGAGGAAAAGCGCGTGCATATTTTCATGTTTTCCAAAGCTAAATCAGAACCTTTTGAGAATTGAAATAGCAGTTTTTCATGTAAGGAAAGAGAAAACCCAGAATACAAGATTGCTCATGCTACATACCATAAAAACAAATCTACTAACCTGGTAAAGATGTGAATTGACTTCAGCACAAGTTTGATGCAGAGTTTCAAGAGGTGCACCGCTGAGCTCAAATTGGCCACCAGGCTCCAGCGATATACTCTGTTTTTCCTGCTAATCATAATAAACTTTTGGTAGAAACTACATTGAGAGAAATAAAAGCGGAATGCAATTTCAACGCAGGTTGTAACAGCATGCATTTGAGAAATGGGAAGATGCTATTGATATTAAGTTAATTTTCAACTTAGACCATAGGGATTAGTAACATGTTTTTTAAATGAACAGGGGTCAACTGATATATTTACTGTAGCAATTGTCTATTGTCCCATGCATACAAATGTGCTGCATAGCATATACAGAATAATGGGAATTCAACCACACATCATTCTAGAAATTGGAGAAAGAAAAGGACATACCTGTTTGAGTCCAATAATGTTTTCACCTTCCATTATTTTATCCCAATCAAATCTCTCAGATATACCATTAAGAAGTTCTGCTATCTGTTCATATTTCATGGGTCTTAATGTTCCAATTTCAAATCCGAATTTTTCATGTTCAGTCCCTATCCTGTATGAGCCAGTGATATACGGTTGTGTTAGATGTCAAACCACTGTTAATATATAAACCATCCAACACATGCACAGGCAACAACTAAATTCAAAACTAGAACTTCTTCCAAAGAAAGAAAAACAATCCAAACTGCAGGTTGAGATTTCTGACAATGAAACAAAAACCCAGCATTCATATACTTTGAAAAGCCTAGAGTCATGACAATGGTTGAAATCATAAAATGATGCTAGGTTTCCAGGCTAAACAGGAAGGCACATTAAGGAACAAAATATGAACATTTTCAAGTAACCAATATCACCAAAAAAACAAACACCAAGCAAGACCTTCAAGACTAACATGAAATATGATCTCATATTAGCGGACTATGAATATGACCCTTCCCCGCCACCCAATAAACAATAATCAGAAAAATATATAAATATAGCTAAGCAGTTTCATGATTAATCTGCTGAAAGCAATTGAAATGCCTAATAAGTTTGGAAAATAATCCCAACAAACTGCATGTTTCACCACGAAAAATGTTAAAAGTAGAATTTGGCACACAAATGCTAGTAGCAGCTTTAAAGCACATATTGAAACCTGAGGATCTTTTTACAAGAAATGATGCAAGTAAAATCTAAGTACCAATAAGAGCTAGAAGTTCAACCTCCATTTTTCCTTAGGCTTGCAACCAGAAGCAAGATAATCTACGAGATCTTCTTTTGTAAGCGGTTCTGCTGCAATAACAGCATCTTCTGTTGGAGGACTTGCAGCAACAGTTACCCGATGCCCTCGCCTCTGTCCCACTTCGGTGCCATCTGAACTCCAGCTTTGTGTCACCTTCAAGGAACTCCATGAAGGGGAACGCAAACCAAAGAAGATTTCCTTAGTTTTGGCTGACTCCATTGTGTTGGTAAAGCTATTAACTCCATTATGTCTAGCTTTACACTGTATAATCTCGGAATTAATGCAGTTAGATGAACCAGGATGGGACATCAAAGCCATGCCTGAGAGCTGAAAAATCAAGTACACAAATACTTGAGGAACCACCTTTCGAACTAAAAAAATGGTGTTGGTTCACCATTATGAAGTAAACAGACCACTGAATACAAACTGGTACATATCAAATATCCAAAATGACACGTGGTTCTAGAAGATTTTGTTGCAACTGAAATTAATGCAAATTACACATATTAACAAGGAATAGTCGAGTATATGCAATGCCATATTGCAATACCGGTTATATGATTGATTAAATACTTTAATGAAGTTTCAGGTTGAAAAGCAGCATACAACAGCACAAAAATTCACAAATTAAAGCAAGTTCAATTTTCACATCCATGGTTTGATACTCTACAGCGCGAAATTGATTAAGGATCATTGCATGATGCCTTATCTCAAGTATCCTATAGTCAAAAATGGGCCTCAATTACTTGGAGAAGCAATAGGGGGCCGATCATCATAATTCAAAGTATGCTGGAAAGCAAACCTTAATCAACCTTAAAGGTTCAAATTTTGTTTTTCGAAATTAAGTTCCACAGTGCCTCTGACTGTGTGTGTGTACTTAAGTTGTAAGTTGCTGAATATCATGGAAAAGAACCTCCACACTCTTGGACAGCAGTGGACTTGATTTACAATTTTTCTGCTCCCCGGTGACCAAAGAATATTTCCAGTGACCAATTCAAGAATCTTAAGATAATCCATAAACATATCACGGAGAAACTTGCACTCTTTCATAAATGCTGAACTCATGAAATGCATTTTAGACGCTATCCAAATAGTAAATGAAACAAACCAGCAAAATCTAGAAAACCCACAAACAAGGATCAAGAACCTTAGAATCAAAATCAAAAGCAATACAACAAAACTCAAGATTACTCATCGGACTTTGGTAAAAATTGAACTTGAGAAAAACACTACCAATGAACAGAACAACAAAATACCTTGTAGCGGGGCTTCAGAAAAACAGAACCAGAATTTCCAGTTTTGGTTTCACGGGAATAATACAGAGAGAGTGTGTGTGTGTGTGTCCAATTGATGGGATTGTGGAAATAGCGTACTATTTCATACACCACCATTTACAGAGTAGAGACTAAAAAAAGAGGAAAAGTATGGTCGAGGGGGCACGGCGAACTAAAATATGCGGCACCATCCACTCTTTCTGCTGTGATCCCTTCCACTTGCCTTCAGACACGTCATCTCATCATAAAGATTGCAACAACGATGTCATCCACTATAAAAAAACAAATGAATACTTATGAGGGAAAATGAAATATTCTTCTCTTTTTTTTATTAATCTTTTTTGGGGGCTTTTTCCAATATATTGAAATTAAATTGAAATAGTTACTATTATGTTTAGGTCTATTTTTAATAAAAGTACTGCCTATATTTAAATATATGTTTGTAGTCTCTTTTCACAATAATATTTCTTTTTTCTTTTTTCAATTTGAATTTCGTATCAAATAAAAATATATATACATAAAACAAAGCGAATTGATTCCTTTTTCTTATTTTCATGTTCATCCAATTTTATTTTCACATATATTCTTGCCATAAAAAAATAATATAATTAGCGATCAGCCGTCACTTTATCACATTATTAAATAAAAAAAATATGACATAAAATTAATAACATCCAATAAAACTCTTCTAGGGAATCAAATATTGAAATAGTGTATACAGTTAAAACGTGTACGAAAAATAATAAATACTAGCAATATTGAAATATAAATTACTTGAATGCGATCAAATTTTAAGAATTTGTTTCCAATTGAAATTCAAAAACAAGGTTAAAAATAGAAAAAACAAAAACAAAAGGTAGCATTAGATTAATTGAGGTGCTTGATGACGCAATTTGAGGTCAAATTATCTATGCAATGACGCTAATAAAGTAAACTTAATAATAAAATAAAGACCCAAGGGTTATGGGGCAATAGTCAATGCAAACAAGAAACGGCAAAGGAGATTGGCATATTTAAATCCCAGAAATTTTACATATTTTTGGTACAGAAGTATGGCCCAGATTGTCAATTTAACTGCTATGATTAATTAATGGTCAATTGTGAATGTTAAGATGTGCTTATTTGGACATAAAATTATATAAAGAAAAGAGCAATGCTATGTACTATGTTTTAACTGATTATCTTTTTTGTCATTTCTCCTTATGAGAATTAATTTTTATACTAAATCATGGGTCTCCATAAAATACTCAACAGGTTAAATATAAAGATCATAGAAGGTGACAGGGAAATAAAATTAAAATTTAATAGGTTGAGTTTATGAAATTTGTAAGGCCATAAATAAATTGAGCACTCTATAATCTGCATTATGAATATTTTTGATTCTCATAATTAAAAGACACGTGATCTATTTTTGTTCTCAACTTTGTAATTTATATTTGTTTATTTCGATTTTGATTTGAGCGTTGAAGGTTTTTCGCTGTATAAATTTCGATATCTCTAACGATTTTTTATAAAGGAGACGAATGACCACAAAATAATCATTATTTTGCGAAAAAATCATAAAATGAGTGATATTATATTATGTACTTGGATGTCTAAATAAACAATATACAAAGAAAATTTTACTATATTATATATTACCAACGATTATAAAAGGATGTCAAAAATAATCCAAAAAAAAGTTCATCTTACATAAGTGTAAGACAATGCTATTTTAGAATGTTCGGCAATGTGATTTTCATTTTTTAATTCTCAAACTTTTGGTAGAACTCCTAAAATTGTGTTAAAAAGAGTTAGAACCGTGCACGTCTCTTTGTAGTTTAATGGGAAAGTTTTGATGTTTTTACTTTGGTTAACTCCAAGAATTGCAGACAAACATCCATATGTTTTTTTTAGAGTAATTATTGCAACTTAGGCATGCCTGGCGGCCGCAATCATAGTCCATGGGCCACGGCTGCTCAAAAAACCATTCCAAGAACTATTGATTGAACTACCTTGGACCTTTGGACTCCTAAATATATTATGGTGTAAAGAGGTTAAAGTTTAACGTGGGCCAACCCATACACTCGATAGCAAGAGTCGATTTTCTTCATTTTGGTCAAAGAATTTCAAAAATTTAAATGTTGCAGTTCATAAGGTTAACTCAAAGAGGCTACTGAAAAGAAACCACATCAAAATGTAAATAAAAAATTAGTATAATACTAAGAAAGTCAGTTTTATATTTGAGATTGTACAAAGTGACATGTATAATTCTAAATTGTGGCTATTTATCTGCTTTCATAACAGTATATTAATTTATTGTCAATCATCGAACATTGTTGCTTGATAGTTGTTAATTACTTATGGACTAATATTATTTAGATATTAACGAATGTTTACTCTAAAAAAAAAAAGAGTTATTAACACTAGCATGCTCTTAAATAAATATTTTTATTTTTTTCTTTTTATTTTGTTGTTATTTTCATAGTCCATTCCTTGTTATTTCCTGTCACAACAACCACTCGCACTTCTCTTTTACCCTTTTGTATTTTCTAACAAAGACCAGAAACAAAATGACCATCTGATACATAAGTTTGTACTACTGGAGTTTTATTTATTTACTTTTTTTTTTTTTTTTTTTTTTTTTTTTTTTTTTTGAGCTTCCTCTCTAATACTTTCAAGTGGGAGTGGCATACTTAACTAATAATGCCAAGATTAGTAGTATTTTAAATAGGCTAACACTTTCCGGATCAAAGGCATGTAAAGCAACAATGTTTATCAGGCCGGTTACAGGGAAAGGAACCATTTTACTGGTATTTTTGTTCATGTTAAAGCACAGGCAGAGAAAAAGCTTAGTTCAGAGTCTCACATATCCAATCAAAATCTATAACTGGTGGTTATAACTTGATCATAACAGTTGACAACTAAGCCTGGAA
This sequence comes from Paulownia fortunei, assembly GCA_019321725.1. Taxonomy (NCBI): domain Eukaryota; kingdom Viridiplantae; phylum Streptophyta; class Magnoliopsida; order Lamiales; family Paulowniaceae; genus Paulownia; species Paulownia fortunei. Next base: position 6,155,915 of record CM033122.1, on the reverse strand, counting down.
TTCCCAATAATGTCGTGGAATGGTGAAGAACCAAAATTAAGTGATGATTCACAAACATACGACACCTAATGCAGAATACGGTCATATAACAATGGAGACAGGCAAGTACAGTTGAATGTCACTGATGCAAAACTTGACAAGCTCCTATGAATGTTAGATTGAAGTATACAAAAGGATTATGTGCTTCAAACCCAAGTCCCAATAAGTAATTGGAAGGAGAATGTGAGACCTCATATAATGCAGTAGCACAGTGACGAATACAGCAGATTTCCAGATGATGCATCAACCATAATGAGATCAGCTCAAGATTGCAGGAGGAGATGTGATGAAAATCTTGGCAACTCATATTGCTTGGAATTAGAAGTTTCAATTCCATTTAAGCCTCATTGCAGATACTACTAACAGAAAATATTGAAATATGAAGAAGTATAACATAGGGAAACATATATTGCAGATCCATCAATTCATAAAAACAAGAGTGACAAGATAAGTGCATGCAAGTATTTGGACAAGAAGAAATGATTCCAAGACCACTAGTAGGCGATTCTTTGAACAGGTTTTAGTCCCAAAAGAATTTATTCCTCTACTATTCCACAATCCCATAGGATCAGCTACCTACTGAGAATCACATTAGTCTTAGAATTCAATAAAGAAAAATTAAGACTTTGAACAAATACGGGAAGTTTAACCACATATTATTATACACATACTACATACAAGATACAGTGTACGGTAATCCAATTTAGACTACCTTTGCAGTTTCTACTTTTTCAGACTTTTTTCCCTTGCAAATTAGACCCTTATATTTCTGTCTCCTATCTTTATACACGTGACAACAGTAGGTATTCATGGCCAAGAATTAGATTAAGGACGCTCTGTACATTTGGAAAATATCACCAGAAACCATCTGAAACACCAACTGATGAGGATGGGTAACGGCCATCTTTTGCTTCAACCTCCATCTCCAACTCTGGCTCACTGGACCCAAACTCAGGTGATTCAATATCAGCGAGGTTCTTCAGATCGACCACTGAGAGCTCATCAAGGCGTCTCACCACCAGGTCAGCTGCTCCAAGCTCGTATACAGGGTGTTTGCTAGCAACAGCAACACATTTCATCCGTGCATCATGCGCAGCCTCAACTGTTTGATTTGAGTTACCAAACACTATACACCTCTCAGGTATGAATTGTAGAAGCTGTGCTGCATACACAAACATCTCGGGATCAGGCTTTCCTCTATGGACATCCTCTGCTGCCACAATGACATTAAATACTCCTTCGATCCCAATGACTCTAATTGCTCTCTCAATAGATTTTCTTGGTCGGGTAGACACCAAAGCCATTGGCACCTTGTGATGCATCAGAACATTCACAAACGCTTGGGAACCAGAACGAAATCTATAAATCCCACCTTGTAAAGCTTGGTAAATCTCCTCCTTCCTAGATGCCATTCTCTTCAGTTCACCTGGATCTCTTGACCAGCAGAGAACTTCTCCTATTGCTTGCTCATTCTTCATACCTTCAATCCTCCGAAGCATGAAAGCCGGTGGTGGTGATTTTCCTTCTTCCTGAGAAAGAACCAACCAAGCTTGCTTCTCGAGATCTGGATTATCTTCAACCAGCACTCCTTCCCACTCAAATATAACACCTAACCACCCACAACCCATCCTTTCTTGTCGAAGCAGTGGATTATTAAGTGCAGGATTATCTGCCTTATTCTCCGGTGGCCACAAACCTGGTCTGCGATCCACACCAGTGTCAATCCCATGCCGAAAGTCTCTAGGTATTCGCTCTTCCTCGCGATAGGAATATGCCTCTTTGGTTAATTCCATGGCTTGAGCCTTTATCATAGACATCATTGGCTGCTCAACACGCCATCTGAGCAAAGAAGCACAGAAAGAAACTCTCCCACCAATAAATTTGGTAAAAGGTAGCCGGCAGTGATCAGCCAGCTTCCGCTTATTTGAGACATCCTTGCAATAATAACTTCCATAAATCGGTCGGTTCCCCAAAACGGATGTAGCAGCGATTGAATTCACCATCTTTATTAATTAACAACCACTACAACAACAGCCTAACTCTATTTTGGGTTCACAACTCAATTTGGTTCCTTTTCCAACGGTAAAAGTCAATTCTTAGAGAGTAATTAGTCTTAGCTCCACAAATTTTGCTTTAATCGAAAGCCCTTCAAAGTAATTAAAGGACTGCACGCAGAATCCACCAGAAGTACACCAAAGCACAAACAATATATTCAACCTGTACTCTACTACTCTTCTATTTATTATTTAAATCACTATTTATGCTGGAAGAACCTTCTTTTCACTGTGCGACGCACAAGTTATTCTCACAGAAAAGTAAGCATTAAAACAAAGCCTTCCACAACGTAAAGATTCCAACTTTACTCAAACCCCATCAAATTACACAGCTTAATTCCAAGATTTAAGCAACACCCACCCAGCCAAGACAATATATTATCACATTAAACAATAAAAACACCCCTAAAATCCAACCCCACAAGCAGAAAGATTAAAATAAAGAAAAAATCTTTATATATACAGAAAACCAAAGGAATTCAGCTACAGAAACCAATACAAATACAAAAAGAAACAGAAATTATCACGTCCGCCTATGACTTCATCTATATTTACGAGAGAAAAAGGAAGGACGAAGATTAACCTCAAACCTGGGTGGGGGTGAAATAAGAGTTTTGATGATGGAAGGAAAGTAAACTGTAGAGAGAGAGAAAGAGAGACGAGATTTTTATTGTTGATGATTGATGAATTGAAGACATGGCTTTTGTTTTTCGCATTTGTGTGGTTTATAAGCATTCGCGGGGGCAACAAATTGCTTTCGGGGAAAGGCTTTCTGCGAAGTGGGAACTCGTGGTGCCGGCCCGGCAGGCCGATTTCGGTTTGACCCGAATGCTAAACTGTTTGTACATGGGTTATTTGGAAATTTGATTTTGGGTTTATTTTGTGGATAGAGAAAACTAAACTCCAATGAAATTGCAATTAAATTATCATATGTTAACCCGGTTAAAAATCCATTTTTTCCATGTCGTTGGGCATGTTAACTTCACACGTCATCATCAACTTACCAAATATACCCCTTTCTTAAAAGAAGATGTGCTTTTAAGATATAACGAGAATTTCAATATTTTTTAAATTTATTAAAATTATGTTTGGATTAAAGAATTTTAAACTTTATAATTTTAAATTTATAATACAAATTCATTGAATTGCCACAAAATTTTCAAAGTCTCGATTTGTGGGTATTTTTGTATATTTCAACACTAGTTTCTTAGAGCTTGTAATTGATTAGATATGCCCCTTACCTTAATAGTAGCAATCAGTTGCATAGTTGACATTTTTTGTCTTCCCTACAAACTTTGGAGTACCCATTAACCCAAAGGGCTAGATCATTCCAGTGTCGGCTTTGGTAAGGTTTACAATGAGAGCTCTTTTTAACTATATTCAGTTAAAAAGTTATATGCTTAAACAAGGGCACATTGAAATACATTTGCGACTATTTAATTATATATGTACTATTATTTGGATTGACTATAAAAATTATTGGGTCTAGTTATTCACTCTAAGTTAGAACCGTTCAATTAGTTGTTGAATTGAAGTAAGAATTAAATTATGTTATCCTCTTAGAGAAGTTCATCATACTTTACGAGGAATGCTTAAATATTATTTGAGTTTTGGACCTAATTGCTAAGATTGTAGGGTAAGTAGAATAGAATGAATATGAATGGGATAAGACTCAAAAATACCATTAATGTTAAAATATGTCATCTTTATTAATAGTCCATCGATAAATACTCGGTTAATAATTTTTAAAAGAATCGAATTTCTAGAGAGTTAAATTATAATAATGAAATCTTGAATCATAATTGTAGCAGGAATGAACTCAAGTCTAACAAAATGTTAAGTCTTACTTTAAATAAAATTAAAATAGTTATTCAACATTCAATGCATATTCTTTAAATTACTTTTTAAGATCTATTCTAACTTAAATAATAAAGTATTTTTTGTTGGACCGAAACCCACCATCCCTTGTTGATTTTGCAAGAATTCTCCAAGAATACTTGGACCAACTATTACGGAATAGTATTGGTTTTTATGATATTAATTTGATACACATCAATACATATAAATTAAATTATCCGTTTCATATGATCAAATTGTGATAAATGCCACAAGTCCAATGTTGAATTTGCCCACCAAGTTCCTATAAGCCTTCCCACAAAGGTTTATCCAAAAATTAATCTTGTTTTGGAAAGAAAAGGTAGTGACAAATCAAAATAAAATAGTAGTGAAGCAAAGAAGTATGTTGGAGTGATAGAAACAAAGCTAGTATATTAAACTATAATGTAATCATTAGTCCTTTTCGAGTGAGTTGGAGCAAATTATTTGTATTATCCACTAAACTATGGATAAGTAATTGGTGAAAAGGTCAAGGCTTTTTGCCAATTGGGAATGTGCTTCAATTCACTTTATTAATTTATAGGGTGATTAATTTAATCAAATTGTTCCCTTCTTTTTCGTCTTTGTCTATTATTATTTGTCAATACCAATAATGTTCACAACATTATGATAAATAAGTTATTTTCCTTGTAAGTTGTAAAGACTTTTATATCTAAATATTTTTTATTAAACTATCCTCACAATAAATAAATAAAAAAAAATTAATATTATCATGAATATATGTATAAAAAAAATATCAAAATTTAAATTAGAGCAAAATCAACGTATTTGTGAACTAAAAAACTTAACATTTACCCTCATGTGAAGTGACACAATGAATAAGATTTAGAGTATTAATGTGAAGATCGGTAGTTCGATCATATATGTTGTCTTTCTAAGTAAAAGTCAACAAATCAGATTGTCGATCTAAATATGTATACACTGCTGTTGTGCCCGAATTTACTTAATGGTGAACCACAGAAAAAATCACTCATTTTCAAAACTAGTTAGGGTGTTGTCTTGAAACCTAAATTATAAAATAATAATAATAATAATAATAACTTTCATTAATTATACAAATGATGTGCTCACACTTCTTTACAAAAAATCATATTATATAAAATCTTACCTACAATTATCATCATACCTTAAACTTTTGTCTGCTTTTGTTAGTAAGAAGGATGAAATATATAATTGGCTACAAATAAGTGAAAGATTATTGTCTGCTTTTGTGAGTTCAAATTGCTTCAAAAGTTGAAATATATGTGCCGTGTGCAAATCCACAAACATTTTAGGCAATGAAAACAAGTTACCTAACTACAGTCATTTGGCCACCTATTTCTCGTGTTATAAATAGTGGTAGGTTCTTAGGAGAAGTTATGAACCACCAAAGAAATTAAAGAACAAATTTATAATGACAAGTTGACAACAATACTCTATACAAAATTTTAAAAAAGATTATTACTATGTCGAAAAAAAAAAATTAATTAAATTATAAATTTTTATATTTATTTTCTTATAAAATTATATGATTGAGAAGTCAAATTAAAACTCGTTCACGATATAATTAAGTGGTAAAATATGTGATTTATTCCATGATATGATGGGTGGTACGAATCAAATTAATGTGACCATCACATAAAACTCCAAATTCATAAGAGCCCCACCATAGAAAATAGAATTGTGCAGATGATTCTATATAACATTTATGTTCTTAGCTAGCTAGATTCTTCTTTTAGAAATCCTTGGAGGAAGCTAATCCAAGCAGACACAATTTTCTTGGACAATTTGTTGCCACGTCAATATTGTCGACGTATCGTTTTACAAGTAGTTGAGAAATGTCGACGTATTATTTAGTCAACGTATTTTAAAAAATATTTTGCAAATTATGGAATTTTTTGTACTTGAGCATTGATAAACTTTGAATTAAAAAAGTCGAAAACTTATTAATTTTTTATTCTTATAAATGGAGTATTGGGCAAAGTTATTCTCATTTATTATAATTTATAAACTACACAAAATATTCAAAAATATTTTATGAGTTCTTAAAATTATTTTTATCTAAATAGTAGAACAATTTATTATTTCTCGCAACGCCAAGTTTGGGATGCATCATTCTTGACCATGTTAGGTTTTAGTTTTTAGGAACAATTTCCGTTTTCAACTAATAAAACGGCAAAATTTGTTTATTTTTATTTTTTTTAGAGTGTTTGTTTTTAAAAAATACAAATCTTTTTTTTTTTCAAACGTATTTCCAAAAGGAACACCATGTAGTCAAACACAAGTAAAATATACTTTTTATTAGGTATGTAAAGAAGTAAAATGTTATTTTTTTTAATCTCTGTATCTTATTAATACTTAATTCAATTTGTCAAATTTTATAACTATTAATTCAAATATAATTTGTGTTACACAAGAACTGAGTAAATTTTACGTCTATATTTTCTATTATATTTTCAAATTAATTTCTTAAAATGAAGCCAATGTTTTGAACTACAACAATTAACTCATCTAGAAAATACTTGACGTTGGTTAAATGTTATCTGATAAAAAAAAAAACACAAAAAGATGAGTCTGCATACACACCATATTGCGGCCAGGTGAGGAAGCAGTTTATGGGTTCATGAATCCAACTTTTCCTCCACTAGATTCCTTATTCTCCACCACTTTGGAATTGTTCAAAAAATTAGTCAAATCTTGTGAAATGGGTTCAAAATGGCATATTTTATTTGGGGTGAGAAATAAATTTTAAATTATTATTTTTAAATCCATCACGTTTTGTTTATTTTATTTATTTATTATATATATTTATATAATATTATTTTATTAAAAATATATTTTTTAAAAAGTTTTTGGTAATAGTATTAAAAAAATATATTTTAAATTTTTTTAAAAAAATTATCAAATGAATCTAGCAGATCTAATTCCCAGAATCTTAATCTGAAAAAATCGTTGGCCTCGAATTTCGAATTTGAAAAAATTTACCCCCTACAATCCCTATTAAAAAATGACATATTCCAGTCCTAGTTCTAGTTCGCACCTTAGCATGGAAAAGAAAACTGAAGAAAAAAAAATTGTACTATTTAAATAGGACTATGTTTTATGAGAGATAAAAACTCCCATCTTCAGAATTATTATGACTATTTTTAAATTATAGTCATATAGTTCAGCCAAATTTTTATAAATTAATTGAAATAATGTTTCGTCATTTGAAGAACTTAATTTCATCATTCATTAAAAAAAAAAAAAAGAACTTAATTTCAACATTTAAAGTACTTTTTGGTTGTGATAGAAATACTTATCTAATTTAACAACGTAGGTCAAATAAAAGACCCTATAAAAGTTAAGAGCATATAAGTATATTTTTCATTAGAGTGTAATTTTCCACAAAAATTACTTACAATAGTATTAAAGTATTTTTTAGACGAATGATCAAATATACATAAAGGAGAAAAATAAAGTATTAAATTAAACAAATACTATAATTTTGGTCAGGTGAAACCCAAAATCTCTTCAATGTAAATTATTGAGAGTTCAATTTTTACTATTAGGACGAAGCTTCATTGGCTTCAGTAGCATTAAAATATTGAAGTCGATTATAGCGAAATTATTAAATTATTTGTGAAAATAGGCTATTATAATTCACTTTAAATCAATTTAAATTTAAATTCTCAAAGATCATGCAAGAATTTGTCAAAATCCAATTAAAACATGCTGATCGAGGTGGATATTTTTTTTTATTTTTTTATTTTTGGGTAAAAGACCAAATTGGATTTATTTACTTATTTTGACAATCAAGTTTGATTTTCTTTAATTTTGAATTAATTGTTCGATCTAACAAATTAATTAAAGAAAATTTAACGGAATAGGCCCAAAGCCTATTCCGAAGCTATAAGTCGGTCAATTAGACAATATTCAATTCTTCAAGAAGTCTGGCCCAATAAAGGATTTGGATCCATAGTTTATAAAGAGACCTAGCCCAGATTGAGGCCCATTTCACGACGTCGGTTTCTCCGAAATTGAAACACCAATTAAGTTTCCTTAAACCCTTCACTCTTTTTTTTTTTTTTTTATTCTCTTTCCCGATCGGAAACCCAGTTTTTTCCTCTCAATCTGCCGACGCATTGTCGTTTTTTCCAGCGAGGTATATTCTCACCAAAATTGATTGTATTTCTGTTCAGGTCACATTAGCTTATCTGTTGAATTCATTTCATCATATTGGAGGATGGAATTGTTTTCGAGCTTTAAAATTAAGATATTCCCGCAATTCAACCAGTGTTAACTACTATCTGGATAACACCCCGTCATTTCATTTGTAAAGTGGTGGTGTGAAAGGTTTGGGTTTCATTTGTTTGTGGGACGAAAAATAAATGTGCCAACACTGAGAAGGATAAGTGTTGGAGATTGATGAATTTTCATGTTGGAAAAGTAGAAGAAAGTCTCTGCATTGCGCAACGTTGCAATCCGTAAGATATTTTCTTCAGCTTAATATTGTTAGCCACATCAAGAAAGAAAGTGGGTTCAGGTGCTGCAGTAGAAATTTTGTCTTGGGAATTTTCGTTTCGTTCGTTAGTGAATTGTGTATATACTGGCAAACAGCACGAATACCAGTTCAGGCCTCGGATATTGTCTCAATCTCGTAAAAGTGTTAATTGAAATTCCTGAGAAAATTCTTGTACAAGCATCAAAAGTTTAACCACATGGGCGGAAAAGGAGGGAAGAAGAAGGGACTGAATGCAACACCCGGGTCTCGGCCGCGCGTTTCAATGACGCTGAGAGAAGAATCAAGTGGCAAGAAGCATGGCAATGTTAATGCCAAAACTATGTGCAAGCTAGATCATCTGAAAAACCTTGCAGTGTGGGCAGCGGCCGAAGCCTCTGTTCCTTCACTCAGCGCTTTTTTCGGGGAGCGTTTGGCTGCCACGACTGAGACATTGGGCCTTTGCGCTGACCCATCTTTGTTTGTTTGCGAAAGGTTATGTCTTTATCAGTTTATATCTTTATAATTTGGAATTGATGAATTCTTCTTTTTCGAGGTATTTTCATGTTCTTCTTTTACTTCTCCCATTAGGGAATTTGCGGGAAGCGAATGATTTTTATGCTGTTTTCTGGGCACTGGTCTTTGTGTATGTGGTTAAGCAACAGATATAAGTTGTTTCAGCTTTCAATATGTTTTACACTAATGTAGGGGGATTTAGGAGTTTATTTTGGCGGTTGAACATGGAACTCAAACGTTTAACATAAATATTGCTACTTTTAAAAAGAAAAGCATGCTGCAAACTTCAGGAATTTGTTTAAGGCCTGCTTTTGGAAGTCTATTGGATATGCTTTATGTAACTGGAAGAAGTGATAGAGATTGGACATAAAAACAACTGAAAACTTGGCCATTATTAGAATATAAGAAGAGGAAACAGCTCAGCTCTTCAAAAAAATTATAAGAACAGCTTCAATTTTGTTTAATAATACTTCCATACGGTGCTAAAGTTTCATCTTTGTCTTTATTAAACTTGTGACTGTGTTTGCAGTGATGGGCTCACGTATTTACGTTTGTATAGATCTATGGGTTTTTATTTCGAGTCTAATAAATTTTTATTGTTGAGAGCATTACATGTAAATGTACTCAAATGCTTTGTTTAGGACTTAATGTATGCTTTTGCGATTCATTTATTTGTAGTTTTTGGTGAGTGATTGAAACTAACCTGTTCCTGTAATAGTTTGTTCAATGGTTTACTATTGGTTCCTGCAGATATTTTTCCTTTTTTTCTTTTTCTTTCTCGTTTTGGTTTGAGATCAGAAACTTGATATTTTATTTTCCAATGTACAAGTATCTTACAAGACATATGATATGCATCTGTGACAAGTGACCAGGTTTAAATAGTGAAGAGAAATACTTTAGGCTTGATGATGCTTTGTTGTTCAACAGATGTGAATCCATTTTGCAACCTGGTCATAATTGTACTGTCCGGATTGAGAAGAATAAGTCAAAGATGCGGCATAGACGCAAGAAATCTAAACTCACCACACAGAATAATGTTGTTTACAGTTGTCATTTCTGTTCTCATAGAAATTTGATGAGAGGAACACCAAAGGGCTATGTAAAAGAGATATGCCCACCAAAGGCTAAACCACTGTTGAAAGTAGAGACCGCCAAAGCTGCTGTAGAGAAGCTTCCTAGCTTAGCAAAAGCTACGACATGTATTGCTGAGGTTAACAAGGTGGATACTGTTGCTTTGCCAATGGTAGATGGACAGAATTTTGAAACAAGCTGTCCGACAACTCCATTGCCAACAACCGGTCTTTCTTTATTGGATTTAAAGAGGAGGAAAAGGAATAGGTCAGGTGCAAAGAAAGTAGCCGAACCTGAAACTAGTTCAACTGCAGCTGACGCAGAAAAAAGTATTCATGCTTCAAGTAAGAGGAGGAAAAAATCATGGACAAGTCTGAAGGAGATTGCCCAGAGTGGTGGGCATGATATTGGCAAGAAGTTCACAAACTTAACCATTCCATTCTTTATTTAATACAGACTTGCACAATGAAGCCTTACAGTGTGGAGTGATAGTAATAAGTTGTTCATGAAAGAAAGGTTTGATTCTTCATTTAAGTAGGAGACGAAGTCTTGATTCCAATAGTTAGTGATTATGAAGAAAAGTTTTATTGTGTAATCCAATTGAATGTTCTTTTAGTTTATAATCCTCTTTTTTTCTTTATTCATGGAGCAGAATCAATTCCTGTACTGGGGGATACATGTTATATGAGCATTCCAGTTCACTTAATAATACAAAATAGTTGTGATTGGAGTAAACAACAATAAGTAGAAAGTGCATGTTCAAAGAATTTCCTATTTTTTTCTGGAGTTCCATCCCTAAATATGGCTGGGAAAAAAGGACAAACCTTAGCTATTTCTTTTTCTTTTTCTTTTTCTAACAATAGAGAAAAAAACAGAAGTGAAAATTTACCTTCATTGTTTCTAATACCTCCTCCTATAGCGGCCCTTCCCGAATTATCAAAAGAGGAATTATGTGTATGTAATTTAAACCAAGTTTCTGATGGAGGGACCATTTAATATTCAGTGAGGGTGACTGGTTTAGGTTTAGGTTTAGATTTATGGTGACTAAAATAAAGAGTTTTGGCCTGTAACATAGCTAAGTTTTGAATCAATACCCTTTTATGCAATATGCACAAGGCCCTCAGGGATGAATGTGGGTCTTGACTCGTTCAAATTGCATCACATATTCTGCTTAAAAAACAAATGTACAAGCAAGCTCCTAAACAAGCAGCACTATTAGCAATTTGAGTTTGGAAATTTTGGATTCGTTTAAGTGAAAATCTATGGAGTCAAAAGTTCTTACAATCTAATTTGAATGTATTGAAATTAACACTTTTTATTGTTTGAAATTAAATATGTGTGTGTGATATGAAGTGTACATACAAGTGTTTATGACTATGTTTATGTTTAGGTTTATATGTGCATATTAAATTTATTTTTTATTCTTCTTATAGATATTATATATTAAATTGTATTTTACACATGTTCAAAATTACTAAATATTAACACTTTGCATCCTAATACATTTTCTAGCCAAAAATACCATCGGAATAGGAAGTTCATACAAGGAAGTAAGGACAAAACCGTCATCCTAAGATGATTCATGCCCATTAATGATTTTGCACTATCAAATTATACAATTTTAGCACTTTGCACCATACAAATGCAACTTTAAATCCTTCAAAAAAATGACCTCATGAGTGAGTTAGAATGGTCAAATTAGTCACTTCATCTTTCCATTATTAAAAGGTAGTAAGCTAATTTATTTTTTTCCCACCAACATGACTTTTTTCTTAGAGGTATAAAAGATGAAATGAAAAAGAAAAGAGAATATACTCAAACCCTAATGGATTTGTATATTCCAGAAACCCTTGAATATATTTCTCAGTTCTAAGAATTTATTCCACCAACTTTTTATTCGAAAAGAACCCAACAGTTATTTTTTAGCCTTACACCGATAATATTTAATAGTTTTTGGACTAAATAACTCTTAACTTCTTAGAAAAATAAATTAATGAATTAGGATTCTTTGATGGAAACTATTCTTTGGGTTTTCAAATTGATAAATTGTACAATGATAATTTATTTCTTGTATACTAAATAGTAAATTATTTTATGTGAATAATAAAAACTTTGAATTTGTATGAACTTAGTTAATGTCAACAAATATTTCTTTTATTTTTGAGAATATTCAAATTTTAATAAAAATTATGTCAACATAACAAAAATATAGAATGAAAAATAATAATTTGGAGTCAATATTAAAATATGTTTATTTAGTTCATTCGATGATAGAATTAACATTGTGTTTAATGTAATTTATCTAGGCAAAAAATTAAAGAAAATATTTTTGTTCAAAAACTCAATTTTATCAAAATTAAAAGCATCATTGATAGGGTGGAAGTTTTTTTCTTTTGGCAGGTTTCAAGTTGAAAAAATTAATATGATGAATGTGTCAATATAAATCTAATTTGATGATGCAAAGTATGAAATTTGGCTTTAGAGGGTACGAAGCACCTTATGGTGTGTGAAAATCAATATTATGATGATAGTTTTGCCTATACTTTCTCGCTTGAAATACTTTTTAAACATTTTTAGATTTTTTTGGATAATGTGTGAAAATAAATATATTTTTATTAGTTATTTGTAAAAATTAATCAATTGAGTTGGTACATTGATTTGAGATTTTATTTTTGAAGAATATATTTAATTGACTCAAATATAAATTCTGAAAATAAGATGTATGTTTTGAAAGAATAATATAAAATTAGGCTGTGAATTTCTGAAAAATAGGAATTTTTTAAAAATATTTTTAAAAAAATAAGTAAAATAATATAGGGTTAGTTTCTTCCAACCCGAAAATTGAAAAAAAAGCGTTATATATACATACACACTCGGAAACCCTTATTCCAGTTCCAGTTCCAGGGTTTTCGAGAGAAGCACCTTTTCCGTCTTTCCTCGTTGAATCCATCTCCACTCTGCTCTCATCTTACTACACTTGTGAATCCTGTAATTTCAAATCGAAAGCCGAGATGCATGCCCCAGTCCTCGTCCTCAGTAAGTCTTCCTTTTCTTTCGTAGCTTCACTTCTTGCTTTTCATTTTCATTTTCACTGATTTCTGTTAATGTGTTTATACAAATCGTTTAAGAAACTGCCGCCCCAATTTCTTACATTTTCAGCGCCTCCAGTGGACAAACTGCATGTTAGTTGTATTAGATTTGGGGGGAGGGAGGGAGGGAGTCTATCCTGCACACTTTGAACGCCACTGTAAATCAAATGCTCTGGTCTAAATTAGCTAGATTGGATGCATACGAGATTGCACCTTAAAGTGCTAGTTTTGATAAGAGAGGGACGGAGGTTGCAGCTTTTCGCAAGGACGAGTTAAGGTTTTAACTGCTTGGCTGGTGCCTTTTCGATCATCCTGCACTAGTGGCAAATCTTGTATCTGGGGTTTTATTTTTTAAGTTACCCATTGGGCTGCCTACATAATTACGGTAAACTGAACAGGTTCGGTGCCTCTTTTGGGTATGTTAAAGTGCGTGGTATAGGAGGTCTCTTGAGAACATTGTATCTTTGGAGCAAAAGGCCACTTCCTGCTTGTATATACTCTTGAGTAGATGTTTCAAATGTGTTGAGAATATACAGTAGGCTACAGATGTGAACCCCCCCCCCCCCCCCGGCTGCTTCTCGTTTATGGGTTAATTTTATATGTCAATAGGATTTACCTATAAGAAAGAAAAGTGTAAAGAAAGTACCCATTCCTCTGTCATACATTCTTGTTCTTTGGCTAATGTTTGAGTTCTGTTAAGCAGAAGATTCACTGAAGCGGGAGTCTGGAAGGAAGGTGCACCATGCCAATATCCAAGCTTCCAAGGTAGTACTCATTCTCATCCTCTTATCCTTTTTGGTATCAGTTTTCAATCTGACTTTGAGGATAATGAGTTTGTGTCTTTTCAGAACCCTCTCAGTACTTTGCATTACCAATCCAAAATCTCATGCGCCTGTGCGATATTCTGAACTTTATTTTTTCCTCTGATGATTAGATATTTAAATAAGATTGATTCTTGCGTTACCAGCTTGATGGGCTAGGGATGATTTTTAGTAATAGAAATCTGTTTCTCGGTGCTTTTGAACAATTCTGAGAATATTGTCTAAATGATGATGGGGAAGATAAGGGAGACGTGTGCCCACCCCACGGGTTAGGCAAAGTAACATAACAAAATCTTCAAATATTATTCTATCTAGGAATATGAATAAGAAACTTTGACCAATTAGTTTGAAGTTGCCGAGGACAATTATAAAAGTGGGATTATATTGGTCAGCTAATCTATGGCATAAACTGTGGATGTATCCCTATGCCTACCAGTTATTGGAGAACCAAAATACTATTTACTTTAAAAGGTAATAGATTCTAAATAACCAAAATGTACTAGCTTACTAACAATGCATTTATATCTTCAAATTTTCTTCAAAACCTTTCTCATGTAATTCCCAAATTTTCCCATCTTGTTTAGCATGGTTTAACATCTCTGGGAGAGCAGGAGACTTGTGGTTTAATTTGCGTACTAAGTTTCTTGAAGGTGTTGGGTTTATGGTTTTTGCTCGATGAATCTTAATACCTGCTGACTTCTTCTATTCTCTATTAGGCCATAAGGCTGCATGTTTTTTTCTCATTTTCTTATCAGTTAACTTCAACATACTTTTGCTGCCCTTTTGACAGGCTGTTGCAGATATTATACGTACTACTTTGGGTCCACGATCAATGTTAAAGATGCTGCTTGATGCTGGTGGAGGTGATCTCCTGATCATCTTAACTTGAACTATGCATACCTGTAATATAGGATGTAGAGAAGAAAAATCACAACTTTCATGAAAGATTATTCTCTGGATCTATCATAATATCATTCTCTGGTAGCTCATTCAATATAGGATCAGGAAAGAGGTGTCTTCCTAAGTTGGATGCCATACTCGATATTGCTCTCCTCTTATTATGTTATCAAAGTTTTCATTTTGTTCCTGTTGTTAAATGTTTATCTTTTGGCAAATGCAGGGATTGTAGTGACAAATGATGGAAACGCTATTCTCCGTGAATTAGACGTTGCACACCCAGCAGCAAAGGCATAGACTATCTGTTTCTTTTTTCTTTTAGCATTAACTTCTCCTTTTAAGTGGTTTTACTCCTTTATTGACCAAATGAAGAAAAGGCTCTTATTTGACTGTAGCTTCCAGTTGAATTATATTCTATTGCAGTTTATGAACTTACACCTTACTGAGCTTTTATCGCTTAATTGCCTTTTGACAAGTGTACCTCTTTGTTATGGTGGCAGTCAATGATTGAATTAAGCCGAACTCAGGATGAGGAGGTAGGAGACGGGACAACATCTGTGATTGTCCTTGGTATGTATTGAATGAACTTGTAATCTGATTCATTTGTTTATGATACCTCATATATATTATACACTAGTTCGCAATGGATACAAATGGTACTTGTGTAAGTGTGCACGTACATGTACATATCTAGTGCCTATGAATAATAGCCCTGTTTTAAGGTGTAGTTATGTGCATTTTCTACTGATTAAACATGCTAGTTCACTGCACACACACACACACACATACTGTTTTAAGGTGTTCCTCTTGTGTAAGTGTTCATGTAATGTTCCTATTTGTATGTTGTCTGCTTACAATTGAGAGTTTTTCTTTCATGCTTTAAATAAATGCTTTTTAAATTTCTTATTGGTCAATGTGAAAGTCTTAACTGTTTGACTGTTAAGAAGTTTATGTTTGAAGATTTATTATTTTTTTGTTTTGTTTCCCTAGATATTAAGTTTTAACTGATTTCCTTAACTTTGAATAATCTATATATTGCAGCTGGTGAAATGCTCCATGTTGCGGAAGCCTTCATTGACAAGAATTATCATCCCACAGTCATCTGTCGAGGTAATAATATTTCTGTTTAATCTTGTAGACATGTGTGGATTATCTTTGTTGACAGTAACAAGTTTCTTTATATGGGCCCTGCAGCTTATAATAAAGCTCTAGAGGATGCTGTCTCCGTACTTGACAAAATTGCAATGACTGTAGATGCAAAGGATCGTAAGTTTATTGCTTTTATTTTTCCTTACAGATCAAGTGTTAATGTCGTTTAACTCTATAATATGTTAAAATCTCTAAGCTGGGATAATTGCAGCTGTTTTGCATATTAACTGAGCTAACAATTTTGTGATAGGGTTTAGTTAAGATGAAGACTACAATAGCCACCTTACACCTATCTGGAGTTCATCACTTGTAGGAATTTATACTTTTTGTTAAGTAGGATAACTGCCCCTTTCTTTATGCATGAGATTTTTTCCTGCCCCTAACCCCTCCGCCCCTCTCCACCCACCCCCCCCCCACCTACCACCCCACCAAATGAAAAAAGGGGTGAGGGGGTGGGGAAACCCTCTCCCCCTGGTTGGCCAGTGGTTGCATCAGGCTTTATCCATCTTTTTACAGGATTGAATGAATATACTTAATTATAGTAGATATAGAATAATTGCTGAAGGCATGAAGTTGTTAGGTATTAACTTTCGGTTTCATGAGCTGTACAACTTGCAACCCTCCTGTTTCAGATAATGTCTCTTCTTTTGTGTCTTTCTTTCACCTAATTATGAAACTCTATCTTTGATGATCAGATTCTTTATTATCTTTTTTAATGATATATTGTTTTACTCCTTGAGAATCAAATCAGCTGACTGTGCTGTCGCTCATTGCCATAGTGAGTGCATGAGCGCCCAATCTTTTGCATATGGTGATCGATTGTGACTACTATCAGATTTATTTTCTTTAGTGTAATCTCTATCTTGTATTTTATCGAAACTACTTTAATCAACTTCAGGGAAAACCATGTCAACCTCTGTATTCAGATGTAAGAAGTTTAATGCCGTACATAGAGCTAATGAAACTGAAGTAATAGCTCAAGTTAGGCTTAAGATGGCTGTTTCAGAGCTTGTGATGTATCATTTTGTAAATGGATGCGCAATTTAATTCATGTCTTTCTTTCTTCAAGCTCTTAGTCTGGCGTGTTTCTCATTTGTCAGGTTCAACAATGTTAGGACTTGTCAAGAGTTGTATTGGAACAAAATTTACCAGTCAATTTGGGGATTTGATCGCTGTAAGTATTTTCATCACTGGTTACTGTTTGTGGGTAGTAATTCTGTCTGCTCCTTCTCAATCTCCTGCCCGCTGCCCAGCCTTCTTTTCTTGCTAAAGATGTAGGTATTGACTTTTGACTTCTTTTTTCTTGGAAAAAGAAAAAGACATCGAAGTGTTGAGAATTTAAAAAAAGAAATAGGGAATGACCTGTCAATTTAGAGTATATCAACAATACATTCCCTTACTGAGCAAGGGATTGTTGAGTTTCATTTGTGTCTGGTATGTTTCGGGACATCTTGATTCACACTTAATTATTTGGATTAGAACAAATGTGCCGTGTGGGTTCTGGTTCAGATGAACTTGAGAACATAACCACCAGTATACCTTATTCAAGTCCTAGCAGGTTATAGTTAGAGTTTGCAGAGGGTCTAGATCATAGGTCTTGACTATTCGGGACTAGGGGTGCTCATTCGGTAAAAAACTGATCTGAAAATTCTGTTATGTCATTTATGTCACCTAGCGATTTAAGTGGTTTGATCCGGTAATTTACCAAAATAATTTGGTAATTTTGGATCAGTATATAGCTTACTGAAAATCTCAAGAAAAATGAAGATATAAAGAAATATAGTTGTGAAAGAGAGAATGGCAGTGATCGTTGCTGAAGTGCTAATTTTATGATTGAAAAAAGCAGAGTTAAGTTGCTTTGATGCTAACAAAACAAGCCATGGAACTTTTTTGCTACTTGAAGGAAACTACTCACTGTTTCAACAAAGTGGCATCCCCGTCTAGCTCTGTCTTGGCCATGGGCATGAAATATATTAATAGTGTCAGATCTATGACAGCCTTGAATTCCTCTCCTTTTTTGTTTTGTTTTGTGTTTTTTTTTTTTTTGGTTTTTTGAGGTGGGTAAACTTTTCAAGTTCTTGGCTGGGTCTAGTGGGTTTGCTGAGATTTACCCGTTGGGTCAGTAATAAGGCGGGCGGGGTGAGTCTTGGGTTCCCAGCAACCACGACTCTTTGGTTCTGGCAAACCTGTCCCGTTGCCATCCTTACCAATCAAAACAGTCCACGTTGATCAAGTTAACATTATATTTCTTAGTACCCAGAACATGGGCATTCTTTGCCTGCCACATTCATTGTGACAAAATTAGTCAGATTGCATATTTGAGTTGCATTTATGTGTTAAATATGGTCGTAGAATTACAGCTTTGTCACAGTCATAAGACTGACATTTGAACTCATGTTTTATTGTTACAATGTGATTGGCGTTGCATTCATAGCGTGTTCTTGGTGAAACTTCAGGACTTAGCAATAGATGCCACAACCACGGTGGGTGTGGATCTTGGCCAAGGATTGCGTGAGGTGGATATCAAGAAGTACATTAAGGTAGAGAAGGTTCCTGGTGGTCAGTTGGAGGACTCAAAAGTTTTAAAAGGAGTCATGATTAACAAGGATGTTGTTGCTCCTGGTAAAATGAGAAGAAAAATACTAAATCCGAGAATTATTCTTCTTGATTGTCCTCTTGAGTACAAGAAAGGTGAGAATCAAACCAATGCTGAATTGTTAAGGGAAGAAGATTGGAGTGTCTTATTGAAAATGGAAGAGGAATACATCGAGAACCTATGTATGCAGATACTAAAGTTCAAACCAGATTTAGTAATAACTGAAAAGGGGCTCAGTGATCTGGCTTGCCATTATTTTAGCAAGGCTGGTGTCAGTGCAATCAGAAGGCTTAGGAAGACGGATAACAACAGAATTGCCAAGGCTTGTGGGGCAGTAATTGTTAACAGACCTGATGAATTGCAGGAATCTGATATTGGTACTGGTGCTGGACTGTTTGAGGTGAGAAAAATTGGTGATGAGTTCTTTGCATTCATTGTTGATTGCAAGGATCCAAAAGCATGCACAGTCCTTTTGAGGGGTGCCAGCAAGGACCTGCTGAATGAAGTGGAGAGAAATCTGCAGGTATTTGTGAGTTTTGATACCCCAATACTTGTTTATTTGTACAAGCAGTGATTCTAAGTTTCAAAGTATGTTTGTACACAGGATGCAATGTCTGTGGCAAGAAACATAATTAAAAATCCGAAACTCGTTCCTGGTGGAGGTGCTACAGAGCTGACTGTATCAGCTATGTTAAAGCAGAGGAGCTCATCTATTGAAGGCATAGAAAAGGTAAACAATTGTCATGCGCTCCTTATGTTGCATCACTGTTTATTGGTTCTCAAACAATCTTCACCTTCAGTTATAACCACCTTAGAATATCTGTAAACTCCACCACTGAGAATGCCATGCTGATATTTATTTGTCAGAAACTGTGTCGATACCGGATCTGGATGTTATTATTCCTCAATTTTGTTCTGACTACCAAATAGTAATATTGATTTATAGAGCATGAATCAGGCAATCACTTATAAGACTTTAACGAGGATACATAACAGTCTACTCGCATTTCAAGAAAAGTAACTCTTTTTTAAAGTTTTCGCCCTGATAAAACCTGCTGTGAAACTACCAATGAGCATCTTATATCTGAGGATATAGAGAAGTCTTTTGAAATTTTCAACAAAAGAAACTCTTTTTTAAACTTGTCATTTTTCGGAATATGGTTTTGAAAAATTCTCCTTTGATGCATCATTCTGAACAGTGGCCCTATGAAGCTGCTGCAATCGCATTTGAGGCTATACCAAGAACTTTGGCTCAGAACTGTGGGGTCAATGTCATTCGGACTATGACTGCCTTACAAGGAAAGGTAAAATATCCTTATTTTGTGTGCTTGCAGTTTTGCACAAGCTCTAAACTATGCCCCCTTGTTATTTATATGTTTTATCTTTCTTAGCATGCAAATGGTGAGAATGCGTGGATTGGCATAGACGGGAATACCGGTGAAATTACTGACATGAAAGAGCGTAAGGTGTGGATTTTGCTTTACCTTTCATTTTCGTCTTCTGCTTTGCTTTGGATGTCATCATGAGTTAGGTGATAAATTGAGTTCCTTGTGAGTTTGCTAATGGCTGCTAGCAGGATTATCTAGAACATGCACAAGATGGCCCTTGAGGGTCTTCCCTCTTTATGAATTGTTTTTTCCCAACCTAGAAGTACCTGATTATGTTATCTTGATTCTTGGCTGTAATCATGAGTGAGGTGATGAAATGAGTGTCTTATGGATCTCTCTTATTGCTATTAACGTTTATGCCAACATAGAAGTTGCGCCTCATGTGCTCTTGACCTTTCTTCTTTTGCAATTCTTCCTGTCACTTGCAATTGTGAAATTCATATTTATCAAAATTTTGAAATTTTAAATTAATTTTGTTTGTTTATTTTATTATTTTTGTGCACACTCTTTATATTTGGTGCTGAATGCATAGTATTGAACTTTTTCGGATTTGTTAATTCATTGATATCCCTGGATGTTTAGATATGGGATTCATACACTGTGAAGGCACAGGCATTTAAGACAGCTATTGAAGCTGCTTGCATGCTTTTGAGAATTGATGATATAGTGAGTGGGATCAAGAAGAAGCAGGCCCCTGGAGCAGGCCAGGCTCCATCAAAGCCTAAAATTGAGGAAGAAGGTGATGCAGACAATGAGAATATGATTCCTGAGTGAGAGGAAGTGCAGTTAGCTGGATTGCATCTCTGATCTGTAAATGAAATTATCTTATGCTTCTCAATCGTGACTGGTTCTAAATTTTTTTTGGCATTGCCGTCTTTTCTGCTGTTTTGGCTGGATGCAGAATGCATTGCCACTTCATTCCCCTGATTGATTTGCAGGTTGAGTTTAGTAGTCCATTGTTTCTTTCTCCTCTAGTTACCAAGAACTCTTGCCACTTGGGCTGACACTTGAGTTTCTACTGAACTTAGATTGTGGTTTTTGTGACTTTTCTGATGTGGCTCCTGTCTCAAATGACATTCATGAATTTTCTCCTCAAGAATCAGAGGCCTAAATTTGCAGATTTGGCTTTTGGTGGATTCTAGAGATGTTAAATGCTTAAAAGATAGATACTATCAGATAGTTGCTAATAGTTTGTATGTGTTTTTCTTGTACTCAATCTGATTCAAATCCACTTGACTGCACAGTCACGAATACACAAATGTGATTCAAATCTAGGGAAGGAGAAGCAGACTTGACTATGTAAAAGTTTTAGAAAATCCTTCATTCATCACCTTTGTAGCAGCAATAAACACATTTTGTATTAATTTAGTGTACGTAGAAATGTGAATTTGAAAATTGAAAATTTTATTAAATTGGAAAAAAAATCCAAAAATTAATTTAGAATGGGGGATGGGAAAGGGGTCTAAATAAGATCAAAGGATATTACTGGTAATTATCATATTTCTATATTACTAACAGGAACACATCAAAAGATTATTCAGAATTTGGACAAATAAAAAGGGTCTGGACCCGTATAAGTAGACTCCTGTTGGGCCAAGTCCATTGAATCAAAGTTTTAACCAATAGAATCAAAATTGAAAATTTTAATTTAATATTCAGTTTTAATTTTTATGAAAATTCAGTATGAATTCGATTTTGATTTTTAATTAATCATACTGAATATTGAATTATTATTTGTATATATTTTATATTTTACTTTTATATACATATTTTATTTATATTTTCTATTTTATGCTATTTTCATTTTTTTACCTACCAAAAATAAAAATTGAAAGCATTTCTTATTTTAATAAAAATATAAAAATATGTGATTTTAATATTTTATTTTAAATATTTCTTATTTTTTAAAAAATATTTCAATTAACAAAATACCAAATTAAAATAATAATAATAATAATAATTAATTAAATTTGGCATTTGATATGATATTTTCACACATCAAATTTTGGATTAAGTTCCATTTAATAATACTAAATGAACGCCCGTACGTATAAAACTAAACAGCATAAAGTTCTAGAAACGATGGCAAATCGGAAATTTACTAAAACCCCAGGACCATTTTCATAGTAATCCCCACCACCGCCTCTATAACTCCATAAACCCCTTTGGCGCGTTACTTCTGCCAAACCGAAATTCCCCCCCCCCCCCCCCCACACACACACACTTTCTCTCTGACGCACATTTCACACACTGGGCGTGATTAGCGAAAATGGGTAACCGTCGCTTCGCGCAGGTGCCTACCAGCGACGACGAGGATAACGCGCCACCGCCGCCGCCTCGCAACTTAAACGGCGATGAAAACAAAAGCAAAAGGAAGCGTAAAAAGGTACACCTCCCCGACGAGGAGGTAGAGGAGAAGGAAATGGAGGAAGCGAAAGTGAGTGAGCAAAATAAAAAGAAGCATAAGACCGAAGAGCCTGAGCCTGAGCCAGCGAGTGAAAATGAGGAGCAGGAGGATGTGGAAGCGCAGCCGCTGGGTGAGGTGGTTAGGGTTTCGGGTAAAGGGAGAGGGAGGAGGAATCATTACGGGTCCTTCGAGTACGATGGTCTTCAATATCAACTTGTGAGTTTTTTTGTTTTTGGTTGTTATGATGTTTTTTACCGGTCATGGGCTATTCAGGATTTTTATTTTCCTTTTTAGAATAAATTTGATGGGAAATGCTATACAATTAGGATTTAGCTGTGGTCCTGTTGATGTTGTATTTTCGAGCGGTTTTGTCGTTTTTGGGAGGTTTAAGACTTATTTTACCTTGGTTTGTATTTTGCTGCTTGGAAAGTGCGGAAGGAAGCCATGGATCTTTTTTCGTTATTGAACACTGTTTCTCTCTCCTCTTCAAGCATAAGGTAGCAGATTGAGTTTGAATTTGCGTGTGTGGGTTGGGATAAAGAAAGGCAGTTAAAATGTGATCTATAAAATTTTGTCTTAGTTTTATCTTATTTCACCCTTTGCCTTCGATGTTTGAGGTTATAGAGGCTGTAAGCACTTTGCTGATTTTTGATGTCCTGTTAATTGTTTGATGTGGTGTTGCAAATTTTAGAACAAGAGATGCCAAGACAATCAAAGAGAAAGTGGGTTGAACATCTGGACTTGTATTATGCAAAATTGACCAAAAAACAAGGATTGCATCCTAAAATGGACCTAGAAGTAATAGATGGATCTCAACTTTGACATGAATTTGGATATGTGGTTCAACCGAGTACTGTTGTGGACCTATCTATGAAGGTCTATTCCATTATGCCACACGCATAAGCTAAAGCATTTCGTAATAATTATGGCATGGCATTTAATAAATGAAACTTGTCTGATGTGGTTTTGTGTGGGTTTGTTTGGTTGTATTTGGCTTTCTGTTTTGTGGTAGAATTTACTTATGAGAATAATATTTATGGATCTCTCTCTCTCCTCTGCACACCCCCCTTCCTTCTAGTGGTAGTTTTCCTCCTTTATTTCTAAACCGTCTTGTTTCTCACATGTGGATGTTTAGGAGAACATGTGTCTATGACATATTATTTTCAAAAGTTTAAGTTCTCTTCTATGTTATCTATGGGTAAAGGGTGCTCAAAAGAAATACTATCTGTCCACCTAATTGTTGGGAACTCCATTTTTGATAGTGGAACACCACTATAGCTGCATCTAACTTGCATCCCTTCATCCCTCTGCTATAAACCCTCAAACCATTTAGGACGATAATATTTGGTGGATCATCTTTGTGCGCTTTTTCTAGATGTCATGATTTGAAGTCACCTCAAACATTATAATGCTGTTAGCCCATTTGTTAAATTATTTTTCTGCTGAGTTGGCTCAAAACTCACGCTATTATGATTTATTTTAGGAGGATCCAGTGCTTTTAGTTCCTGAGAAAGGAAATCAGAAGCCTTATGTGGCCATAATTAAGGTAATTTCTCTCTCTCTCTCTCTCTCTCAAATGCTTTAGCTCCTCTAAAGAACAAGGGTATGCAATGATATACAAGTTTTATTGCTGGAAGATGACATGTTGAGAACTTGAAGCCACATTGGTGACCTTCTGGTGTGGATGAACACTTAGTTATTACATGATATTCGATTGATGTTGATGTAAGGAACTCATGTTTTCCTGCTGTTATCTTGGACCCTCCAAGTAAGATGGAATCTGAATTGAGGGTTCTAGGTTTTCATATTGAGTGCACTTCAGTAAGTCAAATGATTCATTGTCTTTGTTGCGATCACGAGATAGTTATCTTTTAGGGTGTTTCCTCTGTAAAAGTAAGTGCTGTTGTCATCGGAAGTTTGAAGAATAGGTTATGAGTCACCTTAAGTACCTTTTAGAACATTCTTTCCTAACCCATCCAAAAGATTAAGTGATTGGGTGCTTTTTAAATGATTGCTTATCCTTGCCTATATATATAGCTACACTATGCTATTCCCAACATTAAAGGGTGCTTGGTGTATCTTGTGGTGTCCTTTATTGGCTTCTTTAAGTTGATGGCTGTTGTTTCAACGTGTAATACTTTACTTTGTTTCAGAAATGCATTGTTCCTTTTATGCTTTTGGATATTTTCTTTGCTGTAAGTGATATTTAATTCTATTTTGTGTACAGGACATTGCTCAAACCCGGGGAGGGGCCATGATGGTTACAGGGCAGTGGTTCTATCGTCCAGAGGAGGCAGAAAAAAGAGGAGGCGGAAATTGGCAATCAAGTGATACTAGGGAACTGTTCTATAGTTTCCACAGAGATGAAGTACCTGCAGAATCTGTCATGCACAAGTGTGTGGTGCACTTCATACCTTTAAATAAGCAGATTCCACATCGCAAGCAACACCCTGGTTTCATTGTGCAAAAAGTGTATGACACTGAACAGAGGAGGCTCTTTAAGTTAACAGATAAAGACTATGAAGACAACAAACAACATGAGATTGATCTTCTTGTTCAGAAGACTCTTGCACGGCTTGGAGACCTTCCTGACCTTGAGCCTGAGGATGCTACTGTGGATCATGAAGATCAAATAAAGAATAAGCGACTTTTAAGGAAGAGGAATGTGTCACCTTTGGATGTTTCCAGGGAGGATGAAGGACTTAGTAGATCTCAATCACTTAAAGCAGAAACTCCTGGAAGCACTTGCGGTAGTGCATCAGAATACTATGCTATTCTCTCAAATTTTAAGCTGCTGACTGGGGAAACACAGCGTGACAAGTGGTTGGAAAAGATTCTTCAATCAATTCAGTTCATTTGTGCTCCTGCCGGCAGTAAGCAGAATGATGAGGAAGAACAGGGTGGAAACAAGAATGGTGGCTCAAATCATAGAAATGAATCTCTTGATAAGGTTCCAAATGTAAGTGTTTAATTTTTGTCAGAAATCTGGAACATTTGCTAGAATAATTTTCTATTATAGATCTGATTAATGCGTCACTTCCTTGATGTTTTCCTTCTATGTACATTTTATAGGGTGATGCATCATTTGACTGGCCAGATGCAGCTGTTCCAGCAGTGGCTGCTCTTGAGAAAGCCACACATGATACACTTTCTGCAGATTTTCAGAAGTATAATCAAAAGATGCGGCAGTTGACATTCAATCTTAAGGTAGCCATTACTGGTATTTATCATGAGTTTGTGAATGCAGGTGGGCCAAATTTTATTGTTGGATATCTCATAAAACGAGGTTGTAGTAATTTGGTCTGAGTGACTATGGATTTCTATTTGTGACACTTGCTTTGAAATGATTTAGATCTGTCCTTGGTTATGTTTGTCGCATCTGTTCTTTTTTCTCTGTGCAAGTCTTCTTCTTTGTTCTATCCTTGAACTTCTGCTTTTTCTTTGAATTTGCTAATTCATGGCAGAGCAATGCTGTATTAGCACGACGTCTTCTGAATAAGGAGTTGGAACCTGCTCAGATACTTAATATGTCACCTAATGAATTAAAGGTGCTGGTTTTTGCTTGCTTTGAGTTAATTTTATCAGCATTTTTGTTGTATTTTGTTTTTTCTTCTATCTGTTTGGGACTTTCTCTTATTTTTTGTATTACATTGGATGTTTGTGGTATCCATATCAATATGGAAGTTAGAAGTTAAATTCAACCACTATTGAGTGTTTCTATATTCTTGTACACATGTTTGGTAGTCTGCTTCTGAGACAACTTGTTGATTGGATGTCACTAGTGCAATCTCTTGTCAAACCTTTTGGTTCTATACGAACCTGCTATAGCGGAACGGTTTTTTTAATTCATTTTCTCCTTCTCATATACTAACCTCAGTTTGAGCCTCATCCTACTTTATCAGCTGCATGAATTAGCAGTAGATTCATTGATCAGATATTGGAACATCTTCTGAGAAGGAAAACATTTTCTGGAGCTGGCATTTGATGTGAAAACTTGTTTATTTGGGTGAACCATTGTTTATTAAGTGAGTTGCAGTTGTTGCTATTATTGTTGTTTTCTTTCTCTCTTTCTTTTTTTTTTTTTGGTTCAGGTGTTGGGGGATGAGGAAGGTGCTTTTCTAATTGGTCCTTGGCTTGTTAACTGAAATTTAATGGCTTCAAAGATTTTGGGATTTCTGCCTACGCATAGCTGCCATTTAGTATCTGATATGGGAATTTGCTTCAAGTTTAAATCTGATGTCATTGGAAACTTTTTACTCAATACTTTTGTTCTCCACCAGGAGGGTTTAACAGCAGAGGAAATTGCAAGCAGGGAGCCAGAGGAGTCAGGCCGCATGCAGGTTATTCAGTGTGTTTTTATTTCATGGTTTTGTAGGAGAAACTTGATATTTGCTTGGAATATGGCAATCAAATGTTTTAGCTGCTCTAGAGTGTCAGATTTTCATTGTTTTGTTGTTGAGTATTCTTTCTGTTTTGTTTTATGGGTTTTTTGTTTGTTGGGCCCAGATGACTGATGCTCGTTGTAAAAGATGCATGGAGAAACAAGTGGGTTTGATAGATATTATTCAGACTGGACATGGCGACCGCTATCAGGTTCTTAAATTGCCTTCTTCAATTTATAAACTCTGGAGATCTATCTATTTTATGTAGAAGTAGTGAAAAATACATTGATATGGGCTAAAGCTCAAAGCACTTAAACTTGGTAGATTGATTTGGAACTGAGCTCTCACTTAAAAACAATTGCGATATAACAAATTTTCTACATTCTCACACTGTTAAACACAAGAGTAGGAAATTGGTAGTGTCCAATGGAGAGTAGTAACAGTGGAATAGAATCTATCTAGGATAATGGATTGTGAACTATTAATGTTTCTGTTTACAGAAAAGCACGTACCATGCAGTACTGGAACTGGGGAACGACTTCAATGAGGAAAAAAAAAAGGAGATGGCTCTTTTTTCGATTCTCACATTTCCCTCCTGTTTTCTTATTCCAGCTGGCTGGTTTATAAATGGATAATACTATTATTACTATTCGGCTGTGTAATTGGATTTTATAGTATGTCTGACTCTCATACAATAGTCAGTCTCTAAGATCATTTTTCGTAATCAGAGATCACTTCACGCATATAATGAGAGGCAAGCCGAATAGTTCAGCTTTCTGAATATTCCATCTGCTATAACCATCTTTATTTTGTGTTGCATTCTCAGCTGGAATGTGTTGCTTGTGGTAATACCTGGTATGCTTCTAGAGATGATGCTGCCACATTGACCATAGAAGGGCCAAGTTCTGCCAAGATGGTTGGTACTGCACCATTGGCTACTGCCAAGTTTGAAGATGTTGAGAAAAATTTGGTGAGTCCGCGTGGAGCTGAGAAGGGAGCAAATGATGTCCTGAAGAAAACTACAGAAGCATATATGCCAGTATTAGACAATCAGAAATCTTTTAACAAAATTCGGGCCGAGGAAAATCCTGCCACCACTAAGACTAAGTAATATATACATGTTGCCACACTCACATAGTTGCTTGTGTTTTGGCTAATGTCCTTTCTGTAAATGGGCTAATATATATGTAATATGGTGTCTGTACATCTTTACATTGCTAACTATCCTTGCAACCTAGGTGTGACAAGGGTAGGGAAGACGGCGTGTTAGGTCAAGCTGATAGTTTAACCGAGAATGTGAAGTTTCCTTGTGTTGTAGTGTTGTAGCTTGGTAACTTTGGTGAAAGCTCTTAAGATACAATTATTGCTCTCCGTGTTAATTTAGCAGTGTTTGGCATTTGACCTAGACGAACTGGTTTGTGTTGTCCAATTTAGAAGGTTGTAAATAATGACCTAGATTTCTTTAAACAGAGCTAACTGGTATGCAACCAACTCCAAATCATCCTTTCAGCAACATCATTCTTCCCGACTGTAACTGGTCTAATGTAGGACTTATCTCTGATAACCAGAAAATGGAATATAATGATGTAAATGAGGGCACGTGAAATAGCAGTCTATGGATTGTCTGCCGTGTCTGCGCTTGACTCTCCCAGAACGACTGGCGGTGGATGATGAAATAACCGATGACACTACCCTAAACTGTTTGTTGTCGTGTAATTCGTGAAAGAATCAACAAGGTATAAATATAACAGACATATATAGGAAAATAAATTACAGTACCACAATTTCACATATTAAAAATATGAACTCAAAAAAGGGAGAAAAAGGCTGAAACACCTGTAGTTCCAATTAAAAAGTTCCTTGGTATATGAATTTGTATTCACAGTCTCGCTTAATTTTTGCCCCACTGCTAGAATTTCACATGCGCGTGGTGATTCTGAGAACCTTGCTACTTTTTATATTTTTTGTAATTTCTAGAAGATATGATACTAATAACAGTTTCTACACCAAACAACTTGGTTAATCAAATGGGCCTGGAACTAAGACTGTCAAGTGGGTTGAAGTTTACTAATTGGACCCAAGTAGGTAGAGATTTGGCAACGAGTACGGTGTAGTTTGGGTTTACCAAAATTTAATATTCATCCTGTTAGTTGTTTAACATTCAGACTAAATCCAAATTCAAACACATCAAGTATATCTATTAAATTCGTTAGATTATTTTTATAATTTTAAAATATAATATATATTTTTTTAAAAATATAATTACTAAAATTTTCTAAAAATATCACATAAATGTAATATATAATAAATTTAAAAATTATTAAAAAAATAAACAGATTGGGTCTAATTTAAAAATAAAAATTTAAGACTCTACTCAAATCTATTTATATATATTGTAAAGCCCGTCCCAAATAAAATGAAATTGAGATCTTACCATCTCTAACCCTACTAATTCAACGCTAATGCCCCAGGTTTCCATCTCTAACCCACTAATTCAACACTAATACCCTAGGTTTCCTAATACAAAGTAAAGTAAATTTACCAAGTGCACTTAAAGAGCCCATTGACAGCCTTTTTCCAGTAGTTGGACTTTTAACTATTATTTGTTGTCTTGACTTATTTAACAATTTTTAGATGGATTAATTTTTTTAAAAAAATTAGGTTATTTTTATATTTATTTTAGAAATAGTGATTGGAGACAAATGTGATTTTTTATGTTGAATTAAATGCAAAAACTAACATTTTGTAGAGCTAAATTATCTCAAATGGAACCCGAGTTTGTGTTAGATCTGGACAATTTTTTATTTATTTATTTATTAGTGATGAGAGTTATATATTAAATTGAAAAAGAATGAAATAGAAAAGGACAGGAATTGGATATTGTGATTGACCGACCGTCTTAGAGCTGCAGCTGCTCCCTCCCTCCTAAACCACTCACATGCAACTTTAATTTACATTATTTTGTCAATACCCCCTCCTTTCCATTGTGACCAAAATACCCTTCCAAATTTCAAGTGTGTGTGTGTGTGTGTTTTTCTAATAAAAAATTCCATATATAATTTTAAAATATCTTGTACGATTTCATACTACAATTGAAAAGGAAAGATTGTAAACCCACTTTTGATTTATCATAGCAATTTATGTTTTATTTTATATATTTAAGTGTATAATTAAAAAAAAATTTATATTTTATGTGGATCTATGATGTATAATATAAAATAAAATATCAAATAATAAAAAATCTAATTGCTAATTTGCTATAAACCATTATGGAAATTACGCAATAAATTGCTCTTGGTCCACATCGTATCTTCATTAAAACATATTAACTAGCTACCAAATTTCCCCCTAGACATAACTACTTCCAGCTCTCTACCATTGAGGAAACACACTAGTGTACTTCAAAAATAGGAGCTTTACTTGAAATGTCCTTTTCATGATCAATGTTGAACTAACTAAGAGCAAAATGTTGAAATTCTTTATTTTTTTTAAAATTTCTCAACTACTTTTTTAAAATTCGGTAGGGTAACACTTCATCTCATGATCAATATTGAATATAATATTTAAATACATTTGAAAGATTTTCAACTATTTTTTAAATTTTCAATAAACGTTATACTCTACTTGGCTCGTAATATTATTGTTTTATCTCTTTTTTAAAAAAAAAAAATCAGTGATTAAATTGACTTTGATACATTCATTGCAATAAGTTCTTGCTATAACAAAGAGAATATGATTATAATTATATATATCATTTCTTTTTTTAGGTTCAGTGGGCATTGCTGTCTACTTAAATGTGTTGCTTACAAAATTCAAATACCATGGTTATAAAGGTAAATTGCAGAAATGAAGGGATATGCAGCCTCCTATATTGAACCCCAAATTAAATATTGGAATAAATTGTGGGAGATGACATAAATGTAGGATTCCTTGCTAAAAATTATAATGACAATATTAAATACTGATTAGTGACAAATGCCAAGAGAAACTAATCAAAAATTAAATCTGCATTTCCCAATGGCATAAGATAATAATAATCTCTGCAGTGATTCTCAATTTAATTATTTGGGATGCCCCACACCCCACCCCACCCCACCCCATGCCCAGCTGCTAACCTAGAAACCCCAAAATACCCCTGATTCAAGACCAGAAAGTGATACTGTAGGGGTATTTCTGTCTTTGGGTCAGGCTACCAATCTTGCAGGTAACTAAAACAGTGTCCTAAAAAGTAACGTCAAAGATGGTCACACTGCTAAAAACACACACAAACACGCACACACTCACAATGAGCATGGAAAACAGCAACATATGATGAGTCAAAGAAGCTGGCTTTTTTAGTGGACACTAACAGATGCTTGGCTGCCCTATGTCTCTCCATCCTCCAGTGCTCATGTGAATAAGAGTAAGATCCGTTCATCTCTACACCCACCTCAACCCCTCCCTTCCCCCCGCCCCACCCCCCAAACAAAAGAAAGTAAAAAAATGAAAAAAAATTAGGCATGCATGTTCTCTTTTTGTGCATATTATTTAACTTTACTGTTGGTGGGCTGGTCTTCATTGGTTTTTCTCCACACTACATTTCTTGATTCTTTGACAAGAAAAAAATTCTGAGTGCTAATCTATGTCCTAATCTTACTACTGTTTTTTGACGAGTGGTGCTTTTAACATGTTCTTTTCTTGATTATCTGAATGTGAGACGGAATTTTCTCAGACAAGCCTTTGAGCTCAAGAGAAGGAGCAACATGATTGCTTTTACTTGCAATTTGTTGGGTTTTTCTTTGGCTTCACTTCTCTGAGATCTGAAGTGGGGTATGGCCGTTTTCCATGGAAATTGTTCTTTTATTGGCTTGGAATGCAAGTGTATATAAAAATGTTGTCTTTTAATGATGTTATTTTCTTAATTATCATGTGGCCCGAATTAGACACTTCTTGTGTGTATTAGGTTTTGCTTATCTGTTGAAAAGTTTCAGTTCAAATGGAATGAAAACTGGGTCTTTAATGGGTTCTGTCTAAAAAATATTAGTAGGGTCCATGCACTTGTTGGCATTGTGGTATAAGATTTTGAAATCCATCTTTCAAGCATAGGGAAAATTAGATTCTTTGCTTCAAATTTGATAGCCTGATAGCTATTATCTTATTAGTTAACCGGAAGATATGGGTACGGCATTCAATTTAATTGTACTTACCCGTTTTGTATTTGAGTTGTGTCACTCTAATTTTTCTGTTTTTTAGTTGTTTTTTGGGATCTGATTTATGCTTTTTTAAGTAATTATTTGATCGCTTGAAGTTACATTAGAGCAGTTGAACTCCTAGGTAGTAATTGCGTATGAATTGGTATGCATATCAATACATAATGTGGTTTTTCTGTTGTCGGCTGTGTTATCTTTGTTAGAAAGACTATTTTCTGCCAGCACATAGTAATACTCTTGAGTGTGTAATTGGAAAGTAAAAAATTTTATTGGCATTGAGGCGAGATTTATAGATTTCAGGATTGTCGTATATTTGCTTCTTAAATAATCTTTGAATTCTCTGTGTTGTTCAATCCAGTATGTAATCAGTGTGGCATGAGGCTTCACTAATCAATTTCTTCTTTTCATTCTTTCCAGGAGTAAGATCTGTCAATGACACTAGAGTGAGTAAACATGGAGTTAGACTTCGACAAGTATTGTGTTGTAGATGGAAGTCCTACAACTGTCCTCCCGGCTCCTCGGCATCGTTCAAAAGTTGCACATAGAAAATCAAATGGAAAGGTCAAATGTGGAAATAATATACTGAGCCTCAATGACGACTTTACTGAGATTAGATTTAACCACTACCGTAGTGCATCCTGCAGAGATGTTCGATCCAGAATAGCCAATCAGGAAGGTAATGAAGTGCCGAAGCGGGGTTCAGTCTATCAAAGTTCCAAAGAAGTGACGCTTCAGAGGAGAACTGATGCTGTTGTTGGACGCAAAAAAATTGAATTTTCACGAGGAAGTGCATCGACATTCTCATTTGGAATTATTGATTCATTATGTAGTTCGGATGAAGATAGCTCATTAGCGGAACGAAATAGGTCCTCAGTAATGTCCGTCTCAGAACAAAGTACGAGTTCTTATTGTAAGAACCAGATAAAGTTGCACTCTCGGGATTCAATAAATTATTCTCTCTGTCCTATTCCTGGAAGAATTGTCCCACAAAATACTTCATCCTCAGATAAAGGTAAAAAACAATCTACAAATAACCAGTGTGTTCAGGATCTCATGATCACATCTGACTCTGCAGTTGCTCCAATAAATAATGGTAACAGCTCACAAGAAAGAGATCCGGCTGTCAATTTGCACAAGTCATTATCGGCGAAATTAGCTTTGCCCCATTCGCCTGCTCTATTGGAGAGTGATGGCTCGAAAACAAGCAGTCCGAAGGCCCTGTTTAGTCCTGTCAGAAAGATTTTTGACCCATTTGTCAAATCCAAATCTCACAGAAGTCCATTGAATTGTGCCAGTGAAACTGGCTCCAAAACAATAACTGGGCACAATGGCATGAGTTGTAGTGAAACAATTCGCAAACCCCTGCTGAATGATTTATCAGACAAGCCACACCATGTAGAATACAATTCTCAATGCCAAAAGAAAGCTAACCATAATTCAGTACCTCTGTCTTCTCCAGCACACCTTCATGGCCTCCTCAAATTGGAAAATATACATGGGGTGCCATTTTTTGAGTTTTCAGTGAAGTCGCCAGAAGATGTTTATGTTGCGAAGACATGGAAGGTGGATAATGCTCTAACTTGGGTTTACACCTTCCACTCACATCATCATAGAAGAAAGAGTAATGCTAGTGGATGGGGATTTAAAGACAACAACAGAGAATCCACTATGGTCGGACAGATGCACGTGTCATGTTATCTATGCACAGAATTAAAAGGTGCTGGAGCTTTTAATGATTCTATGGTGACAGAGTTTGTGTTGTATGATATTGCCCATTCAAGAAGAAGTATTTCCTCTCAAGATAATTCTAGCAGTTCCCCTGATGTCAGTAAAGCACCCCTAGTTTCTGATGAGATTTTGTCTTGGGGTAATTATGAGCAGAATGAAATATCAGCCAAGACAAAGAATAAAGGTCAATTTAAGCATTCCCGCGACAGTGGTAACTTTGAATCATCAGTTTCTCAGCCTCTGGCGGCAGCAGAGCTGCATCCAGAGCTAGAAACTGCAGCAATCATTATGCAAGTCCCATTTGAGAAGAGAGAGAGTCTAAAATTTAAGAGTGGGGATAGTAAGATAGATAAGCCACTTCCAAACTTGCTAGATCTTTGTCAGTTTGAGCAGGCAAAGGAGGGGATTTCTGACACCGCAAGTCCTGGGAAGATGCATGTTGTGATCCCAGCTGGAAACCATAGTTTGCCAAGTACTGAAAGTCGTGGCCCTTCACCATTACTAGATAGATGGAGGTTAGGTGGAGGATGTGACTGTGGTGGCTGGGACATGGCATGCCCCCTCAATGTTTTTGGCAATCCTAATTTTCAGATAGATGAGGGCCACCCAGTGATGGACAATCAGCATCCAGCAGAACTCTTTGTTCAGGTAATTTTCCCATCTGATACAGGATCATATGCTTTGTGATCATCCCTTATTTATGATAATTCGACCATTGAACCTCTCTTTGGTAACCAATACATCAAATTTGGAAGTCGAACTTACCAGACTTCTGATGCAAGGTCATTCTTTCTTGAGACTTACCACCTAATCCCCTGGGCTGTTCTATTGGATTCGTAAAACCATATATATTAATATAAGTGACATCCAAATGCATTTTGAATTTTTTTATTAATTACATGGAAAAGTATTCATCAGTGCTCATATTATTTGTTGCCTACACTTGGAAGGTTTTGGCTCCTTGAATTCACAAGGTTATCTCCTCGGGGGTATAGGTGCTGTTTGTTTTCATTTTTAGAAGGGACCTTTCTTTTTTTTACTATTGGAAAATGAGAAAATGCATTTGTTCTATTTCTATTAGAAATACCACTCATTCTCATTTTCAAAATCTATTTTCAACAAACCTACTAGCAGTTCACCTCTTTTCATATGTCTACTAAAGTCATTTCCAAACCTATATATTCTACATAAAAACATAAATAATAATCCAATCATGTTTTCATTTTTACACGAAAACCTTCCTGGAAATGTTGCTGGAAATATGAAAATGGGTTTGAAAATGAAACCAAACAGGCACATAGAAATCCATATAGCATTTGTTATTTCCACTACAAATCAATTTCCTTAACATAAAGTTTTAGAAGCAAGAGTTTTTTTCTTCATTTCTTATGCAAACAAATAAGTTGTATGTCATCCTTGGATACCAAATAGTACATGTAATTCTCAATTCTAGAAACTTTGAAACAAAATGTCGTATCACTAATTTGTTTGAGGGGTATCTACTGTATCCAATATACTTTGTCATATTATCTCTCTTGGTGTCTGACAATTCTGCACTGCCTAATTGTGTACAGGGAAGAAAAGATAATATACCAGCATTTACCATGAGGGCAATTGAGGATGGAAAATATACAGTTGATTTCCATGCACAGTTGTCTTCATTGCAAGCATTCTCCATCTGTGTTGCTATTTTACATGCTGCAGAAGCCTCCACTGCTGTTGGGCAGGAGAGAAGCAAACAAATGTTACAAAGTGACTCCCTGAGGGTATTTGCGGAGGAAGAAATAAAAAATTTGATAGATGCAATAGCCGAGGAAGAGAAATTTAAAGCTGACAAGAAGATGGACGAAGTGTTGCCATCTTTTGTACTCAATCCTCCATTCTCTCCAATTGCTCGAGTATAGGCTTATGAAATGAGCTAACCAGAGGCACAAGATCACTAACTGATTACTTAGTAAGATGGAGATTCACTCCAAGTTGATCACAGGAAGCTAAAATCCATTGATTGAGGGCAAGCTCAAGGTTGCTTCATATTCCGGTGGACATGATTGAAGGGCCCAAAAGCAACCAGCAACCTTGATAAAGCAAACATGTTCATGCTGAAAATTTGAATGTAAGATTGATGTAGAGATTAGCCGATTGTTAGCATTGCATCTCTCGCTCCAGTGTGACTGCATTGGAGGCAGAAAAACACTTTTCCTGGTAAAATTCATTTCTTTTTCGGCCAAAATTCAAACTAAACACCATACTGTTTATATTCTTAGACGGACAGAGATTAGGGAGGGAATAGTGGCTAGTCGAGAAGTAGTGGTTCTTTCAGGCATTTTATTCTTTTTGTAATTTAAGGTGCTTTTTGCTGAAAAGTGGGAGGTTGAGTCACATGGATAATTTCACTGTTCTCATTGTACCTATACAATAAATGAAAATTTCCAATCTATTTTCCCTTTTTACATCTCATATCTCTCGAGCATACCATGCATAGTGATGAGCAATTTCTCATGCAGAATCCAAGCCCGGTGAGAGAAAAGAAAGAAAGAGAAAATGGATAAAAGAAAGCATTTGTGGAGGCACATTGTGATTTCTTGTAGATTTGCCACATATAAACTTTGAAGTAAGAAACTAAATTTATAACTGTAAGCAAGACTGAGTAATTTTACAAAGGATTGAGTGAAATTGGAAAAAAAAAAATTAAAGAAAGAAAGAAAATATCTAATCAGAAGTCAAAGCGATTTCATTAGTTAGTAGAAATTAAAAAAAAAAAATCAAAACAATTTCGCCGTTGCCGGGGATCGAACCCGGGTCACCCGCGTGACAGGCGGGAATACTCACCACTATACTACAACGACTTTGATGTTCAAGGGCTTGTATTCTTAGATCTTACTCTAGAGCATCACAGCCCAGTGTAATTAGCAAGCACATTTTGTGTATGCTCTGTTGAGGGATATATTTCTGTTTTATTAAGGCCTAAGGTGGGAGAAAAGAAGGAATAATTATTAATTAATGAATATTTAATTTTTTTTTTTAAAAAAGCACATATGGACTGTAGATGAAAATGTCGCAATCCTATGGTAGAAAATCCAAGACTATATGTAATATACAATATAATAAAAAACTTATAAGTGTATATGTATATGTATATGTAAATAAAAGTATCTATACAATTTATATAAATGTGTGCATACCCATATATGTTGATTTTATTTTTGCATTAATAAATATGTTTCTAATATACCATATAATATATTTATTTTCAGATAGATTATGAGATTAGAAGTGAAGTTTCTATTATAATTTAATCCACAATTACCTCCATTTAAGTGGGACTAAGCTATCTCTGATCTTTAATTTCACTTGACTTAATTTTATCAAATAAAATATAAAATTAAAAACAAAGCAAAGACCTTTTCTAAAATTCTCATTCACTCTTACCAAAGTCCTATTTTGATTCTTATTTTAAAGGAAATCCTTCTCCTGTAGTACATCATAACTAAAAAATAGCTCCAATTATCAATAATATAAATTAAAAAAATATGTCAAAATATGTTATTATGCATTTCATAGAAAATTTTATCATTTAGTTGATTTCATTTGATTAATAATTAATTTTATATATAAATATATATATATATGTATTATTACCAATATTTTTTCACCATAAACATGTAGATTGCATTTAATGGATGCATGTTTTTCATTTTTAAATAATTGAAGCAATTAATTCTTTTTGTAGTTCAATGACTTTTTTTTTTTCATATTCTACAATCTATCTTAACTTATTGGTTACTAAATTAATAATTTTACTTTCTATTTTAGTTCTTCTACCTTGGATCGAGTGAAAGTATTAGGTACATCATGTATCCACATCCAACTTTGAAGGGGGATTTTCGTTTAAAATTTATAGTACATTTTCCTCATTATTATAAAATTTTCCATTTAATTATTGTTTAGTTTGCTTTGTTTTTTTTTTTAACATAAATGAAAACAATTCATCTATAATTCCTCATTTGGAAAGTAAACGGCACAGACAATACATTGTCGTAAAATCCAATGATATTACTATTTAATTAATTGATGTAAAATATGGTTAAAAGAAAACGAATTGAAATTGAACAAAATTAGCAAACAGCTTTCGCCCGACCACGACCCATCAATTCCAAGCCAAATCCAATTTATTTTCACCTCAGATTTTTTTGCATAAACCTTTGCTCTTAAACCCTTTTTTTTTTCCCAGAAAGAAAATTCAAACTCCATACTTCTACCAGAAAATTTTGGAAACACTGCTGACAAGCAAGTCATTCTTATCAAGGTTTTCAGTTCTAAACTTTATCTGTTAATTTAAATATATATCTGCTTTTTGTGGGTTGTTAATTGATGGGCTGCTCAATGTCCAAAGAAAAGAGAAAGCCGCAATTTCAGTTCTTTCTCCTGGTTGAAGATTCAAACGGGTTCTCTTTAAAATCCTTCCTTTTTAGTTGTACATTGGGTTGAAGGGGTATCTTTGGCTGTTTAGATACTTCCCCTGTTGCAGTATGATTATCACATTTTTCTTGAACATTTTAGTTTTATTGTTTAAATGATTTTTTTTTAAGTCTATTTATGAGTTAGAATGGTTATGGATTTTAATGCTTGATATCAGGGATTATGAGTTGTTTATCAGGTGGTTGTTTCCATTGGAGAAAGCAGAATTGGATAAAAGAGAGAAACTGTTGATTGGTATGAGTATGTTTACTTTTGCACATTTCTTCCTTCTGTATTACTATTGGTTTCTTATAGAGTCCACGAAGGAGGAATTAGACTGTTAAGTTTAATTTAATGGAGCGGTCATTTTATTGTTTATGTAACTCATACCGTCTAAGGGGGTTTTATGTGCTGATGGTTTTCCATTTCATTTTGTTCAAGTTTGCATCGCAACTTTGACTATGCCATTTAAGTAGGATTTATGTTAGGAGTTGAGATGAAACAAAATCGTCAAGTTTATGCTCTTGAGAACATTTCAACTTGGCTTGTTTAACTCGAATTCATCGTGGAATGTGTAAATCAATCAAGTTACTTGAGATTGGCCGATGTTCAATCCAGCATAAGCTCATTTGAGTTGTGATGGATGCTTAATAACCCAAGCTAGGGATTTTTTCTTAGGCTTAGTGAGTTCAAACAATTGTAAATGCCCAGTTTGCTTGATCAGTATGGTTCTGCATTTTGGATTGATAAAATTTTGCCACATTACTATTTCTTAAGAGGGAGGCATTCCAGGTCCTCATAATCCATCTCCTACTTCTTCTAGTAAGAATATCTGCTCTTAAGCTGCCCCATGATTATTTTGGGAGATCTAGTAATTGCAGTTAACAACATGAAAAGTTTTATCCAATTTCGCTTAGCTTGCCTTTCCCAAAAATGATTTTACATCTTATTAATCTTGTTTGTACATTTACTAATTCAACCTAATTGTTGATAATGCAGTTGCCACTCTATCCATCTGCTTTCTTCAAGAAAACAAAAAATGACTTGGGGTAGTGTATCCCAAAGAAATGAGAAAGTTTCAGTCAAACATCGGAAAAATCCATTTCAGGGGGCATTCTTTGAGCTTGCCGATTTTGATTATACGGATATCACTCCCTCAGGAAATGATAAGTGTACCCTTAGAAATTCTGATCCCCAATCTTCTGAGATGTTAAGCACAGCCGACCTAATATCTGCAGTAGGTTATGCATGGGATCATGCCAGAAAGCCTCTTTCTGTTCTTCTGTCTAAAACTAATTCCACATGCAAAACTAAGGTTATTAAGGGAGGTGGCATACTTAACTGTTCTACTGATGAAGGAACTTTTCTAGCATGTACTTCAGCTGATGATCAACCTTGCTCAAGCTATTTGAATAGTAAAGCAAATTCTACAATACTAGTGCAAGAAAATCTAGAGCATTTGAGAGTGAAGCAGAAGACATCTTGCCCTAGACCTGGTTATGAAATTTTTTCTTTCTGGAGGATAGTCCTCGCTAGGTCCACAGTGATTGAGAAGTCCTCCACAGAGAATTGTCTTTCGAGTACAGGAATACCACCTAATTTGGGAAGCATATATGGATGGATGAGTGAAATAGCTCGTTCTAAGCAAAAGAATCAGGTAAACTCTCTTAAGATTGAGAGCAAAAGGATAAGTAACTGTTACACCGGTGATTTTTCAACAAATTCAGGTAATGGCTGTGTGCCTGCTGATACAACTAGTACATTTAATAGCTTAACTACAGAAATTTCTGCTTCTAAGACTGAAGCTGCACAACCTATAGATTTATCAGTTGGCAAAGCTGCCAACTTTGACTTGAAGGCATCTACTACGACAAGCTCAGAAAATGATATTGTGCTTGGCCAACATATTGAAGCGACTGATTGTAAGATCTTTACTTCAACATGTGATCAGGACTCCCAAGACACCTATTTAGCATCAGTTAGTCATGATTGTGAAAATAGCATAAAGGAAAGTAGGAATGGCCTGTATGAGCACCAAAAGGATCAAGGGATTACATTTGTCAAAGCAGACTACTCTGAGGTAGAAATTAGCTTGTCAGCAAAGGAAAATTCTCCGTATGCACTTGCAAAACAAGAGCATGCCTTTGCGGGAGCAATGGCCGGAATATTTGTCAGCCTTTGTCTTCATCCAATGGACACAATTAAGACAGTTATTCAATCATGCCGTTCTGATCAGAAACCCCTTCACAACATAGGCAGAACTATTATTGCTGAGAGAGGTACATGGTTAGCAAGAATTTTGGCAACTTTGAGGAAATTAATATTTCACTTCGTAAAGTTAGAACAACTAGAGTGATATTTATTTCCTTGGCAAGTTATTTGTAGTACCGTGAAACTAATTTGGTGTTTATTCTCAGGTATTTTGGGGCTTTATCGTGGCATTTCCAGCAATATTGTAAGTTCAGCTCCAATTTCTGCTGTCTACACGTTCACATACGAATCAGTCAAGAAAAGTTTGCTTCCACTTCTTCCCAAGGTAACATAATCTTTTCTTTCATGACAAGCAATGTACTAATTTGATTTAAATTACGCCTTTCCTTCTGCAGGAATATCACTCTTTGGCCCACTGCACAGCAGGGGGTTGTGCAAGTATTGCAACATCATTTATTTTTACTCCAAGCGAGTGTATAAAACAGCAGATGCAAGTTGGCTCGCACTACCGGAACTGCTGGTATACCTTTAAGATGTTTATATTTCTCTGTATATAGTCAACATTCCAGTTCATTACCATGGAATTGAAGTTATTTATCATAATTGTCTATGAAGATTGTAGCAAAGGCATTGATAAGTATATAATCAAATTAAATGAGTGGTCTGGTTAGGATAGAGATAGGTGCTCAAATACCATGCGGTTTACACAATGAATTTCCTTCATTTTTTTCTAATTTTACTTAGTGGTTTTTTTATTTGCTTTAAAGTTTTACTTGGTTTGATCTATCTGTCTTTCAAATTTAAAGTTTGCTTTGAACTTTAAAATCAAATTTACCAGATGTTTTGCAGCTCTTTGGAAATAATGTCATGCTTTTTGAACTGCATCCATACAGGAATGCCTTGATACAGGTTGTTCAAAAAGGTGGTGTGACTTCATTGTATGCTGGATGGGGAGCTGTACTCTGCAGAAATGTTCCACATTCTATCATCAAGGTAAGGTTAGAGACAACTGCATTTTCCTACAGGATGGAGTGATCTCAACTCTGGTGCTTAATCATTATTTATTAGAATCTGATTATTTAGTTTGAGGGATGACAGTGTGTTCACTTAATAGAATTCTGGTTCCTCTGTTTGATTTATTCCCATTCTTTTGGAGTATTTCTGATTATTTATTTTGGTATTTTATGCATATATCTTACATATTTTCATCTTCCACCATCAGCTGTCTTTTTATGCTTGGTAATTCATTATTTCATATGCAGTTTTACACTTATGAAAGCCTGA
The DNA here is from genome assembly GCA_019321725.1 of Paulownia fortunei. Taxonomy (NCBI): domain Eukaryota; kingdom Viridiplantae; phylum Streptophyta; class Magnoliopsida; order Lamiales; family Paulowniaceae; genus Paulownia; species Paulownia fortunei. Next base: position 6,114,281 of record CM033122.1, on the reverse strand, counting down.
AGCAAATTATGTTGCCATCAATCCAATCGAATGCTCAAGCTAATATTTTCGTGACGGTTTGTTGTCTGCACTTTTGAATAGCTTCTGATTTCCATTCTTCCTACTGTTCTCTCATCTCCTTTCCCATATTTTGCAGTTAGTTTGTGGAGGATTAGCTGGATCTATGGCCTCATTGTTTACAACTCCATTTGATGTTGTCAAGACAAGATTGCAAACTCAGGTTAGTTTTTCATTTGCTTTTTTCGTAAATTTTAAATCTTTGCAATGTTTTTGTAGAGGAATCCAATTACTTTGTGCAGATGTAGCATTCAGGATGCTCTGTCTCACTAATTATTGTTCTTAGTTATTTTTATTAGAAATTCACTTTGTAAAAAAATCTAACAAAATCGTCATTACAGATTCCTGGATCTATGACCCAGTATAGTGGTGTATTCAATACCCTTACAGAAATAGGGAAACATGAAGGTTTGAAAGGTCTCTACAGGTGAGCAGTTGCAAAACACCTGGATAAATTTTAAATTAGTATCAACTTGTTTCACATCTAAGTACATAAAAAAGTATTGCCAGTTCAGTCTTAGCTTGGCATTATCTGAAGAATTATCTGTTGAAGTTTCCCTCTCACCAATAAAATATGCAAGTGTTATATTGATTGTAAGTACTGCACACAACTTTCAGCCACAAAAACAGATTACTTAATTACATTGTTTAATTAGTCAATTTAGGAAGCCTCTGTTATGATAAGTATATATTGAGCCTTTGCTTGATCAGTTCATTCGGATTGTGGAGATAGCTTGTTGGTGCTAAATATAGAACCATTTTGTTGAACAGCTTTATGACATTTTCTACTTAAATCATTTCCAGCTTGTTATGAATACAGATGGAGATAACTTTGAATTCCGATGGACATTCTATTTAGAGACCTAAGAAAGAATCCCTTTTTATTTTGGATGGTGCTATAGGGAGATTTTGACCAGCATGCCTCCATTTAACAGAAGCTTATCTTTATCTGGGCTTATTTTTCTGAACTGAATCTGTAACCTGTGTGTTATGTCATCATGCAAGATTAGAAAGGAACTAACTGCATTGTTGCCAAGCTGTTAATTGTATGCTGTCTTTTAATTAGAGCTCTGTTATTTAGGCCAACTTCATGCTTAGAATAGTTCATTCAAGGACCATACGTGTGAAAGCCTTTAGTCAAATGTCATTTGAGAAATCACCTTTCCATATATATATAGCTAATAGTTAATTATTCTATGGATGATGTTCCACTTGAAGCTCTAAATTAGCAGAAGTTGGTCATTTATTGGTTCAAGTTACTCTGCATTCATTCATATAATAAACTAGAAACTACCTTCAAACTGGAGTGACTGAAACTTGAGCATTTTGGCTTCTCTCTTGGAGAAATTTTGTTTCTTGCGATTATTAGATGCTTGGCTTTTACCCTTCATATATAAGATGACAAGGTCTTGCTTCAATTGATTTGATGCTCCCACATTTTGATCTTTTCTATCAGGGGCTTGACTCCAAGACTAGTCATGTATATGATTCAGGGAGCACTTTTCTTTGCATCCTATGAATCTTTCAAGAGATTGTTCTCACTGGAGGTTCCGCAACTGAGTGCTCAGACATTCCAGCATGAACAGAAGAAGGAAGATGATTCAACGATGTTACCTTCAGTGACTGCATAGTTTGCATTGTTGGAAAACTAAAAAACTGGTGCCTCCCGACAAGTTTTGACATGCAGAAAGTCGAGAGAACAAGTTGTTTTAGAAATTGAATTTTCGGAGAGCTATAAAGGAGTTCTTAGCACATCACATTATACCACATGGATTTTTTTGGGCAAAGCCTGGAATTCTAACTGGCCAACTAACTAGATTCTTAATGTCTGACATTGTACTCCAAAGTGTGAAGGAAGGAAGTGTTGTATTTGTGCCTCTGAGTTTAACATGCCATTTAGAATGTAATACTGTACTTGTTTGGATTTACAGAATACACTGACTACTGGTGGCGATTAAGGTCTGGTGAAGTTGGAATCGAATACGTCGTCCAGTAATTGACACAATAAAACAACATCAAAATCTATGAACGTGATTTGCTAGTATGATCAGAATAAGAAACATAAAGCGCGACTGCTACAGATTGTGGCTGGGTCCAAAACCAAAAGGATGTGGTAATATTGACTTCCAACAAGAATGTATTCTCCAAAACAAATTAAACTAATTCGTTGACAACTATGAGAAGAAATATAGAAACTTATGTATACTTGTCTTGGTATGCTGAAATTGTGTTTAACTACCAGTCTGCGGTCGGCAAAAAGTTAAAACATGGAAAAGAATGTCTGAGCCCGGGTTCGAACCGGGGACCTCTAGTGTGTGAGACTAGCGTGATAACCAACTACACCACCCAGACTTCTTCAGACACTAAAACTTTTATCTTTTATTTAATCTTAGTCTAAGTCATTTTACTCTTTGCATTTACTTTAATATACATTCGGAAATGCAACAAAATTCAAGAAACAACATTACCTAGTGAGCTTCTTCAACTGAGCCTGTTAAACAAGTACCACTTCATTTTCCCTTGTACAGTAATCATCTTGGTAAATGCTGCAGACCGTACAATTTCTTCATTTCTTCCTAACTAATCTACAAGGCTCTTGAGACTAGAGAGTAGATTTCAAACAAACTATTGTGCTTTATTTCAAACTAGACTCTTCATTTCTTTCTTTCTTTCTTTCCATTTTTTTTTTTCTGCTTTTCTTTTTGTGAACAGCCATGTATACAATAATATAGGAAGTTGCAGTTTGTAACTACACGACGTACACTGGTGACCAAATCCTCGTACAAAAGATGAGGTGTTAAGTATTTTCAACAAATTGTTTGCTGCACAGAGCGTGGGAAAATGAAGGAAAGTTAAAAGATCTATATGCATTGACCAATTTGGGGCTAACCTTAAAAGGGCTTCTAACATTTCAAACTGTGGCAGCCTGTGAATTTGTTGAAAATAAAACCAAGGGCACAGCATGTATAACTGAAATATTGCCGGCTGAATTCACTTGGTGGCTTCAAATAAGAGCATCACCATTTCTGAACATCTTCATATCTTCAATTTACATCCACAGGATGAGGATGACATTTAAAGATTTCCACCACAGTCTAAGCTACATATTTTACAAAAGAAAAAAAAAAAAGGAGGGGTTTTCTAAATAACTCTTCTAATACAACAATTCTAATACCTAAAGAGCCAATGGAGGGTACCACTATTGTTCTAATTTACAAACAGGAAGGGTATCGAAATCCTTTTTTGTTTCTTTTCGACAATCTTGTGAATTACTGCCATCTTTTGGGAGGTTTAAGTGCAGAAGAACTGCTAGTTGTGGCTCTTTTAGAACCTGCGGGAGCACATAAAAGCAAGCAAACATTTGGTTAAAATGGTAGAAAACCCACCTTACTCACGCACACACACACAACCCAAAAAGCAAAACAAAACCCCAAAAAAAAAAAAAAAAATAGATAAAGAAAGAAAGAAATAAAGAAAAATCTCACAGCACATCTCAAAATTTGGAAAATGATATGAAAAGAGAGTCCATACTTGGAATTTTAGAGGAGCTCTTGCTCAGAGACAACCCAGAAGATCCTGCTTGACCCTGCTTTGGTGGTCTTGGTAGTTTAAATGGCACATTGGGTCTGCAGTGAACAAAGAAGATGGGGCACAAGGTGAACATAATAAATGAAAAACTGAAGGAGCAAGCATTACATGCACGACATGCTTTCCAACGTGAAAATATTAGCTACGGAATCCATGCTTTAACCTTTAGCCACGTACATTATTATGCAATTGGAAGTCTTAGAAGAATAAAATATTAAAATTAACAAAATAAGGAAATTTCTAGATTACTTAACCCGATTGTATCTAATAGTAGTGTGGGAATAATTGAGCTATCATGGATACACAGGAACTTTTCTAGAAGAATAGGAATTTGGGCTCGAAAATGACAGATAGTAGTTCGTACTTTCTCCTGGGAGCAAGAGTGGTTAAAAGATGCAGAAATCTCTATATATTTCAGGCACTTGTTTCAGTGATATGACGTTTCAAAGCAGCACTAGAAAACAAAAAGGATGGAAGAAATGCTCACTTTTCAGTTCTCTCTGAAGATGGCTTCGCTGTTTCGGGGAAAAGGGTGTACTCTACAATACTGTTAATTGAACCATCAGTTTCCGTTCCCATTGAAAGAACTCCATCAGATATATCACTAAGTCTCTCTTCGGAATCGGCATCTCCAAAGCCCAAAAGCTCCACATCCTCATTAAGATTTTTACCTCCATCTGCTACATCTAACTTCAAACCAATGTCTTCTGGAAACTTTTCACCACCTACAACAGCAAGTCTTGATTGTCGAAAGAATTCTTTGTGGTGCTTAAAATCATCCATTGATTGCTGTGAACCAGCCTCAGAATGCTTATCACTGTACTCAGAGCTATTATCCAAATCAGAAGCAGCTTTCTCAGAAGAGCTCTTCCCTCCTGAAAGTCTTTGACTTGGCTGCACTGCTCCTATAGAATGTCTTCTTGGAGAGACAGATCCATACCTTGGCGAGCTCATACCACGTCTTTCACCATTTCCATTAGTTTTTTGCAACCGTAACCGCCCTATTTCTTCATCCTTCTTTGCAACAGCATCCTTTAAAGAAGCTACCTGTAAGATTAATACAAGTTTAATTAGCTTCAGCTCTATTTCTTCAATTCCAGTGATAGATATGAACGCATTTAGCTGACTGCAGTAATACGTAGAGAATTGAGATGCAAATGCAAACATATAGAGTTTCTATATCTAGTATCTAGAAATAGAATTTGCAAAAAATAAATCGCGTCGCAAACCCAAATAGAGGGAAAATGTAACTTAACAAAAACATAAGTGACATAAATATATTAAACTCAATATGGGAGAAAAACACATTTTGGTCATATCACAATTTAATGATTTCAGAAGAAATTTAATACGAGCACAATCACTTAGTTACTGTATAGACCAGAAGATACATCACTAATATCAAGTGAAACATGCAACGATAAAATCATGGTTTATCAACACAAAAAATAGATGAAGGGCACAAACAATTTAAATAAGATTAAAATTAATTACTAAAACAGTAACAAAACAAGCAATAGACATCCAAACACTAGATCCTGCTACTCAAATCTCAATTTTTAATAAATCCATTGAGCATCTATAGAGTTCATCGGAATAGCCATGAACCTTGCTTTATATTCCGGTTGCCCTTTTATGAAAATGCAAACATTTGTAAATGATACATACTGGATAAAGAGCTTGCATAGGGAAGATAACACCGCAGGTGGTTGAATATATTCTAGCATTCAACAACTGCAATTCGCTGATGGTCCACAAGTTTACAGCCCTAATTTTTTTAACTCAAAAAATGTGATTGGATATTTAATGCATAGAAAAGGTAAAAAAAAACATAAATGTGTATCAATAGAGAGACAGAAGATGAGAATGTTCAAAAACTCTGCACAATACCCACATTTATTTTTCTTCTTTTATCCTATGGTATCTCCAGATCAACAACTATTACATTCAAAACTATATACAGATCGAAAAGTTGGGTTGTGGCTTCCATGAAATAAATTTTGTGTTCTTGTCCTCCTACATGAGCAAGCTTATAAGACATGGGACACATCCAAAACTAAAAGTCACCTATGCTTATATTTCAAAGTCGTAATTAGCACACAAACAGCACAAAATCTGAATCAAGCAATCGGAGAGAGGAGATCAGTGTCCCAACTCAACAGAAGAGGAAAAAAGATATGTCAGCATTCAAATAGCAAACTTTAGCGAAGGAATGGAAGAATTTGATAGGATTGAAAATGCTGAGAACTCAAAACACACATTCATAACCTGTTCCATAAGTTCTCTGACACCCCTACCCTCCTTATTACTTCGTGCGGCACCCAACTCAACACCAGAAACCCTCTCAGCAAACTTCAGGGTACTTATAGTCTCCGAGTAGGACTCTACATCAGGATTGAGTTGTACAAACATAAGAGTCTTTGCTTGGCCACCTGCAACGAAAGCCAAGAGAGAGGGGCATCAGGATTCGCATGTCAGAATGACAGAGCAACACGAGGAAACCGTTAAACAAATCCATAGAAGAGAACATTCAAAACAAAAGCCAAAAATCTTAAACATCTCTCTCTAATGAAGAGTATAATTAGTGCCTTATCACTCAAGCATGGACTAATTACCTAAAGAGCTTTGAAGAACTTGAGTTAATTTGCTATTTCTGTATGGCACGTGAGAACTTTTTTGTGCTAGTGCAAAGATCACATCTCCCAAAGCTGATAGAGATTTGTTTATATGTTGTGCTTCACGCAATCTGTCACCTGTTGCTTCAGAGCGGAGGACTCTTTCACTGCCAGCCAGATCAACCAAATGAAGACAACCACGTAAAACAGCATTGGTCTCCAAATCCATCCCACGGACATGAACAGTGAGGATACTGTCTCATAGGAGGTAAAATCAAAATAGGCCCTCGCAAATCATTGATAAGAGCAGGAAATTAAAGAAAATAATATCGCTAACCTGTGGGACCGGCTGCTTCTTTCATTCAAAGCTGTAGCACCTACAGCCCGATTCATTAAGCCAACATTCATCAGCTCTAATACATCAGTGGTTGATTTAACAGGATGCAAGCTAGCATCAGGCACAGCTAACCCATTTGGTTGGGAACTATTCCATATCCCAAGTGTGTGCAAGTCAAAGGAAACAATGAGATGTATCCAAAATGAAAACACAAGTAAAGGCAGTATATCACCCATAATCTTGGCAAGAGTGAGGATTAAACCAACTCTACAAAAAAGAACTTTGTTGCTAAATATTTTAAAAACGGAAAATGCATGGCTTGGTAAACATGAGGTGAGACAGAAACTGTGAAAGGATATCTCTTCTGAAAACTGCCATTGCAGAGTAAGTCACGCACTTGTTCATTATATATTTCAACCATTTGGACACCAATTTCATATGCAATGGAGCTATGTCTTTTCTGAGAGATATTGAAGAGATCATTCAGAGCTCTATAGTTGACCCCCCAATCCACAACTGATGTCACATTGGGTCCAGTCTGGAAACATTTTTGAATAGCATGAGCATTATGACCCAAAAAGGCCAATAAAACTTTTTCACTAATTTTATAATATGATCTTACCATTGTGTAAGTTTTTCCTGAACCAGTTTGACCATAAGCAAATATGCAAACGTTGTACCCATCAAGCACAGACCTGATTAATGGTTGAGTGTCTAGAAATACCTCCTCTGGAGACACAAAGGATTTCAGTATAAACAAACAAAACCAAAAAACAGAGAGACAGATAGGTAGGTAAATAAAATGTATATATATATATATAGAGAGAGAGAGAGAGTGCAGACCAGTGACAAGACATCAAAATAGACATTTGTTATTAAAATCATAGACAAATTAGAACCTTGAGTGGCTGCAGGACCAAAAACCTTGTTGAATTTGAAAAGACGATGACTGTCTTTTCCTGGTTTTGAGGGGTTTATAACAACCAATTCTCCATTCTCACCGATATACTGTATGGTCGTTAGTTTTCCACTTTGTCCCGACAGGAATGGCCTTATACGACAATAAACTCGTATGTTTCCTAGCAAAATGAGCCAAGATGAATGAGCAAATTTATTTGCAGCTAAACATTTATCATATGCAAAGTTACTAACCTTTCAAATCTTGAACCTCATTATACAATTTCCTATTTTCTTCAAGCACACTGTGATAATTTTGAGCAGCGTCTATCAAGCCTTTGAGATTTAAACCTGATCAATGCCAATAGAATAAAGTTAAGAAATAATGACATGCAAGTTAATTGTGATTTCAAAAGTTTAATCGCAAAGAAAATTTGATATTTTCCAACCAAAATGATAAAATTCTTCAGCATAGGTATTCTTGATCTTTGAGACCTCTTGCTTTATGGACTCAGATGCCAACCTCAATTCCTGATCAATTTCATAACATAACAATGCATCAATAATGGGGGCCTATGTTAGATGTAAATCATTACATTTGACACGCACCTGTAGGGATCCAAATTGAGAATCTATGAAGTGCCTGTATCCCTGTTCTTTCCTTTTCCATCGCAAAAATTTTGATTCTGAAAAGTCCTCAAGCTCTTTTACTTTGTTACTTGAATCAGTCAGAAGGCACTCAAGTTCTAGTATTTTCTTCTGTAGCTTATCTTTAGTTTCCTCAGCCTTGGCTTCCAATTGAAAGAGAGTCTCTTCGTAGGACTTTCGGGCTAATGTGAGTTCTTCATTTAGTGACAAGATTTGACTCTCACAGTTGTCCTTTTCTTTCCTCAATTTAATTAAATCCAGCTCTTCAAGCTTCTTCTTCTCCTCGATTTTAGTCTTCTCAATCTGTCACAGGCATAAAACATTGAAGCACTAAAAAAGTAACTAGAAAAATCTTCAAGCAATAAATGTATCAGCAAATCTCATTGTTTGAATAATGATCACCAATTATATTAATGAAGGCAAAGATAATATTTCAGTAGTGTTCATCTTCCAAAATAGCTTAAAATATAATCTATCCATCAGAAATTGATATCATGGCCCATGGGTGAGAGAAAGACTGGTTTCCTGAATGAGATATTAGATAAATACGAAGGCAATTCCTACTGCTATGTGATAGATTAGCTATAAAAAAGTTACTGTACCCCAATAAATAAACTCAGATACAAGGAAACTTAAAAGAAGTAAACAAAAACTTGATTTTAGACAATAAGCACAAGCAATATTCTGAACTAAGTTATTTGCAATAATGTAGCTTTGTCTAAAATCTAGCATTTGAATAAATGTTAAATGCTGATGAATTCTTGTTTCTGAAAAAAGCCAATAACTGCAAAGAAGGCACAAAGCAAAGAGAGCACAAAAAACAAGGACGACAAATCTTGACGGTCGCTAGGGCACCATTTCTGAAAAGGAAGAAATGATCTATCTACTAGCAAGTATATAAATATCCTCAGATTCAACTTCCAGACTTGTTCCTTTATAATTGTAAAACACCACATTTCATAATAGATGAAAATTTTATTTCCTTCATTAAGAAATTCACCTTCATCTGTTGAAGCTCGTTCATGACAACCTGCACAAATTAAAACTTAATGTGATGAAGAAAAAGATCAAAGAAAAACCCACATCCATAGTCCACACTCACAACCACCATCATACCTCATTTTCTTCGCTAGTTCCAGTTGCAAGGGTTTCTAATGCTCTAATTTTTGAATGATACCTGTCTTCACGAGACTTGTACAGATTGCATTGCTGCAGTAAAATCATAATACAGAGTCAAAAAAGCCACATCTGAAGAAAAGAAAATGGTATTCAACTGATGATAATGTGTTACCTTCCTCATATTGTCTGCTTGTTTTGAAACGCGCTGCTCAATTTCTTGCACAACTAGTTTCAGCACGGATGCGACACGCTAAGGGAAAAGCAAAATGCCACAGGTGAACAATCAAAATGCAGTTTAAAATCAGTCAGCTAAGATGAAAAGTATTTTACCTGTGACTGCATAGCGATATATCTATAATGTGCTCTCACTGTTACATACCTGAGGAATGTCCTCATTCTTTCTCTCAATGCTTTCATCCAGAATCCTATTGACAACACTGAAAAGTGAGTGCGTAGAGGCGCTCTGCATAGATTGAGTAGCTTAAAGCATAAGAACATGTCAAGTGTAGGAAAATGATCAATAAAAGTGATTTTTTTTTTTGTTAGGGGGGGCGGGGGGCGGCGGCGTTGATGTGGGATAGTTACCTCTAAATTACCCAATTTCATCAATTCTGAAATCTTAGAAGCCGGGAGATCCCCATAATGTCGACGCTTTGATTGAAGGACAACAGAAAAATTATTCCCTACATAATGAAATGATGCAAACAGTCAGAAAATAACTAAACGGGTCATCACATGTAGAATCCAGAAACTGAGTTTACTGACATGAGCCAAGAGAACAATGTATGAAATAGTTTTCACATTGATTTACACTAGATATTGTAAAATACATCCCCACATTTCAACTTCTTCAAGGAATATCTATTTCATAAGTCCACACCAAGGTGAAGTGAGAGAATATTCATTGCCAAAGGAAGATACAATAATTCAAGATAAAATTTCTCAACCTACAGAAACTTTAGTGAATAATCAATTAACATCTGCTTCAGCATGCATAGAGAGAGCATTTCAGGAGAACTGATTAATTTTGGAAAGTGAAACTATCAATTAACATCTGCTTCAGCATGCATAGAGATAGCATTTCAGGAGAACTGATTAATTTTGGAAAGTGAAAATTTAGGCTTACTGAAAATTGGCTAGCAGGAACTAGTTAATGCAGCTATAACTAAATTTGTCTGGAGGCCAAAAAGTAGAATTTTATGCTAACTTTAGCAGACTTGAAGTTTAACACTCTCATCATGAAAAAAGCTACTCTCTTTTCCAGTGGTCACACCACAGCAGGTAGACAAGTGGAACATTAGGGGGGAAAAAGAACATTTTTAAACATTTACTTATAGGAAAATATAACAGACAGCTTCTACCTTCAGCAAGACCATTAAAAGCTTCTATTCTTCCAGAAACATTGCCATTACGAACTTCACTTAAGCCACCCAGCTCCCCATTTTCACTTGCATGTACTTCTGACTGTGGATCCATGATAAATTTGATAGGCGCTTGCAAAGTCCAACAATGGACACGGCACTGAAAGTTGGAAAAATCAAATAAAATGTATTAGTCAAACAATTATCAGATTGAACAAAATAAAATTGGAAGTTATGAAACATCAATTCGTTAGAGACTGGATAACAGAAAAACTTTATGAAAGATATTAGCAATCAAACAAAGCACATCTTGAAGATCAATTTTTTTGCTTCCCAGCAAAGGAAAGTAAACTGAGTCATTCAAAGAAAAGAAAAAGAAAAAACTAAAGAGGGACTGAAGGAAAAGATGTGTTATCAATTGAAAAATAAATCATCTTCTGCATAACTACCACAAGAACAATAATCAAATACATTTCCACTCGTAGACTTGTTAAGACTAGGCAACCAATTTAGAATAAAATCAAATTGATGGAGTTCTGGGGTAAATTCCTGCCACAAGTCGATGATAGAAGCATTACCTTGACGCAATTTTACAGTAAAAGAAAGAAGTAAAGAAATTAATATGCATGGTCAGGGGAGGAACCAAGATGCTGGGCAAAACGCACAAGTCTGCCTATAATCTCTAGAAAGATAACCAAAAATAAAAGGTAAGAAAAAAGAATAAAATTCATCCATTAGATTGTGGTTTGCAGAAATGAAATCATTTATCTTGTAACCAAACAAAATTGAACGTCACATTACTTTCAATTGCAAAAAGATTACTTAAATAGCAGATTCATAACGCACATATGCCCCCACTTTGCCTAGCTAAATAAGATGCATGGCATTCTTTTCAGCTTCCCCTGGTCTAAGATAATAAATAGACCCAATCAGTTTTCCTGCCTTATAATTTTTATCCGCTTTGTATTGGAATTCTCATTCCATATTTCCAACCATACAAGCAGGTATCTATAAGACCCGTAATTATTGTAATAAACGTTATAATTTTGAAATGCAATCAGATCTAGAATGCCAGTTACAGCTGCTATATTGCAAAATTATTAAAAAATGACGTCATATTTTTTGAAGCGAAAAATAAAAGAACCAAACCCTAAACTGCTATTAACTGGAGCACAATGTACAAACATCCAAGACAAATTACCCATTAAAACTTAGAGATTTGGCAACTATGAACGAATGGGTTTTTGATATACGAGTTAAGAGTCTTTGCATTTTAATTCCAAGTCTCCCAAACCCTACATTGTACCCAAATCTCGCAATTTCATCGTCTACATCCACCCATATAAAAACAAAAAAAAAAAAAAAAATTGAAACGATTAAGAGGAAATTTACCAAAAAATTCAAAATAAAAAATAAAACCCTAGAAAAATTCGCATAATATGGAAAAAAATTACGAACCTGAGTCTTTTCCAAAAATGCAGATGAAATCGGATCAAATGAATGGGAAGCTCCACTTTTGCTACAGATCAAATTGCAAAGCCCATTCTTGTTTATTATTCTTTCATTTTTCCTATTTTTTCAAACTATATTTTCCGGGTTTTTTCGGGAAATGAAAAAAACAGAAAAACAGCTACGGGGCCAATGGGGGGGCTGCCTTTATTTAGAAGTAAAGGGAAAATGTGATTGTGAAGATGATGATTGAAATAGAAAGTTTATAAACAAAACTCATTTTCTTTTTCATTTTTATCTTTTTTTTTGGATAAATCTTTTTGGGTTTTGGTTTTTGATTCCTTTACTATATTTTTCAGGGTGAAAAAGAGAACAAAAATTAAAAAGAAAATGAGGTCGTGTGCCCCACAACGTAATTTGGAATCGTGTTCCCGCCTTGTACTGTTTGTTCACTTTTGTTTTTGATTTGGGATTTTTTTAAGGATAGCTCCACGTTGCAAGGTCATGCGTTCAAGTCTGCCGTGCTTCTCTTATCCTTTTCTCATTTTTTCATTTTTTATTCTTTCATTTGTACTTATTTATTTATTTATTTATTTATTTTCGATCATTTTTTTCATTTGAATATATAATGTTTCAAACCAAATCTTTAAATTTGGCAATAGTTTCTTATGCTCGCATCAACTAATAAAACTTAGTTCCGAAGAAGGGGACTAATGAGGCAATTCAATTAATGGAAGAGACCTTTTTGCGGCAACTCTATATTTCAAAGTTTTATCTTATTTAATCAAGTGAGAAAGTTCTATTTAGGTTAGGAATAATTTTGTTCATTTAGAATGCGTGATTTGAATGAATTGCTCTTTATAATAATTTATTTGGGATGTAACGGCATTCTAAATTTTTGAAATATTAATATCTACAACAAAAATATTATGAATGATTACCGGAGCTGTTAGTTGTAATACTAGTAAATAAAAAAAGTAAATTGAGATTATAATAATGGATGGAGAATAAGGATAAATTGATTTATCTCTTAATTTTCACATCTTGTCTCATATCAAATAAGTATATCTTTATTGAAAATTATTTATTATGAAAATTCTATCAAAGTTATAGTTGGTGTATGAACTGGTTTTTCTTTAAATGAATTAAGAGTGAGCCTCCTTTAATATCAAAGTAACAATTCGAAGCATGTCCAAAATAAAGTTTTTTAGTCTTGTAAATAATATATTTTTTTTAAATTTGTTGTTTCTCCTACAAAAATTTGTGAGCATTGATTCGTTGAGAGTTAAAATAAATATATGGATTTGACTTGCATATTTTAAAGTGCAATTAAATTGATGTCATTCTTTTATTATATAAAACAAATTTAAATATATTCAAGTACATAATGTTTAAAAGATAAATTTTTGCGTTGAAATAAAACACATACGAAAACAAAAATATTTATTTTTATATGAATTTAGTCAAAATTCAAGTCTCTTTTTATCTTTACCAATATTTGAAAGTCAACTAATACTTGAATTAATATCTTTTAAGATTTTTCCATTATATATAACCTGTTCCAACATTTTTTAAAAGTAATAACAGATTCTATTGCCATAACACACATATATTACAAGATCCCTCGTCTCGTACGTTGTTTTAATGAAAAATAAAATTTTCGATTGCCTCAATTTTCTTACACAACTCTCCACAAATTGTTTAGACAAAATAGCATTTTACTCTCATGCGATATATTACATGTAATGCGCATATGAGAGCGAGCTCCAAGTGGAATTAGGTGTCAGTTTGTCGACAATTTAGGAGTGCAACATGCTATTGAAAAATAGGAACATTTCAGTAAAAAATTAATTTTACCAAAATCAATCAATATAGTCTTTTTTGTTTAATAATTATGATTTGATTGGTATTACCTCCGAGTCGAGTAGACCTAGTTAGTATAGGTATTAATAAATTTTGGAAGTCATGTAATACAATTACATGTTAGCCTAATTAAGATTGTCTCCAACTAAAATGTTTCGATATTTAAGTTAAACAGATTATTAAGGTTGTAAAAAATAAGTAAATATGCAAGTAAAATTCACCGATTACCTTATAAAAAATTATTAATGAGCTATTTATAATTCTCGTTATATGTACGATCACTCGAATTAAGAGAGAGTGTCGTAATCTAAACAATTTCCACACACTTAGGCTAGGAAAATTTTTGGTGTTTATTTCGAGTTATATCTGACTTAAAGTCGAAATTCAAGTAAAAGAACACGAATTCTATCTTATTTGATTATTATCTATATTGGAGTAGAGCAAAATGGTACCCTCATCAAATTTATTAAATTTGTTTACATTACAATAACATAATAAAATGATTTGATGGATTTTTCTATCATGGGAATGAAGTTTAGGCTTTGTGGCTAAATATTTTAGGGTTGGATAAATTATTAGGGATCTCTGCCCATATACTAATAACTGTAATTAAAATATTTCGCTTCCAAACAAGAGAGAACTATTTGAATGTTTTCTATAGAAATTTACTCTACACTCAATAGTGTATAATTCCTCTTCCCCTCCGCCATTTCTCAAATCCTCGCAAATTAGGGTTTTGATTTCTGCTTCTGCGTATGATCCATTGAATATACGCATCAGTTCGCGAGCATTAGAATTAATCATCATTCTCATTAACGATCTCAATTCCTGAATAGAAGAAGGAAATAAAACCTCTTCCTTGAATAATGTCTTCTCCGAAGAGGAGCCCGGATTTGACCACGTACTCAGATTGGCGAGACCTTCCGTTAGAACTCTTGGCGGCCATAGCAAAACGCTTTACTTCAATCCATGACTATATTTCCTTTCGTGGAGTATGCAGTTCTTGGCGATCGGCGGCCACATTCAGCAACTTCGACAGGGCATTTCCTCGGGTTCCTTGGCTCATGTACGTTGCTGGAGAAGAAGAAAAAAAAGGAATTATTGGTGGTGATGTCACGAGAGTTGCCAATTTCTTGGACCTATCCAAGAACAAGACTTACAAGATTATCAATTTCCCTCCAGCCGACGGGAAAATGTACTTGTCTTGGGGCGGATGGATCCTTTATATTTCGGAGGACTTTGATGTCAATTTGACCCACCCCGTGTGGCGCATTAAAATCGAGCTCCCGCGTTTGGACACTTTTCCTGCATACATACATGAAGACGGTATCTCGGCTCGTGTTATTAGCAAGATGGTTTTGTCTGATAGCCCCACAATCAAGACTGATCTTGTGGTAATGGTGATTTGGGGTGAGAAAAATCAGTTGGGTTTTTCCCGGCCCGGAGACTCCTCTTGGACTGTAATGGCTTCATGGGACGACTCATTCTGTGATATTCTATATCACAATGGGAGGTTATACGCAGTGGATTTTAGCCGGAGGGTGGTAGAATGTGATATCCATGGCCCAAATCCAGCCCAAATGGTGCAGGTTTTCAGCTTGCCAAACTTTGATCATGGTTTCTCCTTTGCTAATAGACATATGTGTTATTTGGTGGAGTCATCCGGGAAACTTCTGATTGTTTGTCGATATTTTATCGTCTGTAGAACCGTGAAATTTCAAATTTTTGAATTTGACTTGATGAATGGTAGTGATAAGGAGATTCACCACCTGGGGAAGAGGCCCTGTTCTTGGGTTTTAATTCTTCCTTCTGCCTTGAGCTCTCTGCTTCAAATGAGGTAAAGCCTAATCGTATATACTTCACAGATCATTTTGGACGATGCATGGAATCCGATACGGGTGTCTATTGCTTGTTGGGTAAGAGTATCAAGGGTTTCTTTGGTGGATTTTCGGGTG
Organism: Paulownia fortunei; assembly: GCA_019321725.1. Lineage (NCBI taxonomy): Eukaryota > Viridiplantae > Streptophyta > Magnoliopsida > Lamiales > Paulowniaceae > Paulownia > Paulownia fortunei. Next base: position 6,098,392 of record CM033122.1, on the reverse strand, counting down.
CTTTTTCTACTCCACCTACTTGGGTTGTGCCTAGTTTTTGATTCCAGAATTTAGCTATTGTTTGGTGATTAACCGCTCAGAATTCTACCTAAGTACTGCAGATTCACGGTCAAGATTTCCCCCTATGGAAGGAAGACGAAGTATGAATGAAACTTCCTTTTTCCCGTTTCTTTCTATACTCTATACATTTGTGGGAATTTCCTATTGCTGTAGTTGGATTTCTTGAAACTAAAACCTTGTCATGAAATTCTTATTCTATGTCTAGTTTAGGTTTTTAAAACAAAAAATTGATCGTTTTGTTGTAGAAATTGATCCCAGTAATTGACTCTAGTAGTATAAACTGATTGCACTTGAGTAATATTTGACTAGAAGATTCTGGTTATACTAAATTTAGTGCAACGGATGAAATATGGGTATGGCAGTTTTTGTATATGATTTCATTGGTAAAATTTGGTTTTGTTATCATGTTATTGCATGTTGATTATGCCATGTTTGGCTAATTTTTGAGAGATTGTATATGGAAGACAGCTTGCTTGAATTTTATCTTGTATCCTCTGTTTCCTGTCTCTTCTGCAGAGAATTTTTTTGGAAAAGTATACTCTCTTTTTTTTCTCCTGCCACGTTACCAATATACTCACTTATTTTTCTCCTGCCACGTTACCAATAGACTTTGCTCATATTTGATGTATGAATGCAATTCCCATTGCTCTTATTTGTAGCCTATGGGGATGTGGTTTCCCTTCAAAACATATTTTTGTTTAAATGACGCAGACTAGTTCTCTCAAGGATTTTCCCTCAGCCAGGGTGATTATGGCTGAGTGATGAATGGGATTTTCCAATACCGTTTTTCAGGCATTCTTGTTCTCAGAGGTCTCTCTTGAATAGTCTATTAGCTCTCTGAAGGATTTTCGGTGATCTGTGGCCGAGTAATACATGGAATTTCCTATAAGCAATTTTCAGGCAGTAATAATGTACTCTTCCTCCTCCTCCTCTTCTTCTTCGTCTTCTTCTTTTTTTTCTTCTTCTTCTTCTCTGTCTCTCTCTCCAATATTCATTCTTCTGGACTAACTTTTGATGGATGCTATTGACTGGCTTGAGTATTCTGTTTTGCATTGCTGATACTGCCCATTAGCTGATTTGCTGCTTTTCTCAAAGAATGCTGGTATTTTTGGAATTGATTATGGGATTTCTTTCCCTCAAAACCAAGATTTGCCCAGTTACATGTATTTTAGGTGTTCCTCGATTGTTTTCTGTATATGGTTTCTCATGTCATTCTGGTCCATTTCTAGGGTGCCCCTTATCTGCTTGTTGTGGGACTATTCCTCTTTATAGTTGCCACATGGTTTTGCGGTGTTGACTTGTTTTCCATATGAATTTGATAATCACATTGTGAAGCCATTAATACTCTTTCAGGTTATGTCTAACGTTAAAAGCATTCACCCTTGAAAGTATTGGTTTTTGTCGAAATTACATTCTTAGTTGGAGATCACATGAAAACCTGTTTATAGCAGAGCATGAAAAACAACTGAAGTAATTAGTATATAACCAACATACAGGAATAATCAGAGCGGACCCAACTAAGTACATGTTTGAATTTAAACTTGTATTTTTGTGTGTGTGAAAAAATTTTAGGACCCACTCGATTTGTTCACAACTATAAGGATGAGGTGAACCAACTCCCATAATAAGGACCCCAAGTTATTTCATTTCTCTTGGTTCTAAAGGCATGATCATTGGTATCTGTTGATTGTATTAATTTTAATGATTGATTATTACGATGTAATGATATATGTGATTGACTCGTTAAGAAAAGAAAAAATCTTTTTTTCTAACTCGATTTATTGAAATCCTATAGCCGGAGGCCGGAGCACAATTCCCAGGTGGTTAAATGGATGACACCGTCCATTTAAACTCTTTTATTTTAAACTTCTAATTTGTTTCTTTCTACATATTTTAACTATGGTTTCGTCGTCATTTGTTTCTTTCTTACTTATATTAACTCTGGTTTCTTCAACCTGATTAAATATTGATCTTAAAAATTGAAAAATAAAAGAGCTTAAATGGACATGTGCCATCTATTTAATCATCCAAAAATGTGCTCAGGATATCTAATATTCAATGAATCAATGTAAGAGATACTATACCCTATTTTATCTATCAAATGTTTGATAGTGTTAAATATATGGGCACGGGCTATTTGCAAAAATTGGTATAGCATAACGAATGTTTGTGACAAAAAAAAAAAAATCCTTTTCTTTATAAATAGGTACAGATATAGATAACCGCTATTTCCATTTTCTTAATGAAAGCGTCAAAGATGCATTTTAATTTTAAAAACGGCAACCCATCCATATAAATTCTGACCCGATTGTGGTCCGGTTATTATTCAACGCGAGTTCTTCTGCTTCATCACTCTGTCTCATATATGGAGAACGAGGACACGATTAATGGCAGCTCAGAGGCCCCAGGTTCAGAGGCGGTGGCCAATCAGCATTTGACATGTCATCCGGACGGTGGTGGAGGGCAGGAAGATGCAAACGCTGTAAACGGCAATGAGCCGGGCGAACCGGAGCCGTCTGATCGTCGGAAGGAGATTCTGAAAGCTCTGGAGGCGGTGGAGAGAGATTCGGCTGCGATCGCCGAGAGTTTCTCCTCTCTCTTTACTTCCCTCCGTGTGTCACTCTCCCAGGTTGCTAATTTCTATATTTTGACCTTTAATTTTCCTCGGGTGAAACTGTTTTCGTGGCTTCAAATGATACTTTGTACTTCAGTTTTTACTTTTTTTTTTTCAACTTACTAATATCCAAGCTTCATATAGCATAAAAGATTTACAATTTTGCTTTAATTCTAGAGTTAAATGTAGAAATTTTTTAAATAGTCTGTATTTGATTTTTCAGCTAATTCCTGGAATTATTTGTTAGGGTTATTGAATATTCTTCATTCTTGAAATTAATGAGCTCATGATAGTATAACAAGCTCACAATAGTATCATCTGTGATGAAATGAAGATCATTGTTGATTGTTGGATCGATGAATAGTAATTGATAAACTTATACATCGTATTACAAGTAATTATGAACTTAATAGGTTTGTCTGTAGAGTTCATTTTTACTCATTGTCCGGTTGAGCATGTAATAGGGTCAGTTTTAGTTTTTGTATTTAAATAGTCAATGTAAGTTGTATTAGCCTTTGTTATTATTTTGTTTCTTATGGCTTACTCAAAGTGAAATAGTTTTTCATTTGATTCAGTTTTAAGTACAAATGTTGTTTTTGGGATGCAGTTTATCTTTCTGTTTAATGGACTTGATTTAATTGTTTTTCTCCTCTCTCTTTCTAATATCTGCTTCAGCTATTCTAATTAGGATAATGTAATTTTTAGGCTACTAGCTCTACAGTTGATCATATGAACTGCTTCAGTGATGCAGCTGGTCGGCTTCAAGAATGTGGTAAATGAGCTTCTTTTCCGGATGTAATTCTTTAAGAAAGCAAGAAAAGGTTTTCATACTATGTTATATTATGGAGTAAGCCTATTTATTATTTTTTTTTTCCTTTTTTTTTTTTTTTTTTTTTCATTTTTTATTCCTAAGGGAGGAGTATTGAGCTTCTTTTGGTGAAAGAAACTCGTATCAGGGTTTTGATTAAGGCATTAATTTTCCATTGTTTTCCTCGACCAGCCTTCATTTCCATCTTCTTTAGGAATTGGTTTTATTAAGCCCCACTTAAAGATTTTCTATGTCTTGAAGGTCTTATTGCAGATACGAGGGTTCCAGATTTTGCTTTTGAAGTTTTTCTTGCATCAATAGCTGATGAGCTGTATGTGGATCTTAAAATTGCTTATTTTGACTATTATGTTGCAGTGCTTGATGCATCGACAAAAGGAAATCGATACATAAATTCTTGTCTGAGGTTTGACTCTTGTTCCATTCTTTGTGATATTTGGAGAAGACGACTCTCCTCATGAATTTCATGCACACAATCGTGAAGAGTCGTGCTTGATTATTTAAGTTGGGTTTCTGATTCCAAAGTCTAGCAATATGTATTTTCTCAAAACATTTTTGGATGAGAAAAACACTGGAGAAGCTGTCAAGAATTATACTTGTGCTTTACTAACCCCATTTTAGTCTTCCATTCACTAAACCACAGCCTCCGCCAGAAAAACATTAGGCCGGGAAGTGGGAACCATTCACTCTTGTTGACTTCATGTGATAAGTTGGGCATATAGTCAAATCTTAAATTTTGAACAATCAGAAATGCCCTTTTCTTTAATGACAGTAAAAATATTTTCCTATTTTTCTACTTCTTGCAGGAACATATTGTCTTTTAAGTTTTGTCTTCCCTAGTGTTGTAAAAAAATTGTGATGCTTCTCTTTTTCTAGTCTTTGAGAAAGAGTTTTACTGCTTTGGCTGGCAGGAGGAAATGAGAGTTGCAAGATTCTTAAATTTGATCCAAGAGTGGAATCCGTAAAAAAGAGATGCCCTTTGAATTTAAAGCTTGAGTCAGATTTGTGGAGCGTTGGCATGTATTAGTATCGGAAATATTATTCATATGATGTGACTTGGAAACACAAGGATGCTGGTTGCTGATAACTAACGATTTTACAAAAAGTGTGCTATTCTATCTAGGAAATTTATTGATTCATGGCCAATAATTGCAACACCAGTATACCATTTCTATTGCAAAATCAGAAGGAAGATAAATTATTTGTCCATTTCTGGAGAAAGCAAATACCCAATGCTGTATTCCTTTCATCCTAAGTAGGTTTAACACACTTTTCAGTCTGTAACGCAATATATCTTCAATTCATAGCATAAAGCTCTATAAAACATAGCGCTTTGATGAAGTTGAGATAGATGTAGTTATAGTAGTTTCTGAGTTGCAGGTATACCTTCTAGAACAAGGACTATAAAATGTTGAAACGTAAGATTTCTGTGATATTTGTTGAAATCGTGTTCCTGAGCTTAGGGTGAGCGTAAGCAGGGCAGTTGTAATCTTGTTAACATATATATATATATATATATTGTCCTTTTTTTATATGTCTTCATTTTGAGTTATTGTTCTGGCAATTTTTTGTTGCAGATTAAATGAAGAAATGAAAGGGATGGACGTTCTTGCCACACAGCTGTATCCTTTATTTTATTCTTGTTGTCCTGTGCCTAAATTTCTTTGTGTAGGAATGTTGCATGGGATATCTCCACACATCTTTACCTCTTATTATATTCTTCTGCCCCAGTAAGAAGCTCTTATGCTGCCTATATTTCACAAAAGAGGGTCTGATCAAAGTTTCCCCTCCCACAGCTGGCCAAGCAGTGGGGTTTGCAGGCCTTCTCCCATAATTTTATCCCAAATTATCGTGTTTAAAATTCTTGAACTGGGGAACGTATTCGTAAACTAATGCTGTCTGCTTAAGCAGTATATATGTTCTGTGTATGCCCTATCCATTCTCCCTTTCCTGCACACACGAAGACCTTATTAAAATCTATTATTATTATTATATCTTTTTTAAAATTGAAATGCCCCCCTTGAATTCTTGTTTGCTTCCTTAATGAAGTATCAGAAAAATTCTCAGGAGGCATGTTGATGCACTGGACACTGCTGTAAATAGCATCGTTCGATTCCCTTGATGCTATGAAAATAAACCAATCGCAACTTACATGCTCCTTATTTCTATTGTTTGCGTGTTGAGGGTTATAGTGATTGATATCTGCTGGAGTTTACCTGGGAATTCAATTACAGAAAGTTTGAGATAGTAAGAAATTCATTGCCTAGCTGGTTCCACATATGTCTGTAACGAGTCCCCTTGTTGCAGCTTGTGAAAATGTACAACTGCATCACACCTTCTAATTTTATTAATTAACTATTGATATTTATTTTGTTTACTAAAGTGGTTGGTTTATTGTTACTCAATTTTTATTTATGTTGTCATAATGATAGAATTATTTTAATTAAGTAGAATTTAAAAGTTTATATACGTTATTATAAAAAGTTGGTAAAAGAATTTGACGAGCCCTTCCTATATATAATAATTTTATATTTTATGACAAAACTTGGTGTCATTTAGAGGATCATAATATCACATTGAGATAAATAGCAAAATTTGGATACTAAATTAATTTTTATACCAACTTTTAATAAAATCTTACTTATTTTAGTATATTATTGTTAATTCTTTCTTATTTTTGTTCATTTTTATGGTAAATTCATCTTTCTTTTCAACTTATAATAATAAGAATATGATAATTGGCGAGTAAATTATAAGATTATAATAATTAGTTAGAAAATTAGAGAAAATATTATAAATTTGTAGATCTGCAAAATGATTAATTTTAAACAATCACGACTTTCTTATATGATGTCTTTTATATGCCCAAGATATAAGGTTAGAAAGCTTTTGAAATCTTGTTTATACCAAATAAATTTTATTTAAAAATTAAAAGTATTTAAAAAATTATGAACATAAGAATTTAGATTACCAGTTTTGAAAAAGAGTTTGCCATTGAAAATAAAATGTGGTATTATATTCAAAGTACACCACTGAAAAATTGATAAAATTCAATTGTGCTATCTTTTTTGCCGTTTAATTGATACTAATTAGGAATATAATAGGCATATAAAGAATTTCAATATTTTTTATCTATTCATACTTTAATAATTTAATAAATATTAATTTATAATTAATAGTAGTAATTATCATTATATAATAATTACAATATAATATAATAACAATAGTAAAGATAGAGAATAATTCTCCCCCAACAATGGTTAAATAATAGAGTTGCGACCCAATAAATTGAGTATAGTGAATAATTACTATCTTGTGCTTTAAACTCATATATTCCTACACATGCAATGCACGTGATAATTTACAGTTCTAGTCAATGGTGTAATTGATTGAATTGAATTTGGCGGACTCTTGCCAAAAGTACAGAGTTCTTCCCTCCATCAAAAACAATGTATGCAACTCTTCAATTTGCCAGAATCTTTAATACATGCCTTTTATTCGGGCAACTTCTCTTAATCTCTTTCCTGAGAACTGAAAGGCTTGAAAGTATTAATGGCCCAATCAAGTAATTTGTGTTACATCCCTTTTGGAACTTCAAACGTTGTAAATTCTCCTAAGGACAGGAAAATTGGAAAATCAAAGAGAAGATTCATCATAACTGTAGCACCCATTTATTTCTAGATATGCAGTTCTTGTTGACAAACCTTATAAATATTTCCCTCGGAGTGAGGACTCATCTATCATTACCAAGACCACACACACCAACTGGTCTGACAGGGACACAGACACAGCAAACATGGGTGGTCAGAATCCACGAAATGTTTTCAAGAGCAAAACAAGCTTGTCTAGGCCTGCCAGGGAAGACATTTACTAAACCGTGGAGGACCATGACCAGAGGTTGGGTCTCCTTAACATCTCAGGAGAACGTGGTAAAGAAGATGCAGCTCCTGGCGGATCAGTTCATGCCCTGATTGTGTCTTCTTACAATGACAGGATTCGCCCGCTCCTCGATGCGGTGGACAGGCTGCGCCACCTGAAAATCATGCAAGAAGGCATCCAACTGCCCACTATTGTGGTGGTTGGCGACCAGTCTTCTGGAAAGTCCAGTGTTCTCGAATCCTTGGCAGGAATTAGCGTCCCCAGAGGCCAAGGTATTTGCACCAGGGTCCCCCTCATAATGAGGTTACAGAATCATCTCAGTCCTGAACCAGAGCTTTTCTTGGAGTGTGATGGAAGAGTTGTGCCAACTGATGAGGAACACGTTGCTGATGCAATTGTTATGGACACTGATGACATTGCAGGCAAAGGGAAGGGGATTTCCAACCATCCCGTGACATTGATTGTGAAAAAGAAGGGTGTCCCGGATCTGACGATGGTTGATTTACCTGGAATCACTCGAGTTCCAGTTCATGGACAGCCGGAGGATATTTATGAGCAGATTTCAAAGATCATCATGGAGTTCATAACTCCTGAAGAAAGCATCATCTTGAATGTTTTATCTGCAAGTGTGGATTTCACCACCTGTGAGTCCATTAGGATGTCTCAGCAGGTGGACAAGACCGGTCAGAGAACTCTGGCTGTTGTCACCAAAGCTGATAAAGCCGCAGAAGGCCTGCTAGAGAAGGTTACTTCAGATGATGTTAATATAGGGCTCGGTTACATATGCGTTAGGAATCGTATTGGGGACGAATCATATGAGCAAGCTCGGGCTGAGGAGGTTAGTCTTTTCGAAACTCATTACCTACTTTCAAAGATAAGCAAGTCCATGGTGGGAATTTCTGTTTTGGCACAAAAGCTGGTGCAAATTCAGGCAACTATTATTGTAAAATGCTTGCCTGACATTGTTGGGAAGATTAGTGACAAGCTCTCTTCTTGCTTGATGAGATAAGTGTTTTGGAGGAAACTAAAGCCATTGGGCTGCCCAATTTTCTCCCTAGAGCTGCTTTCCTGACTCTCCTTCAGAAAAAGGTCCAAGGGGATATCTTTTACACCCTTTGAATTTGTCGAGAAGACATGGAGCTATGTAGAAAACGTTGTAGTATCTGTCTTAATGCGGCATTCTGATAACTATCCACAACTCCTGTCCTCCACAAGAAGGGCAGCCCAAAATCTTGTAGCTTTAAAGAAGCAGCAATCAGTGGATTGGGTGATTGATATCGTGGAAATGGAGAAGCTCACCGATTATACTTGTAATCCCGATTACGTGGCTTTGTGGAACAAACTCATGTCTCATCAAAATGCATTCATGGAAATTCTTAATGACCACTCAAAGCCCACAGAAATGCATATTGATGGATTCGGACATATTGATGTTGCTCATTTACGTAGCCATGTTGTTATCGTGCAAGAAGCATTTGACCTGAAAATGAGGCTAACGGCCTACTGGAAGATCATTCTAAGGAGATTGGTTGATTGCATGGCATTGCATTTACTCTTTATTATTCAAAATCTGGTGAACAAAGAAATGGAAGTGGAAATCATCAAGGAGATAATAGGACCTGAAGGCAATGGCTTGCAGAGGATGTTGGAGGAGTCTCCTACCATTGCTGAAAAACGGAAGAGGCTGAATAATAGTATCAAGTTGCTCAAGGAATCGAAGGACGTAGTTGCCAAGATCATCGACAACATTACAACTCTCAGTTTGGGAAAGCAGATGTACCCTTCTGATCTTTAAGCAATGTTTTATGCTTTTGGGATTCAAGATTAGTTTTAAGTTTGTTGCTTTTAATTCTTCAGTACTTGTGATTTGCTTCTGAGCAGAGTACCATGCTGCATACCTTGCTGTTGTCTTAACTGGGCTTCTGATCCTAAATTGTTAGAAGCATGACTTTATCAGATAAGAATTCGGCTGTCCTTATAGCAGTTTATCTTCAACTTTTACGCATAAAAGTATTGTTGTTGGCGATGCTCTGATTATGCAGAAACATGTGCAACAAAAAGGAAATCATACGTAAGTCTTGAAATCTTGGTTATGATTTATGGACTCCTGCACATTTTGTTATTCAATTGATATTCAGTTCACTTTGGAGCCAGTCTACTGTTGCAGTGCTCTTGTGCTTGAACTTGTTTGTGTAAGAATGCTGCATAATAATATACATTATTCCTTAAAATTCTCATGCCACTAAATTTGAAATAGAGGATCGCTTATCAATAACCTTTTCCTAGTTTTCATTTATTTTCTGATAAAATATCCTTCATTTATTTATTTTCTGATAAATTATACCCTTTTATGGTTTTTATTTATTTATTTCTGACAAGATAATATTGCCAATTTTGACTTCCTTTTAAAGCTTTCATTCTTTGAGAAACGATTTTTTTTTAATGTTCTTATACTTACTTTAGATTGGGATAGGCTCTCTTGAAGAGGTGTTAAGATTTGAATTACACTAAATAAACTAAAACATACAGTGTTGGAATTTTTAATTCTTAACTTCTAATAATCAGATTTTGTTTTCATTAGAATGAAGGTATGAGATACAACTCGTAGAGCTTATTTTGTCCTTGATCCGTTATTGTTGAGATCTTTTTTGAACATATTTGGTTTTGACCGTTAATGTAGGCCCAATCCGAGAAAACTCATAATGGAACGGCCCTAGGTTTAAATATATGTTTTTTTTGGTCCGTCTCTATTTTGTTAATTGAAAGCGATCGATTGATACTAGATGGAGAGTAAGCTCTAACAAAATTATTCCGGATAAATATCTAGAGATGCCAATAGAGCGAGTTTATGATAAATTTATTAAAATTCGAAACTCGTCCTATCAAAATTTTTAAGGATTCGAGGCTCGCTCCACTCCGAACCTGTCGGGTTCGGCTTAGATCAACGTTGTATTTTTAAAATATATTATTATATATATATTAAAATAAAAAATAAATTAATTAATTAAAACGGGACGAGACGAGTTTGAAAATTAAAAATCAAAACCTGTCCCGAACCAGTTTATAACTTTTTAAACCCATCCCAAATAAAGTTGATCTGGAGTTAACTCAAACCCATTGACATCCCTACAAATATCCTAACCGAGTTGATGATCGATTTCATTCTGTAAAGATCATATTATCATATGAAATTCTAAACCATAATTTACTATCTTATGAGCATTAGTTTTGTTTACATACGACAAATTGATTAATTGACCCATGTCCACAAATAAAACATCCTAAACCTCTTTAACTGTTTGCTGTTTATATGTGAACTACTACAACATTTGAGAATCAATGGATGTAGAAATCACTCATTTGCATCGTAACAAAATTACATCATAAATTTAATCCACGCACAAACTTTTAATTAAATAATTAAGTTGCTGCTTTAATGCACTGAGTATAATTATTCGTCTTCCTCGATGCTTTGAAATTGAACCAATTCTGACTCAATTGACTAACTCATTTACTCCCCAACAGGGTCAACCCAAATCTGATTTTGCTAAATTAATTATGCTGGTGGCTCCATTTCTCATGCCCATGACTTATACAATATGGACAATGAGGTGTCTGAACTTGTTTAAAAATGATCAAGTGAGTAAAAGTTTATGTAAGGATGCAATTTTTTATTTTCTTCATTAATAAAACTTCACCTTTATCCCGACAAAAAAAAAAAAAAAAAAGAATTCCTAGTCTAGTCTAGCAGTATTTTATAGCCAAATATTTTAAAGGTAAAAAAAAATAATATTTAATAAAATACAAAATTCAAATAATCATATACATATAATAGAATATAAAGTTTATTTATTTTTAAATAATAAAAAATTAAAAATTAATCAAATCTTTGACTTATTTTAATCGATTGGATTAAAAATTCAATTATTTAGAGTTAATAGGATTTAATCGATCGCTAATTTTCGATTGAATCCATTGATAAGTTTGTTTGTTTTTTAAACATGGTCTCTAGTGCTTTTGGGAAAAGAAAAAAGAAAATGATATGTATCAATGATTTTGCATCACTGAATTATTGCAATTTTCAATTATAAAAAATAAGTACTTTCTTGTTATGATAAGAATGTGTTGTGTTAAGAATTTAAAAGTGTGCTTAATCAGTATTTTTTTGCAAAATAAGAAGATATGTAGAATTATTCTAACATGAATTGTATTGAAAAAGTTGTTCTCCAAATAAATTTCTATAGTCTCAACTAATCACATACAAGGACAGGGGGAGGGGTTGGAAGGACAATTCCCTTCTCAAGTCTATATAAATCCATATATTACTTGTAAATATATTAAAGTTTGGATAAATTACAAAAAAATATTTTTGAAGTTTGTTCTAATTATAAAAAAAATTCAGTTAACTTTAAAAGTTACAAACATGTTTTTATTTTACAAATTATTTAAAGGGTATTTAAAAAATAAAAATAAAAATAAAAATAAAATTTTAAAATATATTTTTAATTTTGAAATATAAAATCTCAATATAGTTTTTATAATTTACTATTGAAATTTAAAATTTATCATCTAAACATGATGAAATAGTCCTTTCATACGCCCGAAAATATCCTTTTTTTAAATTATATTTTAAACGACAAAATCTATCTCACCTTAAAATTCTAGATCACATAAATAATCACCAACGGCTCCAAACTGAGTAGTTGAGTTACCTAGTATTTGTCAATTCCTGTCTTAACTCTGAAGAAAGGAACAATGCTAGGGATGACAATACCTTTGGCTTAAACGACTTTTGATAATATAAATAAATTTAAGTTGAATTTTAATTTTTTTATTTTTAAATACCATTCGAATCCAATCAGTTTAATTTTATTATTTTTATTATTTTATATATTTATATGATTTTTTTTAAAAAAAAATTTGAAAAAAATTAATATATTATTTTTTTTAAATTAATTAATAACATGTTTAATCATCAAATTTGAACTTGAAGTGGATCTGCATTTGAGTTCTTTAAAAATGTTAGTGGATTATATCATACATCTTACTACAAAATAAATTGCAATGAGATTCAATACATTATCATTCATAGAAACAAGCAAAGCAGAAAGACAAACACTCCCTCAAATCAATTCAGAATTAAATGGTGTAGTGGATAGTGATAGGGAATTTATTCAAACTCCCAATAAAATTTAAAAAAAAAAAATTGTAGCATTGTTAGTAATAGAAAATAAAACGAATAGTGTGTATAGCGTGTTATGTTCAAATTTAATCTATGAATGATTTAAAAAATTAAATCAATTATTCAAAAATTAATGCAAGGCAAATAGATTGAGTCATTAAAACAAAAAACAAAAAACAAATTCATGGATCTTGGGCATTAAGCAAGCAAGGAGATTGGCCATCACAAAAGTTACTTTATTGCAGAAATTTGGGGAACATGATACGCTTTTGTTTTGTACTATGACTGAGATAAGTCATGTAATAATAGTTCTTTGGAATCTTTCTTGGATGTATGCCTCAGCTTTTGAAATTTTGGGTCATTACTCGTACACCAAAAAAGTCACAAGTTTTCGTGGTTGACTTAGCAAGACTTGGTTAAAACCCAAAACACCAATTTTCATTTTTTTCTTTTTCTTTTTGCAAAATACATATATATATATATATATATATATATATATATATAGAGAGAGAGAGAGAGAGAGAGAGAGAGAGTAATGATGTTGGCACTTCATGATAATTTATTTCATACATTTCATTTTTCTTTATTTCGTTTAATAATGGACATGAATGCCTATATTTTACAAAAAATTAAGATAAAATTGACATGCTATAACTTGATTTATTCTTTCTATACAGTTAATAACATTAATAAGGGAGCAAAATCCTAGTAGAGATTCTTGGAAGTTGGCTTCGAGTTGAAGGAGATAATTAAAACTGACGAAAGTATTAATAAATATTCAATAATTTTTAAGGACTTATAAATTATTACAATCCTTTTTAATATATGAAAAAGTGGTATAATTTATGTTGGGTATAATTCAACTGGCGGAATAATTGAGTTGAACTTACTTTTAACAATAGAGCGAGAGTTCGTATTTTGGTAAAACCCTGAGATTGAGGTGTCTTGATCGATTATTGTGGGTTGACCTCTTTGTACGCATATGTGTACAATTTTTATTGGGAAGTTAAGTGATGATTGAGGCATATTCCGCTATTTACCTTTTGTAGGTGTTAGGGCAGGTGTATATGAGATTCATAATTAATCTAGCGAAACTAAGAATATGAGTTATAAAAAAAAAAAATTAATAATTCTTGTAAAACATATGCATATAGGTTCATAAGGGTAAAGAAACAGTGAAATAAAGGATTTCAAGATTTTTTTATCTGTTCAATTTATTCCTTGAGTGAGCTAATAAAATGATAATACTTTTACATGTTTCCATGCTTTAGAAATAAAACATAAGTTTGGAAAATAATGCATAGAAAGGAACTAAACTTAACAGAGTTCTGGTTTTATATGATTGAAATCCTTTGAACAATACAACTGATAATATAATATGGCTTCATATTATTATAAATTTCTTAGTTCTTTCTCTCTCTCAGCAATTTTTATAAATTTTTCATATGCCAATTAAACTCACTTGTTATATATTTATGACGTCAAATATATTAATATACGATCTCATGGCCACATAATTAATAAAAATGCAAAATCTTAAAATTGAGTTCTTGCCCACATGAGGATTTTTATGTATAAAAACATTAATAAGTTCTAATATTACCTACTTTGCTGCACTAATTCATTATATAGAACTACATGTAGCTTTTCTTTAAATTATAGAAAAGGCAATTTTGTCTTAAAAAATTTTACAATAATTATCTTTGTAAAATATAAGCATTATTGCCATTTTTTGATAAATAAAGTGAGAGTAGAACTAAAGTAATACTATGTGGAGTCCAAATATCATGTAATAAGCTTCTTTTGAATGAGATTAAAAAAAGTAAAGTTTGAGTTGTGTATCTTAAAAAATTTTAAAAAAATTGACAAACACTATCTATTTATATGATTTTTAAAGTATTATATACAATGAATAATATATTGAATATATAAATAATAAATAAATAAATATTTTATTTTTTATAAAATAAGATGTTCGCGAATCATCCAATATTAATTAATTTATTCATATTATATAATATAACAAGTCAAATGCAATTATTGAGCCATTCAATTTGAGATGGAATTTTCGAAAAAGAGACTAAACATTCTGAAAGAAAGATGTTCTTTAATTGGAAAAGAAAAAAAATAAAGGAAGACTAAGAAAAAAATGGTCCTCGCTTGGGAAATGTGGGGCCACTAACTGCTATTTGCTTAAGCACCAAGCACAATGTCCCATAGAACCGTACGCTAAATTTCCAGGAAAGAGGAACCACCATTCTTGGATGATGAGAAAGCTTATATATATACCTGCTTCAAACTACTGAGTTTTCCATTGTCATAATCATGTTAGCAAAACTACAATCACAGGCAAATAAATTACCAAAACCTAGTTCATCAAATTCAATGGGCTCTCTAATTCCTGGCAAAGAGGAAATGTCCTCAACAGTAATAGACTCTGTGCCGAGGATGAGTCTCCTGAAGATCTCCGAAGAACATTATGAAGAGGAAGAACAATCAACTGTAGCATCAGTTCATGATGCCCCGATTGTTTCTTCCTACAACGACCGGATTCGGCCGCTACTCGACACAATCGACAGGCTGCGCCACCTGAAAATCATGCAAGAAGGCATTCAACTGCCCACCATTGTGGTGGTTGGCGACCAATCTTCCGGAAAATCCAGCGTTCTTGAGTCCCTTGCAGGCATCAGCCTCCCCAGAGGCCAAGGCATTTGCACCAGGGTACCTCTCATAATGAGGCTACAGAATAATCCAAACCCCGTGCCAGAACTTTCCCTGGAGTTCAATGGAAAAGTTGTGCCAACTGATGAGGAAAACATTTCTGATGCCATTTGGCTTGCAACTGAAGAGATTGCTGGCAGAGGGAAAGGGATTTCCAACATTCCCTTGACGCTCGTTGTGAAAAAGAACGGCGTCCCGGATCTTACTATGGTGGATTTGCCTGGAATTACTCGAGTTCCTGTTCATGGCCAGCCTGAGGATATCTATGAGCAGATTTCCAATATTATCATGGAGTTTATCACACCAGAAGAGAGTATAATCTTGAATGTTTTGTCAGCAAGTGTTGATTTCTCCACTTGTGAGTCCATCAGGATGTCCCAGCGCGTGGACAAGACAGGCCAGAGGACTCTTGCTGTTGTTACCAAAGCCGACAAATCTCCCGAAGGCCTGCTGGAGAAGGTTACTGCGGATGATGTGAACATCGGGCTCGGTTATGTTTGCGTGAGGAATCGTATTGGGGACGAGACGTATGAGGAAGCCCGGGCCGAAGAGGCTAAGCTTTTTGAGACTCATCCCCAACTTTCAAAGATAAACAAGTCCATTGTTGGGATTCCTGTTTTGGCCGAAAGGTTGGTGAAAATTCAGGCCACCATCATTGTTAGATGTTTGCCTGACATTGTTATGAAGATCAATGACAAGCTCTCTGCCAACCTCGAAGAATTGAATAAATTGCCAAAGCATCTGACATCAGTTGCTGAAGCAATGACAACATTCATGCACATTCTTGGTTTTGCTAAGGAGTCCTTGAGGAAGATCATTTTGCAAGGAGAGTTTGATGAGTATCCGGATGCAACGGAGATGCATGGTACTGCTAGACTGGCGGAAATGCTCAACAAATACTCTGAGGAGCTGCAATCTCAAAAATTAGTTGACAATGATTCCAAGAAGAAATTCTTGCTTGATGAGATAAAGGTTTTGGAGGAAACTAAAGCAATTGGGCTGCCAAATTTTCTCCCGAAAACTGCTTTCCTTACTCTGCTGCAGAAGAAGGTGAAGGCGATATCTGCAATACCCTTTAATTTTGTAGAAAAGATATGGTGCTACATAGAAAATCTAGTGGTCTCTGTCTTGTTGCGGCATTCTGATAACTACCCACAACTTCTGTCCTGTACAAGAAGAGCTGCGCAAAATCTTATTGCCAAGAAGAAGCAGCAATCAGTCGATTGGGTGAAGGACATTGTGGAGATGGAGAAGCTCACTGATTATACGTGTAATCCTGAATACATGGCTTCCTGGAATAAGCTCATGTCTTTTCAGAAAGACTTCACGGAACGTCTTGATAGCCCTTACTCGTCGATAGTAATCATTGACGGATTCGGAGATATTGATGTTGCTCATCTGCGTAGCCTCAGGGGGATTGTGCAAGAAGCGTTTGATGTGAAGATGAGGATGACAGCATATTGGGACATTGTTCTGAGGAGAATGGTGGATAACATGGCCTTGCACTCACTTTTCAGCATTCAAAATCTGGTGAACAAAGAAATGCAGACAGAGATCATTAACGAATTAATAGGGCCTCAAGGCAATGGCTTGGAGAGGATGTTGGAGGAGTCGCCTTCCATTTCTGAAAAACGGAATAAGCTGAAGAAAAGCATCAAGTTGCTCAAGGAGTCCAAGGATGTGGTTGCCAACATCATGGATAAGGTTGTGACCAATTTCGATTAAGTTTGGAAAACTCCTATGCTATGCTTTTACTATGTTTTCAAGATTTCGGTTTTAAGTTTGTTGCTTTCTTTCCCTTTTTGCTTTTGCTTTTGCTTTTGCTGAACTATAGTATGTTGAATCTCTTACATATTCTTCTGTCTGAACTTTGATATGAGGAGTTTCATCTAGTAATTATCTGGCTTCTTATCTTAAAAGCATTGCCTATTCCAATTATTATATATCCATCCAAAGATGACCAGAGTTTTGGAATTAGAATATGGAGAGTTTTGGTACTGGTGGTGATGATATTATTATACATCTGCCAAGAACATGCGCTGCTTGACTCAAATCATAAATCAAGGGTTTATTCTATAAATTGTGGCTTCTGTGACTCTGGATGTGAACATTAGCATCTGAGAGTCATGGTTCTTGATTCAATGTTACGGTGATAAATTATGTGATTGGCCGATGGAGCATCCAGTGTGGGCTCCACCAAAGTGTAGATTTCAGTTAATTGAAAAATTCAAGCCTGTATTGAGTTTCACGGGATGTAAATAATTAATTGAATTATATTTGTGGTGTAGTTGAGAGTATATTTGAAGAAGAGTGAACAATTTATCATGCAATTCTTTGGATCACGATAAGCCTGATATTCAACTTGGCCCAATGCTACTCAAGAATTTTTCTTGGGCCTCCCAAGAGGTCCCTGTTTGATATACTTCCGAATGGGCCTCCTATATTTGTACAAGGTTGTTCAAATATTGTCGTTATAGGTCCTCAATGCTAATCAAATAAGTATGAGATTGGACCACGAGTCTATGATGTTTCCACCATGGCTCAATGAACATACACTAGAGGCCCAAACTCACTAGGAACCTATAATTCGGATTTTAGGGTCCCTTTTTTGTTTGCTTCTAAGTAGATTGTATTTACCTTTCTCTTAGGAACTGAATTTTCGAGTGAACGAATATATGTGATTTAATTGATGCCTAAACTTGTATGGACAAGCCTCCATGGAAATAAAGACAGTTTCTCTGTGTGTGTGTGTGTGTTAGGTCAAGACTTCCGAAGTTTTTTCATATGAAAATTAAATCGAATATTGAATTTGTAAGAACATTATATATTATCAGACAGAGCTTACCGTATTGGACTTCATTTGAGCCCAAATTTAGTCGGGCTTTTCATATTTTTGACTCTTTAGTTCTTGAAAATTGCAACGAACACTCATTTCTTCATGCCTGTCAAAACTTTTTCCTTTTAACTTATACTTTGGGCTCACATATTTCAACTTAAATAATGAATGGGTGTCGGTGCCCCAATTCTCTTTCTTCTATTTTTTTTTTTCAATTTTTTGGTGGTGGGGTGGGGTGGAGGTTGATGGCAAATGAATTTGTATAAGATGAATTAGTATAAATATGAGATTCGCCGTTGAGATTTTTTAGAATTTAGATTCCAACTCATACATGACAAGTTGGATCCACAAAACCAATTATATAATTTAAAAAATATAAAAAAAATTAATAATAATATTACATTTTATTTTTTCTAAAACAAATATATTTTTAAAAAATAATATCTCATAAACATATCTAAATAAATAATTATAAAAATTAAATGAGATGGGTTCGAAATAAAAAATTAAAATCTATCTCAAATCTAGTTAGAATATTAAAAAATATTTAGAATGAATCCAAAATAAATTTAAATTTAAACTCATATTATTATCAACCCTACTGTAAAACTCGGAATGAAGCCCAAATCCTTCTTTATCATTTTCTCATAATAAAAACAAAAGGAAAGTAAAAATGGTCGCTATTGTCATTATTATAAATAATAATAATAAAAAAAAAAGCGTGACAGACCCGGCGGCTTGGTATACTTAAGTAAATAGTTAAAATAAATAAATATTACTTTTTGGCCCAAGACGTGTTCTATCTTTAAAAAAAGGCTTTGTCCAGTTATTTTTTAGCCTAAATTTAAAATGTCTTATTCCGTTGTTCGGACATAATCATCATGATTAATAAAACACAAAAGACGTGTTGTCCATGTAATTAAACAGCATTATCCTATAGTTTTTTTTGTTTGCTAAGCCCAACATTAAGCACACAATTACAACAACTTTTGGCCTAATTTAATAAAATAATGTATTATTATAATGTATTCGTGCATCTAGATCACATCAACTAACTCTTACATCTAGGTCAAGAAAACTAAATAACTTATGATAATTGTGTTTTTTATTTAATATGCATGTTTTTTTTTTATAATCTCCACGTTCGTACAAGTATTTTAATCTCATGGTTTTATCAATAGCTATTATTTAAACTACCTTTTGTTAAAAACATTTATCTCGTTTATATTTTCTCCAAGAACTATACGAATATGTTCAAGTGAGAAGGTTATAATGTTAATTTTTCCAAGAATCGAACGTACATCTAACTTGCATTTCACATCTTTTATTATAAAAAATTTTAAAATAATTATAATGATATCCCACTAAATTAATTTCCCGCCTTATAACAATTTCGGCGAATAAAGAAAAAAAAATAAAAAATTAATACTTTAATTCAGTTAAGAATTAAATGTGTATAAATCCAATATTAATTCCTATTGAGTTGTAATTAATAATTACGCAAATTTATCTTGAGACCTTCTAGAAGAGTTTTCCCACGGTGGGGGTAGGTACCAAATTCCATTTTGATATTGTACACTCAAGCCTAATTTTTGGCCATCCCACATCGCCATCAGATATGTGCTTTGACGGAACAAATAAAATTGGAATCACGCGTGCCTCTACGAAGGCCAATAATACTTGCATCAAACATCATAATTTTTTTTATTTCAAATTTATTGTTTTAATTAAGTTTCAAACTTAGATTTTATTTTTTAAAATATATATTTTTTTTCCAAATTATCCTTTTCAATTAAAGTAAGGGTTAAATACACTTTGACCCCTCAACTATATGATATGTTCCATTCACCCCTTAATAAGTCACTTTATGATAATTATATAACTACAATTTATTGTGAAGAAAATTATGCTTCTTCTTTTGATTTTTTTTTTCTTTTTTTAAATTCATATGTAACAATAGTTTGAAAAAGCAAATAACACATTTCCCACTCAAATTATTGGCCAGTTTTGGCAAAGGTCCACTTTGTAATTATTTTGATAATGACTTATATGTTTTGAAATTGATAATTAAATAGGCCCTAGTGGCAAAAAAAATAGCCCTAAGAAGTGATGGAAAAGGACGAAAAAGGCCATCACTTTCATAGAAATGTCAATGCATCTTAAACCTAAGGTCACCTATTTTTTTATTTTTTTTGGTGAAAATCACAAGTAAGATTAAATGCATGTAGCACATTGACATGTTGCATGGACTAAAACAAAATAAAATATATTAATCTAAGATTTACAATTTAATAATTTCATAAAATTGGATTTATTATATTAATGTGGTAGGTCTTAATCCATGATTTGACATGACCAGAATTTGGTGACTTAAGGACCAAAAGATTGAAGATAACAATCTAGACTCTTATTGAAGCTATCATTAATTATATTGAATAATCAATTATTAAAACTTAAAAAAATAAATAAATTATTAGAAATAAAAGCGATATCTTAATATTTAATTAATATTATCAATGCTCGCTCAAATTTGTTTGCTATTTAAAGATGTTCCTAATTGGCTTTGCGTGCTTAACGTGTAAACATTTTAATTAGTCTGTGATTGAAATTTAAAATGAAAAAAAAATTACCCTAAAATCTGATTATTAGTCCGATACGTTCTAATACAAGGATGGCAACGAGATGAGTTTGAAATGAATTTGTCAAAATTTGAGACTCGTCCCACTAAGATTTATGAAGACCCGAGATCCGTTGGATTCGGCTTAAATGAGCTAGACCCATTTTATAATTTGAAAAATATTTAAAAAATATTTTTTAAAAAATAACATCACTAATTTTTTTAAAAATATAATATTATATAAATATATATATTAAAATAAAAATAAATTTAAAAATTAAACGAGACAAATTCGGGCGCGAGATAGATTTAAAAATTAAAAATCAAAATCCGCCCATTTATTTCTTCTCAAACATGCCCCAAATGGAACAGATTCAGAACTAAACTGAACCCATTGCCATCCATATTCTAATACCTAGATGACTGCAAAATTCGAGTGCCAAAAACACAAATAAAAAGTAAAAATTGTGGTTGATGGGTATAAGAAATAGGAATTAATTTGAAAAAGCAAACCTTTTGGAAATTAACGTAAACCGAGTGAAATACAATAAAAGAAATGAACATTTAAAAGAGAAAATTTCTTGATTCATCTCAAAATAATGAAAAGTAGAATTTCTCGCCAATCAATTTTTGGTTTAATCGATGATAATTTGGTCTAATTTTATGCGAGCTTTATCTTTCATGCGTTTTTTTTTTTAATCTTTCATGCTTATTGTCTTTGTTGTCAATTATCTAAGTTTTCTGAAAAATAGTGATTTAGAGATATAAAGAATCATTCAATATTATGTAAGGTTTGTCATTTATGTTATTAAATAGTGCAATAATGGCTGAGGAATTTCTGTCTTATATATATATATATATATCATCGGAAATTTCGTACTAATGAGATGAAAGAAATATTTGTGTATATAATAAATTAAAAATCATATTTTTTTAACATTAAGATAAATATATAAAGGCCATAACTATAAAAAAAATCAATATTTTTAAAATCGGATTGGATCGACCGATTCAATCGAAAACCAGAGATCGGTCCGGTCCGATTAGGTCTATAAAATCATTTAACCTGTCAAAACCGATCAAAATCGGTTTGACCGATTTCAATTCTTTTTTTTTTTAATTTTTTTGTTTTAAATTTTTTAAAAAATTTAAATTTAATATTTTATTATATTTATATTTTATGTTTTGTTATATTTTTTTTATGTAGTTATTTATTTATTTTTATATTTAAAATATATTACATAATAATAATTTATTATATTATTATTTTATATAATAAAATAAAAAAATATAATTAATTTTTATTAAATTGATTCTCGATTGAATTAATTCAATTAATTAAATTATTAATTATTAAAAAGACCGAGATCTGCGGATCTGATCAATAGTTGGATTACGAAAACACTCCAAAAAACATACAAAAAATGAAAAATTTTGTTGGGAAATGGGCTGTGAAAAGCGTGGGTAGAGTAGGGTCATAGAATTGGGTGGTTGAGTTTCTTGGTCCCAACGTATACAAGTCTTTTGTGTTGCCCTCTCTTCTTCTTTTTAAATTTAAGTATAAATAAGATGGAATACATATTACATTTATTAATATATATTAAATATTTATCTCATTATATATTTATATAAAATATATAGTGAGATAAATATTCAATAATATAATATATATCGAGTATGTATCTCATTATATATTCACACATAAGTGTGTATAAATATATATATATATATATTTATGTATGAATATATGATAAAATATATAAATAATAATATACAATACAAATCGTGGGTGAAATACACACCCCGATAATATACAATACAAATTAGGTGTAGCATCTACACTCCTCCTTCTATACAAGGGCATGACTTAGTATTAGGGAATTTCATAATCATGTGACATACATCATAAGATATTACATAAAATTATATGTGGTGTTTAATTAATTTCAAGCCCTTAAGGACTAGCCATTTATGTTTCCTTATTTTCGTTATCAGGTTTTGGTTTTAGGTTTATGTGCTTACCTTCTAAATTGAGTTTCACTATCTTACAACAATGTGACAGTTGACAATTCCTGCACATTAAAGGTACATTTGCGGTGTAATTTTTGATTCGATATTATTGTTCTTTTTCTTAGCATCAAAGCATATATTAATTAAAAAATATATGATCTAAAACATAATATCATTTCCCTCAAATGTCGTAGTCGATCATAAATTTGAAAAATTGCACTAGAATTTTTGACAAATTTGAAAAATATGACCTGATTAACGTAAAAGAAAAGTTAGGCAACGTGAATTTCTAGATATGAAGGTGGATTAGTCCTACACGCGTCTTGGACTTTTCAATTATTGCACATGGATCTTAATAAACATTGCTCCCAATTTTCTTAAATAATATGCAGTTGAATTACAAAAGTTGTTGTTAAGATTGAGTTGTTTACAAAATAAAATTATTTAAATTTATAAATTATAAATATTTTATAAATTGTACCTATTAGAAATGATATTTATAAAATAAAGACTAATTTTAAATTGGTATAGATAATTTCAAAATATAACTGAATTTTTTTTTGTAATGTAATTTTACGTCAGGATGATTTTTATAATTTAATCAATAATATATTAGAGCAACACTAAACAAAAGTTCAAATAAAGCAAAATGGACACAGATTATTTCCATCAAAGGCATGGTGACCTAAATTTAGTAAGTTCATGTTGTTACTTAGTTCATGAAATCATCCCATATTCCCATGTGATGTGGGATAACCCTTGATTGTTTTTTTTTTTTTTTTTGAAGTGACAATAGTATCACTCAATATTAAAATAAATAAATTATGCAAAATGAAAAAATAAATAAAATTGTCCTTTTCTCCATTATGGCCTTTTAATAAGTTCAACTGTAATTAAAGGGCATGTGTAGGATTTTGAAATATATAATGAAAGAAACAAATGTTATAAAGTTACTCAATAAAAAATTGTGTCCTCATTAATGTTGTTTGTTTGGTACTTCTTACTTCATATTCTTCTCACTTGTTCTATTTCCAACCACCAATTTTTAAAGTCTCCACTTTCATTTTTTAACATTTTTGGATTTTTTTTTATTTTTCGTTTTAATTTATGAAAACATAAGTGTGTGTGATCCACAATTAAATATTTATTTAAATAAATATTTTATACAATTGGTATATTTCTATGATGTGAAGATAAAGTATGTATTTTGAATAAAAGATCTTAATTGTATTTTTAGAACGGTTTATTATCCAAAATTCTTTTTAAGTTACTTAATGCTTTATAAATTATTAAGTGAAGCTAAAGAATGATATATAGTATTACTTTAAAATAATTACGCAATATTTAATAAATGATTTACGCTATTTTCTTAACGAATAATATGAGATGGGTGTTGTAGATTTTAACTAAATAATTGCTGAATAACTGATTTTTTTCCATTTTGAGGAGTCAATAATTCCTTTTTTGGAAGGGCAATTCTTCGACTCGGGAACTTTAGTACTGGAACATGGATTTCCAACTTGTTTATTTAGGAGTCCAACCTTGTAAAAAATGAAAATTAAAATGCACATGTTAAACTAAGAAAATATTTAGTTTTTTAGCCTTAGTTTTTGAAAACCTAGAGGTTTCTTCTTCATGAACAATAGAAAAATAAATACTAGGACCAATTGCCAAAAACGTTTTTAATTTAAGATATCAAAATAATAAAAGAAAACTAAAGCGCATTATCTGTGATGAACTAATCATTTCTACTGTTTATGAATTTCAACTAATATTTTAATAGAATTATAGTAACGAACTTATTTTAAATCATAATTATAACATAATTTGAATATTTTATAGTGATTCAATACATCTATCATCACATTCAATAAAAAATAATTATATATGGTGAGACTTCTATCTTCCCACACACACAAAAAAAAGATTTGTTATATATCTGCTTTGTTAAACTAACAAAAAAAGAAAAAAGGAACTAATTGGTTGTATACATCGGCAAAAATAAGATTCTTTGAATATCATATAATAAATTTGAATAAATTTCACTTATTCATTAATTCATAATTTCACTTGAAATCACTTTTGGAATTTGCAGTTGTTGTTGTTGATATTATAATTCAATCATTTTTTTCGAAAAAGATAAAGAAAGAAAGAATTCAATCCTCTATTATTGAAGAATACCCGAAACAGTACAACCTAGTCAATCATAGAAAAGTGATTCAATTATTTGCGCCAAGAAAGGTGAGTCTACGTACATTTTGATGAGTTTACTTTTGCCAAAAATAATAATAAATCGTGCTAGTGTTGATATTTATGTTCACATTTTTTGACTTTTATATTCATTCTCCATATGATCTTTGACACCTGTGTAATTTGTATGCCAATTAATAATAAAATAAATAAATAAAGTATACTAAAAAAATAAAACATAAATGAGATAACCCTTTACGGCTTTATAAAAAAAGTTGAAATCTTACCAAACAACTTGAAGAAGTCATCATAATATCTTGAATTTTGAATGTCCACTAGAAATAATAGGGGTGATTTGATATTGAATTGATATGGAAATATTGACATTTAGACCACTTCTTTGAAGTTGATCAATTAAAATTTGTTGCGATGTGCCAATTTCATTGTACCTGTACTCATTTTTAAATTTATTTCAATGTATTATTTGTTTTTGTAAGATTATGCAATTTGAGATTTAATGAAGTCCGTCGTAAGTAACTTGACTTGTTTCGAAATAGTCAAGACCTTCTAAAAAATAATTAGGATAAATCGCAATTCACCTCAAATTTTGATTATTTTGGTACATTATTTTTTAAAAATAAAATTTAGACATTTTGTCTCGTTAAACTTAACTCCTAGTTTTAATTTCAAATTAAATTTTTATCATAATATTATTCGTTCGTTGTCATAAATTTTAGACTATATTTTAAATTATTTTAATGATTTATCTATAGATAGTAAAAACTAAAAATAAAAATAAACAATATGATGTAGTGGACAAATTCTTATATTCCCAGTGGAGGGGCAAGGGATTGGTAACGTTATCTCCACTAGATAATATTTGAGCATGTGCAATGAACATAATAATTGTCCTTTTCCTAATTATTATCTCTAATGATGATTAGTTCAACTACAATTGGCCCATCGGATATGCCGTGCAAGACCTAAACAAAGTGCTAACTACTACCATTAGACAATTTTTACACAAAAACCTGAGTCATTAATTTGTTGCAAGACTTGTGGTTCTTTCATTTGGATTTAATCAAGAAAGCTGTTTCTTAGTTATTTCCACATGGGCTTACTTCTCTTTTTTGTTCTATTAATACTGCTCTTGTTCTTCACTTTTTTTTTTTTTTCTTGGCCTCCCTCAGGTAACTGAATAGCCCTTCAATTTTGTTATATAATATAAATGTTTTTACACCATGTAATACATACACGTGTTTATCCCTCAGGGGGTGCTTTCATGGGTTTTCTGTAGGGTCAAGGGTCTCAGTTCCTGGACCATCAGCCCATATCTTTAATGGGTTTCAACTTTATCCCAGTTTTCCAGTCCAAGTAGCAATCAAAACTGTGTTAGGCTTTTACAGAAAGGGCTAATAATTTGGCCTCTGTAACTCCACCTCCCCCAACCCCACCCCAGCCCCCAACCCAACAACATTCTCCACCAATCACCAGCTCATTTTCTTACTTAAAATCATTTCATTATGCCGTATCATATTTGATAAAATATGTGTCATATAATATGCATGCATGCTATGTGAGCAAGTCTTAATTCTTGATTATGAAGGAAACTTTTTTTAATTATTTTTGTACCATAGGTTTTCTACTGGGGAGCAGCCACCTACTTTTTTACCGTGTCTACAGATCTTGTTAGCCCATAAAGAACCTTTCGGTGTCGACATTTAAATTGTACCATTTTGAACCCAAAAGGGTATTTCTGACTTGAGGCTTGAGATTTATATATTTGATTTTTTTTTAGCAAAGGGTTAATTGGTTAACCAGTTTATAGAACCATTTTGAGGAAGAAGAGTTGAGGTCAACTATAAGCTCTATTCTGGCATAGTTTGGCTGCGGTATGTGTAGCAGCCTTGGAGATGAGAATATAGTAGTATTTTACATTTCAAGTAGAGGTGGTCAAATTCCAAGTTGGAATCTTTTTTATTATTATTTTTTTATCTTTATTCTATATATGTTTAGGTGGAGAGGGTGCAGAGATTAAGAATGGCTACTGGAAACCAAAACCAAAATGAAGTGCCACAGAATATAAGGAAGCAGCTTGCTCTTGCTGTTAGAAGCATTCAATGGAGCTATGCAATCTTCTGGTCCATTTCATCTAGACAACCAGGGTAAAGCTCCAATCTTTACTTTGACCCCCACCCCAAAAAAAGAAAAAAAATTCCAGACAAATGAATGGATGTGAAAATTCCAATTTTTGATTTTCTTGACTCTACCTTTTTCTTGTGTTCTTGTTTTTCAATTCTCCTTGTTGCTGCCTCTGAAAAAAATTCTGCAATGTGCGCATGAGTTTTAAAGCAAACGATGCCATAAAAGTTGGAAGGCAAGAAAAAGTTTAAAGGCTGATAGGACCTCTTATTCGCTCATATTTCGTGTTTTGAGAGAAATTTCTATGTTGACCTCGTTTAATGTTTATTTTTATGAACTTAGCCTCCCCCAGGAAGGCTACCGATACTGTAGATTCTTTACATGTGCATCTGATTTTGATGGGCCATCTGCATTAGACTTGCGCTGTAGAGGTTTTCTGTTGACCTTTCTGAATGCTCACCAAATCTGTATTACAGTGATGCCATGTTAAATCAAGAAAACACTTTGGTGGGATCACTAAATTGCATCCTTCTTGATGATTTTACTTACATCGTTGACTGCTTTTGAGGGCTAATTAGTCCTTAACATGTTTTGAAATGAAAATTTTGTGAATGATTATTTCTCTGGTGGGCTGCATTGTGAATGTTCATAGAGAACAATCTTTATCTGACGTGTAAATGGAACTTTTTATAGGGTGTTGGAATGGGGTGATGGGTACTATAATGGTGATATTAAAACAAGAAAAACAGTTCAGGCTGCAGAATTGAACGCGGATCAGCTGGGATTGCAGAGAAGTGATCAATTGAGAGAACTTTACGAGTCTCTGTCCCTTGGTGAAACCAACCCTCAAGCTAAAAGGCCTACAGCTGCATTATCCCCTGAAGATCTCACTGATGCAGAGTGGTATTTCTTGGTTTGCATGTCTTTCGTATTCAATATTGACCAAGGGTAATTCTTCTTTCCGCTGAAGCGATGCTTTTACTTTGATTTCTGGTGCATAGTTACCACTTGCCATGATAATGTGACCTTAGAATTTGAGAGATCAAACACAGTGCACAATTCCATCAATGACAGAGTCCTCCCATCACTTCTACCAAAAACAGTTGTGACATTATGATGTGAAGTGCTTAATAAGAAAAACTACAATGTAATAGGTATATTATTTCATGGCTACGTTGTCCCTATGCCATTTGTTGTCTGCTGTCTGCATGTGGGCATGAATTCATTGTCACCTTCCTGCTGGGACCATGAGCTCTTAATGCAGGCAAAACAACTAAATTGCTTTTGTTTAGAAGTGAAATGTGCCAATTCGATTGTTTTTACTACTCCCTAAAAGCTTGTTGTATGCTTGTATTCCAATGAATTAATTAACCCCCCAAAAAAGGTAAAAACAAAACTGATCATGCTCATTTATTTAAATTATAAAGGTTGCCTGGAAGGACATTGGCCAAAAATCAAACAATCTGGCTTTGCAACGCTCACCGCACCGACACCAAAGTCTTCTCTCGTTCTTTGCTTGCAAAGGCAAGTGGAAGAGTTACTTTGAAAGAAACATTGTCTTATGTATTAATTGAAGTTTCTGACTTCTCGTTGCTTCTCAATTTCTGCATCATACGGCTGGCTGGACTTGCATTGCTTTTTTCAGAGTGCATCAATCCAGGTATTAATGTTTTTGTCCGAACCCAAAACCATATCAAAATTGTTTAATGTGCACTTTGACAGATTAGACTAAACAGCACATATTTCTGAAGAATATGTTTTTCACAGAATGCCTTGTTCTCAACTTGCAGACAATAGTGTGCTTTCCGCATTTAGGAGGTGTGGTTGAGCTGGGAGCAACTGAACTGGTATACTACTATCATATTATTTTTTTAAATTTATTAGTCCATGATTGATCTCAGTAAGTTCACTGAGATCGTTTGTCGTAGTAATAAGCAATTTTGATATGCTTTCTAAAGGTTCCAGAAGATCTGAATCTGATTCAGCATATAAAAACCTCATTCCTGGAGAGTCCTTCCGTGACTGTTTCCAAGATTCCTAACCATGTCTCTAACAATATCACGAACAACGACCTCACCTGTGAAGTGCTTGATCATGCTAATATCAATATGCCTGAAGATGGTCTTGATCAGCTTTTGGATTGTCCAGACATGGACATTAGTTCTCCGAACAACTGTTCAAATGATTTTCCGGACAATCTGCTAAGAGAGGAATCGAATTTGCTAGAAGGCGTAGATGGGGAGGCTTCTCAAATGCAAAGCTGGCCATTTATGGATGACGCAATCAGCAATTGTCTAAACAATTCTACGAACTCCAGTGACTGTATATCTCAAACTCAAGGAGATCCTGAGATGATTGTCCAACTTTCAGATGGGAAGAAGGAAACAAACAGTTGTATGCATGACACTCAAGAATGCAATCAGCAGAACACCTCTGGTTTTCAAGGCAATGATATTCATTATCAAAGTGTACTTTCCAACCTTTTGAAGAGTTCTCACCAGTTGATTCTGGGTCCATACTTCAGAAATGGAAGTAGACAATCAAGCTTTGTTAGCTGGAGGAAGGATGGATTATTGGGAGCCCAGGTACCCCAAAGTGGAACTCCACAAAAGTTACTGAAGAAAGTACTCTTTGAAGTAGCTAAAATGCATGAAAATTGTCGGCTTGAATCTGGTAAACAAAATGGCAATTCAAGACCAGAAGTTGATGAAACTGATAGAAACCATGTCTTGTCTGAGAGGAAGCGCAGAGAAAAAATAAATGAGAGATTTATGATTCTTGGATCACTAGTCCCATCTGGTGGCAAGGTACCTAAATCTCTGATCTTCAGATGTGCCTCTCTCATGAACTACATTTATGAAAGAAAGTTTCTGGCTTTGCTTGTTGCAGGTTGACAAAGTATCTATACTAGATCACACAATAGAGTACTTGAGAGAGCTTGAGAGAAAAGTTGAAGAGCTGGAATCCTACAAAGAAGCAATGGAGATAGAGTCAACGATGCAAAGCAAACATCAAGATGCCATTGAGAGGACCTCTGATAATTATGGCCCTAATAAAATCGGTAATACCAAGAAGCCATCGACAAACAAGAGAAAGGCTTGTGAAACGGATAAAACAGGAGCTGAAAATAACAGGGCTCGCTTGAGAGATTCCTCCACAGATAATATAACTGTCAGCGTTACAGACAAGGATGTGTTGATTGAGATGAGGTGTTCTTGGAAGGAGTGCGTATTGATTGAAGTTATGGAAGCCATAAGCAAACTACGTATGGATGTGCATAGTGTTCAATCTTCCAACACTGATGGAATTCTCTCCATGACTATAAAAGCCAAGGTCTGCTATCCACATCAAGAATGTGGTTATCTGTTTCCAAATTTAAGCAGCATGTAGAATTTAATTAAGTTACATTTAAAAGTGCAACATGCATGGTTTCAGTTTATGGTTTCCCTACAAACAAAATATATATGTCTCTCTACTAATGGGCTCCTACATAATTTGCAGTGCAAGGGATTGAAAGCTGCATCAGCGGGTGTGATCAGACAAGCTCTTCAGAAAGTTATCCGGAAGTGTTGAAGATGATGCTCAGAATCTGTGGATGTTTAACTTGTGTAAAAATATGTATTCAGTAACTTGAACATGTAACTGCAGGGATTTTTCCAAGTAGTGAGTCCAATGAACTATTTTCGGATAAGCCATTTTGTTGATCAACAACCTTTTTTTTTTCTCCTAAAGTTTTGCTCAACTGTTTAAGATTATAAGCCTAATCACACTACATTTAAACTGAAAAAAAGTGTATAAAAAAATGAAAAAAAAAAGTTGTTAGCTGGATTGTAGAATAGGCACAACTACAAAATTATTACAAAGAAATTTGAGCTGGTAAACAACGCCAATCAAGATATGTTGAAGTTTCAGAGTGACTTTCAGTACAATATATATGGCTATTTCCTTGATGCCAGAGCAAAATCTTGCAACTCTCCTTTCTGCCCCTCACAATCCATTGAGCAAGTCCTAACTTCTCCAAGAACCAACCATAGCATGAGTGATAATAATATTATGGAATTTTATATGTGTATGTGTGTATTCTTTAATAGGGACGGTGCCAAAAAATAGATGATGCAGTAATGGTGAAATTTATTTTTCTTAAAAATAGTAAATAAATAGTTTTTTTAATTTTTCAAAGGGAATAAATTTCTAAAATTTAACAATTTTATGTATAAAATTTATATTAATTTAAAAATTTTGTGGAGTTTTTTACTCCTCCAGTACCTCTTCAACATCACAATGCCTTTTTTTGTTTAACCTTTAATTTCATCATCATTATCTATACAGTTGGTTTCCCACATCCCTTCCACAAACCAAAAGCTTTTCCTGGTTTGTTTGCATGAAGAACACAAATGAACCAGATACATTTCTTTCGGGGATTCAAGATTTTGATTTCATCCAAAAAATAATAATTATTTATTCTCTTCCTTTTTCTGATTTTGTTTTCTCTCTGATTTGTAATTCTTGCTATTGGTTTGGAGTCCTTTGAGTTTATTTGTTTATGTGAAACAAAAATTATTAACATGAATATATACGAAGTGTTCATTCTTTTATACATTCAACTAGATATACATTTGACGAAACGAATTTTGCTATTCAAAAATGGAATTTATTTGTTGCTTAGTTGCTTATATCCATGTTTCATGAAAGGTTAAATTCTTTATGTATATGAATTTAAAAAACTAAATAGTATATTTGAATTGCATTAAGTAAATTAATGTACAACACATAAATTTTAATTAAAAATGGGAAGAAGGGGGTCCCATTGGGGTTGTGGTTGTCCTGGCAATTCAAAAGCTTTGAACATGTGGATTTTAGGTTCAGATGATGAAAGCAACCAAAAAAAAAAAAAGAATTAACAAAAAAACTGCCCCAGAAATTCTCTTTAACCAAAAAAGCAAAAGTAGTTTCACACTTTCACTTTAATCAGAAGTAGGAACACTAAACACAACCCCTCCCCCCCCCCCCCCACCCCCCCACCCACGCAAAACCTCCTCCTTGAATTATTGTACCCACTCTTTTGGAGGGCCTCGAACTTGACAAAAAGATTATTGAAAACTTTTGTAATTCTCCAAGGATTGCGCAGGGTTTTCAGAAAATCACATGCAATTATACAGGTGTACATACATTTAAAAAATAAAAAAAGCCACAGGATAAGGTGATTTCGACATTAAATAATTCTCCGTGAACATGCAATTTTTTTATGAACAATATGTATTTTACACCTACTTCATGTGTTCGATATAAAAAAAATAGCTTTTTTTCCTTCAATTTTGATTACAAATAGGCTTCTTCAACTTTTAGCAGACTAACAGAGGATGGTGATTTGTGGTGGTAGTGAAGGGCATGGACTGATGGCAATGGTGATGCCAAATGGGCTTTTTTTTTTTTTATGAATATTAACATCAGAATATATCATTCAATACTTTATCTGTAAATTAATAACTCTCATCTCTTTTTAGAATCTTTTAAAATAAAACTTTATTTTCTCAAATATTTACAATTTTTTTTTTTAATATTTCGAATCCAACATAAAACTTCACCCTTTATTAAATGAGTCTTTATTGTGGAACAGATGGAGTATATGTTTTAAACTTCTTGAAACAATTTAATTAATTTGCAAGCACATTAATGTCATAATTATGTTTAGATACTTGCTAAGAGAATTTATTAATTAAAGTTGGGACCAGATTCTTAAATGTTGTGACCATGACCATAATTTTAAAATGATTTACGATGTGTTTGGAAATCCATTTCAAATGAATTATTAGATATGAAAGTTCATTTATAAAAAAATTATATGTTTGATAATTATATTTAAATAAATTTTTAAAATAAATTATTTTTTTAAAAATTTATTTTGAAGAAGTACAAAATTATAATTTTTGAATTTCTTTTCTTACATTTTTACTAAACACTTACTAATAGTTATAAACATTTTTTAAAAAAAATTATTTTACAAATAAATTTTTATTTTAAAAATGCTTCCAAACATTCAGTTAAGTTAAACTCTTTTAATTTCCAAACATTTAAAGACTTTTATTTTTCTAAAATTATATATATATATATATATATAAACACTTTCTCGGGTACATAAGATGATGCGTGTTTAATGAGTTGAAGGCCCTTTTCCAATCCCCTTTTACTTTCCAAACCTTTAAAGACTTTTATTTTTCTAAAATTATATATATAAAAAAAAAACACTTTCTCGGATACATAAGATGATGCGTGTTTCACGAGTTGATGGTCCTTTTCCAAACCATTTACCCTTTTCTCATTTAAGAATTAAATTTGTTATATACAAGTTATGGGGACATAATTTCCAAACTTGAGCTATTTGCTATTTTTTTTTTTTTCTCACCCGCCTGGCAGACGCATATTGATTACAGTCCAATGGAACTATAAACATTATAAGTTAGAATTTGTGGTTTGTCACTTCTCATTTGGCGTTTCCACATCATAATAACTGTGAAAATAGTTAAATGAATAGAGGGAGCAAGGAACTACCCCAAACTGAAGAAAAATGGTCAAATAATCAGCTGAGAGGGAGGGGTGGTGAGAAGAGTGGCATTTTGCTCCAACCAATACTCAATAAAACAAGACAGGAATCGCATGGAAGATCGACAACAGAAACAAAACAGAGATGATAAAGAAAAAAAGATAATTCATCGCATTTATTTTTGCAGAGCTTTACAAAGGCTACAAGAATGCTGATAGAAATCCAATTTTGGTTGTACACAGGAGCCTTGAGGTTGTTTGATACAGATATGGCAGAAGTGATGAGGGTCATACCCAGCTATAGGCATGATTATGTCGAATGGTAGCACAAACCAAGAAGTTAACAAGCAGCAGAAAGTATGCAGACCATGAATATAGAAGTTCTTACAGTTACGGCTATCAGTAGTTGCCAGGAAGCAGATGTATTACAATTTACAGAGTTGCTTTAGCCATAGTATAATTACTGCAAAATGAGAACAACCACATAACAGCTTCAAATGCACGTACAGACTAATAAAATTATTTGCCATCATTTGCCAAAGTAGAAAGTCCATCCAAGTGTATGGACAAGTAGGAGATGTGTGAAATCACATGCCTCAAGAACCAAAGTGATTTAAAATTTGCTGTTGATTCAACTCTCAGCACAATCAGTGGTCTGAAAATGAAAATCAGAAGAGTTGGCTACGATGTTTTGATCATTACTTAAAATTTTAGCAGATTATATCTATAGATGTAAACTGCACATGGATTCGTCATGCATGAACAGCAACTTGCAAAAGTGGAAAAGGTACTCTTTTGCACAAGTAAAATGTCTAATATCTCGAACAGGGTTGCTCAAATAATATTTCAACATCAAAACTCAAAAGTGATTCAAAGCACATTACATGAGAAGACTAATTACCTCGTAAGAGCCAGGTGTCTGTGCCTTGAGTACGGAGCCTTAATACTCATTTCCAGGACTTGATGCAACTCTTGAAATTCATTATGATAAAAAAAACAGATGCAACCTATATTCAATTGGGGTCACTCGAAAGTCCTCAAGGATAGATTTAATTGACCTAAAAGATTATTCCCACTCAATAGTTGATGGAGGTTTTGACGTAATGTCTAGAAGAACTCGATTTACACCGGGAACTTCATTGCAAATCCTTGTGGATAGGTCAACGAGAAACTTGTAATCAAAGTAATACCTGGATGTTGCAAATAAAAGATACAGTAAGCAACTGTCACTTACACCCCCTACAGATGATAAAAGAAAAAAGGGCAGCCAGAGTTAATCTGGGCATTGGGTTCCAATCATCTTAATAAGTGTACAAACCTCTGACCTGAAGCACAATTATTAATAATAATAAACAATAATACAACAACAAAAATCAATCTGAAATAAAAATATATACCAATCTGCAGTCATTCCATCTTGACTTGTGACAGCTCTAAGTGTAATGGCATAACTGTGCGTTCTTTGATCGCCTTGAACTCCGACAGTTAGCACTGGCATGAACACAGCAAAAGCTTGCCATATAGAGTCATAAATCCCAGCATCTTTGATAGCTTGAATGAAAATCTCATCTGCCTGATATAGATTTTCGATAGAAAATATTGAATAGGTCAGCTCCAGTCCCATATTTCATGTGCAAGACACAAGTATTATATACCTTGCGCAGGATCTCCAGGCGATTTTCTAAAGTAACATCACCAGGGACACGTACTGCAAGGCCAGGTCCAGGGAAGGGGTGGCGCTTCAAGAAGGCCTGTGGAACCCCCATAATCTTTCCCAATTCACGAACCTTACAAGCATTCAAAGTAGAGTATCAAAACAACATAAAAGCATATCATTTGGGAAAATAAATGCACGTAATATGTATTGCACCGAATTTATAAAGAACTTGAAACTCAATACCTCATCCTTAAATAGAAGTTTAAGTGGCTCAATAAGCTTCAATTTCATGTCCTTGGGGAGCCCTCCGACATTATGATGACTTTTGATTGTGTGAGAGTGTGTTCTTCCACTTCCAGGGGGTGGGCAGGATTCAATCACATCCGGGTACAAGGTTCCTTGAACCAAATAAGCAGGTTTCTTTCCCAATTTTTGCTCTAAATCATGGGCAAAAGCATCAAAGATACTGATGAATTCATTTCCAATGATTTTTCTTTTCTTTTCAGGTTCTGTAACACCCTTTAGCTTGCTGAGAAATTGCTGTGCAGCATCAATGCAAGTAACGGGCAAATGAAGATCCGTCTCAAATGTCTCCAGCACTCTCTCCCTCTCCCGCCACCTATAAAAGAATCCCAAAAAAAAAAAAAAAAAAAAAAAGGGAAGAAGTAGAAGAAGAAAATCAGAATAAGAATGAATATAGAACAAATCATCAGCATACAAATTCCTGCATGTATATAATTGATTTCATCCTTCAGGTGAAAAAACCATCCATTCTGCTATAGGATTTAGCATGCCGACCCATGTCGCTTCTTAAAACATGTAGTCTGACCTTAATAATCCATTGTCAACAAAAACACAATGAAGCCTGTCTCCAATTGCCTTATGGACAAGAGTAGCTGCAACTGTGGAGTCCACACCACCAGATAATGCACAGATAACATGATCTTCATGTCCGACTGTGCTTTTAATGACTTTTAATTCTTCATCCATAACATCTTCCATCTTCCAGCCAGCAATGACTCCACATAAATCAAAGAGGAAATATTTCAGTGTTTCCATTCCTTCTGGTGAATGTGTGACCTGCAAAAGTTTCATAAGATTGTCAAAAAGAATCTCTTTGACTTTTTACAATGAGCAAAAGAGCAATTTTTCCTTTGTTTCATTCGACATTGCAAAGAGTAGTCTACCCTTGGTTGGCTAGACTAACCCACAGTTCAATACAAAAAGAAAGAAAACAGACTGGCACAGAGAGCTAGGGGCAAGAAAATTGATTGATACCCAACAGTCCTAACAATATACAATGAATACCAGATCCGTTAAGATCTAACTGTTTTGGAGACTTGACAATGAAGGACCAGAAAGAGAACACATAATGAGTTCAATGCAGCTCTTGTCATCTTCCCTGTTTTCTCGCTGCTAATGATAGATACACCGACTAGCCAACAATGTCAAAATTCAAAATCTTTGTCCCCCATCAGAACTAAGACAAATTCTACTATTTCAATCTGCATAAACTCAGATGCACCATTAAAGTTGTCAACTTTCAGGAGAGAAGAGACCAGAATCTCAAAGGCTTTATGTCTGCAGTGCATATAATACCTAAGTAATTTCTCGTACACAATGTGGATTTGAAAGGGGAGGGAGAGGCTAGCAACAACAGCAAGTAAAGAGAAAATAAAGCACCATTTAGTCCGAAAATAATATTTCCACTCAAATGACAATTTTATCAGCACCAAAGTTTTAGCAATCCACCATTTCATGCAAACTCAATTTCAACAGATTAAATTTGAACATGACTGAAAATAATAAACCAGGAAGATTACTCAGAACCCTAAATTAGAAATCATCATCAAGTACACTGTTTCACCACACATTAACAGACATCAATTTATTATCAATCCACCAAATTTTGAAGGGAAAAAAAAAGAGCAACAAAAGTTTCTCAATGTCAGAACCATATTCTGGCAGTTTCTTTTTTTTTTTTTTTGTGAAAGGACAAACTGACTCCAAAACCTTATCAGCGTGAAGGATTTCATTAGATGCTTTAGCAATAATGAGTTGAGCTGAAGCAAAGCACACCGACCCTGCTACAAATGTTCAACAAAATCCCTTGCCAAGACATGAGGACGTTGCATAACTTGATTTATTACCACATGAATAGCATTTGCTGATGCAGTTTGAGTGGCAAAGGGTGTCCCTCTTCCCAGGTGAGGGCCAGACAATAAGGCAAAACCAGCACTGCCCTAGTAGTAATAACAATATGGAGCTAATTGCCGGTAGCCCCGTTGCGATTTCAAATGTTATGAATTAGAAACCATTTTTAAGCCACACGAAACAAAATATTCCAGACAAGGGGACAATTCATCTCATCAAGAAATATAATTGTAAGAGGACAAATATCGATCTACATTAACATCTAGCCCGGCTCATTAATATTTCCTCATAACAGAGCATTCCCTGGAAATAAACATTTAAAAAGTTCGATAATTCACTTCAAAGTTCTACCCCATGCCGACCTATACATGTCATCATATAACCAACACTAAAAGCTCCAACTTTACACTAAAAGTAATCCAATTTTCATCATAAATCTTCTAAAATATAAGTTTCAATACCTCAGGATGATACTGCAACCCATAAAACCTCTTCTCCCGATTCTCCACCGCAGCCACAAGCCCCTGTTTACTCCTCGCCACAACTTCAAACCCCTCTGGCAACTTCACCGCCTCATCGCCATGACTCATCCACACACTTTGCCTATCCCCAACGTTCTTATTCCCAAACAGCCCACCAGCCTTCTCCACTTCGATTTCCATCCTTCCATACTCCTGCTTCTCCCCGACCCTCACCTCACCCCCCATTTGCTGCACAATCAGCTGTAACCCATAGCATATGCCCAAAACGTGAACCCTGTTGGACTCCACATACTCGATGAACCCATGTGGGAAACAAGGCGCGTTCAGCGCGTGAACGCTGTGGGGGCCACCGGAGAGAATGATTACACTCGGGTTTAGGTCGGTGATTGACTTCAAGGAGGAGGTGCCGTTGATACAGAGGGAGAAGACGTTGAGGGCCCGGATTCTTCGGGTGATGAGATGAGTGTACTGCGACCCAAAGTCTAGGATTAGAACTAGGTTTGATTTCACGTCTTGAGCTTCCATTTCTTGCAGAAATTTTGCGAATGTTGGGTTGTTGCAGCAAACCAAATGTGGGAGGGGTTTACAGGTCAGAGGGGGCTAGGGTTTTTGTAAGAGGTTTTTATATGTGGCGGGAATCACAGGGGAATTTAGATGCGAACAGAACTCTTCATATATCCACCAAAAAGGCTGAAATAAAGTTTTATTTCTCTTCAGCTTATGTTTTAGCTTTCATTTGTCTTTTTAAAGAATATAAATTTGATTCTCTTTAGCTTATTTTTTAGACTACCCTTTTTGTTTTTGAAAATATAAATTTTAGTTCTACTATATTAAAGATAATTATGTAAAAAAAAATAATTTTTTATATGACTCTAGATGGTTGTTAAATACAAATATCAAATACAATATATTTATTTTTTTTATTCCACTTTTCTCTTTTCTATTGTCTCCGAATTTTTTGCATAATTAATTTTTTTTAGGCGTTTTCATTTCACTTTTCTCTTTTCTACTCTCTACAAAAGTTTGGCAAAAATTCATTTATTGTTAAAAAATATTTTTTTTAAAAAAAGATGGTAAAATGACTGGTTAATTTGCAAAGAACTTTTCTCTTTTTGGGACACTTATTTATTGTGAATCTTGTAGTGACAGAAATTTATGACATACAACACTTTCTTGGCAATGATTCAAACTCTTTTGATGCATAGATCAACCAAGGAAACAAATGAGATGTATTCAACCAACCAGTCTTCAAATGGTTTAGACCTGCTAGATTGGTGTAATCGTCAAGAAAAAATAAAATGTCTGCTATATATATATTTATTTATTTATTTATTTATTTTTTCCTGTCAACCAGCTTAAGAATCCTCCTACCTACCAAGCACCAGCAGCCTGGAAAAATAAAGCTACATGCTGGTTCACATTCAACTCAAAGGAAAAAACTGAGACTTTAATATGTGCAAAGGCTTCACGTAATAAACTCAAGTAGTATATCCAATATGGATTCTTCCAGGACGTCTTCTGAAATTTCATTCACGATTTGTTCGGTATCAAGTCGAACATCAAGCCACGATCTACAATCTGCCACATCTTTTGAAACTAGCTGGTCCAATGTTCTTTTCTCGGTCCAAGGAAGTAAATAAAAGTCAGCTTCTGTCATTATCTCATCAAGCACAAGTTCTGCCAGTGGAGCGGGCCTGATTTTTGGTTTTCTGAACGCTAGCCAAGGAGGAGAGCAGAAATGGCATTGGTATATCTCTAATAAAACTTCATTTATATGATCAAATAGAAGCTTAGGGTCAAAATAACAGTCAGTAGGCAGAAACTCCACTTCGTCAAATAAGGATGCATGAAGCAGCTCTTCAGGCAGAGACCTGATTTCTGATAGCTGATCCCAATTTAAACAAGAAGCTTGCAATACCAAATGCACATATTGAGAGAGATGATCTTGTTCTTTTATGCAGGAATTTGCACTGATTGGTAGATCCTGGGGGAACGACTCGGATGAGCATTCTTCAAAGTCAAGACGAAGTGGTTGCAATTGCTTTCCAGCTGCAAATGGCCCTGAACTATAATTAGTAAGGCCCATCCGACACCAAAGAGGAGAGGGATCTTATTTATGTCAAGCTTACCAGTTTGAAGCGTGCTGCTTGGTGGACTGTTAGCATCTTCTATGAAAAATGGCTCAAGGACAGAAACTGGGCTTTGATGTTCTTGATACTTAATGCTGTCAGCTGTGTCTAACTGGTGGATGCTCAAAGGAGTAGATGGAAAATAATCTGCTGTAGATGTAAACGCCTCATTCTCTGAGAGTGAATCCTGCAAAGCAAAAACATGTTAGCAGGTTATGAAGTGATAAAATAATAATTAAAAAAAAATGAAAAAAAAGGTATAAAGGAAAAATTGTGTGCATATTGACGGCTTCACACAGAAAAAGAGATGCAGCACTCACCAATATGGAATGCATTACAGTTTCATCATCCTTTTGTAATTCAATTGTGTCATTTATCTGCATAGTTCTGGTAACATCAGTGCTGTTTATTTTACTTGGCACTTCTGAAATATGTAATTGAGGTCGCAGGATGCTGTTCATTTCTACAAACTTTGATTCACCTGTAGAAGCATTCAAACAGGTAAAACAGCAGCTTGATAGAGGCACAGAAATATGTCATAACCAGGATAATTCCTACCATTAGACTTCATATCGTCTGTCACAGAAATATCAGTATCATGCACTTCTTCATCAGTGCTTGGAATCAGAGAACTTGTCTTTGTATCCATTATCTGTAATGTACTGTCATATTTGTCATAATCATCACATGATGTAACCTGTGTGTTTGGTCTTAATGGACTTAGACAAGCCCTTTCTCTTCCATTTGGTATATGGGAACTGCTTTCAGTGACTCTGGGAGAGGTGTTGTAAGGACTAAATCTCATCTGTGCAGAACCAGAAAAATGTTGGCTGTCCCTTCTTGGGCTAAGGGGCCAGAAGTCATGCTCAGGTGAGGAGAGAATCCGCCCCAGGGTTTTTGGGGATTTTTTGCTTGCCACAGTCTCTGCAGCATTTAGATTTTTCCATCTCGTGGAAAGGTGCCTCTTTGCCTCCAAAAGTACATCAAATTCCTGTTTGTCACAGATTCTGACACTTGAGAAGTCTACTTTTTTGCACCCTGTGTCAGTCACACGAGCAATATCAGAACCCCTGCTGGAATTGAGATCTTGTTTCTTGCACAGGTTTCCCTTTGTCTCGGCAATGGGGGAAGAATTGAAAGAATTCCTGATGCCCACTCCACGACAGATGCAGTCATCTCCAACTTTCAGAGTTGATCTGTTGTGAGAGAGTTTATCTGAAGTGCCAACCATTGAGAACTGGCTTGGTTCTTTTCTGGTGACTCCAAATGTATGTTTCAGTTTTTTCTTCATTTCTCTGAAAGAGAAGGATGTAGGTTTGGTATCTGATACTCTTCTACTCAATTTTTTATGAGACTGCAGTGATGAGCAATGGCAGGTTACATTTTCAGAATGTTTTGCATTTGGAGGGG
Organism: Paulownia fortunei; assembly: GCA_019321725.1. Classification (NCBI taxonomy): domain Eukaryota; kingdom Viridiplantae; phylum Streptophyta; class Magnoliopsida; order Lamiales; family Paulowniaceae; genus Paulownia; species Paulownia fortunei. The sequence goes on along the minus strand of CM033122.1, from coordinate 6,056,943 downwards.
CTGGCTTCAGTATTACTATTTTATCGGAAGGCTGTGCTATAAAACTTGTTTTCGGGGAGTACTGATACTGACAATTGATCTTTTGCCATAAATTCTTGTTCATTTTTCCCTTTTGGGTAGCCAATGTACTTCCAGGGATTTCAGAACTAGTTGCATCTAGGCCCTCACATTCTGAGAATTCGGCATCTAGGACCGACTTGAATGTTTCTTTCTCTGTTTGAGAATGGAGCAAATTCTTGATGCGCCTTGCTAGCAGACAATTTGGGTCTGGCAAGAGTTCCATGAATAGGTCCTTGTTTGAATTCAACACTTCCAATGCATCGGAGAAGGATTTGGACTCAGAGTTTGTCCCATCTTTACAGATGAACTTTCTGTCAATAAACATCTGATCAACAAAAGCTTTGGCACTCATCTGAACTTGCTGCATGTTAATCTCGTCAACCTGATCATACTTTCCAAGATGGATACTTCTTTTAAAAGATTCAGAAAGCATACTCTCTTCCTGCTGATTCTGAGCACAGACTGCCCCCAATATTGCAGCCAGTGTTAGCTTATTTAAAGATATTTCAGCTGAAGTTGAAGGCAGCTGGTGGATCAAGCCAGCTGCATTATTCAAATGACACGAAGATGACTGATAAGCTTTTTGGCTGTTCTTCCTTGCTCTCTTGTGAGTTTTCACAAGACAATCAACAAGTTCAGAATCCATTTTAGCATGTTGCTGTCCCTTAACTATATTTTGTTTGGTTTTATGCTTCTCAAAGGGCATATCTTCTCGAATGAAATTCCCCACATTTCTGACACTAGCATCAACTGCAACACTTGCCAAGTCTGCTTCATTCTGAAGCAAAGTAAATGATAGATTAGTTTTATCATTTTGGCTTTTTCTTACAACATGGGTGAAGATTTGTCTTGAGATCTCAAAAAGTTCAAGAAGGCAATTTGAAATGTCACCAAGTAGGTTAAACTATTCCAATGTTTCTCGAAAATGCTTCTAAAAGTATAGAGAGGGAGGACACAAATGGATCCACGAATCTTGCATATAAAGATCTCTTGATTATGAAAAACTTAAATATATGATTGTTCAGTGCAGGAGGCAGGCCTTGAGCTAAATCCTCCTTGACGTGGATCTGTTACTTTTCACTTCCTAGTTAATGATATCTTACATATAGAACTATATAAATTGTCATAGGCACATCTTCCAGGAAATTTTTTTGCAAGACTCCCAAGAACAAGATTACCATTAACCAGTAAAATTGGATTGTGATGGAAGAAATAACCAATTAACTGAATATAAAATGACTGCTTACTCGAATTCTTCGACATTCTTCATCAAAGCTGGCAAGCTGGTCAATCTCTCTTGGATAATCTGTTGCAATAGATTCAAAATCACAATCAATGACTAATACAAATGCATAGCAAGTCATTTAACAGTAGAAGGGCAACACAGTGTGCAACTTCTGGACAGCATGATTTTGTAAGGTTGAGCTGATCTTTTACTAATAACTAATTAAATTATTAAGGGCCATACAAGAATTCAACATTTATGGCCTAAAACCTGCCAGTTCCTATGGATACTGTCAATTAGTCTTGGTATTTATTAATAGCATCACCTACCAATTTGACTCGTAAACCAACCATCATCCATCAAGATATCATACTTCATCTGTGTTTTCCTAAAAGGGAGTGGAAATTGCTTATACACTCCATGCTTAGATTCTGAATATTGGAGTGTGAATTTAGGATTTATACCGATAATGTGTTTATTCGCAGGCCTTCCATTACAGATCAGCTTACGACTGGTGCCGCCTTGGCAGGATTCAATGATGCTAAACAATCCCCACATACAGCTCAATTCATTGTTCTCCCTCAGCTCTGGAATTCTTGGTGATCTCCTTGCCATGACTAATTTACACTATAGAACTCAATTGTCACAAACAAAAGACTCTACATGAACCTCAGAAACTGCAGAGAAAACAGAAAAAAGTAGAAAAGATGAGTCAAAACATTCTTCAAATATATAGGGAGCAAGATAAATCATCCCACATACATATACTCACTCAGAAATGCTAAAGCCTACTAACAGCTAAGGCATGAAGCTGCCTCAGCCCAAAATGCTCAACATTTTCACCATTTTCATGAACTTTCCAAACATTTCATGAAGCTTTTCTAAACAAACCTTATCAATTTGAGCTTCAACTAAAACTTCACCATGAATAAAAAATATTCTTTAACAGTTCCAAGAAACAATGCATATCTTTCAAGCAACATAGCAGCAGAAAATTGGGGGTGGGAGGGGGGGTGGTTGTGGGTACCCTTAATTGCCCTTGTGAGAATACAGGGTATTAGGAACTAACTTTGTCCTATCAACAGCTCTTGAGGGATAGTGGAGGAAGAAAAATGCCACAGAAGAAGAGGAAAAGAGTATCATTTGTTTGTTTGTATGTGTGCATTTGTATTACCACAACTAGCATTAGTTTATGAATGGAGTCACATTGACTATATTATATGGCCACAACAAGCAACACAGTGTCAGTTTGGTTTTCCTTCAACCACTAGAAGTCTTTCAACTCAAGGAAAGATCTTGGATTCTTCTTTTCTATTTTTCACTTTTTTTTTATATATATAATTTCCTCCCTTTCATATGTCATTTGTCTTTGTTTAGCACAAAACCTGGGCTTATTCTAACCTCCTGTGGCTTAACATGAATGGACATGGTGACAAGGTGGTGTCATATCCTACTAGTTTTTGTGTTTTATTTATTTGATGGGTCTTATTTTTTTATTAGTTTGAAACCATAGTGAACATAAACAAATATTGTCCTTTTGTTAAGTTTTTAAGCTTTCTGGTACAGTTTTTTTTTTTTTTTTAATACATTGGGCAAAATGTTGATTAAAATAATTGTTGAACTAATGAGGGATTATTTTGCACTCTTGAACTACTAGAGTTTCTTGATTCCATCCTCTTTTTTAAACTCACCAACTTCAGTCTGCCCTAAAGCAAAAAATAAGAAATTATGGGTTTCCTTTTACATAATGAAAATTAATAGTTAGGGGAGTAAATGAATTAATTTTCAAATTGAATTTTTATTAAATTTTAAAAATTATATTTGAATTTGAGCTTGATTGAGTTTTTACCGAGTCGAATTCTTTTTACACATATTTTATATTTTTTTTACTAATTGAATCGAATTCGAGTCGACTTTCAAATTTTAGTGAACAAAAAATTATATTTAAATATAATTAATTATACTTAATAAATCGATATTAAACAAATTTTTTTTAATTAATTTTAAATTGAATATCAAATAATTTAATTAATTTTTAACCCTCATAATAGTAATAGTTTGAAGTATTAGAGTCCAATTACGGCACATTAACTTGTACAATTTAAGTTGCCCATTGACCACAATGCGGTTAAACCCTATACAGATTAAATATAAAATTGTACATTTGAATCTCATATTTATCAATTTCAGAGCCAAATATATATATAATAAAAAATACTTCTAATTTCGACGTGGATGGTCAGAAATTGTACTATTAATTAATAATTACAGAAGCAGCAAAATTTGACGACTATTCATCAATATCTCAGCTATCTAAGTCTGATCCACAATTTTTTATACTTTTTTTTTTTTTCTTCAGACGGTGCAAACTAATTAAATTTTATTAGGTACATTATTGTGAGTTAGTGGTCTTGCAAATTACGCGAATAAAAGTCCTTTTTTCTGAGTATTCCATTCTCAATTATTTCATTGTCTGTGGCTGACCAGCATGAGATCCCAAATTGTTTCATATCAATTTTTTTCGTACAATTTTCACTTAATTTTTTTTATTGCATTATTGCTCAAAAAAGTATAAAATCAGAGGCATGAATAATAGGTTGTCCTAAAAAAACAGAGATTTTTATTTTAAAATAATTAAGAGATTTTAGATATTTGTTTCAGATATATCTCTCTTGCTTGTGTTATGGGAATGCCAGACAAACCAATTGAATTTACCGTTTTAATATTTTTGTAAACTGTAGAAACATTATTTAATTAATATCAATAAATTATATTTTTTTTATTTTTATTAATGTTAAAATGAGTTCGGACGAAATATATAGATCTTACATGACTATAAGACATGATTGCTAATATTACGACGATCCTTAAATATATATATTTTTTATCTTAAGTTGTTCCAAATCAAAAAATATTGAAATGAGATATCAATGATTAATAAAAATTTATAAATACGATCCATGTTAGCAAAAAAAATATCTTATTTCATGAATGTTGGAGGGAAATTGACACATATGGATGGATATTTATTAGCAAATAGCTATATTGAATAACCTCACTTAAAATTTTCTAATTTAAAATATAATATTGTTGAATATGAAATTTCTATATTATGATTATTGAATATTAATTCTCATACTTGAGGCATCATGTTAATTTCATGCATAATTATTTGTGCTTTGATCTAGTCTCTGATTATATAAATAATCACAAGAAAATATATTTTGAATATAATTTAATTATGGAAGCTGGTTAACAAGTTACTACAAATGGTCTATCACCTATTTATATAATTAGGGAATTTTTTTATGTTACTTGCAAATATGTGGCCAAGACTGGATAAAAGTTAAAAAATAAATTTTGTAAACTTATTATTAAGTCAAGTAATAAGTAATGGATACATAATGGATTGTTTAGGTTTCGAGTAATGATTTAGACCTTAAGCCCAATCGAGATTAGTTAATGAAAGAATTTTACTCGCTGGTTAAGGAGTTAATTTTAATTGAATGAATTAATTAAAATAATTTTAATTATTCAATTAAGTCTACTAATAGTTTATTGGTGAAGACATAAACTTGAACATGTGTATTTCTTGTTAAGGAAAATAATCCAATGATTGGATAAAAGTAAATTAAATAATTAAAATAATAATTTATTGGGCTTCAATTAATTCAAATATTGGATAATTTAATTCATTAATATACCTAATGAGATTAGGAGAAGTCTAATTGTAGTAATTAGTTTAATTAAATGAGCTTAATTACTTCATATCGTGGATTAATTAATTTATTTCCTAATTTTTTGTCTACCACTCTAATGGAGTTTCAAACATCTTACACATTAAAAGCTTATAATTTCGCGGCACAGATTAATTGGCGGAATAATTGATTTGGACTTACTTCCAACAGTAGGGTGAGGGTTCGAATTCTGGTGGAACCTGTGGATGCATTTCAGTATGAAACAATCACTTGCCTGTTAGTGGGATCCTGCGATTGAGGTGTTTCGAACGATTATTTTGGATTGGTCATCTTGTCTGTAGAAGTGTACAGTTTTTGTTGGGAACATAGATGTTGATTGAGGCATATTTTCAAATTTATTCTTCATAAATATTAGGGACAGATATTTAGAAGGTTTAAGATTAATTTGATGCAAATTGAGAATTTGGATTAAATTTAGTTAAAAGACCCTCTAAAATGCTCTAGTGCTACCGAAATCCAGCAATTTTGGACACTCATAGAATAAGAGTCAACATACAAACAACAATTGTTGAAAAGGTGGCGTGTATAGGATTTTGGTCCAAAACTATTAGGTCATCCAATTTCAAAGACTTTTATACACATTGGTACCAAAGAAGTGTACAATTTAGATTATATAAAGTGGTCTCGATCATTTTTAATTTTTAATATGGGATAAGCGATTTTTCATTTTCTCTATTTTTTAATTCAATTATTTACCTTGTTTAAATGATTCTTTTGAAATTAATTTTAAGAAATTAAATATATTAAATTTATTTTCGTATAGATTATAATTAGTCAAATAATTTTCATTCTCGTCAAATAAGACTCGCTGAAATAATTAATCAAAAATAAAAATTTGTAAACCAATTTTCCAACAAAAAGTTGGTTACTTCTTGGTTACTCCAACCAACAACACCCCGCCCCCCCCCCCCCCCCGCCCCACTGTGTATATGGAGTCGGTAGGATAGGAATAATAGTAACCACCATTGGATTCCCTGTTCACAAAGGCAAAGTGTGGAAGAAGATGCTGATTTTAGGTGGTTTTTTTGTAGAGGGGCAAAGTGTTGTCGGCCGTCAATGTCTGGGGCCTGGTTTTTTTTAATATATATTTGGACTCAACCATAACAATTTCCTGGGACCGCATTTCCCACCACCTGCTGCATTTATTGCATGAACATGTCTTTATTTATTAAAAATAAAATAAAAAAGGTAAAGATATTTGGAAATTGAATTGCTCTTAAATGAGTTTATTTTTCAAGTTAGATGTTAGTGATTTGAATTTTGAGTCGCAGAATTGTAAATTATGAGTATATTTTTTATTTTATAATATGTCGTATGTGCTCTAACACATTATAAATTTAGTTTTTAATATTTAATTAAATATCATAAAAAAAATAGTTATGACCATATATTTACACGTTTTATGGTACTATGAAAAAATGGAGAAAGTTAAAGAAACATATAGGTTAAGATGAAATATAGTGTTTGCATATGAATTAAAGAAAATAAAAATAGTAATAAGACGGATTTAATTTTAAAATCACCACAAAAGTCATTGAGTGGTATAAATGGTTTAGATAAGATTTTGTTGAATTTTTTATAAAAAAAAAATATTTTTTTAAAAATTTTTAATAGTATTAATTCTAAAAATATAATGTATAATATATTTTTAATTATAAAATAGGTCCACTCACCGAGTTTAGATTTGTGGTGGGTCTCGGTTTAGATCCTTAAAAATATTAGTAGGTTAAATTTCGGATCAAAATAAATCTATCTAAAATCTGACCTATTATCAGACATAGTAAGGAATAATTTTAAATTATTAATTATTATTATTTGTCTAAAATCACCTCTTAATAAAAGATAAAAAAAAAGTAAACTAAATTTCTGTATATTTGGGACCAGCTTCCGTATCCAATCCACAAAAATACGACGAAAAGGTAATTATGGGAAGCTGAAATTATATTCTGTTTGCTTTTCTTCATTGGAATTGGCTTCACATATATAAAATGACAAGGTTGTATGATTTTTCATTGTCATAACATAGTAAAGGTAAAATAAAGAAACACAGCTGCGTGCTCAAAATTTGGGTGGACCATGCATAAGAATTTTCTGGGGCCTTTGGACATCTGGTACTCGTACAAAAGTAGTATTCTATGTCATTATTTGATAAGAATTTGAATACTTCCAAAGATTAGGTTTTTTTTCGTATTGTCAAATAATATAATATATTTTTTCGATTATTCTCTCGAAATATTATAAATATCACGTCCAATGGGAAGAAAACTAAAATGTATGCTCTTTGGGTTTTATTATTTCTGGTACTCCAAAAATTTTATAATTGATTTTATTAATTATAGTATTTTAGTTGGAGAAACTCCCGCTCTTTTAATATTTTATTATATCACAAATCAATTTTATAATTTCGGAATTCTAACTTTTTCTAAATTGATCTACCTAACCCTAACATTTACGTTGTGATCGCATTTACCAAACCTTGACTTCTCACACGTAACTTTGTGTAATTTTATAAAATGTCCTTGTAAGTTTTTAAAGAAAACTAGAGTGTCATTTTTTTATGCTTTTTAAATAGGTATAATAATTAAAAACATAAATGTATATGTATATATATATTTGGCTGACAAAGATCTTGATGGACCATATAGACAGACAAATAGGTAATAAAAACACTCTAAAATATATTATCTGCTTTTCTGGTTGGATTTTGGCTTGAATAATATATAGAAACAAAAGTCTTTATTGTACATGCCGACAATTGTGTGTGTGTGTAGGTGTGTGTATATATGTTTAAATATATATATATAGAGAGAGATGTGTGTGTGTGTGTGTGTGTGTGAATATATGTATATCAGAAAAGAGAGAGGTTTTTTTACAAAGTAAAAAAATCAATTTCTCAATTTTACCATAGGAAATGATTCTCAGAGAGTGAAAACCCAACTTTAAAGCATCAATTAGTATTTATATTTAGCAAAATAAATTCAACTAAATTTGCATACATAGAGACACACATGCACTCATTTAAATTTGCATGTATTTTATTTATTTTTTATTTTATTTAAATCATAAAAATTGTTGATGCGTGTATCCATTTGTTTGTGTTTTATTGAATGGATAATTTTATCGAGCGAAATACATTTTTCTTCTTCCTTTATTATTATTATTATTATTATTATTATTATTTGTGGTCTTGTGATTTTCTTTAGAGGCTGTGTTTAATCCGGCCCAACTCTTCATGGTTCGGCCCAAGTTACACAAATTTATGGTTTCATTGAGCCCATTTTGGCACTAATTTTGTTCCCTCTTTTCACGAACCAACAGATGCATCCAGTTTAGGCCCATTATTAGTACATTTGTTATGAAATATGACTAAATTACATGAATTCCCATAGTGGTAAGTTACTCTAATATGTTAGTAGCAAACACGCTTTTATGAATATCAAATCTTTGAAAGGATAACATTTCCAACTCATCAATCAAGCAGAAAAACAAAATTATAGTATCCACAACTCTTGGGTCTAATAATTCTCTAAGCCCAACTATTTGTCTGAGAATAACTATACCAGTAGGCCCAATAATTGATTGGGTTCATTTGTGTGGACAGGTACAATTCAATGGGCCGAAAGCATTGTGAACATCTATAAATAGAAATTCTCGATTCATTTAAGATACGTTGTTTATTTTTGGCATTTTAATAGTTTTGCTTTAGTTTTAATTTGAACAATGGAGAAATTTGCCTGAACGATTTATTATAATACAATCAAAAATCTAAATTGATACATTGCGAAAAGTTTCAAAAGCAAAAATCTAAATATCATTGCGAAAAGTTTGGAGACCTGAAGTGATTATTTAATAGGATTATTTATCTTTCTTGTGTAATTGAATTTTTTATTATTTTGAGTGAAATAGATCTCAAACAATTATATTTTTATTAGGATCACTAGCTTCAACTGTTAGAGATAATATATAATTGTTTTTATGGCCTAAAACAGCATTTTAGCCCAATATATATTTACTGTAATACTCCACTACATTATACTTGAATATTTGACTATAAATTTGTTGTGCTTGTTATTTCTCTAGTTTCAGATGGGAATTAAAATGGAGTTATGTTCTCCTTTTCTCCACCCATCTTTGGAAACCAACTTTGAAAATAAATTTTCTAATTCTTTACAAAAATGGATAGCAAAAATTAAGCTAGGATCACTAAAACTTGAGTTTGGAGTATTAAATATTAAAATTATTAAAATTATTTGAGATCGATTTGTATTCGACTAAACTAAAATTTATAAGATTGACAATTAATCGTGTGATAGTAGAAACTCTGTTCATTTTTTTTTTTAAAAATAATTTAAAAATAATTTATGTGGACGCGGAATATGACAATTATAATCAATCATAATATTTAACTATCAAAATATTTTAGGAAAAAGGAACACTTAAAAAAATTCTACAAAATGCATTAATCAAATTCCATTTCGCAAGCCTCATCAATGTCAATATTAAATACAGATTATTTGACAGATGGTTTTGGTAAATAATCATGAGGAATGAAATATAGAAAATAAGTCATATACAATTGGCAAAAAGTGCCCATTAAAGAAAGGCAAATATATTTGTCAAGACAATCTGTATTTTCCTTTCCTAAATCCTAATATTAATGGGTTTATGACATTGGAGTTAAATAATCACAAAAAATAAACAATCTTGAAAACAAGAAACAGAGACAAGTAATCATGTGGGGTTTATGAATTATGATAATAAGGTAAAAAATATAATACTTTATTGAAAATATCTTCAGATATTGAAGTAAGAAAATAAAAAATAGGAAAAAAAGAAATCTAAAACATTCTTGAAAATGTATTCTGATATTGAGTTCAAATAATCTGAAACTTTCTTGAAAACAAGAATGTAATCCAAGATAATATTAATGTAATCTTCAAGTGGGGATTATGAATTATGATATTTGAGTTAAAAAAGAAAAAAACTAAAACTCTCTTGAAAATATTTTACGATGTTGAAGTAAAAAAAGGAAAAAAAAAAAAAAAAAAGAAGAAGAAGAAGAAGAAGAAAGAATACGCAACTTTCTTGAAAACAAAAAACCGAGAAATGTAATCCAAGATAATATTATTGTAATCTTCAAATGGAATTCATTCCTTATCTGGAATAACAATTACAGTCACGCCATAACTCTGTTATTACTTGTCTTCTGCCAACCCCACAACACCCCACTCAACAAATTTAATTTCCCACCCAAATACAGAAAATCACTGCCAAGATAGAAAGCTTAAAAATCACATCTTTTCCTTCCCTTTGGAGAGTAAATGTTTTGAAATAAATGCACTCTGAAAGCTGAGCCTCTCACTGAAATAGAGAGGAGAGAAAGTGATGGTATAAAAGTTGGGGATGAGGAGAAGAGCCATTTCTTGTGTGAATTATATTTTGTCTGTTGTGTTATGGTAAGTGTTCTTTCTATTGTTTCCTGTTCCATTATCACCGTTCTTTTCTTTTTCATGCTTTTCTTGAAGATCTTGTTTTGCTGTATTTTTGTTTTATGGGTTTCAAGATTTTTTGTTTTTTAATTTCTTTTGGGGTTGTGTTGCTGAGTTTTTTGTTCTTGTGGTGTTTTTCAATTGGTTCAAGGACCTGAAGTTTATGCCTTTTCTGTTTCAGTGCTAATAAGAAAATTGAGGGGTTGATGAACCGGGAATTTGGGGTATTGTCAAATCTTTCTTTTCTTTCTTGAATTGTATATCATGTTTCTTTACTTGGCTTTTCATTTTTTTCTCCCGGTAGGAGAGGGGGGGGCGGAGTTGTTTCCTGTTGTTTCTCTCGCCATATCTGGTGACTGATTTGATTATGAAAATATGATTGAATAATATTGATAAAATGAATTTAGCTTTGTGATTGATTGTGAAGAAAGTTACCTTATGCTGCTCTTAGTGATGACTCTTTTTCCATGTTTCCGATTTCAAGTACTTTTTTATTAGATTGATGTCATGGCCTTAACTCTAGTTTTCTAGGTAATGCTTATGATGCTGATTTATGAGAAGTGATGCGATGAGCGAGTTGTGAAGTGTTTAGAACATTGATGAGAAAGAGGTGCATTCATATACAGTCAGGTTCTTCCGGTGATTGAGTTTGTGTGTAGTCCCTAGTTTGTGTGAGTTGTAGATTTGGCAGTAGGCTCGTGCTCGATAATGAACCATGATGAGAAATTTCAGCAGCGATGGGAGTTCAGGAGGAAAGAGGTTGATGGAGACACTTCAAGTGATGATTCCAGATCAAATTCACCTTGTGAGCCAGCGGACAAGAAGCATAAGTTAGTTACCGACTTAGTTTTGCTTGAAAATGATGAAGCAAATGATACTCCAGGATGCCAAAGGCATGATAAGCTTGATACCTACAATAGCGTCCTCTCCCCGACTGTGGAAGCTGCTGAAAAGAAAATCAAATCAAGCAAGAAGAAGAATGTGGTGCAGAAGAAATCAGGGGGATGCTCAGTCAAGGAAAATAAGAGGAATAAAAACCTCAATACCAAAGAGATGGTGATGTTAAAAGATCTTAAGATCTTCGCTGATTCTTTAATACATGAACTCACTGATGCTCGAGAAAATATGTTTGCGCATATGAGAGAAGAGATGCGAAAGTTGGTGGCTTCAAGATCCAAAAAGGAACCAATTAAGAAGAATGTGAGATGTTCTCGGAAGAATAAAGTGCGCCCCCAAAAGGGAGTTGAGGCTGGTGTGAAACCTCAGAATTGCTCTGGTGGAGCGATGGATAGGAATGTGAAAAGCAATGTGGCATCTGATGCATGTAAGTTTCCTAAAGCAGTTGCAGAGGCTGTGAAACATGACCAAGTTCCTGAACTGACTACAACAAATGAGCTACAAAAAGGTGACATATTAAGAGTAGCTACAATGGCTCATATGAATTTAGCCAATGGTTCTGATCAAGTAGTTTCTTCGTCATACTTGACTCTACCTACCGTTCTCCCAAAACCACAATTTCAAAATCACAGAAACCGAATGCCTTTGAATAATCATATTCCTCCAGGAGTGCCTATGAATAACTCAGTCTCGGAGATGGTAATTGGGAAATTGATGGATGACAAAAAAAATTATCATCCATTTGCAGAATTCCAGCCAGAAGAACGATTTGGAAGCTTTTCTCACATTTGTCACAAAAGTGTGGGTTTACTGGGCCAAAACTGCTCTCAAACAGCCAGTCTGGGTGTTGGGTTTCCGATTCCACTTAATCATGGGACGGACAATGGCTCTAATATGTCAAGCCTGACTTATTCTGAGAACTCATTCATGGATAGCAACAAAGTGGGTCCGAGGATGAATGGCAGCATTGTAAGATTTCCTTGGGGGAGTCCAGCATCATCAGAACGAATTTTCCTCAACAACATGAGCAGTAACATGCCTCGTAAAACTGATGGACAATTTGTGTCAGTGAGGCCACAAGACCTCAAAGATGGCCAATTTTACATGACTGGTTTAAGAAATGAACAGTAAGTAGAAAACAACAGATATCGACTAGAGTCGACATACCTTCTAGTTACTACTTCCCGAGACTAATGAACAGATCTCAGGCCTAGAATGGTTCTCCTGTATTCTTTTTTCCAATTAAAATACAGATTTTGACTGAAATTTTCTGTTGATTCAAAATTTACCAGTCACAGTAGATATTCAAGGTAATATTGCTAAGCATTGAGTTTGATTATAATCAACGAAAGTGAATCTTGATGTCATTTTGCTCAAGTGTAGAGCTGTTTCTTCTATTTGGCATGCATCGCGAACTTCTGTTTGAATGAGGATTTGTGTGATGAGGGTGCATGATCAGTTGCATGGTTCACATGATTGATGTCCTTTTTCATGTGAATATCTGCAAAAAGAAGAAAAAAATATATATCTGCAATTAGCCATGCAAATATTCCTATAGAAAACAAAGTCCTATTCCTTTAAGTTGGGGCTGTCTTGCCACAGATTCTAATCCTGAACATATAGTAGATCACTTGATTTCTTGAGGATGCTATTTTTTGTTCATCTAGTAGATTGTCTTTTTTGTTTAGTTCAATTTGACAATGGATCTATTATATGTAATTATGGGACATTGTCAAAGTTTGAACGTGTAATTGATATTTCTGATCTCTTTTAAGAAAAATTCTCCTAAAAACCAATCTTTTTTCAAGAATAAAAGTTGTGAATTATAATGTTTCTTCAATAATATCGGAAGGGAAAAGCAAACTTTGATTAGGACTGTGAGGGAAATATGTGGTCTTTCTTTAAAAAAAATAGGCAGTGTTTGTTTGTTTGTTTTGTTTTTGTTTTTTTTTTAATAATAAATTTTGGGTGTTTTGGGAAAAGAGATTTGGGAATGAAAATAATGTTTGACTTTATTTTTTTTATTTTGAGTGTTTTGGGAAAAGAGATTTGAGAATAAAAGTAATATTTAATTTTATTTTGGGAGAAATATTTTCTTATCTTGTAAAAAATTATTTTTGTATCACATCAATTTTTTTGAATATGGTATGTATTATTTTTTAAGGTAAAGAAAAAATGATATATATGTAATAATATAAATAAAATAATATAATGACGTTGATATACAATGACTCTATTTTATTTTAGCGAATAAACATACACAAACTCTTTCTGAAAAAATGCTGTCCCCGGAATGAAAATAAACATGTAATATTTTTCATGAAATATACTCGTCGTTGTTATATTACAACAGTAAATAAAAAAAAATAATGAACTTCATAAGTGGATCTTCATTTTTCTCATGTATTTTGTTTACTTCTATATAACATTTTTTATTGATTACAAAGTTATGATATTTTAAGCTTATAAATACCAATTTTTATGTTACTGGAATATTCGTATTATGTTTATTATATTACAACCATATCATTTGCAAAAAATCGTTATTGAAAAAAAAAAAAAAAGAAGAAGAAGAAACTTAATGTTATATCAACCTATACCACTTAAAACTGATAAAATCCAAGTATACACTCCTTTTTGGGTATTTAGTAGTTATAAATTAAAGATATAATAGGCATATTAAATTTTTTAAGAAACTAAAATGGTTTAACTCTCTTTTGCAAAGTCTTCTATATGCCATGAGATATGTTAGAGAGTTTTTGATGTGTAGCTTTATATGAAATTAACTTCATTTAAAAATTTTAAAGTATTCTAAAAATTAAGACACAAATAAATTAGACTACTACCATAAGTTGAGATTAAAAAAAATAAAAAAAAAAAAAGAAGAAGAAGAAGAAACTTAATGTTATATCAACCTATACCACTTAAAACTGATAAAATCCAAGTATACACTCCTTTTTGGGTATTTAGTAGTTATAAATTAAAGATATAATAGGCATATTAAATTTTTTAAGAAACTAAAATGGTTTAACTCTCTTTTGCAAAGTCTTCTATATGCCATGAGATATGTTAGAGAGTTTTTGATGTGTAGCTTTATATGAAATTAACTTCATTTAAAAATTTTAAAGTATTCACAAAATTATGATGGGAAGAAATTTGATTGTGCTTTGAAAAAGAGTTTGAAAAAAATAATTGGTGTTATATTCAAACTATACAATTTAAAAACTAATAAAATTTAATTAGGCCCTCTATTTAATAGTTATCTATTGGGATATAATAAGCATATTACAAATTCCAAAAAGCTTTTTAGATAGATTGATAGATAGATAGAGATATGTATTAAAAAAAATGTCATCTAATTTTATTAAAACCAAGTTTTGAAAAAATAGAGTATTCCATCGAAATTTGGTTATACTCCATTTTAAGTTTGGGTCGAGTTAAATTAAAAATAATAAATATTTTAAAACTCGACCCAAATCCATTTGAACTATTAAAACCGACTCGATTGCCATCCTTATTTGTGGTTAGCATTGGATCAAATTAAAATTATTACATACTTTTTCACATATATATAAATATATTATGGTTCAGTTCATTTTCATGTATGCTTTTCATTATTTTTTTTATTTTTTATTTTTGGTTTATATGCAAAATTGAAATGTATTTGTATTGGTATGTTGTAAACTTTGATAAATGGAATTGATATATTGATTTGATAATTTTGAGAAAACAAATTTAAATTTATTTATCTTTGATTTTCAGTAAAGTGTTTCTTTGATAATAGAACATTTATGTTTGAAAAAAGAGATATATACTTTTGAAAATAGTGTATATGCACTTAAAATAGGTGTTTGTTTTTCAAAATATTGTTATAAAAATCACAAAAAATAAGAAAAACCGCATGTTCGATTTTTAAAGTAAAAATATTTTTTATGATTCTGATCTTGCTCATTGACTTATGTTAATATGTTGCTGGTTTTGAATATTGATTTTCATGGATACAAATATTTTTACTATAATAACAATTAGATTACTTGAATTATCTATCCTATAACATGAATATTTCAGATTTATACTACATAAATTTGAATATGTTAGAATGCATTTTGAAGAACAAATCAGTGTATACTGGAATAAAATTAGAAAATAAAAGAATATAATGAGTTTAGTGCAATTGATTATTTTTATATTTAAATTTTTATTATTGCTTCATATCTGTGTAAGATTTGCTAGTTTATAGTTATAACTCAAATCTAATTTATAATTGGGGAAAAAAACTTTTTTTAATTGATCACTTCCTTGTTAATTCAAAGATAAATAAATTAATATTTTTCACAAAATAAACAAATCAATATGGAATTATTGATCAAACTTTACAACATACTAATTTAAATACATTTCAATTTTACATGTAAACCAGAGAAATCTTTTATTTTTTATTTTAAAAAGAAAACATACACAAAAATAGATTCAAGCATTACCTATATATTTGAAAATTATGTAATAATCTTAACTTGATACAATACTAGATACAAAATCTCAAGACATAATTTTTATAATGTTGTCTTTTTTTTTTTTTTTAAATTGGAAGAGTGCAAAGTTTGAGGTCAAAAAGTGATAATTTAATATAATTTGGTGATTTTGTGTTTGAAAAAATGATGAGATATGATAGAATTAGGAAGGAATATCCTTGGAAATTGGGTTCTAAATGATAAAGGATAAAATCATGTAGCAAAATATAAAAAAATAAAATAAAACAAGTAACAATGTGTAAAACCACCAAATATTTTTTGCCTATATATTGTGACAGAAGCACAATTTGATTCACTTTTGAACCGATGCTACCAAGAGTTCACATCAAACGTCTACGACTCAAACCAAACTCTTCCTCCCTGAATCATCAACTCAAATTTTCAACAACCCACCTTGTAGAAGATCATCAAATCCATCAATCACCATCGCAAGAACTTAGCTTTTACAACCATTTATTGAAGATATGCTTGCAAGAATGCAAGAAAATCCAGTCCCGCCAACTGCTCGACCAAATGCCCGAAAGACTCAGTTTTTCTTTAAAGACGGCCAAAACAGTTCACGCTCAGAGCTTGAAACTTGGTATTTCAACAGACGGGAACTTGGGGAACTCCATTTTAGACTTATATGCCAAATGTGGCCACACGGATTACGCGGAAAAGGTATTTTTACACCTCCAGAGAAGGGATGAATTAGCTTGGAATTCGATTATGATTATGAACTCGCGTAAAGGGGCGTTTAAAGATGTTCTGGAGGATTTTGGCTCTATGTGGAGTTGTGGGGTGGTAGGGAATCAGTTTAGTTTTGCGATTGTTTTGTCAGCTTGTGCTAAGTTGATGGACGTGGAGCTTGGGAAGCAAGTGCATTGTGCTGTTATGAAAATGGGACTTGAAGCTGATGCATACTGCGAGGGCGCATTGATTGATATGTATGCCAAATGTGGTTATCTGGTTTTTGCTAAGAGGATATTTGATGGTGCAGTGGATCCGGATACAGTTTCTTGGACTGCAATTATTTCAGGGTTTGCTCAAGTTGGTTTGACTACGAAGGCAGTGAAAATCTTTGAGCAGATGCAAAAAGTAGGTCACATTCCTGACCATGTAGTGTATGTTACTGTGTTAAGCGCTTGTGTGGGGCAAGGAAGGCTTGAGGATGCTTGCCGTCTGTTTTCTCAAATGCCTAATCCAAATGTTGTGGCATGGAATGTAATAATTTCAGGGCATGTGAAAGGTGGTTATGAGGGAGATGCTATCAAACTTTTCAAGAATATGGTCAAAGCTGGCATTGAACCAACACGTTCTACACTAGGAAGTGTATTGAAAGCAATTGCGACTGTAGCTAACCATAGATATGGCTTGCAGGTCCATTCTTGGGCAGTGAAGCGGGGGCTCGACTCTAATGTGTATGCAGGGAGTTCTCTAGTTAACATGTATGCCAAATGTCAGAAGATGGAGGCTGCAAAGGCAGTCTTTGATGGATTGGAAGAGAAAAATGATGTGTTATGGAATGCATTGCTTGGAGGTTATGCTCAGAATGGGCATGCTCATGAGGTTTTGGAGTTATTAGTGAATATGAAGATTTCAGGATTTCAACCTGATGAATATACCTACACTAGCGTGCTGAGTGCTTGTGCTTGTTTAGAAAATATGGATATGGGCCGACAGTTACATTCGGTTATTATCAAGAATGAGTTTGGAGTAAACTTATACGTGCAAAATGCATTAGTGGATATGTATGCCAAATGTGGGGCTCTATTCAATGCGAGGAAACTATTCGAGCAAATCAGCAATCGAGATAATGTTTCCTGGAATGCAATCATTGTTGGTTATGTGCAGGAAGAAGAAGAAGAAGAAGCTTTTTGTATGTTTCACAGAATGATGTCAGAGGGGATTGCACCTGATGAGGTATCCTTAGCTAGCATACTCAGTGCTATGGCAAATTTGCAAGATCTTTGTAAGGGTAGGCAAGTACATTGTTTTCTGGTCAAATATGGTCTAGAGAAAGGCCTTTATGCTGGAAGCTCACTCATTGACATGTATTGCAAGTGTGGAATAGTTGAAGCTGCAACTGTAGTTTTCTCTTACATGCCTGAAAGAAGTGTGGTTTGCGTAAATGCTTTGATTTCTGGTCATGCTCAATTGAACTTAGATGTGGCAGTAAATATATTTAAGCATATGCTTTCTGATGGACTGCAACCTTCAGAAGTCACTTTTGCTACCCTTCTGGAGGCATGTTCTGATAATATTGATTTGTATTTTGGAAGGCAAATCCACTGTTTTATCCTGAAGCTTGGCCTCCAATGTAATGATGAATTTTTAGCCGTCTCTCTCTTGGGAATGTACATGAGTGCTCAAAGAAATACTGATGCAGTTAGTCTTTTCTCTGAGCTCCCTCATCCAAAAAGCACTATAATATGGACTGTCTTGATATCAGGAAGCGCTCAAAATGACTATGGTGAGGAGGCATTACTTTGGTACCAAGAAATGCATAGTCATAATGCCATGCCAGACCAAGCGACATTTGCTAGTGTCCTTAGAGCATGCTCAATTTTAGCTTCTTTAGAGGACGGTAGGAAAATTCACTCTTTTATCTTTCATATTGGTTGTGATAAAGATGAGTTGATCGGAAGCGCTCTTGTGGATATGTATGCTAAATGTGGGGATATGAAAAGTTCATCCCAAGTCTTTAGGGAAATGATTAGCAAGAAAGATGTTATTTCATGGAACTCAATGATTGTTGGATATGCGAAAAATGGTTATGCAGAGAGTGCTCTAGAGATCTTTGATGAGATGAAGAGGGCAAATGTAAAACCAGACGCAGTCACTTTCCTTGGTGTTCTAACTGCATGTAGTCATGCTGGAATGGTACCCAAAGGTCGAGAAATATATGACAATATGATTAGTCATTATGGGGTTCGACCACGAGTAGATCACTGTGCCTGCATGATTGATCTTTTTGGGCGTTGGGGCTTTCTTGGGGAGGCAGAGAAGTTTATTGACAGCATGGACTTTGAGCCTGATTCTATGATATGGGCCACATATCTTAGCTCATGCAGATTGCACGGGGATGACATAAGGGGGCAGCGCGCAGCTGAAAAGCTTATTGAGTTGGAACCACAGAATTCTTCTCCTTATGTGCTGCTTTCCAACATACATGCAGCGTCAGGCAACTGGGATAGTGTTAATTTTGTGAGGAAAAAGATGACAGAAAAAGGAGTGAGAAAATTCGCTGGAAGTAGTAAAATTTCCTGGATGTAGTTGTATAATTGTGGGACAAAAGACAAGTTTCTTTGTTTGCAGGTGATAAATTTCATCTGAGTGCTGGTGAAATACCTGCACTTTTGAAAGATATGACTGCAAAGGTTGAGGGCGATCTTACTGAATTTTGCTTGAGGAACATCTGGATATATCCCCAACTCCATTGATCTGGACAGAAGCAGAGATTGCTCTTTCCACTTGACTCAGAGTTTTACTGAAGTATGGTGCTCTTTTATCATTCTAGTATCATTGATTATGCTGCTGAATTACCTGAATGTTATGTGATTTGCTCTCCTCTATTCGAACTATTAAAGTGAGTAAAGTATTTCTACTTAAATCTTATTCAGACCCAGGTTGCTCTCCAATCAGTGTAGGTGCCTTCATTGAGTTAGGTCCATTTTTCCTGGTGGTGATTGTCAAGGCTTCTATAAAATTGAAATGCTGGACAAGGTAAACATGTCAAAACTCACAGGAAAATTGTGCATTTCTGGTTGTGAGTACTTAACTGTCCTGTTTTGTGTAACTTCCATTTGCTTACAGTTTTGCACTCTTCATTCGTGTAACACCTCCTCTCTGTTGAGTCTCGAGCTGGTTCAGGATGGTTATATGCGAATACAAGCTCAAACTACTCATGCAGCAATTCCTCCAATGGTACGGAAGTTGCTCAAGCAACTTAATCCTCTCCAAGTTCAACAATTAATTGACAAGTTACAACCTTTTCATAATTCGAATTATAAGGAATGAGCAACACTACCTACTCGTACCACTTCCATCCATCTATAGATGTTTGTGTGTGTGAGTTGAAGTAAGATATTTGTGGGGTTTTTTTAGGAAGTCTAGAGTAGGATGAGACACTGAAGTCCCATCCTCGGTTAAGTTTGCAATGGGGCCAATTAGGTAAGATATATCTTAACAGTGTGGAAACACGGTCTGGATAGAATATGAAAGTAAGTGAAAAGGCGTGGCATGTAAAGATGAGTTAAGAATGAAGTTCTTATTGCTCCTTCCCATAAAGTTCACAATCATTTTTTGGCTTAGATTTGTGTCCAATGAGAACTTAGTTTCTACTGTCAACATTTGGCTAATAACTTCAAGCATCCTTAGCCCCATGATTATTCTCCAGTGACAATCATTCAATAAACCAGTTGTAATACTACATGTCAGAATAATATGAAGCTTCAGTAAATTATGAAATGGATGCTCATTGTCGTCTATTTTATGGGTAGTGCTGTGAACTATAATGAAGCTGGTGGCAACATCAACATTCTTTCTTTGCTTAAAAGCATCGTTCAAAATAGTTTTCCACTTCTAATTTTTGGGTGAAGTATTGTCATGGAGATAAAGAAAGGAACTTCATTATAGTGACCCCATTGAGAGTGCAAGAATCTGAACTAACCAATTTAGATGTCAAGATTTGGTTCTCATTATTTGGTTCATGCACTTCTGAGCAGACTTTCTCAGGATCTAGAGCTCAAGATTGCCATCCCATTTGGAGCTTGGTTCATAAAGGATAGGTACTTGTTTGGAATTGCCGCCGCATTGTTGTCAATCTGCAAATCCAATTGCTGCTAATCATTAATTTTAAAGCAACAAGAATAAACACTCTTCCTAAAATAAAAATCTTGCAAATGCATCCATCACCTACTATGCCATTGTATAAGCATCAAAATAACTTTAAGTAATCCATTTGACACGTGATATTTGACCGGATAGATGCTTTTGGTAATAACTCGAGAACAGGATGTAGAAAACTTATAATAATAGCAAAAAGTGACAGCAAAGAAAGGCAAAAGGAGATGACATGTTATCCTAGCCATGTTTAAGATTTCTTTTTATTTTAATTTTGAGGCTGTTGCTGCGATTTGGTTTGTGTAACTTTTCAAATTGTTTGAGCAGCTAAAGTTATGCTTTCAGCTTTGCATGTTGTTGTCTCTCTTTGGTAATTAGATATTAAGGGGTTGATGACACAGAAATTCTTTGTTTCGCCAATATACTATTAGATTCACTTGACTGGACTTGCACGCGTTCCCCTTCTAGCTGTTTGATGGATTTTGGAGAAAGATATCATGTGCTTGCATTATTGATGTTATTTTTTGCCATTTTCTGATTTCAAATATTTGAAGAGATCATTGTCATGACCTTCAACTAGCATTTTCTGGATACTTTCTTTGAAGTGCATGATGCTAATTTGATGAGAATTAAAACAAGAAGCAACTGAACAAGTTTATGAAGTGTTTAGCAAATTTCCCAGGATGTCAATTGGAAGAGCTTAACCTGTGGCTTAAAGTTTCATGCGAAAATAATTGGGTTTAATATTAGAAGTTGATTTGATTTCTTACTTGATCCAATATTTTCTGGCTTTTAGGTCCAAGGAGGAACACTGAAGAGGAGGTGCATTGCATTACACTCAGGTTCTTCAGTTGGTTGACTTCCTAGTTTACATCAATTTGAGTTTTGTTTACTCCTTATTTCGTAAAGCTGTAGATTTGGCTGTAGATTCCTTCTTAATAATGAACTATGATGAGGAATTCCAGCAGAGATGGAGTTGAGGAGGAGAGAGGTTGACAAAGATTCTTCTAGGGATGCAAATCAAATTCAAGTGGTGAGCCAGTAAAAAGACAGCCTGAAAATTAAGTTAGGTGATAATCCAAAGTATCAACAGCATGATGAGCTTGATACTAAATTACTAATTACGGTATGCACATCCAGTCCGTCGAAGCTGCCAAAAGAAAATCAAATGAAGTAAGAAGAAGAAGGTGGGCAGAATAAATGAAAGAGACTGCATCAAGCAAAACGAAATGGGCGGGAGGGGGGAGGGGATCTCATCACCCGAGATATGGTAATTTTGAAAGACCTTAAAGATCTTCACTAATTCCTTAACAGATGAACCTAAAGTTGCTAAAAAGTGTTGCTTGGACAGATGAGAGAGGAGAAGAGGAAGTCAGTGGCTTCAAAGGTCATTTTTGGAACCAACAAAGAAGGATGTAAGCCGCTTCTCAAAAGAATAAAGTGCAGCCTCCGAATGCAATTCAGTCGGATGTGAAAGTCCAAATCACTCTGGTGGATTGATGGGAGCTATGTAAAAGCAATGTGGCATCTGATACAAATAAATTTTCTGAAGCTGTTGAAGCAGGTGTAAAATATGATCAAGTCCTTGAAGTGAATATAACAGGTGCCACACCAAGTAGAAATTCTAAGATTATCTACCAAAACTCAATTGATTTTAACCAATGATTCTAATCAAGTAGTTTCTTTGCCATACTTGGTTTTGCTACTGTTGTACCAAAACCACATATTCAAAATCATAGAAATGGTATTTACATTTGCTGCTTCTATTAGTGCGAGTTGTTTGAGACTTTTTGTAGAGGAGCTTCATTTGTCTCGTCATCTTGTTTTCTGCAAAACAATTTTGTTCCTATTTCATCTGCTTTTGGTGGTTGTTCTTTGTTTGTTTGTTTGTGTTTTTTTCAACTAATTCAAATTGACAGTTTTCCTTTTCATTTTACTTTTCCCTTTCTTTTGTGCTGGAGGCTGTGGATCTTGACTGGCGCACAAAGGAATTTAAAAGTAGGAAAGTGGAGGACTTGGAGATGATTTTGGACTAAATATGGCATGAGAAATGCCCAAGGAAGAGTAATTCTTTTCACATATACTAGTTGATCGAACATATAATGGGCAACGTAAATGCCAACATAAAATTATCTGAATTCGGATTCTTTATTATAATTAGTATTGTATCTCATATTGCGATATCATCAATACATATCAAGTATAGATTAATAATATTATTTTATATACTTTATAGATATCATATAGTGTAGATCAATAATATTATTTTATATACTTTTATATTAATAGTATTGCAACATGAGATCCAATTTCAGATGTGGAGTGAAGTTATCTAATAAGTTATCTAAGAGTTCAACAAATGAAAACTAATGTGCCTTCAAGAGATTCATGTGAATTCAACCGAAGTATTTTCTTCTGGATTTTCAAATTGTTCCAGATTTCAGCTGGAATGTGATGACGGCAGATGATCCACCTCTGGACGGAATTAGAGACCAACTTAAAAACAGTTTATGTTATGTTATTCCAGTCATCTCTCCTGCATCAGCAAACAGTTTATGCTGAACTTTATCCCCTACTAACAGCTCCTTGAGTTGTGTTATGGTACTCCCGGGGAAGACGGTCTCTCCACCTCTCCCCAAACCTCCTCCCCCCTCAACAGCCAGTTCTCTTATAAGATCAAGGAATGAGATTTTATCTTCTAAGAACCATAATATGCAAAATCAAGAAAAATCAGGAAAACAAATAACTGCTGGAAACTTGAAATACGGTAACAATCTCATAGAGCCCAAGCCCAGTGAATCATTGCAACTAGAAAGTTATCAACTTCAAGTTGAAATTCACACTCGAACATTTCTACGCTAGTTTGACCTCGGCTAGTTCGCTTGAGTTGAAACCCAAGTCTAGGAGACCCAACTTTCCATGATAGACATCCAAAAGCTGAGGAACATTCTGATATTTTTGTACAAACCTCTTGGAGAACTTCTCATCAGTCATGACAAGTAAACTAACAAGTCTATATGATTTCTTTATCAAACCCTTCACCATCAAAAGTTTAACAACCCGACATCTTGGCACGATTCTGTTCTCTAAACTGTAGAGGAGGACAGTTGGATATCTAGCAATGGTTTTTGGCTGGCAATTCATCTCATTCACAAAAAACTCCATTGTAGACATTATCTTCTTCTCTGATAAGCTCATGCATATAGGATGAACTGAAAATGCGATACGAATATCAGATTCAGACCAACCCCATCTGCGATATACTTCTTTCTTGTGTTCCCAAGCTGACTTACTCATAGAATGGAGCACTTGGATTGCCTGGACAAACATCAATTTGGAGATGTCTATTCCCATTTCAATAACCCTATCGACTAATTTAACAAGCTCATCACTTCTCAGAGTCAGAGGTTTGGGCCGATTTACTACCAAAAATGAGATATTGGACTCCCTCACTCCATACTTCCTCAAGATTGCAACATTAGGAGGCAAACGCTGTAGCGCAGTCTGCGCAAAATGTCCTGCTGAACGCCTAAATACACTAATAACCCTCTCATCCTTGTGCAACAAGTTCTTCAGATAGTCATAAAATGGGATGAGACGTTTTTCAAGGCTACATCTAAGCATACCCGGGCACATAGAAATCACCCGTGCCAGAATAGGAGCTGGCATACCAATGGACTGGAAAAACTGAAGTTTAGGCAAGACAGTTTTTTCAGGGTGTGCAAGAAGTATACTGGGGGTCTTAGTGACCATTTTAGTGATATGGGCATCGCTCAATCCATGATTTCTAAGGAGGGTCAATAGCAAATCTGATTTTTCAGGGGATTTAAGGCTTACTTTCTTGGAGGCAATATTAGCAGCTTCTGGGGACAAACCGCAAGAATTTATCAGGTAATACAACTTGAGAGATTGTTGTTGATCACAAAGGATCTCAGGTGATTCTGATTTCATTGAAGAGAATAATCTGATTATTAAAGATGCATTCTGCGGTAATTCAAGAAATCTTGGTGGGCTACCAAAAACCCTAACGTTTGAAGCTGCTACAATCAGTTGCTTCTTGCACAAAAAATTAAACATGGGTTTGAATCTTTTCTCAAATGGCAATAAATGAAGAAGAAAACCCATCTATAGGGCCTATCAATGGTAATGTCATACAGGGGTTCAAGTTTCAAGATTTATCATCAACAAATCAGAGTCTCATGAAGAAACAACCTCAAACTAAACAGATATGCATTCTGTAGATTGAAACAAATACACAACAGAACATTTGTACCTAGGGAATTTAGAATGAGGAAGGGGCAGGCCCCCGCTAAAAAATCTGCAGATTTCAGATCTCCAAAACCCTCTTCCTCAATTGTTGTGCGGCTCCAATTTGAATGTGGGTGAAATTAGAATTCTTTTCAAGCCATCGAATTTTCTGTTTAATGTTAAATTGGTCCCCCTACTTTTACATAATGAAAGGCAACCTTGGCTCGGATGGTTATGTTTTCATTCTGATTTTCAATTTTTACGTCAGCGGAGGTTACGAGGTTATATTGAGTTTTATGTGAAAATTGAGAATATTTTTGAAATGAATTTTGATGAAAAAATTATAAATATGAAAAGGAGAATATATTTGGTTGATTGTATTTTTATATATATTGATAAGAAGAAAAAAACGTGATGTTTGTTATTTTTTAATGAATTTTTTTCCATAATTTGCATATAATAATTTTAAAAATTGATAGTGGTGGAATTCATTTTAAATATATAATTTAAATATAATATTTATTAGAATGATAGGTAAGTAATGAATATTATTAAAATTATATTATTTAAAAATAATAATATATTATTAGAGATAATTAGTAGTGATGGAGTTCATTTTAAATATTTAATTTAGATATGATAATTTATTAGATAGATATGTAAATGTGAGTTTCATTAAATTAGTGTAGCTTGAAGAAAAATAATATAAAATTAGATGTAGATGTTACTGGTGAGTTCTATTAATATAATATATGATTGAAAAAATAAATACGAATTTTAAAATTGAGAATATAAGTTTGATAAATATTTTTGGTGGGTAAATGAGAATGAAAAATAAAATATTTTTAGTAAAATTAAGTTAAATAAATATGAATTCAGTTTCATAGTAAAAAAAAAAAAATGGATTTGAAAATATAAAAAAAAGAGCCCAAACAATATCCCAATTTTATGTTAACTTGGGCCACCAAACTTGGACTATTAGTCGTATTGAAGTCGATATAATAATTGTTGGTTTTGTGAACAAATATTAAAATTAAGATACACCAAAAGTATTAGTATTTTTAAAATTTTATAGTGCTTGTAATTATGTAACTATCAGTCAAAGTTTTTGTTTTGTCTTTCATATACATTCAAAGTTCATCATGCTATTTTACTCATTTAACTTAGAGCACAATATCGGTGACAACCATTATTTCGATTATTTTTTTTAGTGCAATTTTTATATTGGCCAAAAACATCCTGAAAACTTTGCCTGAAAAATGTTAAAAACATAGATATATCTTTAAAAGACAGACAACAATAGAGAAGACATGGTACAAAAACACTCAATAAGTTGGTGAAAGAAATCAAGAATGGGCACAATGGATGCACAATTAACAACTAATCCAAAATCACAATGTGCTAATAGTAAATGATATAATATGATGTGTATGGTGTCCCCTCATCTTTTCTAGCAATGACCCTTACTTGAGAATGAAACTCTCAAAAATTTATGGTTCTCACAACACAACAAAGTAAAAGTTGAGGGACCAAATCTGAAACTATAACTTGAGAATGAAACTCTCTAGATTAAGGTTGTTCAAATACACACGTATACAAACAGAAAGGAAATTTCTTTCTTCTATTAGCTTGACATGTTTTAAGTGTAGGAACTTCATAAATATTGCTCCTCTCTTTTAAGCCTTAAGCCTCTCTTACTTTCTTCTTTGCAACTATCTCAACTTGATTTTTGCTGACCATGTTCTTATCCTATTCCATCTGCTTTTGATCTTTAACTAAACTTCTGCTCATTGACAGGTTTCCTTGTCATATATATATATATCCCTTTCTTTAGGGGTGGAGGCCCTGTTCCTGGAAAACAGAACAGGTAAAGCATATCGACTATCTGTATCAGTGAGATATGCCAGTCAAGAGATGGGTTAACCATAACTAATAGGAGTGTATGATAAATCAATATATGATAGCTGATAAGTGAATTTAACAGAACAATTCAGCAAAGTTAATAGAGTCATTTCTACTGCAAAAGAAAACAATTTAACGGAACTTCATCCCCTACCAGTTACCAGTTAAACACCCCCCCCCCCCCCCCCCCGATCCTCCTTTCCTCCTCAACAATTAGTAATCTCTTTTAAGATCAAAGAGCATAAATTTAATTTCATAAAAACCATAATATGCAAAATCTACAGATATGGAGAAACTAAATACTGAACTATGAAAGTTGAAATATGACAACAATCTTGTAGCCGAAGTCCAGTGAACTATTCAACGACAAAATTCTAACAACTCGACATCTCGGCATGATTCTCTTCTCCAAACTGAAGCAAA
The DNA here is from genome assembly GCA_019321725.1 of Paulownia fortunei. NCBI lineage: Eukaryota > Viridiplantae > Streptophyta > Magnoliopsida > Lamiales > Paulowniaceae > Paulownia > Paulownia fortunei. The sequence goes on along the minus strand of CM033122.1, from coordinate 6,029,585 downwards.
GGACAATTGGATATCTGACAATGGCTGTTGGCTGACAACTCATCTCATTCACAAGAAACTCCATGGTAGACATTATATTCTTTTCTGATAAACTCATGCATATGGGATGAATTGAAAATGCCATATGAATATCACACTTAGACCAACCCCATCTTCGATATACCTCCTCCTTGTGTTCCCAAGTTGACTTATTCATACTCCGGAGCACTAAGATTGCCTGGACAAATGTCAGTTTAGAGGTGTTTATTCCCATTTCAATAACCCTGTTTACTAACTCAGCAAACATGTTGGTTCCCATCATCAAACATTTGGGTTGAGCAGCTACCATAAACGATATGTTGGATTCCCTAACTCCACACTTCTTCAAGATTGCAACATTAATAGGCATTTGCTTCCGCAAAGTATGAAAAGCAAGTGGTGCTAAGCGCTTCATTGCATTGACAACCCTCTTATCTGTTTGTAACAAGCTCTTCAGATAGTTATAAACAGGGATGATGCAGTTTTCAAGGTTACTTCTTAGAATATCCAGGTATACCGAAACCATCCTTGCAAAAACAGGAGGCGGCATACCAATTGAGTGGAAAAACTAAAGTTTAGGCAAGATAGTTTTTTCAGGTTTTGATAAAAGTATATAGGGGACTCTAATGACCATTTTAGAGAGATGATCATCACTAAATCCATTGTTTCGGAGGAGGGCTAATAACGCATCTGAATCTTCAGGGGATTTGATGCTTAGTTTCTTGGATGCAGAAATAGCAGCTTCTCGGGACAAACCACATGAATTTATCAGGTAAGATAATGTGAAAGACTTTGGTTGATCAATTCCGCTTTCAAAGGATGCTGATTCTCTTGTAGAGAATAACCTGGTTATTAAAAATGCATTCTTTGGGAAATCCAGAAATCTTGTTCCACCATAAACCCTAGCATTAGACAATGCTAGGGTCAGTTGGTTGTTGCCCAGAAGATTAAACATGGGTTTGAATCTTTACTCAGTTTGGAAATGAATTTATAACAAAACCCATTAACCTATTCGGGTTGACAATGGGATACATCATATATGGGGCTTCAACTTTCATGTCACACATATACTAACCAATTTTAGTGTGGTTTTTTCTAAGTTCATAAAGTTGTAACATTGAAAATGAGAAGAAACTCTCGATGAAAAATCAAGCAACTCCATAAAAAGGCTTCTTTCTTTTTCTCTTCTTTCTACTCTGTATTTCTTAAGTCAAGCAAAGACCAATCAAAACTTTATGGGAATGATCACTCCTATACGCGACCGTTCTCCTAAATGCACCTTGGTACTTCCATTTGCTAATGTAATGGAGGTTTTTTCTTCAAAGCCCGCCCGTGGGTGTTTTCCTGCCTTGAGATATGGCTTATTCCATTACTTCGATTGAGTTACCTGTCATTTCACTTGGACGGAGTTGAATCTATCCTTTTCTGTAGGAGGCATAGAATGTACGCCTTGCCCACTGTCTTTGAATAATGTTTCATCCGAGGGCCTAAAAGACTGCTTATTATAAGCATTTTTTTGACTGATAGGACTTCCTGAATAAGACTTATTAGGAACAGACTCACTCAACCAAAGGAAGAAGAAGCAGGAAAACTCACTGTGGTAAGTAACTTGACTAGATCATTGATTCGAACTGGACGGACTATTGAATCTTGACTTGAACACTGAAGCTTGAAAGAGAGTACGAGAACCCTCCATCTTCCTCCTAAAGAATTGAATAGTTTCTCCTGAAGCTTTCACCACTTGAACACTATAGGGCTTTCAAGCCCCACAAAACTCAGAAAGATAATAGGACGTAACCGTTCAAGCATAATCATAGCATTCTCAGTTTGAGTGCATCTCCTTCTTATATAGATAGAGACTTTTCTAATCTTTTGACTCTTTCTCAACTTGACTCACTATATGCAAAATTATTATTTCGCTTTCCTCAACCGTAGTGGATAGCCCATTATTTAAGGATGGAGAGAATGGTTGATGCCTACTTCACTTCGAAATGGGAGAAAAGTTATGAAAGACTAAAATTATTTATTTTGATCGGATTTCCGCACTTGAATGACTCATTAGCATTTTACGAAAAAAGTTCTATTTGAATTTCGTTTCTCCTAAAGCTTGAAAACGGCTTGGCTTCATACTCCAATTGGACTAAAACTGGCCTAAAAGTTAAAGCTTCCATCGCCAGAGACAAGACTGAGCTTCATCTGGACTTATTCCCATTGAAATTCTTTCCTCTCTCAAGTCAAGCTACCATCAATTTCAAACCATGAGTACTTCGTTTCACTCTCATTCTGCCTTTGACTGAGCATTTGGGTTCCTCTTTGCCCACGGATTGCCATTTAGATTATGCTATTTTTACGATCTTTCATGCCCAAGAAAATGAACAGTTGCACTTTTCTCTCGTATTGGATGTATTGAAAACTCTCCTACGCTTATTCCCGCCTTATGTGAAGATCCCCTTATTTGCCAGAACAACCTTGGGAATGAGAGATGATCTAAATAACCTCACATTGCCGGTTGACACATCCTGCACACAATGTGAACTGGGATATCAGCTAGCAACACTTAAAGGATGGCTTTGAGAATTGATATCTATACTAGTTGTTATTAGTTGGTATAGAATCTTTGCGGATTATATTGGTAGAGAATCATTGCTACTTTAGTGGGCAAGCCGATTCCATCCAGTGAGATAGTGATCTATCCTCAACCTGTATATTTTAAGTAAATACTTGGTCGGTATGAGACTAGTTCAGTAGGGTTTGAAAGTAGTCTACAACGAATCTAGCAGATTCAGTGACAACGGTCCTCCCCACTCAATGGAGAATAGAAGGATAGGCTACAACACTGATTTATCACTTTTAATGGGTTCAGGTTCGATAGCCATGAAAGTGAGGAGAAGGATATGTCCTGCACTTTAGGCCTGTTCCAGGTTAGTTGCTCAAAGAACAGAAAGGTAATCAGGCTTCGTAACTTGCCTTCCCCACTCTAAGACTAGGGATATGATTCAACCAGCGAGAAATCAATGTATGAATGGGGTAAAACCCTAAACCTTGTCTGCCTTACGAGGGTGTAGCATTCCAACTGACTCGAGCTACCTCCTTACCTTCATGGTAATGCAATCGAGAAGCATCTTCTCGGTTAACACCCCTTTCGAACACACTCTTATCCACATCTACTTAAGATGATTATGCGTATCAGAGATGAGAAGGGTAGAAAGATCTTTCAAATGCAGAATTGAAAACACAGTTTTTGCCTGGTTATGTATAACATCAAGAACGAAATCTTATAAAGATACAAGCTGATATACTGGAATGATGTGGGGAAAATAAGTAGCAAAATATTTTACCTAAAGCAAGTAGAATTAGGAAGAAGCAGAATGCAGCTGAAGCATCCACAGATTTCAATCTCCAAAAACCCACTTTTGTCGTCAATTTGAAAAGTCTATTTGTATATGTTTCTGGTGAAAAACACAATTAATTTCTAGCCCCAAACTTTTGGTTTAGTGTAAAATTAGCCCCCAAAGTTCGAATAATGTCTCGAGCGCCCCTGTTGGACAATGAACAAAAATGGCTCAATTTCTTTGTTTTGACTCAATTAGGGCCAATAAATTTACAAGTTATTCAAATTGATTCACCGTAGTCCATTGAGATATAGCATAACACAAGGCCTTAGCTCTAAATCCTCTCAAGATCTTAAATTAATAAATCGAAAAAGTATTTTGATACTAAAATAATTGAGAGTAGTTTCAATAATTAATTATTTCTACGAGCATTGAAGTTTAAAAATATAATTAAATTAATAATATTTTAATTGAATTGATCATTAATTCACAACTATCCGTACATTTATATACATTAATAAAGTAACTTGGTCACAATACTCTTCTTGTTTTTTAACCTTTCTCTCTATCTTGGGGGCTAAACTTGTGAAGTTTTTGTTCCAGGCCACCCTTCTTAGTCAATAGACTATAGTTGAGGGTCGAGTTGTCAAGTGGGCTGATTCAGTTAGAACCGGCCCAGGACCGTTTTAACCCGTGAAGAAGTGAGTTGTTCAAACTCAGGTCTGGACCTAAAGCGGTCCGGTTTGGGCTGAATAATTTTTTTTTAGTAGGCCTACCTCGACTCACTAGCCTGATTTTAGTGGGCCGGTCCCAGGCCTGAACAAGTTTTATGAATTGGGCTTACGGGATGGGTTATGGGTTGACTCAGTGGGTTTTTTTTTTTTGATGATTTTTTGATAATTTTTTTTTATTATTTTTGATGATTTTTCTTATTAATTTTTTATTTAGTTTAATATATTAAATAGTATTATATTTTGTTAGTAATATACTTAATTTTGAACTTTATATTTTATTTTGATATTTTTTTTAATTTTATACTAAGTAGTATTATATATTTAATATTATATTTTTTAGTAATTGATGATTTTTTTTTAGTTAATATATTAAGTAGTATTATATTCTTTAGTAATATACTTTGTAACTATATATTTTATTTTGATATTTTTTATATGATATATTAAGTAGTATTATATTTTTTAGTAATATACTTACTTTCTAACTATATATTTTATTGTGATAATTCTTTTTAGTTTAGTATAATAAGTAGTATTATATTTTTTTAATAATATACTTACTTTCTAACTTTATATTTCATTTAGATGAATTATTTTTTAATTTAGTATATTAAGTAGTACTATATTTTTTAGTAATATACTTACTTTCTAACTTTATATTTTATTTTGATAAAAAAAAAATTATTTTAGGAAAAATGTATTCAAAAGTTGGGTAATTATAAAAAAAATTCAACTATTTAAAATATTAAATATTATATATAATGGTACAAACACTTGCAATAAAAATAACACGATATTGAAAAAGAAATAAACTATTGCAGTGGTAATATTAAAGTTGCACTCACCACTTTGCTAGCAAATAACATATTATTGATAAGTAGTCTGTTGAATTATTTATATGTATGGTTCAAACAAATTAATAAAATTGAGAATGATTTAATGGTTTGTTTCTGTATTTTTTTTTTCTAGGTTACAAGTTCGAATCTCTTCAATGTCAATTTGAAATTTTTGGCATGAGTTGATCCTGAACCTGGTTCGATTTTGAAATGGATTTGGGTTTAACGAGCCTATTCACGGGTTGTGATGAATTATATTTATTAAATCCAATAGGAACTCATTCATATAATGAAAATCAGTCTAAATAATCCGTACCGTTCATAAAAATTGGCCCAATTGACAACTATAATTGAGAGGACGGGATCATGATTTATAGGTAAACCTGTAAGTGAAGAAAGTGAGAGCTATAAAGTGTTGGTTTTAGTGGAGTTGAACCTGCACCGGAACCAGAGAAGGAACCAAAGAAAGCTAGTATTGGTACTGGGGCAGGAGGGATAGCATTCAATAATATTGTAGGTAGCGGGTAGGCGACACCTAAGAGAGCCGACACTCGGAAAAAAAAACAGTAGTTCAGTTTCGATACTCAAGTTCCAACACTTGTAGAAAAAGGTCGGTTCGTCAGTTTATCCCCATTTTTAAATACTTACAGAAAAAATCCCCTATATTTTTAAACTGCAAATACTAATATTTGGTATATTATTTTACATTATTCAATTAGATTGAAAAAAAATAACTAAATTATATATTATTACAATCAAAAGTGTCAATACTATTTAAATACATAATTTGAGAATAATATTAAATAATAAGCTATTTGAATGAGGTCTCTCCAATTATAAAAGATTCATACAGAGTTTTTTTTTTCCTGTTTTTTTTTTTTTTTATCTTATACTTTAGTACAAGTAAAAAGAAAAAAAAAATTAATATCTAATACTTTAGTATGTACTAAAATTTCCTGTTGCACCCTTTAGTTCTAAAATTTGTATGTACTGACTAAATGCCATATTTACGTGAGCAATATCTTCATTCACATATTATTTTGTTTTATTTTAAAAAAAAAAAGTTAGGCAATTTTTATTGTATAGAAAAAAGTACACAATGCATTTGTTAATCTTAAATTTATTCATTTCAATTTTTGAAGTATTAAATAAATTATAAAATATTTTGAAAAACCACTGGAGAAGAGAGAACATAGGAAACAAAGAAAAAAACAACACTACGATCTTCTCCACTGCCATCAATACAATATCAATGTATTTGAGGAGAAGTTTAATAATATAAATATACTCCTTCGTCCTATAAAAATATCTAATATTCTATTTCCATTGGTACCAATGTCTACATCATTTCATATAAATAACTATATATTATAGTATGTGAGAGTACTATCTTTCATTTTAATAAAAAATAAAAATAAAAATAAAATTAACTCATTATCACCACAACCACGATCACCTTATATAAAAAAAGAAGTTTTGTAAATAGATAAGACCTGACATATACAACCTGTTTTTTGTTTTCAATTAAAAAAATAATTTCCAAATATAAAATTTATTAATTAATGCAACTCTAGAAGAAAGTAGCACAAAAATTGTTTTTTATTAATTCCTGCAAAAAGTCCAACGGGGTATTGTTTGTAAGACGAAGGGAATATTATTTGTGTTTAACTAATTACTTGTGCATGTACTGGTGCACTATGAAATTAATATCTTGTTTGAATATTTATTTAATTAGCTTGATAGAAATAGGATTTAATTGGATAAATGATTAAATTTAATTTGGTGAATAATATGATAAATTATTGATTTTGAATGGCAAAAGATGCATGAATCTAATGATGTAAGCACTATTTAATTTATGCAAAGTTTCTACAAGCAATAAAAAGTTGCAACTAAAGTTGTCCAAAAAAAAGTTAATATTTTTTTTGGAGGAATTCAAATATTTTATATATGAAGACATGCATTTTGTATGAACCAACAACAAACATTCATGATACAAACATGTTCTTTAATTCGAGCTGCAATGATATAGCTGATTTCTAAGTAGGGAAGATATGTTATTCGGTTCTTTTTTTTTTTTTTTATGTATCTTATTAATTATTATTTGTGACACGAATCATTGAAAGCATCAAGAGAGCTCTCGACAAAAATCCCATGACAATCTACTCAAATTTGAAAAAAATATATTTGGTATTTATATCCGTTCAAATAAAATTTATGTTTTCATGTGATAGAGTGCATGAACTCACAGTAATTCTTTTATCTTTGGGTTCATCGGACTGATCGAGCCTTTTAGACCATTAATATAAAATAATTTTTTCATTTTATAAATTTTTTTATTTAAAGGTGATGATATTGCACTTTCAATTTTAAGGCCATACTCAAAATTTATATAGTTGGACAATGTTTGGTTTCACTTTTATTTCATTTTGATGTTTTGGATAGATTAATTAAAACATTTTACTATTTTTTCTCCCATAATACATTTTTATCTACCCAAAATACTTTTAGAAATTATTATGTATCTTAGTATGTATTTATTATATATATTTAAATTATTATATCAATAAAAATATATATTCATATCATCCAATCAATTAATTAATATAAAAATAATATATAATAATATAAAATGATGATATGACACAACTGTTTAAAGTCTAAAAAATAAAATCAAACATACTTCACATTCTCTAATATATTTTCTCACAATATATTTTCTTAAATGATAAAAGATTTTAATCAACTTGAAACATACATTAATAATGAAACTTCAAATAGCGTGGTGAGAAAAATAAATATTGAGGAGAGAATCAGAGTTTTTAGTAAAAAAATGGTGAGAAATAATAATGTGATTTTGCATTAAAATTAACATTTTACTAATGTAATAATCTTTTTTTATTAATTAAAATTATTTTGTATTTAATAATTTACAAGCTCCCTATTGAATCCTAATTTTCACACCCCTCCCCCCACACCACAAAAAATGCAAAAAGAAAAATTTGGCAATAACATCGACTGCAGTCCTAGAGTCCAAACACAGTAAATCCAATTGCTGCTTTTCATCTTTTTCTTTAACTGACTTCAATAATTTCAGCAAACTTAGATTAAAAATAAAAATAAAAATAAAAATTAAAAATTAAAAAAGCATACCCCTTCGTTTATTTTGATTCCCTCTACAAGAACACACAATCCTTCTCTCTCTCTAAAATTCAATAGAGGTGGTGATGCATTGAAAACAAGAAATAAAGGAGAAATTACTCATCAAGTTTCTGAAACTCCACAATGGAATTTCAGAGGTTTTGGACTTTAATTTGCATATGTGCAGCTTTATTGGTGTTTCTAAGCAGCCCAGCAAGAGTGACAGCCGGTGACATAGTTCATGATGACGATTTGGCTCCTAAGAAGCCCGGCTGCGAGAATGATTTTATACTGGTAATTTTTCGATTTACTTCATTTCTTGCCGACCCATTTAATATTTTTCTGATTTTTCCATTGGGTTATCGTTGTTTTAATTGTTTATTTGCCGAAGATTCAATCTTGATGATTCAGTTGTTGTCTTTGATGCGTATCTTTGAAGTTCATTTATGTGTAAATTTAGCTTGCATGTTGTTCTGCTTTTACTGGAGCTAAATTGGACGATGAATTGTTTATTCTAATGAAAATGATCTATTTGAGATTTGCTATTGCCTTTTATGAATATAGTTTCTGTTTAAATCTGTGTTCATTATGTATATGATTCCTTAAAACTTTTCTTCCGATATTTCTTAGTTCATCAATGGGATCTTATCCATCAATCTTTTGCTTTCATCAGTTATGCTATTTGGTTTTCTTTTTCTTTACCTCTTAATACATGCCAGACTTTCATCAACCATCATTCAATTCCCTTCTTCTCTAGTGGGCAGCTTAGAAGGCTTGTTAACAATCAAATCATCATATGTTTAATTACTTAGTCATTTTTCTACATCTTATTCCGAGTGCAGGATAACCCCAAGGGGTTCTGGGTTTTTTCTTCCAGTTGGGCCTTCCATTTAGTTATGAAAATATTTTTCTTTGAGTTGAATATAATTAGAATCAAATGTGTGAAACTTTTTTGGGGAGTTGAGTCTTAACTGTATAAGTTGTTTTCCTATGATTTTGTTTTTATATATGAAGGTTCCCTTTACAATTGTCTCATTTGCTGTTTCCCAGTATTCGGTATCATCACTGTGGGCAGTCATTGGGTGTTATTATCTTGTTTGCTTATCTGAAAAGATATCTTAGTATCTTGTTGGAGATAATCTGAAAAGTTGCCTTCTTTTTTCATTTTCTCCTTGATTAAGTTTTTGCATACGTCTTTGTAGCACTCTAACCTAGACATAATGGTGTTGCTACATAATGTAATGAAATATAGTTTGAAAGTAGGTGCAAAGTTAAAGTCTGTTCATAATAGCAGTCGGAACTGGAAGTAGCCTTCTTATACTTCTAGTTCAGTTGGAGCTAAAAGCATTAATAAGTGCACACATATGGAGATTGCTGCCTTTTGCCTGTCTCTTTTGTGATTATTCTTTTCGTTTTACTTTTAATTGCAATTGTTATATCTCTACTAGGTAAAAGTTCAAACTTGGGTTGATGGCGTAGAGGATGAGGAATTTGTTGGTGTTGGTGCTAGATTTGGCTCTACCATAGTATCAAAGGAGAAAAATGCAGACCAATCTCGCCTCACTCTTTCAGACCCTCGGGATTGCTGCAGTCTTCCTAGGAAAAAGGTCACTCTTTTTGTTCCTGCTTTGGAGCTATTATTAGCTATTTTTAATTTAGTGGGATTGTTATGTCTCAAATGCTAATTGTGGAGTTCTTTTTCTTTTTTTGGTGCTTTTAGTTTGCTGGAAATGTTATAATTGTGGACCGAGGTAACTGCAAATTCACTGCCAAGGCAAATTTTGCTGAAGCTGCTGGTGCTTCAGCAGTCCTCATTATAAATAACCAGAAAGGTATTGTCTTTTTGGTACTTTAATATAACCACATTTTCAAATTATTTATTCTATGTTGAGCTCTAAAGATATCGATTCTATTTTGAGCTATATAGATTTAGGTAGTGTGAAGTTGCTCAAATGTGCTTTTCTTTCCTATTCGATTGAGAATTTGTTGCGTAGGGTAGTTTATAAAAGTTTAAGACCATGGGGCATATGCTCGGGGTGGGAATGGAGTGGGTGTAAGGAAACTGGCTCTCTGCTTGTCTGTGCGTTTGCTTTGATGCTATGCAGTGCATGGTTGAGCTAAGAGATTTATGCATTAATAAAGCCAATGATTTCGCATGCAGGATACCGTGCATTATAAACATTAGAGAGCCTAATATCACTTATGAAATTTAATAATCACACTTTTGATGATTTGTTAACAATTTTATGTTTTGCCTTCAAAAATGTGGTTAATATTGTGTTGCATCTTAAATAGACACTACAAATGTAGTGAGTAAAATAAGTTTACTGGAACATGGATTCAGTGCGTGAATAATTCTTACAACAGCTAAAAGATTGCATAGAGTCCGGAGGACATTAAGGTATAATAGCATTTTCGTAATGATTTTCTGCTCTCTTATACTCTTTAGATTGTTGCTTTCTTTTCACATGCTATATAATGCCAGTCATTCCTTAACTGTGCAGAACTTTACAAGATGGTTTGCGAGCCTGATGAAACTGATCTAGATATACACATTCCTGCTGTCATGATCCCCCAAGATGCTGGTGCTACATTGGAGAAAATGTTATCAAATGGTTCTTCAGGTGAGATCTTATTTGCTGTGTATGGCTACCAATTACGTAGGAGGAAATATGTGTTCTCATTTTTGTTGCTGGGTGGTGGTGTCCTGCTTGGTTTCCATCCAAAGCAGTAGATATCATCATTCAACATGCTTTACCCATCCGCGGCATGATCTCTGTAGTGGCTTCTCATCATGGAAATGAAGCTGTAATTTTGTCTTTCTAATGCTGTTTTTTTAGTTTATGTCCCAACTTTTTGTAGAGTTTTCTTTATATGAGTGTCTGCTGAATTTCTTTGGAGCATTTGAATAATTCACTTTCTGGATAATGGTGAGAGAGGAATAGGGAAGGGAAGCATGGAAGTAACAAAATGCATCTTTTTGGTGTTCTCGCTATTTGGCTGAAAGACAATATCTCTTTCTCCTTCTTGTGGGCAATATGGATCTTCACTTGGTTGCTTTTAGTAACATAGAAACATTTTGGAGTCTTGTCTGCCAAAACTATTGCTGCAAAATTTTACTTCCTTGATACTTAGTTTCAAGGACTTCTAACATTCTTCCCCTTTCTTGTTCCTTTACAATGTTGTATACTAAAAGCTCTACCCTTTGATAGTATCTGTGCAGCTGTACTCTCCGAGGAGACCAGTGGTTGATATAGCCGAAGTATTTCTTTGGTTAATGGCAGTCGGTACCATCTTGTGTGCCTCTTACTGGTCTGCATGGAGTGCAAGAGAAGCAGCCATAGAGCAAGATAAGTTATTAAAGGTCTGGCATGCTTTTAGTTTTCCTATCTTGGCAATCACTTATTTTGGGAGTAAAACTTATACTCTTCGCTGCCTCTATTTTGACTGCTGTATGAATTATTTCCTTTCCATAGGATGCTACAGATGAACTTCCAAACATTAAAAGCACTGGTGGAAGCAGTGTGGTGGATATCAGCACGACATCTGCAGTCTTGTTTGTTGTTGTTGCTTCATGCTTCTTAATCCTTATATACAAACTTATGTCATTCTGGTTTATTGAACTATTGGTGGTTATCTTCTGCATTGGTGGTGTAGAGGTGCGAATCATTTCTATTTGCGTGCTCTATATACCTGCATTATTTCTCTTATATCTGTGTCTAAAGATGAACTTTATGGTTCTAGGATAGCAGTGATGAAAAACTCGGTTTGTGATCTATCTGTGTTGAAGATCTTCCTGAATTTCTGGCTTTTTTTCTTCTTGCAGGGCTTGCAAACTTGTTTAGTTGCCTTACTATCAAGGTATAGTACTTGTATTCATCGTATTTTCCTTGATTTAGAAAGCACCAACATGCACAAGCTCCCATGCAGCAGAAATCAGCTAAGCAATTCTCTGTCAATTCTAGATAATAATTTGTAGCTTAAAACATTTAGCGAAATCTATAATTAAAATCTTGTTTGTATGTTGCTGCCCAACCAACAATGCTCCTGTAAAAGAAACTGAATCAAACAAAAGATAAGTGAAGGATATCTCCAGCTAGAATCAAGTAACCGTAGTAGTTTATGGATTTCATTAGAAAAGAGTAATCTAACTCTCAGACTAGGTGGATGCTAAATTTTTCAGATGGTTCAAGCAAGCTGCAGAGTCGTTTATTAAAGTGCCTGTCTTGGGGGCTATCTCATACCTTACTTTGGCCGTTGCTCCGTTCTGCATAACTCTTGCGGTGGTTTGGGCTGTGTACAGAGATACCTCTTTTGCATGGATAGGTCAAGACATACTTGTAAGTTTTATCATTGTTGAGTTTACTGCACAATTGAAATTTAATTGTCTCAACCCCTACCTCACCCCACTTGGGGGGGGGGGGGGGGAGATGGGCTATTGCTTCAATATCATTATCCTAGATTCAGTGTTACTTGGAAATAAAGAGGAGTATTAGGGGTCCTCACATAATTGAAATGGACTGGTAGACCTACTGGACTGTGAAAAGTTTATCTAGTTCGAAAATGCTTACTTGACGTGATGCCCTTACAAGTTTTACTATATGAATGGAACAATTGAGGGAATTACTTTAGGGTAAATGAAGAAGAGAAGAAAAAATTTATCCGATGGCATGTCTTCATTATTATAAGAGAACCAAAATCACCACTCGCCGTTGGTCTTAATCTTTTTGTCCTCTTACTCGTGGATATGACTGTTGAGTAAAGAAGCATGTTCAAGAATTTCTGTGATAACTATTATACTCCAGACCTTATGATTTCTGTACTGATCACATTTAGAGCTCTATGGTTTTCTGTTGATCATTTTGTTTCCTAATTCTTTCCATATCTCATAACTGGTCATTGGAGTGTAACCTCAGGTGTATAAACACTGGAGGAATGTATAAACAGTGTAACCTCGGGTGGAGTGCACTGTTGAGAAGTGACGAGAAAGTGCAATACTTGTCAAGACAAATAGAGGATTATAGGGTCTCTTGGGAACATGGGAGAGCCTGAATTTGTATCTAATTTATTGGATTGAAAAACATGACTGGGGTCTTAATACACTAACATATGATTTACTGCAAATACCATTTTACTGATTTTTGCCATAACTAAAAACAAAGTGGAACCTGTTGCCACCCCTGCATATTTTTCAAGAGTATTTCTCACCTATCAAAGACAATCAAGAGCCTTGTTGGATCGCCTACATTTTTCTGCCTTAAACTGATAATTGCCTTGCCTAATGTGATTAGTGAGAGTAGATGTGCTGCCATATGAATTCCCCACATTTTCTTTATACCAGTGGTTCATCAACTTTTGGATGTAGTTTTATGCTAATGTTGTTGACCAATTTGTTTTTACTCTTTCTTATTCAATCAGGGAATTGCACTTATAATTACAGTTCTTCAGATAGTGCGAATTCCTAATCTCAAGGTAATAACTTGACTCATCAAATTTGAGTGTGAAGGCTATATGTCAGCTTAAGGGACCGATTCTCGTTTATTTCTTGTGTCAGATGGCATCTACCGCTATTACATATGTAAGAATATGAGTTTCCTGAGATATATTTTCAAATTTTGAATTCTTCAAAATGATTTTTGATGCTAGGCCAGAGCATGCTTTATTTCTTGTACATACGTGCAAGTATATGAATATTTCCACGTGCAAGTGTTTTTTCCACTTTTTTTTTTTTTTTTTTGAATTCTTACTTGTATCGATGTCTTAGCAAATGAACATTATGTCAAAGACCTTTTAATTTAACTGCTGACGACCTGTTTGTTTTCTTGTGCAACTTACTAGTTAAAATTTTAGGGTTTTTTTTTTTCTTTTTTGTTTTGTTTTTATTTGTGGGCCTACAAGTCTCAGAAATATATCTGAGATTTCACTTACTGTTTCTTGACATGTTTTGCCTTTGCTGGAGTTGCTTGCGTATGCTTCTCCCTATCCTCAAGTTCTGAGAATTTGTATCATAAAATATTCTAGTATTGTCAATACTTGAGTATTTGATTGCTCCCGATAGTAAGAAATGCAAAATGGTTGTCATCATTTGTACATAATAAGCAGCTACAATAATCCCCAAGCATAAAAAGGAAAGCTTTTAAGTTGGAAGCTAACTCAGATCCCAGAACTTGTCCCCACTTATTATTGCACAAAAACATTCCCCGCTAAAATGCATAATTGAGGGCAACTAATTGATTTCACCGTGACATTTCCCAACAAAATTCCCTGACAAAATTCAACACTTTTCACCTGCCATTGTTTAATTATTTGAGTGCAATAAACCTTTTAGTTCTCACTTATTTTGTTAATTTCAACTTTGGCTAGTTTCTTGCTTGATAAGACTTGAAACAAGCAGCATTATGAGGATCCATTATCACATCAAGCAAATTGCCTGTTATCTTTGTTAACCTCGTTATCTGAACCAATTTCTTTCTTAATGGAGGAGCATTCACATTGTAAATCTCAGTCAGGAATATGTCCACACAAAACAGAAAATGTTGAAAGTTTGATGAATTCTAATTTTTCGGTGGTTAGAGCTCTGTTGTAGTCAATGCTTCTAGAGACTGTATTTGATATATGGGACTCAAGTTTAGGCCCCATTTGGTGTGGGTAATGGCCAATCTGGTGAAAGTCAATTCTATGTTCTGGCCATTCCAACTGGAATGGTCTTTCCCATTTATGTGTTTGGTTGCACATGTGGAACCAGGCTAGAGTGCAAAAGGATCTTTTAATTTTCATTCCTAGTATTCCCACCATGTAACTGGAAATGAACATTCCTTATTGAAGAACTGGGATTCAATTTTCCCACTTCAAGTGATGACACTCCAACACAAGGCTATCCATTTCCACTTGTTTTAAATATACCAAAGAATGAGTGAGAATGAAATAATTGAACAATTGTGTAGTGAAATTTTACATGTATGTACATTTAATGCAATAAATATGTAGAATGCACAATTATCTTTTCATGATATGGTTGTTGATTATATAACCTTTGGCATAACATCACTTGGTTTCCTTTCTCAGGTGGGTACAGTCCTTTTATGCTGTGCTTTCATCTACGACAACTTTTGGGTGTTTGTTTCTAAGAAACTGTTCAAAGAAAGTGTGATGATTGTGGTGGGTAATTATCGAGTTCTCAGAGCTTATCAATGTGATTCATTCCAAGCAGAAGATTAATTTTGTCTCTTGACGTCTTTCTAGGTGGCTCGTGGTGATAGAAGTGGTGAGGATGGTATCCCAATGCTTCTGAAGATTCCACGCATATTTGATCCATGGGGTGGTTACAGTATCATAGGCTTTGGCGACATCCTCTTGCCTGGCCTGCTTGTAGCATTTTCACTTAGGTTTGAGTTCTTAGCCTTTCTTGTTCATATTGTGTTTTCATGACATCCTGTGTTGACAATGGGTAATCCATGACATGGTAATAGCAACCAGTTTGAACCTAAATGCATTATTTCTGATTACAGATTCAATATCCTTCTGTGGTAACAAAAACAAGCAGCAACTAGAGTTTTTTCCTGTAGGCTTTTAAGAAATGAAACTACGAGTGCTGTAATGATTGGTGTGAAACTATGTGCACCTATTTTGATTTAGCGGAGTTTATCTTGCTCCCTTTGATTAGCTTGGTGAAACACTTGACATATCACTACTGCTCGTATTGTTTTCCCCCATGGTCCTCAGTGTCGCAAGCCTTGACAAGTCTGAAAACACAAGAAGTCCTCTTCATCTTTGCTTTGTGTCACTTTATCTATTATATCTATTGCAGGTATGATTGGCTAGCAAATAAGAGCCTACGAGCTGGATACTTTTTGTGGGCAATGTTCGCATATGGGTTAGGTAAACAATATTACACATAAACACATTTGCTTAGCATTGAACACGACATCTCAGAAGGCTTGCCGTCAGCACCAAAACTGTTCAAACTGTATAACCTTCTGTGATGCCACTTTCGGATTTTAACTCTCTCACACGTGGCAGGTCTTCTTATCACTTACGTAGCACTGAACTTGATGGATGGTCACGGCCAACCTGCACTGCTTTACATTGTCCCTTTTACACTAGGTAATTTTTGCTTACTATCCAAGTGAAGCACTATAAAAGTGAATTCGTTACGTATAACTAGTTACCTGATAGATCTTGCAATCTATGATGCAGGGACATTTTTTGCACTGGGAATAAAAAGAGGCGATCTGAAGGTTCTGTGGACAAGAGGGGAACCAGGTATGGTTTGTCCCCATGTTCGGCTTGAATCTACTCAAGAATCACTCTGAGAAGCATTGGAAACCCTTCATTCTGTAATTGTTATATAAGCTAATTGTAGTGGTAGCCCTCGTTACAGATCATATACGGAACCAGAAATGTCGTTCATTACCCCCCGGGTAATGCTTGCTAGTGTGGTCATAATATTGTCTCTACTTTTCTACAGTATTTATTAGCGAGTAAATAACATAGTAATCGAGCATGGTGCATCTTTTGCAAGATTTAGCCCCTGGTATAATATATTTACTAAAATTATGTTTTAACCATTGGAAGGGCCATATTATTCTTTTTACTTCCATTTATCTGTTTAGAATCTGTATGAGGTTTGAATGACCTAATTTTTTGAATATTGGAGACTTGACAGTTCATAAGGGTCTAACAATAGGGATATTAGTTATATAGTCCAAAGTAGAAAGAAAATTATTTTCTATATGAACTTGATGTGGATGGATATTAGAATTTGGGATGAAATTATCATTCTTTTTATGAGGATAGAGGATATGAATGGAAATGAAACGAGTTTTAACAATATAAATAAGTTTGGATCAAGTCTCGAATTCTCAATTTTCAAATCCAATTTAGTCCCAATTTGTTTATATTTTTTAAATAATATATATTTTTTAGACTTTTTTAGAAAAATATATATTTTTAAAAAGTTTTAATTGTATTATTTAAAAAAAATTAATATTTTTTAAATTATATAGTGGATTTAACAGGTGTACTCATTGAATTTGATGTTTGTAGTAGATTTGGGTCTTTGATCCAAATTTAATCCATTGTCATCTTTTATCCAAACTTTGTTCAATTGTCGTCCCTAACAGAGATAGACAGGTTCCAACCTAGGCAAGGTTTTTCAGGTTAAATTCCTCAATGAAGTCAATTTTGTATTTTGTGAGAATATTGAGAATACAAGAACTATAATTAACAATTGCAATTGTTTTATCGTGTACCACTTTTATTGCAGTCGATCTTTTATTACAAATTGTAGTAACATCATGCTACACATAATTGATGTTATTTGTGATTTAGCAGTTGTACTCTTGTGAATCCTCATTAATGCTTTAGTTATAGTACTAAATTACGTGCTTTATCTCTACATTAGGTGGCCAAAATTAATAATTATTACCAACATAGGGATTGAGCACTAGCTGAATTAAAAAATGAGTCATTTTTCTATACATACATCATTATTAATTGAATTTAGGCCATATAATAATGCTGGCCCATGTCATGATTGTGACACCCATACTAATTCTTATCATAAGCTGCCCCTTTGTCAAAAAAAAATATCCCTCAAATTTCCTAATAATCTTCTCCCAACCTCATGATTATGAAACTTCATTAACTTAATTCATTTGATGTAATAATTAATGGCTAAAGCTAAACAGGATTACGCCATCACTGATTAGTCAAAGCATCTACCAATCAAAGCCATGTCTGTTCACATATTAATATAAAGCTTCATTTTTGTGATGGAATTATGATTTAATTTATTATTATTATTATTATTTTTTGTGCCTCACAAATAAAAAGGGTCGGTTGGTCAACGGGTTTTGCTAGCCTAGCATAGTGGAAATTACACTTTTGACATTGATTTTTACGCCACGCAAAATTGTAAAATAGATACTTAGGTCTGGAATTTTTTGAGTTTTTTCTTTTTCTGTGGGTAATAATTTCTGCCTAATTTGTGGGCAACTTACAAATTTCACTCTCATGTTGAGATAATATGTATATATGTAACCAAACATTACACTTGGAATAATTGTTGAATTATTGCATTAAAAAAAAAAAGAAATTGAGATTCAACAGTTAGGGATGACAACAAAATAAATTTAATAAAATTCAAAACTCGTTCCATTAAAATTTTTGAAGACCCAAGACCCACCCCACTTCACACTCGTCGAATCCGAATTAGATACACTAGACTGTTAACATCCCTAATAACACCCAAGTATTTTAGGCCTTTTTGGTTGAATCAAAGGGAAAATTAAAACTAAACCATGTTGGGATTGAGGCTTAGGGGTGTGCATGTGAGCATCCTTGAATATGAGTTGTCTAGCATGATTGGTTGTGCCAATTTTTAAATAGGCATGACAAGTTGGCAGATATGTTATGAAACTTATAAGGATC
Source organism: Paulownia fortunei (assembly GCA_019321725.1). Lineage (NCBI taxonomy): Eukaryota > Viridiplantae > Streptophyta > Magnoliopsida > Lamiales > Paulowniaceae > Paulownia > Paulownia fortunei. Next base: position 6,011,093 of record CM033122.1, on the reverse strand, counting down.
ATTGTGACAAAGATTTGGCCCACAAACATTAAACTGCACTTTCGGAAATTAAATTTAACTGGTTATAATGTCAGAATAAAATAGGTGATATGATAAATACAAACTTCAAATATTAATTTCCGCAATTTATGTATATGAGTAAAATATAGAGTGCACTCTTAAAATGTTCATTTAGTTCCTACTATTTAGGATATGTATTAATGAAAACTAGTTACTGATTTTTGAGCCTTTGAATGCATATGTGATAATATATTGAAACAAAATGTTACATCATCATGCATCAACTAACAGTTTATAATTCTATTTAAATAATATTCATATAAATGGTATCTCATGATCTAGATAAGAAAAATGACATGTGCACAAGAATTTTTTCTTTTTTTCTTTTTTCTTTTTTTCTTTTTTTGGAGGAGAACCGACCTCTCCTGATTCGGCATTCAGTGTAAACACGGTAAACGAGCAGCTCACATCCGACTCGAACGTTCGTATCGATTATTTTATCCTTTCCAACCCACACATAATGCATTTTACCTCAAGTGCTCATCATTACACTATATCCTATAATTTTTTTCTTTTTTCTTTTATTGAAAGAATGGTTAAAGTTCATTTGTAAGAAGAAACATCAACTGAGTATATTTTACAAATGATTAATTAATTACTGTTCATAATCTTGTATGAAAGTTCACTCAAATAATAAAAGGAAACTATTAATATCAAATCAAAAAAATATTCACATACTTGAACTCAAAATATCAAAATTGTAGAATTTGGAACATCCTATGACATATCAAAACTAACACAAGAAATTCCAATAGCATTAAACTAGTATTATTTCAATTCAATGTAATTTTTTTTGTAAACACATCAATATTGATTGGTGATCCTCATTATTATTCTCAAGATTAACTTTTGTTCTTTCATCAATCACATGTCCTACAGCAAAATTTAGCCCCACTTATTGTCATGTCAACTGGGACAAAATTTTGTTAGAAATTGGGTTTATCCTAGCCGTTGGTCATGGCCACATGCTCTACATTCAAGAATGTCACTTTCCACAACGGCCACATTAACGGCTATATTTTTATTTTTATTTTTTTTTGTTTGGACATTAGATTTATGAGTGTGAATGAATAGTGAAAATATTATTATTTAAATTTATTTATTTTAAAAAAAAAAATATTGAATTTAGTTTGATTGTTAATCGAATCAAGTTTTAATTGGGTTGAACAAATAAATTGAGGTTAAGTAACTTAATATTTTTAAATAAATTTTATTATTTTTTAATTAATCGAATTGAGTTTCTATTATAAGAAAAAATATGTACTTATTATGTTAAATTTAATAAATTAACGATCGAACATACATAATAATTTAATTTATTTTTCAGTGATAATTAAATTAATTAACTTTATATTTACATAGTAACATTATTTTGTGGCTGCAATTTTTGCACTGAAAAGCTGACTTTGACTTTTGAGCTTTTTCTTTTTTTTCTTTGCTTAGCTTAAGGTTTTCAATGAGAAAATAGCATAGTAATTTTCTTACTTTATGCTTAAAAACTGAGAGAGTTGGTTATGTCTCAAACTCTTACCAAACCATAAAAATGACTGTTTACCATATTTTGGACACAATAATGTGAATGAACATAATGATTAAATTACAGTTAAATGTCAGCATAATTTTCTTCTGAACTATCAATAATCAGATGGGTTTCCTTGAAAATCCACAATTTGTTCTTTCTTGGACTTTTAAGGAAATAAAGCAATTCACTGTACCCAGAAAATTGCGTCAGAAGAAAATTTTCAGTACCAGAAGAATCTAGCACAATTTTTTCACCAAAAGTTAAAAAGATTAGGATATGAGTTGTATGATGTCATCATTTTTTTTTTTTTTTACAGCTACATGTACCAAGAATAATGTCTTCTGCTTTTCTTTTGATTAAGTAGATTATAATGAGTTGAGAGGGAAAATAATACAAAATAGAAAGCAATAAAGTATATTACTATTATTCTTTTGACAAATTTTGGCTCAATTTTTTTTTTATAGCTGCTGAGCTGCCAAAATATTCTTATTTCAGGATTAGGTGAAATCAAATGACCCAAACCAGCTAATCAAATGCATGATCATGCCCAAAAATAATGATCTTGTGACACTCTGTAGAAGATAAGAACAAACCATTTAGAAACCTGTCAACATCCCCATTCTCCTCTCACTACCCCAAGAACCCTAATCCCACTCATATTCTGCACATTGTTAAAAAAATGTTTAAACAATAACTAAACAGGATTAGTTTAAATAATTGTATCAGTCCGATAATTATAGCAGTACCTGTTACCTGTGACTGACTTTTGAGACAAATAAAGCAAAACCCTTTATTTTAAGCTAAACAAAAATGGCTACTCTACTATAAAAGACACCTCACACCCTCTCTTTTTGCCACAACACAACCCACCACCTTGCTTGTTGGGTGCTCAGAGTAAGGAAGAGAACAAAAATAAAGAATTTTCACAAAGCTTCCATTTTTCAGTAGTAGAATCTTGAATCCATGGCTGAGAACAAGGAGGAAGATGTTAGGCTTGGGGCCAACAAGTTCACAGAGAGGCAGCCATTGGGTACAGCTGCTCAGACAGACAAGGATTACAAGGAGCCACCACCAGCCCCTTTGTTTGAGCCTGGGGAGTTGAAATCGTGGTCCTTTTACAGGGCTGGAATTGCAGAGTTCATGGCCACCTTCTTGTTCTTGTATATTACTATCTTGACTGTGATGGGGGTTGGTAGATCAACGAACAAGTGTGCCTCTGTGGGTATTCAGGGGATCGCTTGGGCCTTTGGTGGCATGATCTTTGCACTTGTCTACTGCACTGCTGGTATCTCAGGTTAGTTGTTTCTTTTTTTGTCTCCCTTATACTTCCATTTCCCTCTTCTTCGCTTTTCATGTCTAGTTAGCTCATACTGTTTTTGCACTTTACCAATTTTAGCTCAAAATATGTCTGTTGGGGAACCCCTCTCCTAGTATAGAAAAGCTACAGCTTTGCCAGTGCATAGTCGAACTCTTTGGAAAAGTTTAGGGCTAGTTACTGTTCTGCGTCAGTCGATCTTGTTTCATGGTTCTTAATTCATCTTTCTGTGAGTTATCTTGATATGTTGTCAAAATAAAAGGTAGGATCTTGAAGGTGGTATCAAGAAATTCTGCTTCAAGGTCATGTATCTCATCAAGAACTTTTTCTTTGCATAATTCAAAAAAATCTGAAAACCAGTACTTATTTTCTACTATGTAAACAGTTGCAGCTTTCCTTGATTCTTCCTTAATATAGTCTGTCCTTTGGTAGTAAGTATTCATAATTGTACTTAATTTCTTGTGTTTGCATGTTGTAACAGGAGGACACATCAATCCTGCTGTTACCTTTGGTTTGTTCCTGGCAAGGAAGCTTTCCTTGACAAGGGCTATCTTCTACATTGTGATGCAGTGCCTTGGTGCCATCTGTGGAGCTGGGGTGGTCAAGGGTTACATGAAGGGACCATATGAGACTCTTAAAGGCGGGGCCAACTTTGTGAATCATGGCTACACCAAGGGTGATGGGCTTGGTGCTGAAATTGTTGGCACCTTTATTCTTGTCTACACCGTCTTCTCTGCTACTGATGCCAAGAGAAACGCCAGAGACTCACATGTCCCTGTATGTGTTTCTTGTCCCCTTCTCTTTGATTTTAGCTCTTTGCTTAATTTGATTTTTAAAATCTGTTAAATCTTGCTTAATCATGTAGTTATATCTCATAAAATCAGCATTAATCCTCTGGTTCATTGTTATTTTTCTGTGGCTAGACTCTAGAGTATGAAATGTGACTTCCTTTTGATGATTCCACTCCTGCTAAGTTTATGATGAAGTAGCTATATCTCACAAAATCGGCAGTTCTTATGACTTATCATATTTTACTAAATCTTAGATACAAGTATCTTTCCCCGCATATTCTGCATCAGCCTCAAAAGCATCTTGTAATCCTCAAAGTCCATATGTTTTTCTTTACATAAAGCTGTTTGCCAATAATTGTGCATTGACGTAGAGCATTCTAATAACTCGAAATTTAATTCTTTTTAGAGTTATTGGGATAATATCCACCTAGATTCTCATATTCTGGTATTGTTTCTGAACTCCTGAAAAGTTGAAGATTATTCCCTTGTCATGCCAAAGTGCATATGATCTTGATATCATCTTAAGTCATCTTAAACTGTATTTAAGTTACAAAACCATGTATAAGTGCATACAACTTTGGGAGATCAACTACAATATGGCAGTCTCATTCACTCTTTTGAATTTCTTTTTCTCCAGTTTTTGCCTAATAAATATCACCATTCTTTCCCTAAACTTATAGTGTAACAGTGGAATGTAACAAGCAACTAACTATGTTAGAGAACCTTGTGGAAAGTTCTTAATGGCTTGCTTCTTGTTACGAGTGTAGAAGATATTCATATTGCAGATTTTGAGCCTGGTGATTCGTTTTGCAGATTTTGGCTCCTCTTCCCATTGGGTTTGCAGTCTTTCTGGTTCACTTGGCCACCATTCCTATCACCGGAACTGGCATCAACCCTGCCCGGAGTCTTGGAGCTGCCATCATTTACAACAGAGGTCACGCATGGGATGACCACGTAAGACTCTCTCTCAACTCTTGAATTATGCATTTACACTTCAAATCAAAATTATAGTAACTCATTTTGATGCATTTTCTAACCCAACTGCTATTTGTTCGTCGTGCCTCTCAGTGGATCTTCTGGGTTGGACCCTTCATTGGAGCAGCTCTTGCCGCAGTTTACCACCAGATTGTCATCAGAGCCATTCCTTTCAAGAGCAGCAGGGCTTGCTAAGTTGCAACATATTTCCATTCTATTTGTCTTTTTTCTTTGTGAATTATTATTCTCCTCTCTGTTTGTGTTAATCTGTCAAATTGTGTGTAAATTATGAGGCTGTGTATTTATGCTTGTTGCATCTTATGAATGAAGAAGTATTTTACAATTTTCTCCTCTCTACATAATTGAGTAGAATATCTGAAATCTTGGCGTGGATGTTATGTGATTTTAGATTCTTAGGCTTGGCAAAATTTAATGTGTCATATTTTAGAATAGGAATATTGCTTCAATTATTTAATTAATGTAGATGGATATTAGTTCATCATACAAAATTGGCCATGAAATTGGGTGCATGTATGCATTATTATTACCTATATAAAACTCAACAACTCTTACAATAATAATTTGGGATACTAAATGATAAAGTTCATCTTACCACCACATATATAATTTATTTCATACTGCTTTTTTAGTCTTTCGGTATTCATATTCTGGATTAGCAAAGTACTGATCTTTGACAAGAAATCAGTAGCCAAAAATGAAGATTGATTTCCTCAAAAGAGATGGGTAATTTTGTCATTTAATTTAGCAATAAAAATGGATCTGGCCATCAATTACCCCTTGAAATTCTAGTTCACCCAGTTTAAGAATTGAACTTTTACATAAATTAATTTAGTTGGATGAAAATTGTATTTAGTATATAAATTAATATAGCGCGGACAAATTGCGTATCAAATTAAATTTTAATATGTAATACACCCAAAGCCCAAGTACAAGAACAAGGACCGGTAGGATTTATTAAATGATCATTCTCTTCATTCAATGGAATAAACAAAATATACAACTTTTTTGAGAGAGGAAAAATAGTTATATTAAATCAACCATTGAAGTCCGTGTTTAATACAAATGATCGACTTAATCACAAAAATAGATAATATGAGATTTGCTCTATTCAAAATGTCGTTTATTGACCAAAATTGTCTTTTTTTCAAATATACTCACATATATAAAAAAAAGTACTTTAGAGCAAATAAATATAAATATCCTCAAGAGTTATTTTTGAGTCACGAGGGGCATAGTGTTCTTACTTGATCATATTTGAACCACAGAATTAAGTGATGGAGCACAGAAATTGGACTGGTATTACATTATGGTTTTTGATTCTGGTACAAACCCTTCATAGCAAGGACAGCCCATCAAAGTTCTAAATGAGCTATTCGCAACCTATTCAACAAGGTTTTCAACAGAGCCAGGAGCCTGATATTTTCCCAATTTGCATTCTCTTCAAAATTTTGTAGTCCTATAAATATACAACCTGTACAGAAAATGACATTCACTTCCCTGTAACTGCAGCCTGCAGGGAAAATATTCAAAATGCAAAACATAACTACCAAGTCTGAAATACTTCCACCTCTTTTTCTACTCTTTCCTATGCCATACAAGTCCACCAAATTTACAGTTCTTCATACCAGCCAACTTCATGGTACTGTCAGCAGCTAGACTCATCTCTGCAACAGAAAATAATTTGGATTAGTATTTGCTGTCCAAGGTGCAAGAGTGGTATGAAGATCACATCCGACAAAATGAAATTAGGTTACAAGGAATTACATAAAGAAATCATTACCTTCAGAAACTATACTAACAATGGTTTCCCTCCTCTCCAGCTTCAGAAAAGAAACAGAATATACTGAAACATTGTTTTGTTAGTTACTATTTTACAATTTAGGAATTCCTAGCTGATATTGCACCTCTCACGCTCCAACAAATACAAGGTGGGTCGTGCATATCAAAATCCATTGTTGCGACTAGGCATTGGAGAGTTTGGGTTCAGTTCCAACCCTGGGTTTAGTCTCACCGGGTTCCTCAAGAGCTGTTGTGACACCCGATCAGCTAAAACTAAATGTGCATCATATAATTGTTCTTTTTGGTCCCGCAAAACTGGCCGTTCAACCTTATTTCCAAGAAAGTCATTTTCCCGTGAAACTGTTTCCAGGGACGAATGAGCTTGAACAATTCCTCGAAATATATCAGGCTTGTGCTCCCGATAGCCATTTCCATTTGGTTGGAATGTGTTTTGGGACATTGCAACTATACCGATGCCTTCGTGCAAATAATTTGTTGTCTTCGGATGGTACTGTGGAAGAGTGCCAATATTGCCACCACCTGGTGGAGTTGAAGCACCAGATGTAGCTCGAGGGCTTGATATTGGAGAAGGGGATAATCTTCCATTCATATGCTGTGGTGATCGTGAATGTGAAAGAGGACTACCCAATGGAGAAACAGGGCAAGAAATGTTTCTTGCCATATAGCCATCACTGCAAAGAAAACCATGAGAGTGAATGAATCTCAGCTACAGAGTAGCAAGCACAGTCTGCATTGTGCAGACACTTGCTGACCAAGAAAATATCTAGACATATGGAACAAAGCGAAAAACAACACTTCTAAAATAGCAAAAGTAGATTGGACGTAAACGTAGGAGATGAGCATATGACCTATATAGAAGAGTTCAGAATGACGGGAGCCAAGCAATTGAGCTTTTGACATAATCTCATGCTAGTGACAATCTCTTGAGACATACATGACCAGAAGTAACAATCATTTTTTGACTGAACACCACAATCCCAGCAGCTAGCATCGTCTCACAAGCATGCTAAAGTAGCATAAAAAACTAAAATTCGTAAACAATCATTTTTTGACTGAACACCATGACTCCAGCAACTAACATCGACTCACAGGAATGCTAAAGTAGCACAAATACCTAAAATATGTAAACAATCATTTTTTGACTGAGCACCACAACTCCAGCAACTAACATCGACTCACAAGAATGCTATAGCACAAACACCTCGATCATGTAAACTATACTACAAGTTGCATTCAACATCTTAACCACCACAGATGTTGCCCAAATCCTTGTGCATGCATGACAGACATCAGCACATGAAAACCAGAGAAAGAGGGAGAGAGAGAGAGAGAGACCTAAATCCAGGAACAGTTTTTGGGCTTTTGGAGTTATTGACAGCTCCTGACGAATCCAAACACGGAGGAGTTCCGGAGTGTCCAAAGCCCTGAAAAGTATGTAGCAAGTTAATTAAAAGGTTAGCCTCAAATTCTCAGCCAGTTATTTACATAAGAAAAAATTAATTTCTTGAAGATCACAACATTGGAAAGGTAATTATACATATGAGTGCCCAATCATCAATTTAGGAACATTTTTCAATATATGTTCTTTGAGGAAAGAATCTTCATGAGTCATAAACAAAGAACAGGAAAAAAAAAAAAAAGGACCAATATGGCCATAGATCTAAGGGAATTGCATTCGAGCAAGATTATGTTGGAGATGTCTTTTAACTTATTGACAGCATTTCATCAGTATCATTTCAGGAGATGTTTTGAACAAAAATATTTAATTGTCTCAACATTTTGAATATGAAAATCTTTTCCCTTTGACTAATTCTACTAAGCAGTTAACCGTACCTAGATATCAATGATCAGAAAAAGTTAAAAATATTTGAAGGGATTCACATGTTACAGTACAAGTTGCATGGAGATCAATAGCACTGGAAAAGGTGGAAAAGGGAACCAGCATACCAGTGCTCTGACTGCATGCGTAAGTGCAGGTATGGATTCTAATGGTTCAGCACTTAGAACGGGTCTTTCCAATGAACTAGAATTTTTAACAAAAGGATGCTCCAGGAGCTGAGCAGCTGTAGGCCGGTAACTGGGATTGCGCTGCAAACATTGCCTTACAAAATCCTTGCCGTCGTCCGAGAGGTGATCTGGAATTTCAGGAAGTTCCTTGCTGTTTCCAATCTTGAACATAGCAGCAACCTTCAGGAAGCACACAAAACAAGTTACTATGACTATGCATGGAAGAGAGAGATTTATATGTACGTCATAATAATGTAACATTACGTGACATCTGAATAATATAAGGACATCAACTAACCCCTTCATACTGACTCCAAGGTGGTTTTGTGGTAGCCATCTCCAAAACAGTGCATCCAAGGCTCCATATATCCACCGCAAGGTTACAACCGCTTGAGTTCTTTATGACCTGTATATTAATGCAATACCAGAGTTCGCTAAGATGGACCTAAACAAATAAAACTACGAAAGCTTTCACCAACCTCAGGTGCCATCCAGTATGGGCTTCCCTTAAACGACAATGGACAGGACTGCCCAGTTATCTGCAAAATATAGAAATTGGATTTAGACCGAATCTTGCAGTGTCAAGAAGCATTAGAACAGATAGGATTAGACTAACTCACTGGGCACCAACAGCATAATTATTTGATTGAATATCGAATTTTAATGTTTTCATTGTGCTGTAGGCTAACTGTAACAACTAAACAATCAACTTCTAGTTATCCACCTTACATAACGAATGCTACCAAGGGGCCGTGTGCATATTATTTTTTGACACACATCTTTGTTTGGAAGAAAAAACAGATAAGACCATATACATTTCAAATCATCCATGATAGCCAATTTACTAATAAATCTACAAAAGGTTATACAACCAATTTCACGTTCAGAGTGGAAGCCATAGAGTAGTTAAGAGGAACCTCTTACATGTTTTGCCATCCCAAAATCTGCCAATTTTACCCGTCCATTGGGGTCAACAAGAATATTTGCTCCTTTGATGTCCCTGACCAAATAAAAGTACATCCAATTAATATTGCAATATCATAAACTTTCAAGTCCAAAAATTTAAGAGTCGAACAAGAAACAATAGTCTAAAATTAAACAAGACCTGGTACTTGGGAAATACCCACCTATGAAGTGTGTTTTTGGCATGCAAATAAGCCAGCCCAGATAATATCTGTTGGGTATAACTTCGGATTGCTGCTTCACCCAACTGCCCATACTCTTGGAGAATTTTGTAGATTGAACCACCAGATACATACTCGAGGTATATGTATAGTTTGTCATCTACCTGCAGACAAAAATAAAATCAGAGTGAAGGTTAACTTAACTTCAACCTCACTGCACAGAATCCTTCATGCAATTAAATGTTCAGCAAGGAAATGATGCATAAAGAAAAGGTACAAAAGCAACATGCAAGACTCACTGCTAGACACCAACTTTCACCAAATGCTTCTCATTATCATCTAAGAATTTCAAAGCACAAAAAAATAAATCCACGACAAATACAAAATGTTACATTTTTTCTGCAGGAATCATCGCAATAATAAAACATATGAACTCAATATGCAAACTAAGATAAAAAGAAACCATGCAAAATTTCTTCTCAACTCAAAAATCTTTTCAATGTGTTTTCGAACTTCATAAGAGTTTTATAACAAAGCTAAGCTTCAACAAGTTTCTGATGAAGAAACAAAAGTAGCAACTGCAACAAGAGTACAAAAGACTTACCGTCTCAGATCCATAATATTGCACAATATTTGGATGACGTAGGCGACTTAAGAGTGCAATTTCCTGCAAGAATTACTCCAGTTAAAGTTAAGAAAGATAATTTTTCAACTTGGAATAGAAATATATAACCTTCTTCTCTTTTTTCTTGCTGTTTCAAGTAAACAGCATTTTTATTTCTCTACAATAGAGCTCCAGCGAAAACCTTTGCCCCTTACTGAACATATTAATACAATTAAAATAAACTCACCTGTCCAAGTTGCTGTGCACTTTCCCTTGACTTAGCATCGTCAGAGAATAATGTAACCTCCTTCATTGCACACATCTCACCACTTTCACTGCAGCCCAAGTAGGAAGAAAAGTAAGATCATGAAGAGGTATAGGCGACAGATGCAAATAAGGAAAAATTGTTAGTTTCACCAGTTTAGTATTAGCATCAGCATGGCAATAAAGAAACAAAGAAGCCATCAGATGTTTAAGGAATACAGAAGGTAAAGATACAACATGCCTGTTTAGAATTCAATTCTAAGGGCTAAGGTGTAGAAGGGTAGGTAGATGCCTCAGTTTGAAGAAAATTTTTTTGTCACCAGATGCCCCTGATTGAGGGAAGTGCTATAGTATACAGTGGCATAATGCTAGTTAAAGAAGGAAACAGAATGAATAAACATATACGACCTATTTCTCTACCAACCTATTAAAACCCAGATAAACATGTCCAAATGTTCCTCTTCCAAGTAGCCGTCCTTTCTTCCAGCGTGAACCTGGGCTTGGAGGATTTTCTGTCCTACCAGGACTGCGAGGAATCCTGGGAGATGTTCCTGCTGAATATGATGGAGTAAATGGAGAAGGATTAGAGATTGTTACAGGAGGTAGAGGCAACCGATGGCTCTGTTGCCTTCCATCATCAGGCCAGGCTGTAGGCGACTCAGCTGAAGGCCCCCCAGCGCGAGAATGCAGAGGCGTAACTGCACCGCTGTGTATTCTCGAGCTGGGACCGGGGCTTGTCATTCTGGGGCTAGGTAACGGCGAACACTCAGGACTACACCTGCTGTGTGGCCAAAAGAGCTGGCATGACATATCTCCTGCAATGGAGTTGTGCCCTGAATTGTGGACAGAACCTGGACTCGAGCAGTGTCCAGATCCTAGTAAAGATAAATCTGCATATGGCTTTCCTAGCCAGAAACCACTGTTTATGACAGGCTCATGACCAAATACCCTCATTGGACTTCTAGAAGGACTTGACATTGAGCTGTCTGGAGCATTTAAGAAAGCACCCTGATGAGGAATCTGTAAATGAGCAACTTTAGAATTTACAGGCCTCTGCTTAGGTGATGCGGGGCTAGTCTGATAGTTCAACAATATATTAGATGGCTTCAACATCTCTCTTGAATTCTTCTTGTTGGCAAAAGGAGACTGATCCCTCTGCTTCACACTATATGAGTTTCAACATACTTCAGTAAGGACTAATACAAAACACAGATTTTCAAATTAGAGATAGAACTTTGCAAAATAAATAACTGTTGTGGCAAGCAAACTCACCCAGAAGGACTAGCAGTGTCAGATTTAATTCCATTCTCATAATCAGATGCTTGAGGGCTTAGGAGACGTGAGTCAGATGGATCATCAGTATCACTGGAACTATCACTAGAGTTAGAAGCAGTAGCCAGGTCCCCTTCACCAACTACAGCACGTGCCCTAATTTTTACATGTCCAGGTTTTGGAAGGGGCAGGAACAGTGAGGTTTTGGAACCTCTATCAAGTGATGGTTCTGTTGATGCACTCTTTCCAGAATCAGCATGACAGATGTTAGTAAAATGGCTACCCGGAAGGGGAAGTGGTTGGGCCTGGGCCCTTTCACCAAAACTCTGACAGCGCGACACTTGTTTGGAGGGTGATGGAGATCGTGAATCTGCCCTGGATTGAGATCCCTTCTCTGAAGTAGAATCACTACGTTGTCTTCTAGGAGCTCCAGGCCTAATGCATTTCCTGTGCAATGAACCAATGATACTTTCCCGATTTGATTTCTTCTTCACTTCTTTAGAAGACTTCCCCCACCATGAAGGCATAGCTAATAAACAAAATAGAACCTCACCCCTTGAGTAACAGTATGAAATATCAAATGTCAGTCAATTTGAACTGTCAGATCTGCAATTCTAGAAGTTATATACAATGGGTACAAGGGGCTGCTTTATAAAATCTTTCCTAAATGGGCACGCATCTAAACCCCAGCAACTTTGATTATAGCACCCAAATAATCAAGCTGGTATTAATAATGCAGTGCAGCTACCAACCTGTAATCAGAAACCAAAATTAGCAACTTAAGCCACCTGAAGAAAGAAAAACATGTAAAAATGTTTTGCAAGGAATTGTCATGCAGATGCGTGAACTAAATGGACAAAGTGTACAGAAAACAGAATGGAGATAGGACGACAACTAATTTAATGACGCTAAAATTTGTAAAATGGATTACCGGTCTATGACACATGCATTCAATAGCAGGGATTAATCATCAGATCAGCCATTTGAAAATGCCATTGGTTGATGACAAATAGGAGAAATCAGAGAATAATTTATACCGGCCCTTTCTATTTCAAACTAAGTACATGGCAGTATTTTAAAGACAGGAGTTTGGAAAGCTGGTAAGAAGGCAAGTATTTCAGATACAGGATCATTTATAAATATTTCATAAAACTGAACTTTAATTGAGACATAAAATATCAGCATGTAATATGCGGCTTCTATTATTAGACCACAAGCATCAGGACTCCATAGGTGTTACAGATATCAGCTTACTTCAATTACATAAAATAAAAAATGCAAGAAATTCATTCAGATGTTTATGCTCGTCAGATTTTTGGAACAAATCTAGTGCACATAATCCAATCTGGAAAATTTTTCAATATCTACCACCCAATCCTCCACAAAAAAAAAGGAAAAAGAAAAAGAATTAAATAGTCATCAATTTATTTCCATCAATAAATTTCTGGACGAAAGTCATCCCATCAATTTTTGCATAATAAAGGACTTGCTGACAAAACATATGCGGATTTTCCTCAGAATTAAATATAAGATGCAAATATAAATCAGTTCAACAAGGTTTTCCTTAGTTTTAACGAATCATGTTAAAACTAAATCAGAATATTTTGCTAGAATGAATATGAAATGTTTTCTGTTTTGCGGAAAAACACAATACTGATTCATAAGTAACAAATCTGTACTTTAATTTCTTGATCTTCACGTCATCGAATCACAACCCAAGGAACTTCCTTTGGTTAGGAGATATTATATACTCGTGTATCTAGACAAATATATGGTTTATTATCATCACATTCCATGCACATATTTTTTATCAAGTAAAATTGAAAAAGATTTTACATTTTTACCTTTCTTCTAAACATATAACGGCATCCATTGTTGTGTATCACATTAAAAACATATGAAGGACTTGAAGACCCATGATTCCCATCTTACTATACTGGAAACTTATACCAACAAATCAAAAACATATCTACTGGTACCAAGATTTACGGATAAATTCCATCCTCTAGAAATCTCATCATAACAAATTCCAGAAAGAAAATTATTTGTTATAATGGAGAATATGTTTTTGCGTGGGTGTGCTTGTTGGAATACCAGCATATATCAAGAACGTCCATTAGGTTAACATATTAAAGCATTAAAATAAATTCAAAACTACAATTGATGCTCAATGCCTCTTACACCACAAAACAACAAATAAAGAAGAAAAACACAGTAAATTTTTTTTTGCAAAGAACTGGTGCTGAAACTCGGCTTAAAAATTGGAAAATTTATGCAACTCATAAAGACTAAAATTCCATTGAATTGAAGCTAAAAAGGAAATCAAAACCACTGTTAGCCAACCCCCATTAAAAAAAATCCAAAAACTAAAAAAAAAAATTGCTGATGAAATTCACCTGAAAGCGGACTTCGAACTCACACACAAACCCCGAAAACGTCTCAGAATTGCAATAGAAAAAATGCAACCAAAAAGGCATAGTGAACAACACTAGAAAAGCATAATTTCTAGCTCAGTAAAAACCCTAACATAAATACACTGATTATCCTACTGCTAGTTGAGGAAATGGGATTGTCAAGAGTGTGCGAATTTATAGGGCTTAAATTGGTTAATACGCGGTAAAATTATAGTAGGAGAGACATAATCTGAGCTGAATTACGTGAATGTCAAACCCTAATTAATTGTAACTGTACTCACCGGAGGGAAGGGCAGCTGCGAACCGGACCGAATTTTTTTCCTTTGGTCACAACATAATCAGCGCCACTTACAGAAGAGAGTTGCAAAAAGGGGGAGAGAGAGAAGAGAGAAAGAGATGTTTAGAGAGGAGAGAGAGAGTGTACTGTCTATATACATATATAGGTATGTATGCTGTATGCATGCGTTTTTTCTAGAGAGAGAAACAGGAGTTTCTAAGCATTTGGGCAAGGGACATTTTTACTATTGACACACTTTTGACGCTACATCACTCCTCCAATCACATGTTTTGCCCAAGAATATCTTAGTCTAATAAGGTGGACTTTATTCATTCAATTAAAAAAAAAAAAAAAAACAGTAGACTTTATTCATACGTTTTGGAGTGGTAAATTTTTTGGGGTACAAACAAGTTTTTGACAAGAAAAAAATACCTATATTATTTTTTGATATGTATGTACTATGTAAAATAATATTAGTTATTTTTTATATTGCTTGAGATGAGATTGTATTTATTTATATAATTAAAGTTTTTATGTAGGATTTAAAAAATATTATCCAATAATGAATCGTAAAAGTATTGTAATGTAAATGTCGTACTTTATAATAAGTGTTACTTATAAGTTTATAATCATTTTGTACGCAAATATACATTCCGTTTGAAAGTAATCATAAATTTCAACTATAAGACTGTAACTTAAAGTTACATAAGTGATTTTTGGCAATATGTCATATCTATATATCGGTCTCTATTAATATATTTAATTTTAATCCCAACATCTACACGACAAAAATACCAATTATTTGATAATAATATTTCTTATCAGATATGAAATGAATCTTTCTTGCATTCATTTAGAGACAAAAGTTTATGACCGCTTTGTTGACTTCAAGCTTGTTTTTTACTAATCAATTTAAGAGTATATGGTTTTTGATTTATTTTTTTCATAGTTCGTCAAACAATATCAAATTTATTATAGTAAATAGTGTGGTCGTCTTTTTTGCCCCAATCTACTATATATATAATTTATTAGGCCAATTTTCCACAAGGTCATCAAATATTAGGATTTTGTATTAAACCATTGTTGCTATGTCGTCTAATATCAATAACATTATTTTATTCGGTTCTAGTATGTTTTACATTTGAAAAAAAATACATAAAATATATTATTTTATTTTTTTACTAGACATGCAAAATTAATTGAATTTCATCAAATTACATTTTTGGATCTAGTTGGTAAATTTTATGGATATTCATGGAACAATTGACATATATAATATTAGTATGCCGACAATAATTTTTTTTATTTAACTAGTATTTGTCATTTGTCTCTTTAAATGTAACTCATATATGGATGTGTTTTCAAAATATTTTTTTCTCACAATTAGATATTGCTATAAAATTATAAGTTCACTTACATACTAAGAATAAAATTAACGACTCTGTTAAAAGATATTAGATATAAAAAAAATACCTTTAATTATTGACGATTTTAAAAATGTTAGCACGGTAGAACCTATATCATAAAGATAGTATTGCCCCTTATTGTCATTGACATTTCTTGTTACAATTTGATAGGTTATACAACTATTTAGACAGGTATATATAACAATTAGAAAGATTTTAGAGTAGAATTAACATAATAATTCACAGAAGTGTCAATAACAATGAGGGGCAGTAATGTCTTTATGAATTTAGGTTGTCACCTGTCAAAAGCATTTTTAGTTGTTTCAATAGTGCCCATTGTAGAGAGAGAAAGTTTGTAATTGCATGCAAGAAAAAGATGTTAGAGAGAAAAAGATGCAACTCCCAATTGCTGTTAAACTATTGGAAAAATAATTGAGTGGTACAATTGCAGCATGATTACTACACGACCACTTCTTATCCGTTCGATGCCACGCTAATGACGTCATCCATATGAATCAATTCGGCCAATATTAGTAATATACGGCATTATGCTGTGCGGATCACAACTTATCATTGCTCTTCTAATTAGTGTAATCCTTTTCGTTTTTCTTTTTTCTTTTTTGCCAATTATTTACCTTTTTTGTCCCAATAACAATAATCCCACATGCTTTTATGCAATTGGGAATTCATTGCAAGTCCCTGCATTTTGGGTTTATTCTTCATGAAGCCCTACATTTATTTAATTACCAGTTTTGGTCCAATAATAAAGGGTGCATTTTATTTACAACACATGTTAATTTGATATAAAAAGTAGTTTGTGACAAGATTGTTATAATATTACTCTTGTATTATGATTCAGATTATGGAGATCCATAATCAAACACCTTTATAATTTTCAATCTATAATCAGTAATTTATCGTGATTCGATTGTAATTAATATAGTTGATTACAAATTATGTAATTTGATTATCAATTATAGATATTAACAAATGATAGATATTAGTGGTGATAGGTTATGATAATGAGATGTAGAATAGATATTCTGGTTTAATGTGACATATGAATGACGTTTTTGTAAAAGAATAATAATAATATTTTTTTTATTTGAGTGATTTATATTTACTTAGCGTATTTTCAAATTATCTAAGATTTCATCTTTTATTTCAATGCTACGTTAAACTTTGTGCAAAAAATGTCATTAAGAAACCATGTTCTCATAAATTCTTAGATGCATTTCAATAGGTAATGACTATTGTAGGTGCTATATTTATTAAATGATTTTGTTAGCATTTTCCACTTTGGTTTGTTTTTCCTATTCTGGTCGTCCATGTATTCCAAAGTATAATATGGACGCTAAGTTTTCTATTCTAAAATATATTTATTTATTCATACATTTTTAAGTCTATTTATATTTTATTTACGAGTGTAAATGAATCGATTCGAGTCGAATACATTATTATTTTGAATTTAATTGAGCATAAAAAATGTATATGAATTTGATTCGAGTGTTAATTGAATCGAAATTGAATGAACTTTAATCGAATCGAATACGAATTAAGTTTAGGTAGCTTAATTTTTTTATATATATTTTCTATTTTTCTACTAATCGAATTCGAGTTTGGGCCAAATTTTATTTTTTATTGAACAAAAAAATATGTTCAAATTTATTTTATTATATTTAAAAATCGAGTTCAAACTAACTTCTAGCGATCAATCTCAAATTAAGTATCGAATACGTTAATTTATTTTTCAACCTTCATTTTTAATTATTCATATTTTATCTCAAATTAAGTATTGAATAATTTAATTTATTTTTCAACCTTAATTTTTAACTATTCATATCTTATGAAGTGTCGAGTCATGCAAAATTAATAAAATAAAATTTCAAATCAACTTCCATATTTACTAAAAAATGCAAGAATTACGTATCTATTGCTACCAATCTATCATCTTTGGAGAATTTTACTTCAAAACAGAATAATAATAACACTTTTAGTTGACATTAAAGTCCAATTGGTCTTTCGGAGATGACCCTAAAAAAGGTAAGATCGCTTTCAAATAGCATATCATATTGACAAAGTTGAGCTGATAGTCAATCACTGCATATTTCCTTTCACTACTACCTGGTTGACTTTTGAAGAAAGTCAAGAATATTAGGCCACATTGTTTTAACTTAATTTTGTATTATTTCGTGTATTTTTTTTTTATAAAGATATGGCAATTTATTTTAATTTTTTGAATGTTACCACTGGCTCGAGCTAATATTAGGACTTAGTTTTTTCAACATTTAAATGTCACCCCCAACTCCTCCTCATTGATGATAGATAGATGTAGTGTAGGGGAAAAAAATTTATCCTGTAAAGTTCGAAAATTAATTAGGTAGTTATCGATTGATATTCTAATATAACTTTTATGCAATTTCTGAAATTTATCGAAATATTGATATTCAAAATTTATCAACTCTTTTGAAACTAATCCAATTTTTTGTTAAAGATAAGAAAATGAAATCTTAAACTAGCATAACTTAGGTAGAAGAATACTAGAAAAGTCTCAACTATGATGGTTTGTTACTTGTTAGTTGTTTAAAAATAAAGATTTTTCTACTAACTTAATATCAACAAGGGGTTCTTTGCCTCTTTACTCGGGGGCATATTTGTACTTTTAGTGAAAATATAGAACTTGCTATGTGAACTTATTGATGAACCTATATCTTGCAAACTTTTTCCTTACTTAGCATTTGGTCCAATTCCTCAATGCTGGCCACTACTTATTTTCCCCCTAACTAAATGGTTGACTTTTGTGGAAAGTCAAGGATTATTAGCCCACCTAGTTTTTAACACATATGATAGGAGACTACTTTAAATAATGAAAATTGGTAAGAATATGTACTGCTGCAAAATGAACTGGAGAAACGCATTCTTATTTTCACCAAATCTTTGCTGCCAACATCATATGGACCAGGCATTCTTTGATAATTCCCAGTATACAAGGTAGTCATGCAAAATGATTGCAACTAGTGTTCTAGCATTTCAAAATTTCACTTCATGAAACTATAAGACAAATGCAATCATGTGGCTACTTAGGATCAATCAAGTTTAAGCTAAAATCCCAGAGTTTTTTCGCCAAAGCTGGATCGTTGGCCAGAGTGCTTGCATTGGCTATGTTACAGTCGGAAAAATACTCACCCGTCACGCCCTTAACTTGTGGATTCAATGCCACATAGCATGTAGTTGCTGCTCCCTGCATGCACCCATCAAAAGAAGAAAACACAATAGGGAAGTGATGTATATAGTAACAAGAATTTGAGGCAGTTTTCATGTTTTGATAGAGAACCTACCTGCTGGATGTTCTTGAAAAAATATTTTCCAATCATGTTAATGAAACCTGAACCAATCAAGAGTGAAAATTAAAATCTTAGCTTTTCTATACTCTGAAGTTTCAGAAAGAGAACGCGCTAAGCTGAAACTTAGAGACCACCACCTCCCCAACCAACCACTAATTTTGGGTTGAAATGAGGAGTTAGAAGTTGAAGAAATATTAGAAGTCGAAGAACCATACACACTTTCTTTCTTCATTCTGCATAACTTAGTAGTGAAAATTTTATATAACCATGTTCTGATGTTATAATGTACAATTTTTAGTTGAAGTTAGCTTATGGTATTTGACTTGTAATGCTTATCATAATGGAACACATAAAAGTGCTACTGCAGGATTAACTGCAACAAGGTCACTATTTGGTCATTTCAAGCATCTAACTAGTGAAGCAAGAACAAAAATAATAAGGATCTTTGGTTGGTGTAAATTGACATGTCAGCACAAAGATAAAGCCTCTTGAGGAAACTTCCTCAGATAAAAAAAGAAAATTAAACAAGTCTCGAGTGTGCCCTCGTAAATCTGAAAACATGATCAGATAAAAGTTTAAAAACTCAAGACATATACCATGAAGAAAGCTGTGGTCACGCATCAGATTGGTGATAACAGATCCGGGATGTACTGAATTTGCAGTGATTGGCATCCTTTCTTCCTGATTCAATGGGGCATTACAAACATTACCATCAATCCTTGGCAATAATGAACATTGTGTATTAGGTGAATGTGATAAAGATGGAAGAGAAAAAGTTGACTAAACTTATTTCTCAACAAAGTCACCTAACAAAAATGAATCAAATGATGAGATGGTTAATGTCTCAGATGTTACGACAACCTTTAAGTGCCTCGCAAGTTCATTAGAGTGTAATATATTAGCAAGCTTTGACTGCCCATATTTGTACCTGAGAAGTAGTAGTATAAATTATCACTACTTATGGGGAAGAAGTTGGAAATTGAAATACTGCTGAATGCTTGATTGGTGTTATGAAAATGGATCTTTTCTCATTACCTTGCATCTTGATTGATTTTGTCGAACTGAATTCCCTCCCTGTATACAAAATGATGACCCACTGAGGAAACATTGATGATCCTTCCTTCAATATTGCTTTGAGTTGCTTTAGTTTTCATAGCATCCAACAAGAGGTTTGTCAAAAGAAAATGGCCTGCACATGCAAGGTAATGTTTTTTATTTATGTATACATGGATTACATTGATTATCAAGAGAAAGCAATTTATCTCATGACAAGGCCATAAGCAACATATACATCCAGATATTATGTGACTACATAGAAAATTATTTCTTCAAATAACGAGCACAGGAACAAACATCTCTTGTTCTCATTTCCAACTACGAAAAAAAAAAATGAAAAGATATGTGAAAAAAATGCAAAGATGGAAAGGCTGCAGTATGAGATACATGTACAGGTTTATTTCTTGCATGGGGGGCTTACATTTCACTAAGCTTGACATTGAAAAGATCAAGATAGAGTGTCTGTTTTTATGCTCGGAATAGGATTCTTTTTGGTTGAAGTGTGGATTCTTTGCCTCGCTTTTCATAATCCTAAATGAGTAATTGTATCTTGGAATTTAAATTCAACTGCATAAATGTAGTTTTAGACTAGCTTAAAGAATCTGATAACATAAAAAGGCGCTTATGTTTTCTTATATGATCTGGTAACCTGGTAGGCAGGCATAAATTATCCCGATCGACACTTTTTCCCTCTGCCAATTCAATTTGTTTTGAAAGAAACAAGATTAATTCTTTTCACGACTAAGCATTTCTAAGTTATCATTGTGGTTGAAAAAGCACTTTCAATCAAACAAAGAACCAAAAAAAGGAAAATTGCTTGAGCAGTTCATATCTATACACCATCCTTACCTAAGTGATTAGTCGCAAACTGCAACTCTATGTTGTCTTTAGATAGCAAGAACTGTGAAACCATAACTCCTGCATTGTTACTGCAAGAAACAGATACACGTTTCTTGAATTTGTGATCAAACATTTCAACATATCCCACTCCCCTCAATGATAAAATGTAACTTATGCTATCTTCCTTCATGTTTAAGCCCGCAACCTAAGCTTTAGATCCTAAAGACAAGAAACAAGGCATCCTCTTGCTTGAATGTTAACTATCTTACATGAGAATATTTAGTGGAATCCCCAAAGATATGTATGCTGAAGCAAATTTCCTAACTGATGCCAGTGAGCTGAGATCTAGCTCCATAACATCAATTTTAGCAGCCGGGATGTCTTTGAGCATTGTGTCTTTTACTTTCCTCCCAGCATCAACATTTCTCACTGCCATAATCACATGAACACCTCGCAAGACAAGAACTCTTGTAGTCTCCAAACCGATACCACTAGATGCTCCTGAAATTTTGATTGTAACTAAATTTGGAAGACAAAAATGATATACACAACTAAGAAAGTACGAAATACGCTGTCGAGGGAGAGACAGTTTGCCTCACTAGATCAGGCATGAGGTTCAATACACTCATGCAGACCAACAGGACATTAAGTGGAAAATTCCCTTAAACCATATGGCCCTTGACTCCTTTAGGCTTATGGAATTGGAACTGATGAAAAATCTATTCAAATTTGAAATAGAAAACTTTCTAACTTCAACCATAAAGATTCAATTCTGTAACCTCAAACACTATGTAATTATAACATCAAAACATGCAGATAGAACCCTCAAACAATGGCTGCCCCCCTTTCACAGCCCATTTCTTTAAAGTCAATCTTTGGCAGGGCAGTAAAGATTGACAGAATTATATATGCTTGAAATTATATAGATTGCAGATATAACCCACTAATAAGTAAAAATTATATTCCCCCAAATAAATCCTGAAAGGAAACACACAATTATTGCAGAAACTATATAACTGTTGAATTGAAGAAACTATGTATTATTGCAAAACCTGTGACAATTGCAGTAAGATTAGTTCCATCTATTCCTTGAGTAACTTGCTCAGCCGTGGAACTGGCTGAGAACCCAGATGTCCCTTCTCTTTCAAATAACCACATTTCCCCTGCAAATCCAAATTAACATAAAATTTCCATTATTGACAATATCTAAGCTTCAATTTCAAGCATACAGAGAAAGGAAGTTTTGCCAGTAAAATATGTATTTATAGAAAACAACAATAGATTAGAGATTGATTGACTACAAGTCTGCAACAGATTTTAAGTGACTCTTCCAAATTATGGATTACTGAGACAAATTCTTGTCTTTTTTTCTTCTTCATTTCTTCTGGTCAAGAAGAGTGACATAAGTGGCAGACATTTTTGTTCAAACATACACTGATCATTCAATAGTTTGGCTATATATTATAGTCCAAGTCAGAGATTGCCAACTACTAAAGGAGCCCGTTTTTTTTTGTTTTTTTTTTCTTTTTTAAATAACTAAAAGGAATATTATAAGAAAGGAGTACAAGGGAAATGGCGTCCTATAAAATGGTTCATATCTTTTATTTGAAATTCATATTCTATTTTTTTATTTTATATCATGAATAAATTAGAATATATAAAAAAAATTAAATAAATATTTATTGATGTGTATCGCATAAACTTAAAGTGAATTCGTAAATTGAAAAATATGATAAAACATAAATTATAATAAAAAATCAAAATATTATAATAAAATTAACTGTTTAACGTAACTGCATGGAGAGTTAATATTACGATAAATTCACATGAAATATATATATATATATATATATCAGATAACAATATTGTGAGTTTAAATTAAGTCAAGAGTTTTCGTTACTTAATTCCCATGTAAACTAAAAGGAGATAATTAATTGAATTCCCATCTTAAATTTTGGTAATTCTTGGACTAAAATGTGATTGGGTTTCTTACATTAAGAAATTAATGAATAGAGTTCTTTTGATATTTTTTATTTTTTGAAAATTTTAAAGTGAAATTTTGTATTATAATAACATGTTTTTTTTGGTATGTTAAATAAAAAAATATTTTATGTAGATAACAAAGATTTTGAATTTCTATGAACTCTGTATATGATAATTTACCTAACATAAATCCTTTCATTTTTAAAAAGATTCAAAAGAACTTAAAAAAATCAAAAGTTAAAATTTAAACCACAATTGGTATGATTTATCAATTAGTAAAACACAAAAAAAATATATTTTTAAATAAATTTCTTAATCGAAGAAGTCAAGGATAATTTTTTCCAAAAATAATTAAATCCTGATAGTGTTAATGGAAAAGTTAACGATTGGATTTTCTCGCACGAAAAGTTGATAGGATGAATTTTTTGAATTGAAAAATACTTTCATGGATTTTCTGAATTAAAAAAATATTTAAAGTGTGTCTAATAAATTTCCATAATTTTCAGCATAGCTCAACAACCCAGTGAAACAATTATCACATATATAAAAACTTTCACCATGAAGTGGAGGGAAGCAGGCAATAATGTTTACTAATAGGGAAATAATATCATCAAATTCTGATAAAAAAAAAAAAAAATTGGTGTAACACAGTTCAATCTTTTCGGTGAATATGCTTAGGGCCCTGAAGCCAATCAAATTGGCATTTTATTCTCATTAATTCAAGTAAAGCAATACATTTATATAGCATTTTCCAGAGGAAAACAAGGGGGGGGGGGGGGGGGGGGGGGGGGGGGGTGGAGGACAAAAGGGTAATTTCCATCATATTCCTCTGAGACAAAATACAAAAACCCTCGAACAATAGCAGACACCAGCCGCATGATTAATTGTGAGAGACACCTTAATTAAGCTTAATCACCAAATTAATCACTCTATTAGGAGATTATCACTTTGGTCCTTACTAAGGTATCTATCACAAATAATCATGAACAGACTGACAGTATTATTATATTAATAATAATTATAATACCCATTATGCATCGTATTCACAAAATTAATTACCCCAATTATCTCAAATTAACCCCATTAATTAATAATTTCCATATGGGCCCTCACGTGACTCCACCATTCAACAATCTTTCCCAAACTTGTCCAGCATGGGAGCCAAGTCCCTAGGATGCACATTCACCTTGAGACCATCTTTCATGAACAATGTCAAAGACATCTTCTGCTCCACCTTGTGCCCCGCCACCAACGACAGCCGGTGGCGGAGCAACACCGCCGCCGCGATCGACTTCATCTGCAAGTAGGCTAAATCCTTCCCCAGACATATCCTAGGCCCCGCATTGAATGCAACAAACTGGAATTGATCTTTGGCTTCAAATTTCTTGCCATCTTCGGACAACCATCTTTCTGGTTTAAATTCTAGGCAGTCGTCGCCCCATATGAACTTCATTCGCCCAGCTGAGTATATCGAATAAGTAATACTTGATCCACCAGGCACAAAAGTTCCATCGGGTAGTACATCATCTGTAATGACATGCTTAGAATCTTGAGGCACAGAAGGGTACAACCTTAGAGTCTCCGATAAAGCCGCCTTAAGGTATATCAATTGGTCAATTTCTTCGAACACTAGGGGATCATCGAGCCAAGTTGAGGTGTCACCACCACGGGTTTCCATTAAAATCGAGCAAAGTTCAAATAAAATTTTCTCTTCCACCCTAGGATTTAGGGTAATTAACCAGAAAAACCAGCTCAGCGCCACCGAAGAGGTGTCGCGGCCGGCTAGGATAAAATTGAGGACAACATGTTGGAGGAATTTATCAGTATAGGATTCTTTTTTCTTCATGAATCGGGATAATAAATCATCATGTAGGAAAGAACCGCCATTTTGCTGACTCACCAGCTCAAGCTTACGTGTATTGATGACATTAGTCATGTAATCGTCCACGTGTTTTAAACTGTGGCTCAAGCTGAGTTCCATTCCGAGCCGGAGCCATTTCTTGAATTTCCAAATAAACTCGGGCAAAATGAAGCGCTGCAGGGAGGCTTCAGTGGCTCGATCAAAAGCCGTGGCGAAGCTATTCTCGGGTAGCCCAGGAGAGAGAGTTTGTGGGTCCTTCCCAAAAGCCAAGCCACATATGTTGTCGAAAGTGAGCCGTAACAAAAGGTCTTGGAGATCCACCGGCTTACCCTCGAGCTGAGCCGTACTGAGGATCGGACAAAACCTAGTCTTGATGGCTCGGCTCACCCAACGAGCCATGGCTTGCCTGAGCGTCCGGGTTGTGAATTCTAGGGCAGCAGTCTTACGCTGGAACAGCCACGTGTCGCCATCAGAATTGAAGATGCCCTGCCCCAACAAATCATGGAACACAGCCTGCCAGGTGGGGCCCTTGGGGTAATTATCGAAACTAACCTTCAAGATGTGCTCCAAATTCTTTGGGTCGCACGTGACAGTCACGAGGCCCTGCTTCCGGGCCAAAAACGGAATTGCGCAAATGCAAGTCTGATACGTACCGCCACAGGCCCGAAGATTGTCAGCGATCCACTCATGCATGCGGCCGTTGTTCTCAATTAGGCCGGGAAGGCTACCCAAAACGGGCCATAATCTTGGGCCCATGGGCCCCTTTAAAGACCTCGTAATTGATCTGAACCATATAAAATACGCTGCTACGAATGCAAAAATCATCATGGCCGTAGATATATCCATCTTCAGCCCACTTCAAATCCTTCTTTTTTTTTTCCCTTGAATTCTCAAAAACCACTGCAGAAAATAAAACCACCTATATTCAGACAATGACTCACCGGAAAACCACTAAAAAAACCTAAAAACCAGAATGTAAAGAGTTGCTAATACGTACCAGGAAAAACTAAACCAGCTTCTGAACAAGTAACATTACGAACTTCAGGGTGCTTTAAGTATGATACACCAAAAAAATAAAAATCCAAGATAAAAAGAAGAAGAAAAATAATGTATGGTATATAGTTTTATGGACGAAAAAAAGCCAAAAAAAAAAGACCTTTAAAGGTATATATATATATTTAAAGGGAAAATGAGAAAAAGAGAGAAGCTGGCTACAATGAGATTGAGAAAGAGAAAGTTATGGAGTGACTGAGGAGAAGAAATAAAGTGATTAATTTATAGAAAAATAAAAGAGTGGCAATAAATTGGGGGGGTCGGGCTGCTGTTGAAACTTGAGTATATACATACACCATATATATATATATATATACATACATATACATTTCATCACCATATATCTCACTCTATTTGAGAGAGAGAGAGAGAGAGAGAGTCTCTGTACAGACAAACAGCTTTAAAGCAGCAACATTAAATGGCAGCGGAGGTCGTTGGAGTAGCAATAGTCCACATAATGACACAAGTAATCCCCACCTCCAAATTTGATGTGTAAATTGTAATCTCCATATACTTTATTATCAGGACTCGAGACTTTTTCAGCAACAAAAAAAAAAAAGAAAAAAAAAAGGAGTTGGAAGATTAATGCATGGGTTTGGAATATTTTTGTTGGCTTCCGTTTCTAGTGGACGCCTGTAGTCTGCTTATGTGTGCAACATAATTTAGTTTTTTTTTTTTCTTTTTTTTTTTCACTGTATCCTCCTTATGATCTCAACGCTTGATTTAAAAAATCTAACGAATTAGTTTGAGTTACGGATGTAGTTCTGGCAGTATTAATAGCATTTTTGGTTATATAAATATATATATATATATATATATATATTATTCGTGTGCATTAGTCATGCAACTTTTGAAACACTTTTTCTTACATTACTCATTTTGAGAAAGTGGGAAATTAAGTTAGGATGGAGGCATATTTGTTTTAAGTTTTAATTAATTTTTTCTGGGCCATATTGGGACATAAAAAAGTAAAATCAGTGTTACGGCGTAATAATGTGAGTTGAAATAGACTTTTCTTTTTTATAAAATCTATATAAATCTTTTACAAAGTATATGTAAAGAATTAGCAAATATATAATACATACACCACCAAAAGGGATGGGAACTGAATTGGTCAAGAGTCATAGGTTAGCATTATGGGACGTTTAGTTTTGATGTCATTACATGTGAAGAGCTCGTTAATGTTTCACCACAATGCAATTGCACATATACATACATATATATGTATATATGAGTATAATTTACCACATCATGATTTTTGTGTGAAATAAATAAGTGCAAACTAGCCAATGAGGGAAGGATGTGGCTCCAATATGGATGTTAATCTATTAATTATATAATAATTTATATTTAGTGTAAATATATGATATCTTGATATAATTATTTGTACTTAATGAGGATTAGATGTAATGAATGATACATATTTGACACAAATAAAGTAAGTAACCACTTTTACCATAAAAGATTAAGATTATTTGTAGCACAAATTCGTTTGGATGTATCTAGAGGAAGAAAGTTAAAAGGAAAAGTAAAAAATCATCTAAAACTAAGGCTGTGTTTGGACTTAGATTGCAGTGAGGAAAATATTATTTTCCATCATTTGTTATTGAAGGAAAACTAGAAGTAATATATATGAGAAGTATTAGTTAAATTTTAATTATATATATATATATATATATTGTGATGGTCAATATCATACAAATATATTTAGAACTAGTAATAACCCGTCCCAGGGTAAGAAATACAATTTTTTTGTAAACTATATAATTGTAGAATCTCATTAAAATAACAAACAATAATGAATAATGACTATTCTTTTCGTAAACTATTTAATGCAATGCAGTTGTTCCATTGTATAAAGAATGCATAGTATAAGATTATCCATTAGCAATTGATTATGTTTAAGGGGAATATTAATCTTAAAATGGATGAGATGTGTAAAATCATAGATAGGGTTATATCAGAATCAATTAAGTCAATACGAAAAAGAAAATGTAGAAAAGAATATGAGGGAAAGGATGTCAATACCTATGTATCCAGGGCTCTTAGACCCTGAGTTGTGCATAATCAAACCTATTAATCTACATTATTGCAGAATTAAACTTACTAATCTACATTAGCTAAGAACATAAATGCTGCAAAAATGGTTGAGACATTATACATGCATCTAAAAACAAACAACAAGCTTTGATAGAAAATAAAATAATAGCAAAATTCTAATTAGTTTTGTAAAGAGATATGAAAACAATGTTTTTTTTATAGTTATGTGGAAAAAATTCGAACGTTGAGCTGGAATGACTGATAGTTCCATTCTAGGGATAGATATTGCAGACGGCAGCTTGCTTACTGAGTCTCTATCTACGATACGAACAAATTATTAGATTATGTTTGGTTTGCATTTGGCTAAGCAATTTCTTCCCAATTCTTTTTCCTCAAAACAAAACTAAACATATATCACATTTTTCAATATATTTTTCAATTAATACATTATATTTTTCAATACATCACATCAAAATTGATTCTCCCCAAATACTTCTCTCAAAACACCGAAATGTTAACCAAACATTGCCTCAGAGGTCCTTGGGATGGTCCAGGGGATCGGGAGCCCTTTCTATGCTTAAGTAAGCAAATGTTCAAAAGAACAAGAACTAAACTTGCATGTAAACTCGAAATGCATAAATGAGATTATGTACTTTATAAATGATATGGATATGATATTTATAATTGTTTTAAATAAGACTTGGGTAGTGTGGGCTGCATGGGCTTATTGTGTGATTTGGGTCTCTTTGTCATATGCTCCTTGTTAGCTTAATATTTGATATCTTTGAACCGCATTGGCCTCTTATGTAATTTTGGCCTCATAGACCTAAATATCTCGTAACGCTGAAGTTGAATATCTTTTAGACCTTTTAAAACATGCCCAACACAAAAAATAAAAAAATAAAAATACAAAAGTTGAAATATGTATAATGATAAATGATATCAATCATCTTCACCAAAATTTCCAAAATGAATGAAAACTTCAAAATTTAGCATAAGATTTATAAAAATGATGAACTCAACACGCATACAAAATTATAGAAATGAAAGACAAACTCAACGAGAATATATAAAGATTGGAAAAGTACATCTCTCCAAGAAAGGTAAATAGAAAAACATCCTAAATTCTTTCGAAGGTATGGAACAGGAAATATCAAATAATTAAACTAACAACAGAAAAATATATAAAATAAAAAAGGGAAATAATCGAAATAAAGAGAGAACCAAAACTTAAAATCATAGAAAATCACATAGTAAAATAGCTTTTATAACGCCTTAAAACAAAATACTAATTTAAAACTACACAAACTAAAAAAAGTATAATCACTCGAAACGAAAAGAAGAAAAATATTAGTATAATGATAGAAGAAAATTAAAAAAAAAAAAAAAAAGGGATTTTGAGCAATATGTCTAGTGATCCGTGAAAGACATAGTCGAAGGACAGGTGTGAGCGTGTAGGAATTTGATATTTTATTCCCAATTCAAATTCCTTTTTTCTAAGTAGTAGCTAAACCTAAAATTTGGTATTGGAACAATAATTACAATAGATAAAGTAGGAGAATGTAGTTTGAAAATTTTATTATAATTTTGTATACATAATGTATATATTATTAGTTTTAAATGTATATTTAAAAAATATTTTATACACGTAGCATACATATGTAATATGTATTATAAAATGTAATACAAAATCATAATAGAAATTTCAAACTGTACAGAATGTTTCCTAAATAAGTATGGTAAGAATTTGTTTCACGGGAAAATGCTTTTTTAATTAAAATATAAAAAGAAATTCATAAATAATTTAAACTTTAAAAATAAAAAATAATCAGTTAGTATAGAAATACAAAAATGAATGTTTAGATATATAAAAACATTAATTTAAATTCAGTTATTAACGAACTTTTCTAAAGATATCTTGAATTGATAAAGATGAATAATCATATATCTGTTATAATTTAAGAAATAAAAATGTTTAATTTCACATATGGCACAATGGAGTTCAATAAGGCTATCCAAGTGTGGCCACCATGTGGTCCTTACTTAGACAGCCTCAATATTTCTATTTCTGTTTTATTATATAAAAAAAATTATAATTATTTTGTTGAGAAAACGTGATATATAGAACTTCCTTAGATAGAAAGGAATTTCCTTGTTTCAAAAATAAAAATGATATAAAGGAGTAGTGCTCATTATTTCTTTCATGTTTCATTTACAATATAATACCATAATTCCTACAAGATTTTCCAATGTTAATTAATATGTCCCAAGTTTGAGTATTTATTTAGTTTTATATTAAATTCAAGTACTATTTTTAGAATCGGATCGGATTGATCGGTTCAATCAAATTATTGATTCAATCCAATTGACATAAAAAATCAAAAATAAAATTGAACAAATCAAAATCTGATCGAATCGGTCGAAAACATATCAAAACCAATTTTGTTTTTGTTTTTTTTTTTGTTTTTGGTTGTGTGTGTATTTTTTTATATTATTTTCAGAAAGTTTAAACTTTAAATTTGATTTTGATTATATATATGTGGTTATTGGGATTTTGAAATTTATTAGAAGTAATTTCAGTTGATTATTTATCTTTAAAAATTAATACATAATAATTAAATTATTACATTACTATTTTAGATTATATAATGAAAAAATATAGTCAAGTTTTATTAGATTGATTGGACCATCGATTGAATCGATCCGACTAATTGAACTGTTGGTCGATAATAAGACCGATTTAGTCGTTAATCCAATTATAAAAACGGTGGCTTCAAAACTATTATGTAAATAATTGTAATAAATCTTATTTTACAAAACTAATAATCATAGAGCTCAATTTGCATGCATGGTCACTTTCTTACCAAAATGATTTGGAGATGTTGGTAGGAGTTGATGTTCTCCAGTCCAGCATTATAGTTAGTAGTATTAATTATGGCACCAACCCGCTAATATTATAGGTGATCACTTTTTGTTGTTTTTCTTGCAACTATAGAGCTGACTATGTCAACTACTAAATATTTATTGTACAGTTTAATAAAAAAAATTCTGGGCCAATGAAGATTTTGTCAATAGTGGTTGTCGGGAATTAATGTCTTAAATGTGTAAGCTCTTTTTTTCTTTTTTTCTTTTTTTTTCCGAGTCGGTTACAATTAGCACTACATTATGAATACTATTTATCAACAAATATAACAATTAGTAACAATTTATAATCAATTAAGTAGACAAAAATTTACTTTAAAAATCCATATTTAAATGGGAGGTATCAACTTCGCCACTTGTTTTTTTGAAAATGTTGGTACTAAAGTTAATACGTTCAATTAGCTATAATATGGTACTAGATTTGCTAACCCCTTAAATTACTGAATTGTAAATCAGAAAACAGTACAATCAATATGAGTGAACTTTTCCAAAACTTATGTTGTTTTATATTTGATATTTAATTGAAGATTGATAATTAAAAATTTATTTAAACGTAGTATATTAAACAATTTGAACACTTTTTTATTGTTTAATAAAATTTGAAATTCAATTCAAAGATTTAAAAAATATTATCAATCAAAATTTTAATATACGTAAATTCGACTTAATTAAAATTCATCGAAACTCAACTTGTTTAATAAATTAAATCAAGTCTAGATATAATTTTAAATTTAATAATAACAAATATAAGGCAAACTTAAATAATATTTTTTCAACTCAACTCAATTTATTTAAATTCCTGGAGGCCTTCCCTCCACCGCCAACCCCACCTCTCCCCCCCCCCAAAAAAAAAAAAAAAAGAAAAAAATCTAAAATCTCATTTTTTTTATTAGAGTTTAAAATTGCATTGAGCTTAATTTAGTAATTAATCAGATTGAATTGAAACACTAATCGAATTCAAGTAGTTTAATATTTTCAAACATAGTCTACCATATTAATCTTATCAACCAAAAAAAAAAAAAATGCAACTTGATTTGTAATATTTTAACGAATCAAATTTAAATAAATTTTTATTTATCAATCTCAAATTAAATATATAATTATTTGAATCATTTTCCAACCCTATATATGA
This sequence comes from Paulownia fortunei, assembly GCA_019321725.1. Lineage (NCBI taxonomy): Eukaryota > Viridiplantae > Streptophyta > Magnoliopsida > Lamiales > Paulowniaceae > Paulownia > Paulownia fortunei. The sequence continues at coordinate 5,979,010 of CM033122.1, read as the reverse complement.
AAGAACAAAAACAGAATCCATAGAGCATACACAATTGATGCATCATTATTAGTTCTCATTTAATTGAAAATCAATTGCTTTCTGGAAGTCCTAAAAATCAGTATAATTGAGAAATTATTTTTTTTAACAAGTAATTCTCTATGGATATTCTTTTCACTCAGTAGAATTCGACCGACTGTTTAATAATTGGTTACAAAAGTTGACATGTTTCTAGTTTACAAGTAATAAAACCAATTAATATTGTACTTACAAAATCGACTAAACCATTGGAAACAGTAGGAATTAAATGAAGGGTTCAACAGGCTTGGAACTTGCCCAGAATTGTCTTTGTCTATTCCAAGGAAAAAAGTACAAAAAAAAAAAAAAAAAAAAAAAGGTGGGTTTATTTTAAATGGTAAATTAGGGATAACCCTAAATCCTTCTTGCAAATTTTAATAAATAGATGGATCCCAGAGTCATTTTTTTCGTAAAAATTCAAAGGCTTGAGTACTTTTTTCTTCCTTTTTTGGTGACTTGGAATCAGGAAATTTCTGTCACTTCCAAGTGAGCGTGAAGCTTCGAATGTTTATAATTATTATATGATAATAAAAAATACTGACATATCATATATAATTTAATAATTTACAATTTCACTTAAATAGTAAGCTCCATCTGTTTTTCTCCCAAGTTCAAGCATTTTTTTATTATCTTTTCAAAATATTTTTCATTTATTCTTCGATACTTGTTCGTTATCGATCTCTCATCCTATTTAACTTTGAATGGAATTTACGGCCTAATCATTGCATTCCTTATGATCCCATAAACCACCCCACAATTGGGCCACAAGGTATCCATGAAACATAAAGTGGTTTGTAATTATGATGCTTGTGCTTCGTTTTGTCGTACAATTCATTGGAGAAGCCCTTGGATTGGCTTATGTGTCTTTTTTTTTTTTGGTTTTATGATTCAAATATTTTAATTTTGTCGGATTAATTCTAAACTTCTAAAACACCTATATCTAGCAACTTAGAGGGAGTAAATCACAGGACATACCTCAACTGTACACTTTTACGACTAAAGAACCCAACCCACAATGATTGTGTCATGCTAAACTCTGATCGTAGGGTCCCACTGCTAATACAGTGATTGCTTTATATCGAAATTCAACCGTAAGTTCTCATCAAAATTCGAACCCCCACCCTTTTACTGAAAGCGAATTCAAGTTAATAATTCCATCAAGTAAGCTTTGCCCCGGGCCACTTCGATTTCTTTCTTTCATAGATTCTAAATGGGTGATACGAAACTTTTCGTACAATAACTCTTTGGAACACCTGAGAGATCTTCATGCCCAAGCTTAATTTTCTTGTTTATTTTTAAGTTTCAGGAAAATTGCTGCCAACTATTTCAAGCTGAACTTCATTCATTAAGTGTTGTACAAGAAGTCAGTTTACTAACTGAGGTGCTCAACATTGATTGCTATCAACTTTTTGGGGCACATAAATAGCAAAGAAAATGTGAGGCAGGGTGTGGGTGGGGGACAATCAACTATCTATGGCCCAATAACTTGTTCAAACTTACTGCATATGGTGGTCAATTATTTCTCATCTGAAAAGTCATGTGATCATTTTCACATGAAAACGTTGCCATCGGAGGGATTGATCACAGGGTGTTTAGCTTTAATAGATGAGGTGTTTGAATCCTATCCCTCCTCTTTACCCGTCTCTTTACCCATCTTTGGGGTTCGAATCATAACCCCCTCCTTCTCTCCCATATTTCAAGTCGATTATTCGCTTGAAATCTATTTTTAATTGGTACAATCCAAACTAACCAATTGTATATTTTTCAAGTGCAACTCAAATTAGACAAATAAATGATGAAATACTACATAGAAAAACAACAAACTAAACTTTGTATTTAAGATCAAGTAATATTAAAGAGAAGAAAGTGGAGAGTAATGGGGTGTTTTTAACAATCTTGGGCTAGGTTTGGACCAGATTTTATTGTTATGGGCTCATTGTATTTAAGATAAAATCAACTTAAAGAGTAAAGAAAGTGGAGAGTAATGGAGTGTTTTTAACACTTATCTATCTTGGGCTAGGTTTGGACCAGATTTTATTGTTATGGGCTCAATTGTATTTAAGATGAAATGAATTTTAAAGAGTAAAGAAAGGGGAGAGTACTGGGCCGGTTAACACTTATCTATCTTGGGCTAGGTTTGGACCAGAGTTTAATGATATGGGCTCATATTGGATAGACTCAATTTCAGGAATTTCAGTTCATGAATAAATATAATCTAATGGGCCAAGCCCAAATTATGAACCATAGACAATCATGATATCATTGGCCCCGGCTCTGGCTCAAACGTTTTTAGGCCGAGGGTCACTAAATCCAGCACATAATTTCTTGCTACAAGAAAAGATTCCCCATCTTTTGTTTTTAATGTTTTTTTTTTCTTTTTGTTATTCATACAGTAAGAAAGAAAACAGAATCATCGTATTAAACAAACCAGGGATGAATAAACCAGAAGCTGGCAACTTGAGAATGCAATATGGCAAAAGATGAACAAAGAAAACAAAATGTACCTTGGTACAATGTATAATGGTCAAGGCCAGTTGTTATCTGATCTATAACATTGAAAATTAAAACCTGATTTAAACAATTGGCCTGCATTATAACCAATTGGACCACAAATCTATGGAATCTGTTTTCGTTGCAATTTGACCAGAAGTATAGCTGCTGAACGTCGTTTAGTTCCTTCTATCGTGTAATGGGTGAAAAAACTGAGGTGGAATTTAGCAGAAGGCTTATGAAACACTATCCGGCCATTTTAACCTGTTTAATGTCAAATTGCATTGAAGTTTTATGGACCATATGAGAATTTTTTACTGCCATAGATGTCCTTATAATTCTTAGCATATGGATATACAGAAACGATATAATATATGATAAGATCAAGAACTTGAAAGGTAAGTATGAAAACTTACAGAAAGGAAGCAACATCTTAAAGGACAGAACGATTGGCGGAAGAATCTCATCATTGCAGGCATGATCAGAATCAGTTATATTCATATCAACCATATTCTTGGAATTGAACTAGGAAATATGATATCTTCCTTTTCTATTTGCAGAGCATAGAGCATGTGCATCTTTAAAGCCATTTGAAGTTTGAGGCCACAATATGAGGAATACCATTTGCTGTAGAGTCTTAAAAGTCATCTAACAAAACAATGATTACAATTTTCATATATTTTCTAGATCGACCATTTAGTCTCAAGGGGGAGAATAAAATTCAGAGAGAGCAAGAAGATAGGAAACAGAATTCTCATTCAATGATCTTGTGTTAGCAATGTACATCAAACATCAAGTAAAAATATAACTTTTAAAGAAAAAATCTATACATGAATTGATTCTAAGAACTTTCATAATCAACAACTAACATATAATGCTATCCAATGATTAGAAGGGCCTTGCCGAATTCCAAACTTCTACACATTGCTGGTCTTTCCGTGTCACAAACATTTTGTTTCCACCAAAACTCAAGTTGGTTATCCGGCTTCCATCCATATCCCTGGCTCTCCCCATCAGGTTCTTCCTGAAGACTCTCTCCTGTAATACACCTTCCCGCTTTTCCGTACAATCAATCAGTACATCCGACCATAGCTCAAGGTTTCCTCCTTTACTACAGAAGACTTGGTTTCCGTGTGTTTCAACTTTACATCCAAGCCCTTCTTTCTTCCCATTTGCCACCTTTCTTCCCTCACCGAGAGAAACCCAAGGTATATCAGCACCCATATTTCTAAGATCAGCCAAGAACACTTCACCCGTATTTACACCAACTTTAAACATTGCAGAGAGAGTATCTGAAACTGTGACATCTGAGAAACAATCTACTTTTTCCTTAAGTTCCCAAACCACATTTCCAGTCCTAATGTCCCAAAACTTTATATTCCCTGATACTCCGGAAGGTCCACTATGAGAACCTGAGGCCATCAACAGATTATGACTAGAAACCCACTGCAGTTTAGTGGCGGGAATTGCAGAATCCAGATCAGCACCAAAAATTTCATAGTGACCAATCTTCATCACTGGGCGAATAGCATCATTGAGATCATATATCATAATGCAATTTGAATTTCTCCTACTGGACTCAAAGCTAGTGAACAAGTGTTCAGGTGATGCCCCAATGGCTTGCACTGTGGAACCAGACCTAGTGACATTCTCCCAATTCAATGTCTCTTTAACAAAACCCTTATCAAGATCAATGATCTGTAAACCCGAAAAGTCAGTGGCACCAGCAGCCGCAACTGTTGGGGACAATGCTAATAATGAATCAATGGCAGTGAATTGGGTCAATATGGTAGATTTCCTTTGCAATGACCAATCAAAGGAGGTGATTTTACTTCCATGAGCAACGTGAAGTGATCCATACGGTGTCGTGGAGATGGCGGAGGGCGAATCCCGGCCACTCAAAGGCAAAACCAAAGATTTTTCAAGGTCAAAGGCATCGAATTGAGAAGGATTTGACTGGGAATTTATAAGGAGATTTTCAATACCATAAAATTGGGACTCAAAAATGAGGTCTTGAATATCACAGGCTTTGGCTTTTGACGGAAGGTTTCCAGTTCTGAGGAGGGACAGTAAGATAGAGAAAAGTTCAGGGTCTCTGTCAATGAAGGGGATGGCATGATCAGAGTTGGAAATCTTGGAGAATAAAGATTTGGAGCCAGCTAAAGAAAGAGTCTGTTTGGTGGTTTGAAAAAGCTGCCCCCCCACATCAACTGTAACTATGTTTGAATTTGAATCCTGATGAAACCCATTCGAGAAAGGCTTTGATCCTGCAAAAGGTGGCATCTTTCAAATGTACCCAGTAAATAGCCCCAATCTTTCAGCGATCACAATATCACAAATTTCCAAAAGAAACGAACCAAGATTATATTTCAATTCTGAAAGTAAAGATGGAGGAGGCAAAGAATATATGAAAACCCAACAATCACTAGCTAGAAACCAAGAAGGAACCAAACTTAAACACAAAGATAGGCTTGTAATTCAAGCAAAGTCCAAGAATCTTGAAGTCGTTTAACAAAGACTCAGCAAAAGCTTCGATTATGGCAAAATATGGAAGAATAGAGTTGATTCAAAATGAAAAATTCTGAGTTTAGGAGCTGTGAGAATGTGCTAGAAAATAAGGGTGTAGCATGCAAAAGTTTAGGGTGCCAGAGAAGGGTTTAGGTATTTAGAGGGTTTGATGGAAGAGAGGAGATGGGTGTGACAATAAATAAGAAAGAAGGATTTCTAGAAGGTCAGAAGTGCTGTTCCTGCTTGTGGTCAAAAAAGGCTAGAAAAAAGAAGGATCTTAGTTTTTTTCGGGAAACATGTTTTATCAGTTTGTCAACAATGTATTCATTAGAGCAGTCGAATGAGGACCAGAATTTTAGCCAGTGCCAAATGACAGAAAACGTTGTTACAGAATTTGGATTTTGTGTAGTGAATTATATAATATGGAATTTTCTTTCAATTAATTGCCCTGCAAGTGGAATTTATGATGGGTCAAAGATTTGGAAGAAAAGTCCTAAGTTTATTATTATGTTTGAAAATTATCTCTGGTCAACACAAAGATCACAAATAATGGGTACAAATATTAGGGAAATTGCAAGAACTAGATTAAATAATGTAGTAATTCTTTTAAGATTTGTTAGTGGATTGTAATAAACTAAGTTTTACTCGTCCTTGAACTTTAAAATTTGTCTTGTGCCAAATATTCGATAAATTTAGTTGAGTTTTCTCAAATTTCAAGGTAAATATATAAATTTTGAAGAACAATTTAACCATTACAAATAGTAATTCCATTGTATTCAAAAAAGTACAAAATTAAAACTGGTCTATGCATGGGTCAATTCGTGTTTAGGCATCTCAAAACTAGCTCGCTCCCTCGTGCTAATTTCCAACTAAAAGTTTGCCTCTCTTCTTCTATTATTCCTTAATAACTAAAATTACTTTTCAAAAAGTTCCCCCACAACCACATCCTCATTAAATATCTTCATTAGTGAATAGGTAGTTCAGTTAAGCGGCCAAATCTAGTTTATATTTTCACAACGTATTGTTAATTTGTGCTGTATTTTGTATTTCAATATCACATATATGAATTGAATTATTTTCAAGTGAATTTTTTTTATATATTTAATATGCACGTGTTATATAAAATATAAAATATAAAATACAATATCCCAACTAAATTATTTAAGGTGCTTGTCTTTTATTTGGTTGAAAGTTTGGATCTGATTAAGGGCTACCAGAAAACAAAGCTCAAAATAAGGGACTAATGCACAGAATTACAGATTTAAGATGGCAAAACTTCTTTTTAAGAGAACTTCAGCCAGCAGGCAAGTGGACCAAAATCACGGTACAGAGTTGGGCCTGGGGTGGGGGTGGGGGTGTTAGTCTATGGGTTAATAAAGACCGCTAGAAGATCTAACCGTTATAAAATTTTGAAAATTTTGCCTAGTTCATAATTTTTGGGTATAGACCCTACCCACACCCTCTAATGGGTCTGACCCTGGGGTCTAAGTGAGGTCTGCATAGAATAAAATCCTATCGATTGGCATGCCTAATATATATAAACTACAGATGTGCGTCGTGTATATACTTAAAAAATATTGAAGTTAGAATTTGTACGAGTTTGCTATGCTGAAAACTCGTGTTTGATTTGAAATGATTTGAAAATAGAGCCTCATTGACTGGATGGAATGTAATTATGAAGTCGTTAGCATTGTTATACAGAAAATTGTCTGGTTTAGACCCAAAATTATCGATCATCATTTATCACTGAATGAAAAACAGCAGGTATATCATAAGATTTCATGTTTCCAGGGTTCTTTCAAGTTTATGCCTGAGACACAGGCACAAACACAGACACAGACACATGCTACCAGCATTTATCAAATAAATAATACACAAGTTATGCCTGCTGTTCTAGCAAATTACTGATCTGCTAAAAGAACCTGTTATTTCTTCTTATCCTGATTCTTGGCCTAACATCACAAGTATCCTGTTTCTCAATAGCTGATAATAATGCATGGCCAAAACAAGTCAGGAAAGCAACATGATCGTCGGTGTTATAATTCGTTCATATTTCTTTCAGCAAAATGCAGATGAAACTACTATCAAATTATTAAAAACATCAAACAGTAGAAAGTTTTCACATATGTTGTACACTGTTCTATATAGAACAAGAGTGCGCTTAGCCCACCTGGCTACCTTCACCTCTGCATCCCTGTTTTCACGAGGTCCAGCAAACAATGATTTAGCCAATATGGCTGCTTTCTAGAGCACATGATCTAGCGGGAATCATATTTACGAATTAATGACCTTTATTTGCTACAACCTCAAAGCTATGATGCATGTAGGTTGTACAATGACTAAAGCTAGTGTTTATTCACCAGGGAAATTGATCAGCCAAGTATAAATGGCAAGTGTATGTGTGCATGTTCTAATCAAAATATGGAAGTGAGATTGGAAACTTTGATTAACTCGTAGACAGAACAAATGCATGATTAGAGAAGTAATGAAGCGACGCCTAGATTACAAATAAACAGAATTTCCCATGTGTTTTCTGCCTATATAAAAGCTAATCAAGTAACTTTAGCAAGGAGCATTAAATGTTATTTACACAGCAATAAAAATTGCAAAGACTTCTAAAATAAGAAGGGCATCTCTTTGAAGTAAAAAATTGTATAAAATTTTCTTGAATTTATAATGCAGCTTATTCAAAAAATTTGTACTATACCTCTACTATGACCTCTGATCACAAGAAAATCAAAATCTATGGTGAAGTATGACTTTGGACACTAGCAAGAAGTCTAGTGAGTTTGCCAAGAGTCTCTCGAGCAGATATGGTGTCTGGATGATCTTCACCGCATATTGAAGTTCTAATAAAAACAGCCTTTCTAATTAGATCATCCCCTATATCAAATTGTCCCCCTCTTACCATTAACTTAGCCCTGACTTCAAGTACAGTAGCTCTAGCTAATGCAAGATCCTGCCAAAGGCAAGGATTCAACTGAGCATTTGTCTGGATGGGTTTCCAGCAAAGGGACTTATCCAACCATTTGTCTACTGGGGTAACAAATGCTTGATCTGTTGCTTCTAATGCATCTGTACACAGTCGAAGCAGCTCTAGAGCAGCATTGCACCGAGAGAAGGTAATGAATGTCCTTATGGCAAGTGGTAAAATTACTTCTTTCACAAGAAACAACAATTCTGTCACCTTCAGCTCAACGACTATTGGGTCCTTTCCAAATCCGAGGAGCAGGAAACATGCAGCCCATATGTGCTCAGAGTTCTGAGATATAGACCCACGACTAATGACAGCTTGTACCATGGCTTGCGCAACTCCAGTGATTCCTCTCTTTCGCGCATAAAGCTTGACAAGATGGTTGAACTGAATAAAACCTTCTTGTGTACAACTTCTCGCTATATTAAATCTCAACAACAATGAAGATGCTTCTGCTTCTGATCTCCGAGCACATGATGATGTGCAGCCACATGTTAAGGAACACAAAATCTTTCTCCATAACCGCCTACGGTGGTGTTTCTCAGGTATTTTGTGTGCAGCCAGAGCTAAAATGGTTACCGGTATTGGTGCTGGTGCAAACCAACCACTTGCCAGAACCATTCTAGTTGCCAAAGTCCTTGGTCCATCTGCATGGTCAAATATGGAGAAGCAAACCTCAAAAAGCTGCAATAGGAAATTGTTCCGCCTTAGTGCATGATTTTCACGACCACTCCATGTTACAACCCTGGAAGGCGTCCTATTTATGGTATCCAAAAGCCTACTTGGATTAATAGGAAGCTCAGAAAGAATAGCTCCCACTATAGCAAGGCCTAGAGTTAGCCTTCCAAGTTTTTCCTCAATAACCCGTAGCGCATCAATTTCTGTAATTGATTGATCTTTAACATTACCCTGCATCAAAGACATTGCTTCAACCCCTGATAAATAAGAAAGCCTCAAAGGCTCCATATTCATTATCCGAGACATGCGTGTGGATATGATAACATGGGTCTCCCCTCCAAATCGGGGAAGCAGATCCATTACATGTTTGTGATCCCACCAGTCCTTTTCGTTCTCCAAATTGTCAATTACAACTAGAAAGGGAATGTTCCTCATGAGCTCCTTCCGAATTCTGGCTATAGCTGCTTCCTCTTGCTCCTCAAAGCTCTTTGGCCGACTTTTTTCCGTGCAGCTCTCCAACCCTACGTCAATTTCTAGGAATGACCACAAATTCATATAATTCTGACGAATGTATCTGCTTTCCCCACCTATCCATAGGACCATTTTATACCTCTGATGGAACCGGTAAGCAAACTCTAAAAGCAGCTCAGTCTTCCCAATGCCTGAGTCTCCTGATACACAAGCAATTCCCTTGCCATACACAACTTTCATCGATCTCCTCCTTCCATGCTTTCCACCACTCTTCAACTTTGGTGTGTGCTGTTGTGGTTGAGAAAATTCAGTATTTTGCATTTCAATTTCCTTTTCTGATTCCTTCCATACAACTGGTTCTTTTCCCTTCCGCTTACTACTCTCGCTTTGTCGATCCCTTCGCTTTTCATCTATTGAACTAGTCCTTCCCCAGGCAATTGTCAAGTTCTTCCGCCTTGGTCTGGCCTTTAGTTCAAAATAGTCTCGCTCTGCATCTCCACTAACATCGCCAAAAAGCATGAACTCCAGCTCAGATAACTCCTTTTTCCTACCAACAAAGTTCTCATTTCGAGAGAAACGGAACTCTTCTTTCTCAGCCTTCTCTTTCCACTTGGTTAGTCTATCTACAACACTTCTCCTTCCCAACCTCAATGCCAAAAGAGTGACGGCTCTTAATATGCAGTCCCTCCATTTCCCATCATGAGCCTCTAGTTTCCACTCATCAACACGAGAAAGCGCACTGACAGCATCTTTCCATTCCTTCTCAAGCCCTCCATAAAGTAGCCATAGTTCACCGCCATATTTTTCCCAAAGCTCTCCTCTTTTCTCAATTATATCTCTGACAAGGCAGTCATCTGGACCCAAATCAAAATATACAGGAACTAAATTCTTCTTGCTGGAGAAAAATCTCAGCTCTTCAATGGTGTATGGATTTCTGAATGACTTCCTGGTCAAGATAACGACTCCAAATGTACTAGCATCCATAGCTTTCTCAACAATGCTATGTTTCCGAGAATTCCGACATCTAGATCTGTCTGTTACGAAACAGCTCAAACCTTGAACCTCTAACTCCGCACGAAGCCAATTAGTAAACCTAAGCAATAAAGGCTTGCGGCCATGAAAGCCTATGTATATGTCACAGCTCCTCAGTCTATTAGAAGAAAAGGAAGTTGGAGGAACTGAGGTTTCAAGTAATCTTTCAACTTTTTTGGCTTTACCCTTATGTCTAGAATAATCATTTTGATGAAAAACTTCATTACTTGATAAGGGACTTTTAGATATTCCTGTTGAAGAAGAAACATTCTCTAACTTCCTAGGATCATTCGAAGTACATGCTTCTGTACCAGGATACACATCTGTTGAGGCATATCTAATGCTCGTTAAAAATTCTGATTCTGCAGTCCCCAAATTTGTATCTACATTATCCATATTTGTGCTGGTGGCATGACATGGATTGCCGGAATGCGAAGATAAACGACAAGTTGCTGATTTTGGAGAGAAGAAGGGCGATTGATTTGCCGAAAAAAATGCTGATGATGACGATGACAGATTCCTCGATGTCGTGTTAGGTAACAGCCCAAATCTAGTAATGTCTTCCCGAAGATCCATTTTTACCTTCACTCAATCCCTTGTAAGCTGAAATCCCATGCATCCTCAATAAGGGCAGCACACCTACATAGAAAACAAAGTTTCAAAACCTTAAAATGAGTGACTCCATCATCTGGAACTGAAATCTTGCATATGATAACCTGGTGTATTAATCAAATTAACATCAAATACATGGCCTGGAGTGCTAGGCCAAGAAAGAATAACAGTATAAATCTTTCACACAAAGAAAACAAAAAAACAAAAGAAAATGCAGCAAAATTAGCAACATAACAGCTGCAACCAGAACTGCTTCCACATTGTCAAAAACAAGATTGTCGAGCATTACAAAAGCAGAAATTTATGGTCAAGAGTCACAATAGCTAAAGAGAAATAAAATGCAAGTTACTTCTATAAGCAATTGCAGCACGGAATCAAATTTATTCCTCTAGATTCCATCTTGAACCAATAAAACTCAGCGCCAATATCCCCAGGAAAGCACTAAAAAGCTTCAAGTTAAAGCATTTCAGATCTAAATGCGGAAGAACTTAAAACTACAGAAAGGAAAAATAGAACTCGTAACATAAATGACCCCTATCAAATTCAGTAAAATAAACCTCGGTTTTAAGCAACAATTCAGATCTGAAGAACTTACCTCAATCAAAACCAATAATTTTAGTCTCAAAGTTTCAATCTCGATTGATTTCAAATCCAGGAATCCACTTCATATTCATTGATAAGCCAACCAAAATCACATAGTAGTGCCCACAACCAACTTCTTCGAAAAGAAAAAAACAAAACAATCTTTATGAACCTGTCAAAGAAACACAATCTTCAATATATAAAAAGCATATACCCACTCATAGAAACTATGCATAGCAACGAAATACACCAACAAATAGAGAGTTGACAAGTATGAGAAGGGAGTATTTTGTCCATGTAAGAGAAGTGAAGAAAAAGAGAATTTTTTCACTTTTCGAGAGAAGAGGCCCCAGTTCTTGAAAAAGTGAGAGAAAAGAGCAATAAAAAAGATTTTAACTGGCGCAAGAGAAATGGGAAAATTGTTTAAGCTTTTTTAGTAGAAAATCTAAAAGGGTTCAGACTTGAACACACTACACTCCTCAGTCTTCACTCCTCACATAACATAAAGACCATAGAAACCCCGAAAAGAAAAAGGCAAAAAGACGCTACCTTTTTTTTTTCTCTCTCTTTCTTTCTTCTCTGTTTTCTCAGAGTCCACCCACACTCTCCCTTCGGTCACTCTTAACTAATTCTATTACAACCCCCTCTTCCCTGTGTATGTATTTGTGTAGTATTTATGTACATATACATATGTGTGTGTGTGAGAACCTGAGAATTCAAAGGGCATACAAAGGGGAAGGAGCGCCGATCGAGCCGGGGATGTAAATGGGACCGACCCACACAAAGGACGGATCTCACGAGGAATTGCGGTCCTTTCCCATCAAGGCCCTTTTAACTGTGATGTTTCTACCACTGCCAACCCCAAGTATATTATTCTTATGAGGTTTTGGGGTTTTAAATTGACAATCATTTATGTGATGAAAATAACATAAGGTTTATCGTCTATGCATGATTGTAATTGTGAATACAGTTATAAATTATTAAGAATCTTAATACAGTTAAGATTATTATTTGTATATATTTCACAAAATATTTTATACACATTACCAAATAAGACAACAAATTTAAAGTGGTCCAGTGTTATTTTGTGGGATAAAGAGTTCATTCTTGATCTTTCATCCCTAGTGCTGTTTTTGCATTCACTCATGTTTCATGCGGTAATAATTTTTGTGTTAATGATTTCGGGTTTATTTAGTTTCTTCTTAGTCGTACGAGGGTTATGGGGGGGCGTCAAGAACAAATAATTAAGGTTTGTTGCAAAACTTAAAAGCATGATGAATGTGGGCTGCCCCTCACCTTTTCTCAACATTCATTGCAACCCAAATCATTAATGTGGATTTTTCAATTTATGGGAGTATTGAGTACTTGGTTGTGTAGTCTAGAATGATTAATGCCCCTCAAACAATAATTCCTATATCTATTTATTTACTTCATCAATACTAGGATAAAGGAAGTGGTTCACATTAAACAACTTAGATGATGTGCATTGCAATAATTGTTTGTGTGAAATCTTGAAATTGACTTGCAACTTGCTACAATGGTGAATTGTAGCATATTCAATTCCCATAAATATATGGAAAAGAAGGAATTCGAGAATTGCAAAATAGAGAGTTGATTGCTTTTCATTTTGTTTCTAAAATGTCATTTTTTTGTGAGCTAAAATTGTTTTAAACAATGAATAATGATTCTTGAGAGTGTTGAATGTGAGATAAAGCTATAATTATTACAGTTGATGTGATATTTTTTTTATTTAAATATATTTGAATGTAAATATATTTTATAAGAATAGTATGTATATGAAAAATAAGTATAATTGATATCATATATCTTTTTTGTGAAAAGATGTTTGACAGTAGTTAGATTTTGAAAAGCAAAATAATGTGTAATGAAAATTTTTTTGGAATAAACTCACAAACAAATACATATTTGTGGAAAAATATGTCAATTTCTATGAGATTATATTATAGACAATCACTTCCTTAAATTTCTTGATTTATTTAATACGTAGAACACTGTTTCAAACCTAAAGCTACTTCAAAAATTTAATGCAAAAAATATGTACACATAAATGCCTTTATTATAATAGTTACCATTTATTTTATTTTTAATGTATATATACATATAATGTGCATTACATCTTTTCATTAAATATTGGAATGCTAATGGATAGATTCATGATAAACAAACATACTAATATACAAGAAAATGAGGATTAATATGCATATACTGTTCTCATAGAAATATATAATTTACGTTTTCATCATATTTAAATTTCAGATTCATATTGTACAAACAAATTGCATGAAAGGGTTTTTTAAGTTGGTTTAACCAGATTACAAGTTGGTCCATATGAAGAACCACTCCAACAGTACTACTAATGAAACTCAAAAATCATTGTCACTCCCCTGTCAATTGTTCATTGATGGTTCCTACTGCAAGAAAATCAGAGAACTGTTCAGTTGACTTATATGATTCTGAGTTTTGGATCTTTCAACATCAGTCCAAAGCACTGTTTTGGTACCATCCACCAGCACATGCCTCCATGTGAGATCACAAGAATGGAGGACTCTGATGTGTTCACACCCCTTTGTTAGACAATGTAGGAAGGGTTTAGATTTGCCCCAAATCAAAAAGGGTAGTGTGTGTGTGTTGGGGTGGGTGGGTGGGTTGTGGGGTTCCTAAATCTTGGAATATGAGTTGAAAGAACATATCTACATCATGAATCCAAACTTGCACATTGGCCTACAAACATGTAGACAACTTTTAAGAAAACAAGAGTGTATAAATCACAAAAACAAATCAAATATTTCTTTCTTAGTGTTTGGTACCTGGTTAGAAGGACAAGACAATTTAATAATCTTCTTGCTTTTTTGTTTATTTAAATATTTTATTTGTGGTCCCTGTTCCACCACAATTAAACATGTTTCCCCCCACCCTGAATTTTGAAATCCCAAGGATCAAGAATTCAAAGTGTCTATATTTTGGGAATTTCATTGATGGAAATTGAATTTCAAACTTCTTTTATTTTGGATCAATGGTCCACTTACAAGCAAAGTGCCAATAGAAGTAATTGCCACAAAGGTTATTGAGTTCATCATGAGTGAGAAGTTTCTTCTTGACATTACCAAGTATTTTTCCTTTTTTTCTTCAAGTTTTAATGATTTATGATTGCAATGTTTCTTACAAAATGACTATATTAACCTTTTGGTATCCACTTTTATCATTTCTTGGTTGCCAAGTGCATGCACTGGAATCCACCTGGAAAGTGCTCAATTGCACAGATTTCGCTACTCATAATGAGGCCCATATTCAGGAAGCTGCCGAGCTTCTCTCTTCTTGGTTATTTTTTAATAATTTTGATGGGGCCTAAGACATTAAGAAATAGTCATATTCTTCTGTCTGTTCACATTGTTTATTGGCTTGGATTAAAAAAGAAAAAACTTAATTTACTGCCCCACAAACAACTTAGGAAAATAAAAAAATAGAAATAGATATAGAAATAAATAAAAAAATATCAAAGATATATAAAAACAAAGAAAAGAGGAACCTATCTACAAGCAAACTTATATAGTATAATATTCCATGTGTTTAGCTAGAGAAAGTCAGAAATGTAGACCATTCTTTCTGGCTCACTCTTTGTCATCTTGCAAAACTTAACATGAATGCCTAATTTATTACCAGCTGAACATGATACAATTATAGTATTTTAATGGAGAAGGGGTCTTGATCTTATCTCTTAGCCAAATTTCACTTGAGGACAACCTCAGAATATCAATTAAATATGGTAAAGTTGGTGTAAACAAATGAAAACAGATAAAATTAGTGGTGCTCCAAGAAAGTTATTTTGAGTCTAATAAGTCAATATTTTTGAACTTTTTTTTTGCTGAATATCCAAATTTTTATCTCTATTAAGAGTTTGCTCGAGTTATGAAGGAGAATGTAGGTCCCACATAAAATTTTAAAATACTGTGAATTTGAAGTATAAGTTTTAAATTTACATAATTTTCTTGATTGATATGCATAGTTAATATTTTGTTATAATTAATTATCCATTTTTTTTCTATTAAGAGTTTGCTCAAGTTATGAAGGAGAATGTAATTGCCACATAAAATTTTAATATTATGTGAATTTGAATTTTGAATTTTAAATTTAAATCGTTCAAGAGTTTCACATCAGATGTTATATATTTTATATACTTTATACACCACACATAAACTTTTACCGGTTGTATTGAATAATAATAATTATTAAGCCTAGTTAATATTTTGTCATTATAATTAAATATCTAAATTTACGAATATTGAAGTTGAGTTGATTTCCTTCTAATTGTATTAGATGATTTGAATTGAGGCTTGAGTCGCATATATTTAAACAAGCTACAAAGAGGAATCAAAATTAAAAAGAAAAAAGAAAAAAATAAATATTGTGAAACACTTTTAAGTTTTAAGTCTTCAGTGTTTTGTTGAACGATTAGACTTGTTGCCAACTGACAAAATTATGTCAATAGTCTCTTAGAAAGAGAGGGAAAAAGCAAAAAAAAAAAAAAGACAAACTATCTATGTAAAAACCTTAGAATTCGTGTTTTGATATTTCCATGTTAATTTTTTGAGTATACAAAACACATACCCTTAAAAATATATAAAATGTGATGATATTATACGAGCTTAGATGATTCATAAAAATATAATAGTTATAATTGATGTGATATATTTTTTTTTATAAAAAAATTATTAATTATAAATATATTATTTAAAAATAAAAAAATGTGTTGTAAAAATTATTTGAAAAGCAACCCGTAAACAAACACATGTTCATCGGGAAAAAAAAAAATTTTGAGATAAATTTTTTTAAACTATTATAAATAAGCAATCACTCCCATTTGTCCAAGATGATTGCTTCATTTATCTCCAAAAGAAAAAAGATTTTATTATTTTTTATTAGGAAAAGTATTTAGAGGGGTAAAAATGTGATATTGTGAATAATAATTTGTGGGCTGGGGTGGGACGGACCACAGCCTCAAGGTGGGTGGACCGTACTGGCCCATCCTGGGATTTTACAACCAAAGTACGAATCATTGTCCGTCTTCAAGTTTTTAGGATTTTATTGGTCGGCCGGGTTCTTTGCGTGTCTGTTTCGTGTAACGGAGGCAGCCCTCAAGACATTTTGTTTGGCGCCAAGACTTGTGGACTTTTATTTAAAAATTAATAGTTATATTTCAAATTAGTTCCAATGATCGTTCAATTTTAACTGCATTTAAGTTCAAATGATATAAATCATATAACAAAATCACACGATTTAGTATATCAAATACTGGCTTAGCAAGATATACAGGGTCACGACGTCAAAATTATATTAGACCAATTCGGCTCATGTCTTTCTTATATAAATATAAATACCCCTCATTCATTTGCAACGTACACAGTCGATTTAATATATTAGATAATGACCTAACAAAACATACATACCCACGAGTTCCAAATTATATTAAAATTCTATTTAGCATATATTCCAATTAAATAGATTTAAATACCCCTTCATTTTACAATATATGCAATTTATTTGTTCATTCTATATCATTCAGTTATTGTTTTCTCACTATAATCAATGCTAGAATTAGTGCTGATTTAAGTATCGAAAGGTTTCCTGAAACACTCCCGATGATCCTTAATAATTTGATCATATTACATGCAGAAATCCCTATATCTAACGCGACTAGGATGATCAATTCCATAAGAATATGTTCACCTCCCAACCTCATGCAACACACCGCGTAAAAAATAATGAGCCAAGATGCTTCTTTTGCGAATTTATATGGAGTTCCTAATTTTTTTCACATGACATTTTTGTGATGTATTTTTTTTAATTTTCATGAAAAATTCTTTATAATTAATCCGAACTTCCCTAACCAATTTTTCCTAAAAAAAAAAGTATTTCGTTTTACAAACTACAAGTTGACACTTGATAATAGGGAAAATGGACTACAAAAAAGAAAAAAAAAATACTGGGTAAAGTATTTTCATGTTCATCTTATTGGCCATTTCCAATACGTTCTATAAAAAATCTGCCTCAAATCAAGTCTCGAGCTATTCAAGCTCATATTCTAGATTATAAGTGGCCCAACACCTTGTTTAAGTGCTAATTTATATACAAGACGAATTTGGATTATTTTTTAATGAGCTAAATTCAACGTGATCTATTGATGTTGCCTAATTTTCGTTTAGATTATCTATAGTTCGAACCAATGTTTTGAAAAAGGGTCCCGGCCGGATGTCAAACTAATTTCATCGGTTTTTATTTTTTATTTTTTATTTTTTTAAAAAAATTAAATTTGATATTTTGTTATATATTTTTTAAATAATTATTTTTTTATATTTAAAATGTATTACATAACAATTAATATATTATATTATTAATTTACATAATATAATAAAAAAATATAATGCGGTTCGACCGACCGTTAAACTATTCCAACAAGTTAAACCGTTAATCGCTAACAAGACTGGTTTGATCATCGGGTCGGTTATGAAAATACTGGTTCGAACTCTAATCAAATTAAAACTTAAAAAGAAATAAAGAAAAACATATTCAAATATCAAACCTCCTTCCATTTCATAACAAGCCTGATTATTAAACTCCAGACGACCTACAGTTGTTGGGGTTCAATTTAAATTATACAATAAAAATTATTTTTATCATCCTTAAAAATGACCTATGATTCATCTACACTTTACTTTGTTTGGCAAATATTACTTAAAAATAGAAATATTTATTAAAGCACCGTAATCCCATAAATATAGTTTAGTGTAAACTGCAAAGTGGAAATATTCGTGAAAAAGTTCCCTTTGATATCTGGACTCCTAAAGCCCATAGACTTCTGAATGAGTCCATGTATTCAGACTTTGGGCCCAATTTTAAATTTGAAGCTCTTTAATTTGTTAAACAGTCATAAATAATGATTACAATTTAAATCACTTTCGTAATTATCTAAAAATATAGAGTTTTAATTAAAGTAAACTATCTCATGTTTATCTTTTCATATTTTCCTTAAAGTGCAAAACACAAATGAAAATTATATATGTCTCTCTCTTTTCTATCCCTTTTTCCTCTCATCACAATCTCAATATAATTTATATTGTGTAGTTTTTTTCTGATTGGGATGAGAAATGAATAATAATAAAATATAAGATTGAGATTATATTATTAAAAAAATATCACTTTTACATATATTGTGATTAAAATTATATTACTTAGAATACTATTTTGTCATTATTTTCTCGTATCTTTTTTCACGAGATGATTTTTTTAAAAAAATTGAGATTTATCATGGGCTTGATTTTAATATTAGGTTCTCATCTTACTAAATAAATATGGATTTGAATTGAATATTTTAATATATTCGACTTAAACCTATAAAGTAAACGACATATCTGCATTTGTTTTTTATTGTTATGACAATATTTTCTCATATTTATCTCATATTACTTTTCTTTTACTTTATGTCTCTTTTATTTTTTGAAGTTAAATTATCCATGTCACTTTAATACCAAATTAAATAGTCAAATTACTTCAAAGTAATATATATATATATATTAAAGTTTTCTTTTTTTTTTTTTGTTTACTTTTTGAAATAGGCATTGAGGATGAGTGCACATCAACTGTTACAACTATTAATGCAGCCGAATCCTATATGTGAGTCATAAATGGCCGGTGATAATGCCAGAACCATTATCATAATGCCAGAGCAATTAGACCTTATTTGTCAATATTACCCTTACTCAAAAGCATACTTCACCAACAATGTCCCTCTTTTCCCAACACGCCACAGAGCCCATCACTTCCAATTGTTGAACAGAACCTCAGATATATCTAATCGCAGGATTTTTGGGGCTGTTTGTTTTTACAGTGAATTTTTTCAGTTTTTACTCTTTGAAACTTCTAAAATATATTTATTTAATTTATTTTTAAAATTTATTTTAAATTTATTAATATTTCATGTCTTTTTGTATACTAATTTAAAATTATTTTTAAATTTACTAACAATTCACGTATTTTCATTCAAAAAAACATAAAGTAAGTATATTTTCATTTCCAAATTTATATAATCAATATATAAACATAATTAATAAAAATATATTTTTATTTTTCTATGAAAATCTAATAAAAATATTTTTAATTCTAAAAATATTTGAGATATGAAAATGAGTTTGAGAATAAAATCAAACGGTCACTTTGTTTTCTATCTGCAACGCAACCCAAGTTAATCTTATTTTGATTGGTTTCTTATATTTAAATCTTATTTTGATTGGTTTCTTATATTTAAATCTTATTTTGATTGGTTTCTTATATTTAAATCATATTTTGATTGGTTTTATTATAAATCCACAAGTCCAATGTTTAGACATTACCCTTTTGATAGTCTTTTCTTCCCCATGTATTTTTCATCACTAACTTATGCTCGTAGACGCACCCTCAAATAATTGAATAATTCAGGTACGATACATAAATAAAAAAATATCTCTAAGGACCTATACATTAGTACTTGTTATATTTTTAATGAAATAAAAAGTAACTACAAAATATTTCAGAGGTTTAAGGGAAAATAATAGAAAAAAATTACAAAGTAAAGAGGAGAACCTGAATATTTTCCATGGATTTATGAATTAGAATTATAAAACTATATTAGTTAAAGCTCGTATTATATTTGTATATTGCACATACATATGAATAATAATTAATTATTATTATTTTTTATATATTTT